>JAMKPW020000002.1:0-600000 GCA_024184665.2 Zalaria obscura | reverse complement strand
TTCGAAGAGATTGATAATATCATGAGCCATACATGGCCTTTCTTCAATGCACAATTCCCTACCGCAGAGTCTGGCTCCTGCGCTGACCACGTTGAACTCTTCAAAAGCCACGATAAAACGGGCTCTAGCCTCTCATCCCTCAGGAACTCATCTCCGAACGCATCATCTACGAACCTGAGCATCTCATCAAAAGACCACAGGAAACTGTCCCTACAGGTCAACCAATCGAGGAGCTTTGGTAAGGGCGAGCATCCGACGAACGGACCGTCTGTCGCGCAGAAAGGATACCGCACCTTCCTACCTGGAGATTACGTCTACAACTTTGAACTTCCCCTGGACAGCCGGCTGCCAGAGACGATTGATGTAGATTTAGGGTCCGTCAAGTACGAGCTGGAAGCTGTCGTTGAAAGATCTGGAGCCTTTCGAGCCAACCTCGTAGGCCTGAGGGAGGTCACACTCATTCGTGCTCCAGCGGAGGGCTCATTAGAACAAGTCGAGCCTATAGCCATCACCCGAAACTGGGAAGATCAGCTACACTACGACATCGTTATATCTGGAAAGTCGTTCCCACTCGGGTCGCAAGTGCCGATTGCGTTCAAGTTGACGCCTTTGGCAAAGGTCCAGTGTCATCGCATCAAAGTGCTGGTCACTGAGAACATCGAATACTTTTGCAGCAATAAGAAGGTGCATCGTATGGAGCCGACAAGAAAAGTCCAACTGTTCGAGAAACGTGCAGATAGCGCCCCGACCAGCACATTCCCTGGAAGCACCATGCGGGTTACAGCAGGTGGTGGTATCCCATACGATCAGAGGGCTCGCGCTGCAGCGGGCGAGCAGGTTACGCCAGCTGACAATACCAACCTACTGGGGAACTTGGATGGCGACACAAACATCGGCCCCACCGAAATGGAGTTTAATGTGCAACTACCAAGCTGTTCCTCGATGCGGGAAAAAGAGCGGTCTTCAAAGCTGCATTTTGACACCACCTACCAAAACATTCAGGTGCATCATTGGATAAAGGTATGTTCTGCAACCAAGCTTAACCATATTGATACTAACGACTCCAGATTGTCATGCGATTATCAAAACCAGACAAGGATGACCCTTCGAAGCGAAGACATTTCGAAATCTCGATCGACTCTCCTTTCCACATCCTATCTTGCAGAGCTACCCAAGCTGCCACATCCCTACCCGCATACACATCGCCACAAGCAGTCAGCGGCCAGTCCTCTACCTACGAGTGCGGCTGTCCAAACGCACCTCTCCGCCGCCATTCCCCGAGCACTTACGTCCCCACACTAGCTGCGCTGAACGGTACGCGTCAAGACAACTCGACGCCAGTTCAGGTACAATCTCCAGGTCTCGCGAGACCACAACAGGCACACATTGGCGGCCCCATTGGCACACCAGCAAGCCAGAATCAATCCAGGCCAATCCACATGATGCGCGCCCCATCCTTTAACCCTCCAGCTTTCGAGGAAGACGAACCTCCACCACCACTGGTCACCCCTCCACCGCAATATGACAGCATTGCAAGTCCAACATCAGGCCTCGCTGATTACTTCTCAAGGCTGTCAGATACCTACGACGATGACAGTGATGGAGAGGTCGGGAGAAACCGTGCTCGAGTGGACATTCCGCTCACGCCTGGCAGTCGTGTGAACCGTAGCATGGACATCACGAGGACTTGGGCCCCGCTTGCCACTCACCAGCAATAACTGGATAATTAGACGGCCTGCTTGCAGACATGATCTACACATTTTAACGACGTTACGCAGGGTGAGATGGAGCTAGTGCCAGGTTTTGGCTTTCGAGCGATGGAGCGGGGAATAGAAGTGCCCAGAAGGGTTTTGGGCCATGTTATTGGTGAACCACGATTTAACAAGGGTGGCCATTTCGTACACTCGTATAGTAGAACAGAAGACGGGATGGGATCTATTTCTGGCATCTCAAAGGATTTGACCGCATAACATTGACCAAGCATATACTCGGGAATTACATTCTATATCGGAGGCCCGCCTCCTTGTTGTTTAGACACAATTATATCTTCCCCAGCATGTAACACTCGTACTTTGTTTCAGTAATGATTCAGCCCATGTAAGAGAAATCCGGTGCGTTTCAGTGCTACGAGGTGAAGCGTCGAGCAGCCTTTGCCAAGCATCTCAGGGCACAGCCAGACGTCACACCAAAAGCCGTTCCTGAATCTCATCCGCTAGACGTGGGGGCTACAGCAACTCCGATACAGGAAGTACCTACGCCAATCCCAAGGAAACTCCAACACTCGAAGCATCCAACTAACATCCACCGTCCAATCCCAATCGTGAGCCGAATATACCATCCCTATCCCATCTCCCTCGCCATCGCAATACACCCACCACAATGGCAGCAGCACCAGAAACTTCTGCCACCGCCGCCTCCCCCTCCACCTCCACCTCCACTGATGCACCAGCTGTGAACATCGGCACGCGGCGCTCGTTGCTCGCGCGGGTCCAGACCGACATCGTCGCCAACGAGCTCAGAAAAGCATGGCCGGAGCGCAAATTCGAGATCGTGGCGATGGAGACGATGGGCGATAAGAACCTGAAGACGGCGCTGCATGAGTTCAATGCTAAGGCGCTTTGGACGCATGAGTTGGAGGCACTGCTGGAGAAGGGAGAGTTGGATTGTATTGTGCATAGTTTGAAGGGTATGTATATTCGGACAAGAACAACCGTATCCCCCACCTCCCATGCTGGAACGGATTCACACCCCTCCCCTGCCCTCCCGGGCCCCTCCACCCGCATCTCACTCCACGTGGAATCAGATACAGCAGCAGCTAACACGATACAGACATGCCAACCCAACTCCCGAATTCAATGACCCTCGGCTGCATCTTCCCACGCGCGGACCCTCGCGACGCCCTCGTCGTGAAATCCTCGCTGCCCTACACCTCCCTCTCCTCCCTCCCCTCCGGCGCCGTGATTGGCACCTCCTCGCTCCGCCGCTCCGCCCAACTCAAGCGCCTCTACCCGCACCTCCGCTTCGCCGACATGCGTGGCAACCTCGGCACCAGGCTCGCCAAACTCGACGCGCCGGAGTCCGAGTTCGCGGCTCTCATCCTCGCGGCCGCGGGCCTCGAGCGCATCGGCTTGGGCAGCCGCATCACAGACTACCTGTCCAAGTCCAACGGCGGGATGCTGCACGCGGTGGGCCAGGGTGCGATCGGCGTCGAGATCAGGACTGAAGACGCGGAGGCGCGGAAGCTGTTCGAGAAGGTCGGGTGCGAGCGGACGACGCGGGCGTGTTTGGCCGAGCGCAGCTTGATGCGCACGCTTGAGGGCGGCTGCTCCGTGCCCATTGGCGTCGAGACCGAGTGGGTGAGTAAGAAGAACGCCCTGGGACATAATGGCGGGACGGGCGTCGGCGTCGGCGTTAAGCCCGCTGAGGAGTATCACAAGATGACCGGGGTTGCGAAGCCGGAGGCCAAGGACGAGGAAGGCGAGGAGTTGATGGATGAGTTGATCATGAGGGCGGTGGTGGTGAGTCTGGATGGGCAGCAGGCGGTCGAGGTTGAGGGCAGGAGGCGCATCAATTCTAGGGAGGATGCGGATGAGTTTGGCTGGGAGATGGCGCAGAGGTTGGTCGAGAAGGGCGCGGCGAAGATTCTGGAGGAGATCAATCTCAACAGGAAGATTATTGAGGAGCAGGGTGACGCTTGAGGGGTTGTGCGTTCGGGATACGTGGACGCTGAGGATGAGTGAAAGGCCTAGACTGCCCGGGTTTGGGAGCCTGTCGCCAGGCGTGGGCAAAGCCCGCTGTCTGGATACTCATGGCTAAGGTACGGTACGAGCGATGGTCGTGACATCAACCAGACCCAGAAGGGGCACCTGTTTGGATGCTTGTGGTAGCTGCTGCACAGGCTCCGACGTCTGCTGCATTGTGAGAGTTCCTCTCTCCTCTTGTACATAGCCCACAAAAAAGAACCACAGAAAGAGAACCGCCTCCATCCGATGCGCCGCCACTTTCCATGCTATGCATAACCCATGCTCCCGAGCGCCATATCGACCCAGTCTTCCGCTCAACCCACCCCATGCTTACATCAAAGCTCAAAAGCGAAGCCCTCCCTAATCTTCTGCCCATACCTATAGAACACCAACGGCGCCGGACTAATCGCCAGCGCCAAAAACCCAAACACGCTAATACCCCACCCATAGCCGGCCCTATCGAGCAAAAGGGGGACTCCAAGGGGCACGAGGCCACCAACGACGCTCCTGAAAACCGCACCCGCAGCAATAGCGCTAGCCGCGTACTTCTCGAAACTGTCGATGTAGTAGTTCTGCACGGTATTGAGGATAGTGACCTGGCCGATGCCATAGAAGAAGGTGGCGACGATTGAGGCGGCCCAGTGGACGTGGAGCTCGACCGTCCACGCGAACCAGAAGAGGGAGATGGGAATGAAGACGGCGCCGATGTTGGCGAGTGGGAGGCGGAATTCGGGCTTGCTTTTGCCGCCGTTCTTTTCGGTCAGCCGGTTGTAGACGGTGTCGATCCTGGGGACGAGGAACCAGACGGCGAAGAGGAAGCCTAGTCCGGGTCCTAGGTAGAGCATCCCGACTTGCTCGGTGTTGAACCCGTATTGCCCGCTGTAGATCTGCTGCATGTTGGTGTAGATGCTGTAGGTGGTGCCGAAGACCAAGGCTTGGTATATGGACATTGTTGTGACGATGGGCTGGACGAAGATGCGCACAGGACGGGTCAAAGAGTGCGAGATCTTAGTCTTCAACGGCCGATCGTCCTGCCCCTCGAAGCGATACTGTCCTACCTTATCCTCCTCGCGCTCGATGGCCGCTTTCCGCGCCTCCAGGATCACGGGCGCGTACGTCTCTCGCAGGAAAAAGAAGCCGGCGAGAGTGTTGACGCCGCATACGATTGTCATGATCCAGAAAATCCAGCGCCAGCCCAGCCTTTGTACCGTCACGCCGCCAAACAGAGGGCCGAGGGTTGGTCCAAGAAGCGGTCCGAGCAAATACCAGCCGAAGACGCCGGCGCGCTCAGAGGGCTCAAACATGTCTGAGATGGTGCCGCCACCGTTTGCGATACCTACGCTACCGAAGAAGCCGGAGAGAGTACGAACGGCAATGAGGGTGGCGATATTGGGAGCCAATGCGGTGGGGATCTGGAGCAGAGAGAAGACGGTGAAGCATACGAGGTAGAGCTTCCGCCGGCCAAATGTCTCTGAGAGTGGCGCGAGGAATAGCGGACCTATACCCAGCATGATGACGAAGCCCGTGGTCGTCGATATCACGGTCGTGGGCGTGGTGTGGAGATCATCTGCAATCTGCTGAATGCCTGGTGTGAAGGCAGAGCTTGCTAGAGGGGAGACGACTGAGAACGGTGTTAGTATGCAACATCCAGTCCCCCATTCCTTGGCACCAGAGTAGAGGTAGAAGCAGTCCACGAATACAACTCACTGGACATGAGAGCAATGATTGAGACATTGATCATCTTCTTGCTCTTTCGCCACTGTCTCGGATTGCCCTCATCGTTCTCAGAGAACTTGATCAACTCTCTGCTGTCTCCGCCTTCGCCGGCATCAAGGAGGGGCCTCCGCTCATCGTTATTCTGCGACATCGTTGCAAACACAATTCCCTTTTACTTGCCCTGGTATATATGGGCAAGTATGAGAGAGAGCTACCATGCATTCGAAATGGACTGTCAGACGGGAAGCATGACGTCGAGATCGTTCGCATCGCCAACTCCCCCACAGGGATCTCGATCTTAGCGCCGAATTGCGGCGATCTTATTGCCTGATTGGTGCATCACCAATACAACGGGCATACCAAAACGCTCTGTAACGTACTTGGTGCCTTCTTGCATGCATGCAGAGACATCTGACTTGATGCACTCAACTCGAGAATAACCCTAACCGCAAATTAGACAATGTGAACAATGCAAACGATATAAACGAGGTATACTGCATTCCATGAACAGCTATAAAGCATCCATCTCAACAGCCAACAACGACGCCAAACACCGCGCTAAGTACAACATAATGAGCGACAAAGGGTATCCCTAACTTCCATCCTCTCAAGTCATATCATGAACCCCATCAATTGTCCACGACCTCGACCAAGGGCCCCCTATGGCCCCAGCGAGTGCGATCATCCGCCATCTTCCTCTTGAACATCCCCAAATCTTCCATCAGTGCATCGACGTCCGCCTGCCACTCAACATACCCCTCCTCATCCTCGGCTTCGCACTCCTCCTCTTCGCCATCACTCCACACCTCCACCTCTTGCACACCCACATTCTCCTTCTCAATGCCGAGGCCCGTCGGCTGCGGCAGCACGATAGGATTTTTGAGCTCGCCCAACGCGAGGGCGAGATGGCGTCTCAAGCTCTCGACCTCCTGTGTCAGCTTCACGTTCAGCGGTCTCAGCTCGTCCAACTCAGTGGTAAGAGCGCGGATCTTGACGTCCGCGACAGCCTTGCTCTCCTGCATCGCCCGCTGCATCTTGCCCACCTGCCGTTGATAGTCCTCCAGCTGCTCGGCGCTGCGATCGACCTCGTCGCGCTTGCGGTGCGCTTGATTCGACACAGAGAGCTGGAGCTGGCGAATCGTTTCGGCCATAGCGGCGATTTGGGCGTCCCTTTCGGCGGCCGAGACGGCGTCCTGGTTGATGTGGGCTCTAGTGCGGATTCTCTTCGCCTGATCTGCATAGCGGAGGGTTGAAAGGGTCTCTTCATAGTCGGTAGGTGAGATGCAAGCAACCATTGCTGTTTTGCTGTTACCGCCCAGGCTGTCTTTGAGCAGCCACGTCAGAACAGAGTCTCGGTAGGGCACAACCTCGCCACGGCGTTTGCCTGCGTTTGGCTGCTTGGTCTGCCGTTGTCGCTTAGGGTCTGCGAGGGCAGCAATCACTCGGCCGAGAGTGGTCAGTGACTGGTTGATGTTGGAGCCTTCGCGTAGACGAGCGCCAGTAGCTCCCGTACGGTTCGCACGCTCACTACCAGCTAAATCCACCAGGCGCATACGAGCCGTGCGCTCAATTGTGCTGTCAGTGCTGAGATCGTGCTGGATCTGCTTCAGCGTAAGCGTGAAAACGGCGTGCGAGCGCGAAGAGGTGTCATTCATCTTGGTGCTTGCTGTGGTTCGATTCATGTCTCCCGACTTCATCAGACGCTCTACATCTGCATAGCTCTTTACCGGAGCGTCCGTTAGATTCTGCACATATACACCATCGGTCTTGCTTTCGCGGATCTTCAGATATGTGGGAGGGGTTGTCCTAGGCACGAGCAAATCTCGTACGTGCTCGTTGTAGACTTCAAAGTATGAGACGTGTACGTTGTATGTGAGATTGTTGTTCTGCTCGGCCTCAATGCGCTCGAAAAGGCCCTCGCAAGTCCTTGGGATGAGACCCGGCTGCTCTGGTGTGCCCATCATCGTGTATGATTTTCCGCTTCCTGTTTGTCCGTATGCGAAGATACAGGTGTGATAGCCATCAAAGTTGTGATCGAGGAACTCCTCGCCAAATGAGGCGTATATGTCTTTTTGTTGGCTGAAGTGAGTCGAAGACTCATCGTGTGACCAGAATGATTTGTCGAAGGTAAACGATTTCTCTTCGTAGATACGCCGAGCGTTCTTTGCATCAGCGGGATCAAGAGGTGGAGGATGTAATGTCGTTTCTTGGTTCGCGGGATTCATCGCAATAAGGCATGGCGCATTGCGATCGAGTTCTGTCTGCTGTCAGACGAGGTCCCACGGATTTCCTGTGTTGACGCACCTCTTTTGAGGAACTTCCTCACTCTGACCACCACCTTGACATTCCCGCCGTCCCCGCCGGCCATGATGATTGATTCCCTAGGAGCGCTTTCTGGCGTCCTGGCTCGGAATGGCGCAGTCGAAGCGGTCGAAGCGTGTGTCGGAATGTCAGGCGTAGTGAGGGCGCGATAGACCCTTGAATCAACGAGCGCCATATCTTGCAACAATTGTATAACGTCCTCAACGGCCTCTAGTGAGCGAGCACGAAGATTGGTCCACATCTAACATCGTCGAGTAGTTGCACCGTCTGTTGTCTGTGCACTGGGATCAACCGCTAAACGCGCCTGCCAAAACCTGGAGTCGTAAACAATCGCGGGAACTGCCTCATGGGAGGACAGCAACATCCGAGGTTCCGGCAAGTCCCGGCCAGTCCCGCCGACAAAGTGAACATCGGCGATAGCCACTGCCAAGCTAGGGAAAACGGCAGGAGAATTGGTGGAGAAGATCATGGTATGACCGTATGAGAGCGCTGAGCAGAGTCTCTATTAGGAGAACAGGGAGGGTGTGTATGTTCAAGAGAATGGCACATTCGCATGTATCAGCATCGAATCTGCTCGCCGATGTCTTCCTCGCCCGCATTCCGGAGGCCGACCGCAATCTCGCCGTCCGAGATATAGCGGCGCAACTCCAGGACAGCAAGGATGCGTCGACCGCGGAGCTGGTGGCGTCTCTTGTGCAGAAGTGCCCGGACGATGAAGCTGAGCAGTATCTGATCAATTTCCTTTCGCGCACGTTGAGAAATGGAGAATACAAGTCTGCCGCTGAGGTGTGTTTGCCGTATCCGGCGGTCAGAAAGTTTATGCTACAGACAGCAGAAGACCAAATCAAGAAGACCGTCTCCTCATTCTTGCGTCGTCCTGCAGCTACTGGTTTCATCGTGCCATCTGCTTACCTCACCGAGGCATTGCCCGCTCTCAATTCCAAAAATGGCGTGAGGGACAACCTTGACGGCGAGATCCAACTCTGCCGCCACTATCTGGGCTTCTTGAAGAATCTCTTCTGGCTCGTGAAACGTCAGCACGAGGTGGCCGCCTCTGTTGATTTTCAACAATATCTTCTTTTGGCCGTTCTTTCTGTCAACGAGGGCTTTTCTGCTGCAGCCAAAGACACCCTTTTCGCCTTGTTTGGCGCATCTATCTCCGAACAACTTGTGCCTTTCTTTGATGGATTTACTGAGACCCCGCCCAATGGGGCTGCCTTGGATGGGTTGATGTGGCATCTTATCAGGGGCATGCTGATGGTCGATGCCTCGCCTGCGTACAAAACAACAGCCTATACAATATGGCTGAGGTGGCTCGATCTTCCTGGCGCAAGAGGATCGTTCCAAGAAGCCATGTCAAGCGACGACTACTGGGACTGTCTCAGATCTGCGCTCGTTGACGGAGATACGGAGCAGCGTAAGATGTCCTTACACATTCTGAGAAGGTCATTAGCAGAATCGTCTCAGAACATTCACACTGAAGATATGGACATCGACGTCAAGAACGGCGATGAAAAGGGTACGAGCCTTCTCCTCATTCGCTGCTTGTGTCTTGATGTGAATACCTCAAGCTGCGGTCGCTGACTTGCTTGGTCACAGAGCGTAGTATTACCACATCAAGGCCTAGTGTTTCCCACATCAGTAGCATCACGAGCTAACGTCAAGATAGACAAACTCCCTACGCAGGCCGAGTGGGACCGTTACTGCATAGTTTTCGAGACCATCGTCCTTGGTCGGTACGTCAACCAAGTTGAAGAGTGTCTGGGCGATCTTGATGCGCTAGCATCCCCTAGCCGTAGCATTCCAAGGTCTTGGTTCTATGCATTACTGGCACCTGCGATATCACCAGACATGCAGGACAGCATCAGGAAATTGATTGGCAACTGGTTTCTTGATTCCGACCCGAAACCGGATAAGCAACCATGGCATCTTGCAGGCTTACTGAGACTGTCTTTCCTACCTTGGGCCGTCCAAGGTCATATGTTCACTGCTTCTCTGCAAGGTGACACACGGGAAATGCATTGCGAACATGGTAAACGGCTGTCAGCATTCGTTGAGCGCTTGGTGCAAAACCACGCCTCTCAAGCCGATATAGATGCCAGGAGAGGCATTGTTGCCGCCATCCTAGACTTCCTGATATCGTCCGGCAACCGAATAATGCCATTAGCGGTCTGTTACCTCCTGCAAGGTCTCGTAAATGGCTTGCAGGCCGAAGAGACCCCATGCATGGGAGCTACTGAGCTAGGCATGATCCTGGATCTCGCAAATGCGTCAGGATACCCAGAAGCCGCCAGAGACGTACACCAGGTCCGATGCTGGCAACTCTGCCAACTGTGCGATGGGATGTCATCAGAGGGCTATTATGGCTCTGCATCAGCCACAGACTCGGCATACAGTCCCGAGGTCATACGCGCAAAGTTCGCCAGTCTCTCCGAGCGAGTGAAGAAGCTTCGTCAGGAAGGAGATCGCACGGAGAGCGGGTCGTCGGAAGGTGACCGATGGGTCTCTCTGCAGCATCTTCTTAGCGATCTCGTAAAGACCCGTCATTCTTGCCTTCAAGGTCAAGGCTTGATGGACGCGGCACAGTCCCTGCTTCACGTCCTCGACAAAAGTGATGGGCTTGACATTGACCCTTCTACACTTCACACCGCTCTTGATGCGATTTGGACAGAGTTGGAAGTGCAAGAATATCCCAAGAGAGCCTCGATGCTTATGCCAGGACTCATGTTCCACAGAATATGCGCAGTCAAAAGCGAGCACGATACTGTCTGCGACTTTCTTCTCTCCAGGCTGGCAGATTTCCGGACACTTATCAAGGGCAGGATATATGTGTTTCCGCCCTTGATGGCCGCGGTCCGATCAGCGGTATTTGCAGTGCCAGAGTTTGCACAGAGGCTGCCTTTGCCGGAGCTGATCACGGAGATCGCGGATAAGCCACCTGTTCCAAAGGTGGATTTCTTGCTGGAGGCTGCAGCTGCTTCTTTGCTCTCGAATGTTGGCCCAGATTACCAACACCTTACCTACTCGCGCTATTATGGTGACCAGGAAAGCTTTGGGTATGCCGCTTACTTCGATATGGCGAATCGACTAGGCCTGGTCAATCAGACCCTGGCGAACGAATTACTTGATCTTATCCTCAAACGATGGAGTGCGCAGAAGCCTCCAGTACCCTCTGTTGTCAGGTGGAAGACTACCGAGCAACTGCAAGTCACTCTGCTACTGTCTGAGCAATTGTTATCAAAGGCTACAGCTGCAGACGCGCACGATCATTTCAAGAGAATATCACACATACTCGGAATGGAGCCACTGCCGCGATACAGGGTGCTGTTAGAGTGGATGATCGCGCGAACGATGATCCTGCACCCTCAAGTCGCGCAAGAAGCGTTGAACATGCTGTCTACCAGAGATCACCACTCCAATCCCAAATTCCTAGCTTCCCTGGTCAAAGTCGCCACCATGGTGGCTTGCCTAGAGCAGACCAACGAAAATTTCGCCATCAAAGTGGGCACATATTTAATCGCCCTCTCTGCAAGCTCCAAGATCATAGTCCGACACGAAGCTCAGTGGTCTTTCCCAATCTTATGGGACCACGCTGTGAAGCAAAACTGGACTGGCCTGACTACCAATCCCGCATTCGCATCCCTGAACGACTATATCCGCAGCCTGGAACGCTCCATGGTCCCGCCAGCGTCAAGACTGCTGGAGCGCTTGGATCCCGTCAAAGACAACGATCTGGCACACCTCCTACAAGGCGGGTACCTGCAACTCGAGCCACCCGGGCAGGTGATGGTCACAGCCGCCGACTTCGAGACGCTCTGGAAACGCGACAGCGCCACACTCCCATCCGGCTGTCTTCCCCTCGGCTCCGTGCCTTCCACCACCTCCGCTTCTTCCACCAACACCTCGGCCAAGCCTCCAACTCCCACACGTTCCAAGTCTGCACAAGCAACCACGCCCGCAGCACCCACAGCCCTGCAAACAAAGGGCACCGCCTACCTGGCCTCCACTCTCTCGCGGACGACGCGCACACACACATCCGCCGCAGGCGCCGACCTCATAGTCGTCGCCTCCCTCGTCGACAACGCCTACAACCTCGGCGGCCTATCACGGATCAGCGAAATCTTCGGCGCCTCCGCGCTCTACATGTCGACCACGTCCGTGCTCAGCAACAAAGACTTCGTCTCTGTGGCCGTGGCATCGCAGAACCACATCCCGATCCACGCACTCCCATTGGCGGACCTTTCCGCCTTCCTGACGGACAAGAAGAGCGAGGGCTACGCGGTTGTCGGCGTCGAGCAGACCGATCGCAGTGTTTTGCTCGGCACCGAGGGGCCGAGGGGCCGCTTGCCCAGGAAGACGGTGTTGGTTATGGGAGCCGAGAAGGAGGGGATTAGTGCGGAGGTGTTGGGCGAGTGCGATGTGCTGGTCGAGGTGCCGCAGAGGGGCGTCACGAGGAGCATGAATGTGCAGACGGCGGCCGGGGTGGTTTTGTTTGAGTGGGTTAGGCAGCATGGGGCGAAATAATCTGGCTGTGGGGTTGTTGTTGGGGACTACCTTACTGATGGTGTAAGCTTGAGAAATGGTGAGCTGGGTTAGAGGGGTGGATTCGGTTTGTTTAGAGGTACATGTATATACACACTCATACTCTAAGATAGCTGAGTACAAACATGCGGCGAACATAGCACGTCACACCTTCATGACTCACTGCTATCGTGGATATTGTGCCATCGTTGTGAATTCCTGATAAGAGTAGCGTATTCATATTCAGCGGACATGGGCCCCAACGGCATTGTATCTGTACACCTTCAAACAACCCTACACACGCATCTCCCTCGCCTATCTCCACACAAGCACACCATCCTGCGTCTCAGTCCTCCTATTCAAGATCTCCTCAACCTTCTCCCTCACGCCCATCTTACTATCCTTAGCCGCCACAAACGATGCCACAACCTCATCCTTCGTCTTCGCCTGGCCTCTCCTCACCACGCTCTCGACCTCAGCCTCCCTCGGCAGCCCGATCCACGCGTGCGGGTAATCCTTGTACGCGTTCCTGTCGCCGCCCGTCCTCAACAACTGCAACTCCGGCTCATTGGTGAAGAAAGCCTTGACGTCCTCGTCACTGACCTGATCCAGCTCTGAGACAGTCCAGACGGGTTTCTCAGCCGGCTTGCGGATCAGGCGTGCCGACACACCCTCGACAAAGTCCGGGTGTTCCATAAACTTGGAGGCGATGTGGTGCTCGTGCTGGAACGTCTGGGCGATGTTCCAGTTGGCGCCGCGGCGCAGCTGCTCGAAGGCGACCTTGACGCTTGTCGGGCTGCGCGATTGGATCGTCTCGAGCGTCTTTTGGCCCCAGGCTTTGATGTCGTCGCGGGGTGCGGCGGCCGCTTGGTTGAGGCGGTCGATGATGCCGGACACGCCGCCGGAGGGAGAGAAGCACCAGTCGATTGCTTGCCGGATCTGCTTGCTGAACTGGAAGGGCTCGTCGTGAGGAAGGCCGGAGGTGAATTCTTCGATTGTTTGGTTGATGATGACGAGGCGGTCGTGCAGTGGCATGTAGTCCTTGAAGGTCAGTTCTGAGAGGCGGGCTTCGAGGTCCGGGAGAGAGGTGCTGTGGATGTAGTGAGTGGCAATGCCGTTGTAGCTGATGGGATGTTAGTGTGCTGAGATGGCCAGTGAATACAAGACTGAACATACAAAACATTGACGCCCTTGAGCTGCTCGCTAGTCAGAGCGAGATAGGTGCCGATTTGGCCATCCATCCTAGGGAGGAAGAAGCTGGCACCGACGTCAGGGAAGAAGCCGATCGTAGTCTCTGGCATGGCGAAGACAGTGTTCTCCGTCGCTATCCGGAAAGGCGCATGCACACTCAGCCCGACACCTCCGCCCATAGTAATACCGTCCATGAATGCGACATATGGCTTTGGGTAGGTCGCGATGTAGTGGTCCAGCTTGTATTCCAGTGCAAAGTAGTCCTTCGAAGCCTGCTGCCCTTGTTTGCCCTCGCCGTTCAGTTTCGCAAGCGCTGCAACATCTCCGCCGGCGCAAAAGGCTCGTCCTGCGCCCTTCATCACCACCACGTTCGCTAATCCTGACTTCTCCCACTCCTGTACCCATCATCAGTAGTTGAACCGCCGCATATTTCATTTGTGGTCCTCACCGCCAGCCGAGGAAGGATCTTCCTTGCCATAGAGCCATTGAGCGAATTCAGCTTCTTGGGTCTATTCAGCTCGATTGTCCGAACGCCGTATTTGGTGCCGAACAGCACATCGTTCTCCTCATCACCAGGCAGTTCTCTCGGTATCTCGGGGGATGACGCGAACTGTATCTCTAAGTCAATTACTGGTCCCGGCTCGGTAGTATTGGGGAAGCAAGCGTACACTTCTCTGCATGGCTGGATTGGTAATCTTTGCGCGTAGAGGCATTCTGGTGGCTTGTTGGGTCCGCGAGATCCAGCTCAGCGGCTGTGAGAGGCGGGAGCAGGGTGTTCGGAGGAGCATTGGTGCTGTGAAGGGGGGTTTCGGGATCTTCTATGCAACCATAGGATAGCTCGCTTCTTCGCGACGGACCTCGGTAGTCCAAGAGCTTAGTAGCTGGACGTTGGCAGGGAACAATAGCGGCCTACGGGCACAATGTAGGATATAGAGGACAGGTAGAAGCAGAAATACGAAGACAAAGAGCTCCTTTGAGAAAATCGGCAGCGGTATAGGTACAATCTCCGCTCACGACGAAGTAGCTGCGGCTTGTACAGCTAAAATGTCGCGCACGAGCCAGCTCTTCGACGAATCCGAATCCGCGCTAAAGAATTCCATCTGACCCTCTCGGAGTCTCGTGTTATACCGTTGCACATCTTCTTCCATCGCCTCTCTTTGCCTCCATCCCCTTCTTTGCGTGCGCTTATACATTCGTTGCGCTCGGAGTTTAGGACATCATGTCGGCATTCGCACAAGCCTTCCTCCGGACGAGCCGTGTGGCTCTGAGGGGACAGTATGTCAACCCAATGCAGAGCGCCCTGGGTAGCAGGGGAGGAGCACAGTTCGTCGCCGCCTCCAGGAACTACGCCACCGCCTTCGAGCGCACGAAGCCTCACGTCAACATCGGTGGGTGAAGATCAATCTCCGGCGTCTTCAAGAAAGGAGGATTGTCAGGAGGCAAATGGCGAACAGAGATACTGATGGGTATGGCATAGGTACCATCGGCCACGTCGACCACGGCAAGACCACCTTGACCGCTGCCATCACCAAGCGCCAGGCCGAGAAGGGCTACGCCAACTTCCTCGAGTACGGTGCCATCGACAAGGCTCCTGAGGAGCGCAAGCGTGGTATCACCATCTCCACCGCACACATCGAGTACCAGACCGACAACCGCCACTACGCCCACGTCGACTGCCCTGGTCACGCCGATTACATCAAGAACATGATCACTGGTGCCGCCTCCATGGACGGAGCCATCATCGTCGTTGCCGCTTCTGACGGACAGATGCCACAGACCAGAGAGCACCTGCTCCTTGCCCGCCAGGTTGGTGTTAAGAGGATCGTCGTTTTCGTCAACAAGGTCGATGCCATTGAGGACAAGGAGATGTTGGAGCTCGTCGAGATGGAGATGCGTGAGCTGCTGTCCAGCTACGGCTTCGAGGGTGACGAGACCCCAATCGTCATGGGTTCCGCCCTTTGCGCCCTCGAGGGCAGGCAGCCAGAGATTGGTGAGACCAAGATCGACGAGCTCCTCCAGCACGTCGACGAGTGGATCCCAACTCCTCAGCGTGACCTCGACCAGCCATTCCTGATGTCCGTTGAGGATGTTTTCTCCATCCCAGGTCGTGGTACCGTCGCCTCCGGCCGTGTCGAGCGTGGTGTCCTGAAGAAGGATACCGAGGTTGAGCTCATCGGCAAGAACCAGGCGCCAATCAAGACCAAGGTTACCGATATCGAGACCTTCAAGAAGAGCTGTGACGAGTCCCGCGCTGGTGACAACTCCGGTCTCCTGCTCCGTGGTGTCCGCCGTGAGGATGTCATCCGTGGTATGGTTATCGCCAAGCCAGGCACCGTCAAGCAGCACAGGAAGTTCCTCGTGTCCATGTACGTCCTGACCAAGGAGGAGGGTGGTCGTCACACTGGTTTCCACAACAACTACAGGCCACAGCTTTTCATCCGTACAGCTGGTAAGTTTACATTAATCCGCTTCACGTAGTACATGAGTCGCTAACAATACATAGATGAGGCCGCCGCGCTCCACTGGCCAGAGGGCACCGAGGATGCCGACTCCAAGATGGTCATGCCAGGTGACAACGTCGAGATGGTTTGCGAGATCCACAAGCCTCTTGCCGTCGAGCAGGGCCAGCGCTTCAACATCCGTGAAGGCGGTCGCACCGTCGCCACTGGTCTGATTACCCGCATCATCGAGTAAAAATGCCCTCTTTGACAAGGGTTGAGGCTGCGAACCAGGGCTTCAGGCCGCGACCAGCGCCGCTTCCGGGGCTGAGTACGGGTGTCTGAGGCCTGGCGAGAAACGGCGTAGATGAAAAAGGTTGTAAGATTGTACATGGCTGGACGAATTGCATTTTTCTTTCTACTTCTACTGAAATTGTATGAAAGATTGTACTTATAAAAGCCGGGTGGGGGATGGTGTGATGGTGATTTAGACTAGCATGCATATAACCGGCGTTTGAACGTGAATACGAAATTGACATCTCCTCTCTTGCGCTACTGTACACGTCATGTCATCTGACAGACCACAGGCAATCAATGGTTGCGGTCACCTTTTAGTCAACTGCCCAATCATGCTTTCGATCTCCATGACGGCCTGACCGGTCGCCTTTCCTCTCAGCTCTTCGAGCATCCTCACGTCCTTTACCTTCAGTGCCTCCTCGCCAGCTTTGACAATGAGTCCACATTTCGTCCACATATCCACCCGTTCCTGCGGAGTCAGCGACGTGTACTTGGGGATAAAGACAGACGCCAGTTTCGAGTTGCCTGCTCCGAGTATCTCATTGAAGAACGGCTGTTCAGACCTCGTCAGCATACGACCTACAAGGGCGTCCGAGTTCGTGCCAAAGCTTACCTCCCAGCCAATAGGGCTCTTCCTGTTCTTACTCATATCCTCCAACTCCCTCCAATCTCTCCTTCCGACCAGCGCGCGCAGTCTCAGCCACCAATAAACCTTCTCGCCAACCTTGAACTCGCTCTGGACCTTCAAGCTCCTCTTCACATTGCCCGAACTGACGAGCTTGAAGATCGTCTCATTGACGCTAAGACCCGTGTAGTGGTCACCAAGGTCCTTCTCAAACGCCTCCTGCATCTTCAGCAACCTCTGCGTTTCCTCCACTGCCTTAACTTGGAACGCAAACTCCTTGGCGTCAGCCAAATACCTCGTCGCGCTCTGCAGCTTATCCATTTTTTTGTCCATCTCCTTCGCCTCGATAGCTTCAGCGAGCAGCAGATTCGACCCATCCACCCGTCTGTCGTCCTGGTAGTACAAGTCCTTCAACAACTCGGTGTCACTGTCCATCGCAGTGGCCTCGACTAGCGCACTCGCCACAGGCCGGCTGTTAATCGTGCGGAAGAAGGATGCGAGCGGTACTTTCTTTTTCAGATGTAACAAGACATGCATCACTAAGTCAGTATCGCCACTTTCAAGTGCCTTGTCAAGGGCGCGGACATCCTCGCCTGCATTGAGTAATAGCGGCACCTGTTTTCCAGCTCGTGGCTCATGTTCGAGCAGCTGTGTTGCGAGGGCGCTTCGACCTTCCTCAAAGGCCGCGGAAGCGATCTCCTCGAAGCTGATGCCACGTTTGTCTTTCAGACGTGTTACTATTTCGGCACAAAGGTCTTCTTCTTGGGTGCTGGAAGATCGGACTTTCTGCCGCGCCCAGTGCACGTAGATACGATCGGTAGGAAGATTGAGGTATTCACTGATCTTGAGCGCAAGGAGGTATTCAGCCCGGTTTACCAAGCGGTTGACCAGACGCTCCGGTCCCAGGCGCAGGTATTGGTCGTATGTGAGTGGCAGGCCGATTTCATAGAAGCGGGTCGCATTCAAGACCCGTAAGGTTGAACTCATGTCTACGAAGTCGTCGCTGCTATACAGATCCAGCACGCTTTTGCCATATGAGGCGGCGCGGAGCAGCTGCTTCTGCCAGTGGATACTGAACTCTTGTCCAGCTGCGCGAATGCATGTGTCGACAGCTTCGTCAAGATTTGGCCGGATAAGCTGGATATTATCGTCGGCTTTGGGAGACTTCTTCTCGAGCTGGTCGACCGCATCCAGTAAGACAGAGGCCGGACTAGTGGATCCTAAGCGAAACGTTTCTTCGCTGGGTTCCGGAACTTTCTGTAGGAATTCGCAAACATCATTCGTAAAGAGACGAAGGCCGTCGATATCGGGGACTAGATGCACGAAGGAGTCGTAATAGTATTTGGTAGCTGAGCCGTTTGGACCAATGAGGTGCACCTCATCTTCCCAGGCCAGCACGACCGCATTGTTCCCGCACCATTGAAGGTCTTTCGGTGGCGTTTTGACGCGGCTATCATATTCGCTGAGACGGTTCTGGAAGTCACTGCTGATGACCCAGACCTTGCCGTCATCGGTATAAAGCGCAATGAAGCGGCCATTGGGGGAGACGCCGACGTGCCTTAAGGGCCCGTTCTCGAGCATTCGATCCTCGGCTTCTGATGCGTCTACTACCATTATACTTTTCCCAATAGCCAACAGCACTTCCACGGACCGTGAGAGGGTGTATGCTGGTGGTATGATAGACCATGATGCGACCTCGTCCGAAGGTGGTGTGGCCAATAAAGATGGCCTGGGTTCCTCATACCGCGTGACAGCAACCAGCTGGTTGTTCCCTAGTAAGGCGACAAAGCCTGTAGTCCAGAATCGGCACGAGTTTACTCCGTGCTCCTCTGCGCCGTGACCCAGAGTGAAGGGTATGAAGTCACCCTGAAGGTCGTGGTATAACCTGACGGTGCCATCACTGGTCACGACGACCAGTTTCTCTTCTTCAGACCATCCCAGGCCCTTTATCGTTCCCTTGTCCCAGCTGATCCGATGTATGAGCTTGCCGGCGCAACTGTAAATGTCTATGGTAGGTTTCGCAGCCTGGGAATTGCGATAAGTATACAGCTTCTCCTCATCGCGGTAAATCGCTGGATGTTGTTAGTAGCGGCCGTGCCAGAAGTGCAAGGTGTGCCTACCTACAGCACCACTGAATGGAGCTCCTGCTACTACGTAATTCTCGAGTTCAAGATCTTGATCGAAGACGGAGGTGTACAGCTGAAGTTTGCGGTAGAAGCGGTCGCCTACCCGCTCCCAGTCCGCAGTCGGTTTGGACATGTCATAAAGATGCCATAGAAAGGGCTAGGAGGTGACGAAGTGCATGTACGTCTGCAAGGTATACAGCTGTATACGGTGCGACTGGAGACGCGAACTGGTGGCCTGTGCATTCGGATGGCATCAACGTCACCTGCCAAGGCGATCCTCTTCCTCTCAAGTACGCCGCCAATGGATCAGATGCCACCAGAAGACGCGCAGGTTCCGATATCACTTCATCAATGATGTGCAGATATCGACAAGAGCACATAGACCGCTATGGAAGCGTCACTCACAGCCAAGATCCAGGAGCTGGGTGATCTGGAGCTGGCTGCACTGCTATGTTTGATCGCGGGAGAGCACTGCATCATCACCACAAAGACTAACTTGGTCAACGATGTGGCTCAAGAACTCTTACTCATTTGCCAGCGGATATTTGGCCTTACTTTCGCGGTTGTCGAGTGCTCCGAAAATACCAGCTTGGATGACTTTCGAGAGGCCGTCCTAGTAGACGGACCAGACGAGTTTCACGATTCTTACGAGTCTCATCCCACGGACCACAACATCCACCTCCGCTTGCCACAATCCTTGCCGTCGAGGCAGCCGTCTGTTCAGTCATCGAACCAGTCTAACAGGTTGGACGAGCGAAGAGTAGCCGATGTTGTTCTTGCAAAGAACCTCTCGACTGCGAACCATCAAGTCCAGATACAAGCTCTGGAATTGATACGTACGAAGCGTCTCTTTAGCCACACAGCTATGCATGCTACCTCCCACAACTTTCTACTCGTAGTAATTCAGCCACTCGGTCTACCGCCGCTCACGAAACACCTGAACGACCTGTTTGCGATTTCTCACCATCACTCTAACGCAGACGGATTTCCGAACTTGGAAGACGCGTCACAGTCCCGCCTGGACGACGGCAACGCCTCCATCGCCTCTTCGAACCGCAGCATGACGTCTGACATGGGAGAGCAAAATGGTGCTGTCTTCTCCCAAGCAGACATCGACGCCCTCCGCCATGCGACAGTCCAAACCCACACCACCGCCGAAGTCATGGCACATCTGCACCACATCCCTATCTTCATGAAACTCTCACGCTGGATAGCTGGCGGCGTCTCAGCTATGGCCACGCGTCAGCTTCGCAGCATCAGTCGCGCTTTGGCGCCTCTGCACGGTGTCACATATGTGACGCCAAGCCTGGTACAGCTTGCTGCCAGAAAGGTGTATCCGCATCGGCTTGTACTGGCGACGACGAAAACGGAGCGGAGTCTGCAGTGGGGCAGCGATGTGCGGGAAGTCGAAAGGCTATTGAAGGGCATGACGGTTCAAAAGGCTATCGATGACGTGCTGGCGAGTGTTGAAACGCCGTTGTGAGCGCTGGACGCGCTTACAGGAAGCACTCATACGATCATATACCCGAGTTTAGTCGCTTAATTGAGCATTCGGGTTTGCGAAAATGCTATCTGCAGATATTCCTCCCCGTCATGGAATAATTACAATCAATCCGACACTTGTTGCCTTGAGATGACGGACGTTCGAAGCAAAGGCCGGTCAAGCGTGACGACGGAGGACGAGATCCTTGAAGGCGAGCACCCTTTTCGGCAAACTGATAATGAGAAACAATGAGGAAGCCCATCAAATATGTGTGCTTATTGTAGACATACGACTTTGTCTATGTACAAGTTGGAATTCCACGTTATATTAGTCTTCCGGATCATGTGGGCTTCCACAAGGTGGCTTGAAAGTCGAGCGTCCTTCCGGTGCGCGAACTTTCCTGCGCCAGCTCAATGATCCGCAGCACATCAGCTGCCTCCTCTGCCTTGACAGGTACTTCACCCTGTCCTTGTAGCGCCTTCGCGAAGATGCGGTAGTACTCGACATACGTCGCCGGCGCTACCGTGGGGTACGTCTTGCGCTCGAATTTGCCGTCCTTCTGAACGGTCACAGTGCCTTCATCTATTAGCTTTGATCCTGAAGCTGCCAAATACGGATAGCTCACCATGATGACTCTCGGGCTCGACAGCAAACCCATTGTCTCCGGGTCTCATGCCAGCCTTCAACTGATCCTCTTGCACGTCCAGGTGAAACTGATTGAGGTCAGCCGATGCGTCTCCGAGCCATGTCGCCATACCCATACCTTCTTGAAGCTCCCCTTGGTACCTCTAATCCAATACCTCAGTTGCTCCTCCTCGGGACTGATAACAGCCGCCTTCACAGTAACAAGAAAGTTTGCCCCTTCCTGCCCGTAATGCAGCAATACAGTGCAATTGTCGGGTGAGCCGCTGGTGACACCTGGCCGCTGAATGCCCACATGGCCGGTAACCTGCTTTGGTGGGCCGAACAGATTGTACACCTGATCAATCAGATGCGAACCGAGATCGAAGAGCGCGCCACCAGCAGGCAGATCCTTATTCTTCCACGTCTGCGACGCAGCGGGTGGGAGCTCTGGCCTGTGGCGATCGAAATGCGTCTCGAACTCGCCAATAGTGCCCAGCTTATCTTCCGCCATGATCTGCTTCACGGTCAGGAAGTCAGAGTCCCAGCGCCTGTTCTGGTACACCGTGAGCAGCTTCCCGGTCTGCTTGGCGATGGCGGCGAGTTCGTTGGCCTCTTTGGAAGTGGGCACGAACGGCTTCTCTACCACGACATGCTTGCCGGACTCAAGTGCTTTCTTAGTGAATTCGAAGTGCGTCTCTGGTACGCTGGTCACGACTATCACATCGACGTCGGGATCCGCGAATGCCTCCTCGGCGGACCTGTAGGCTTTGGCACTGGGGAAATCTTTGGAAGCATCGTCATCCGGCTTAGGTGTACGCTGGACTATTCCATAGAGTTTCAATTCCGGTACAGCCTCGATTAGAGGGATGTGGAATACTTTGGCAGATAGTCCGTAGCCGATGACTGCTGCGTTGAATTGCTTGGCGGACATGGTCGTAGATGGATCAATAGCTCTTCATACACTTCCGAGTCTTGCGTATTCCAGCTTGTAGAACGATGATATGGGTCGTGAAAAGAGACTCTATATTCTGAAATTTTCCAAGCGCAAGATGTGTGTAGATACGTGTATTATTGCGGATCCTCCAAGGCCCCGCATGCACCTTCCTCCGCTGCGATTTGACGACCCGGAGCTCCTCGGCGTCTTCGATGTCACCACGGTCAAAGCCCGACATCCGAACATCCGTATGAAGAGACCATCTTCGCCAAAAGATTATACCACAGTTAGACAAGTCATTGCGTGGGTTCAAGATATCCTGCGCCTCATGAAACAAGCTCCTGTCCGTATTTTAGCTGTCCGAAGAGCGTCTGGTGCCTACCTACCTACCGTAGGTACCTACCTTATCCCGTAGCCGCGGGTAGGGCCATTTGCAGACAGTAATTCACCCTTGCGACTGCTCAGGTCGGTCCTACGCCAGCAGGCCGAATTTGTGACGATCTGGCGATAACGCTCTGAGGAAATTAAACATATCGTATCTGCGATGGGAAAGGGTTTGTTTCAGATAATCTAGATCGTAGAGAGCTCAAAAGCTTGAGGCTTGTACCATAGCATATTGAATGACCAAAGGCACCATCCATTGTAAGATGTGATCTGATTCTAGATATTGATTGTGCGCTCTCACTTACGACAGATAATATGGTCTTTACGAGTAGTGGAATCAAAACAGCAGATGACGAATATACAAGTATACGAAAGCATCAACTCTGGCATTTGGTGGTAGGACTCTTAGCGGTTGGCCAGACGCAGACGCCGGCGGGAGAAGCCGCACAGTCTTGGCAAAGCGCAGGGCGCACTGACCCGCACTTGCAATTTCGAAGCGACTTTGAACTTTGCGAGACCGCACAGCCAGCGAGATTTCGACCATCGACAACAGCGACTCGCCAATACCGATACAGTACGTTCAGCATACCGCAATCGACTCTGGACATTTCTAATCTTATTGTTCGCACAGATGGCCGCCGCAAAGAAGCACATCCCGATCGTGAAGAAGCGTACGTCTCCCGCAATGCTGCGACAGCAGATCTCTGCACCGATCCCACAGAAGAGGCGCCCGGAGCGTATCTACGATGACAGAATGGAGGAAGGGAGGAACCGCAAGGACTCGCCGCTGATTTAGTCGTCATATACAGGCACTGCGCACTTCAAGCGCCACCAGAGCGACCGCTTCATGCGTGTTGACCCAAGCTGGAGGAAGCCAAAGGGTATCGACAACTGTGTCCGCAGACGCTTCAAGGGCCAGGCTGTTATGCCAAAGGTGCGAAAAATCTTTTTCCGGCATGCACGGAGATGGAAAGCAGTGCTTGGATCAATCTGGACGGCATGGGTGAGCAGGACAGTGATGCTGATGGATATATCTCAAACAGATCGGTTACGGCTCCAACAAGAAGACCCGCCACATGATGCCTTCCGGCCACAAGGCTTTCGTCGTCAACAACACCCGTGACCTCGACCTTCTCCTCATGCACAACAAGACCTACGCCGCTGAGTACGTTTCGATATCCGGACGATGCAATCAATGCTTGGAGCATGTCACTAACTCAACAATAGGATCGCACACGCCGTTTCCTCCAGGAAGAGGATCGAGATTGTTGCTCGCGCGAAGCAGCTCGGTGTTAAGGTCACCAACGGCAAGGCCAAGATCACCACTGAGTCATGATTGGGGATTCTTTGCAGGCGTATATGATGCGATTCGGTTTAACTGGCTATCTGGACTATAACTCGGAATTCAGAAAGGCACAGTTTCACGGCTTCCTAAAAATTGAGAGCGAACGGTATATGTTTGCTTCGGCGCATTGTATTGATTGGTGAATCAAAGCAGTCGAAATGATTTTCCGGCTCCCTGTCTTCTCTAACATGGTGCACTGCTGCATGTTTGGCGATCGTTGGCCCTCGTATGGTAACCCTCTCCGATTGCGTTTCTCTATTCGACATCAACCGGACGGTTCCTCGCCCCTCTGCACGCTGCCCTCTTTCGGTCCTCCTGTCACTATAACCTTGCTTCCCCCTTCTTTTCCTTGCGCCAAATTGCTGTGCACACTCCACAAGCATGATTAATCTAGCACAAATACCGACGGCTAGTACACCACCCACAAGCCATGCCGTACGCTTCGAAAATGCTGCGAAAGGAAACTCGCCCACGTTCTGTTGGTTTTCTTTTTCCAACCGCGTTTCTTTTACCCGGTACAAAGCTGTAGAAGCTCGTGAATCACCTTAGCTATATCGAGCGTTCTTCGTCTACCAAATCTGCAGGGAAGTCCCATATCGCTCGACATCGAAGGTATCATATGCGACCAGCCGATCGACAGTAGTCGATCTCTAGGTAGAGCAGTCACCTCCGTGCGAGCTGCTCCTTCTGCGGCTCCCCGTATAACCAACATCGCTCCTTCCTCGTATGAACTCATGGTGATAGTCTAACCAGGTAAGGGTATTCGAGGCCGCCGCCCCTTCCTAATGTGGGAAAAATGCTCAGTCAAGTGCATTTCACGGATACTTGCTTTATAGCACCATTGATTCCAAATCAGGGAGCAAATTCGGTTTTCTAGAGTCCTTTTACTTGGACGAGACTCTGTCACGAATGATCGACTCGAAGTCGCTTCTTCCATACATGTACTGAGCAGCAGGGCAATTGCGGCTGTAATGAGCTGGAGTAAGTGCGACAGTAATGAGCTGGAGCAAGTGCGACTGGCGAATGAATGACCGCCCAGGACTGTCTCTTGAACAGGATCTGAAAGCGAAGTGTACATCTCAGCGCAGGTGGGTAAATGTACTATGTTATGTGGTTACGATTCCAACGTGCCAACCTGTGTAATAATTTTGACGAAACGAGGGCCCGCCAATACTCAAATTGCATAGCCCCATGTAGCGTTATAAACAACCTGAAACCCATTGAAACTGTAACAGTGTCCGGAAAAGTCTATTGATACCGCCAAAACGCCGCGTAGGATGCAAATGCAATACCACCAGCCCTCTAGCTTTCCCCAGATCTCGTTCACGCAACCTGCTTGACCTTGCACTGCCATCCGGACTCCTGGCTCAGAAGCGGCAGACTGTTCAACATAATTAGCACTTGACTCTAAAAAAACGAAGGTAGTGGGATCGATCTTACCTGGCACCCAAACACCAACCCAATTCATTACCCTTGATCTTCTTCGCAATCTTAACCTCTCTATCAATCGGCATCTCATAGCCCGTGTGCAGGAGCGCAAGCATAAAGTTCAAATCCAAACACGTCTCCGGGCGGTCATTGAGCTCCTCCAACGCGCCCTCGACGCTCTGGAAGACATCCCAGGCGCCGGTGCGGCCGTGTGGGCCCTCGCAGACCCGCGCCGTCAACTCCTTCAGCTCGCTGAGCGTGAACGACTCCGGCATACCGAGCGGCTGCGTGCGGTCGTAGAAGTAGCTGAACAGGTAGACGTCCTCGCGGCTGAAGGTCTTGTCAAGCGAGGGCTGGTGCACGCCGTTGAAAGCGCAGGGCGCGAGTTTGCACTCGGCCTCCTTGAGCAGCGTCTTCTCGGCTAGGGCGCGACATTGGGCTGGGCTGCCCGTGGACGGGCCGGTCATGTTGACGGAGACGCTGGCGCCGAGCGGGTGTTCGGGGGAGAGAGGTACGCCGATGACGCGAGACATGCCCGGTACGATGCAGGGGTTGAGGACGGGCTGGGAGAGCCAGGCTTGCGAGGTAGGGTTGTTCTCGTGCATGTTTTGCACGACGACCTTGTGCAGGTTCTCGCGCGCGGCCATCAGGCCGTAGCCCAGGTAGCTGTGCTGGTAGAGGGTGAAGTCGCGGCCGCCGAAGGAGAGCTTGTACTTGTGGTCGCCCTCGGCCATTTGCTCTGGCATGCCGCCGCCGGCTACGTTGGGAAAGGTGGGCTCGAAGACGATCTGAGTGCTGCCACCGCCGAGATCGAAGACTGCAGCGGTTGGGGTCTTATCCGGACCGCCGATCTTGCCGAGGAGGTAGTTGGTAGTGATCCAGGCGTAAACACCCTCGTCCTTGCCGTCCATGACCTCGACACCATTGTTCTCTTCGCTAACAACCGGGAAGGGGTAGACGGTCTCCAAGCGGTGACGGACGGCCTTGAGAATGGCGTCAGACATCTCCGGGCCCAGCTTGCGGAGGCCTGCAGTCGCCTTGACGGCGACTGGAGTACAGCCCTGTAGCTTTTCAGGAACAGACTTGACGGCCACATCCATCAGCATATCCAGAGACTTGGCTGCTCCCTCAGCGTCGCTCTTGTACGAAGAGAGGCCAGAGCCGCCCTCCTTCTTCTCCGTCATCTTGAACACCTCATCTTCCAGCTCTGGTGTAGGACCACAGTTGTTGAAGCGGTAGACATGGATTCTAGAGCCAGTGCTGCCAGCGTCGATCATAAGCGCGTATTGGATCAGCGGCTTGTTCGAAGAGTAAGACTTGGTGCATTTCGAAGTCGCGACCGACGGGTCAGATGCGACGTCTCCGCCGGGAAACTTGCCCGCACCAGAGCCTCCATGTGTGGGCGCGAGATAGAACAGTACGAGCAAGACGAAGGCAATGATGCCTCCGGTCTTGATGTACCGTGTCCGCTGTCCTTGATTCATCCACGCGCCTTTGATGTCCTGCATGTGTTCTCCTGCGGGAGATGTAGTGGGCGTGTGTCGATCGGGCTTCTCGTAGGGATCGGAAACGGAGGAAGTGCGGCGACGGGGAGAAGAGAAACTGAGGTAAGACCAGATGTTGGGACGTTGTCGTACTTCAACACTACTGGACATCAAGTGGAGGTCCGAGAAGATTAGGGGGCCTGTAAATGAGCCGCGGCGCTGTCGCAAATGTTATAAGGGCTCAATGCATTCGCATAAAGAGCGACAAGGTGGATTAGGGAAAGGAACGGCTGGCAGACTGCGATGTTGCCGACCCTGAACGAGAAAGGAGAAGAAAGGGCGCAGGTGGTGAAGAATTGCTTCGGTGATCAACACGAGGGACTTGAACACGCTTCAGCCCTGAACGCTGAACGGACCCCCCTTCAACATCCCGTCTGGGTCTGGGGCTCGGGGGGTCCGCCACTCCCGTCAGGCTTTACCGCTTTCGGAAATGGGCTCAACCCTTCAATTGCCTCCATCCGTCCAAGTGCCCCATATCATGCATCGCGCAGGGGCTTCAATTACTGGTGGCGTTGACAATCGTCTATTTGAGCGAAATGTGACAATGGTACAGCGCTGTCTCCAGCGTCTATATATGCAAGACCTTGCCTCTCCGGACCTGGCCCGCTCTTTTACTCCATTCACGATGACCCGACCTCCTCGTGTACCTTCCGGACCGTCACCGAATTGAACAAGTTCCTTTCCAACGCCTCGAATGCAGATGCTTCAAGTCGGCGTCCCGCACGACTTACAAACCAGTCCCAGATTGCTGTCCCCTTTGTCGCCTTTCACCTTCCTAGCCTTGAAATCCGTGTTCCCACAATGCCTACAGTGCAGGGTCTAACGTTTATCCAGATGTGAGCCTGCATCGCTATGCGATCGAGACCTGCTATCACTTTCGTCTCCGCTGCTACGCTCAATGGTGAGCTGACTCACCACACTGCCCACGCGATCCAACCTATCCGACCCAGGGACCTCGAGATTACTGTGATGTTCTGCTGGAGGTCGCTGGCCCCGAGCCTGCTCGGCGTAAATGTCTCTGTTCCAGAATAAATTCGATTGCCCTGTACCCGCCTGCAGCATGAGAGGATCCTGGGCGACCTCGGGCGTTGACTGGCTTTTGGGATTTTGACCCTGGTGCTGCAACGACTTGTCGTTCGCACTACTATTCCGCGTCATCGACGGCGTATTCGTTGTGGTCGTCGAAGGTAGACTCTCCGTCGTCGTAGCCGCACTTCTCAGGTTTGTCTCCGTCCGTGTCTGTGATGAACGTGCGGACAGCGCGCCGACCGACTTCCGCGGCGAGACGCTGCGGTTTCCATTGCTCCTGCCAGAACGAATAGAGCCATTGGCGATGCTAGGATTACTGGCGATTCCGGCGCGCCATGACAAAATACGCTCTGAGGGACCGAGGTGGCTGCGCTCGCTTCGCAGGCTGCGATTGCTGGCTTTAGTGTTTACCGAGGCGGTCCTTCCAAGCTTGCGTTTCGAGAACACGGATACCGTGTCGGTGTCGGGTTTCCGTTTCGACCACGCGCAGTCCTGACGGAAGACTTTGATGCGACCGGTGAAGTCGGCGGTTACGATGATGTTGCCGCCGTTGTGTGTCAAGCGCGCAGTGTACGCTGGTGATTCTTCTGGACGCTTGAATCTACCGTCTGCTTCAGCAGGAGTAGTTTGCGCGCTGTCCATGCCTGAATCTGTGGGCGCTTTCGAAGAGCTTTGCGAGGTGCCCCGCTCCGCGCGACTCATTAGCATTACGGGTGGAGGATTGCAAAGATCATAGATAGGATCTTCTGAACGTGCCAGGAGGTGTCGAGTTTTGGTTGGCGCAAAAGCGACGCAGGTTGTAATGGTGTTGTTGGCGTCGAAAACCTCCATTGGCCGTTTATCGCGCTTGTCGCCCTCTGAAGGACCGAGCGACCAAATGTATGCCTTCTGGTCCTCGCTGCCACAGATGACATAGCGGCCATCATCGCTGAAGGATGCCCGAATTTGACTGCAGTTGTTTTCATTGCCTTTGAACTTCATATCCATGCTCTTGTCTCGAAAGTTGTACATTCGTACTCTAGAATCATTACTGCTGATCAACAGCTTGATATCGCCGTTCACGGATCCAACAGGCCAGCTGACCGCTTGTATGCCAGTGATTTTGCTTCCTTTGGCATTCTTGCCGTGTGACGAGCGAACGACAATCTGAGTATGGTACTTGAGATTCTCCGTTTCATAAAACATACACAACCCGTTAGAGCACCCTGCCATGACAAATTTGCCGTCTGGTGTGAACGCCACGGCAGTGATCATGTCGGGTAGTTGAGTTGAGTAAGCAACGGTCTTGTCCGGGATGCTCCAGAGTCGCAGCTTTGCGTCAAGAGACCCAGCCAGAAAGAACCGATCATCTCGCGGGTGGAAAGCAATGGAGGGTACAAAGTCGTTATGTTTGAACGTGCAGAGACATTCTGCTCGAGTAACATGCCATAACCGTACCGTCTTGTCCATGGAAGAGGACAGCAGGAAGTTGTTCTTACTCCAACTGAGATCCAACACGGTAGACGTGTGACCCTCGTACTCTCTAATCGGCCTGCTTTGAAAGACAGGGGCACTCAAGCGCATTCGCGGCCTTTCTGTGTTTTTGGACTCTGCGCCTTCGCTCGTCTTTCTGTCCTCAGTGCTGCATATCACCGCCCACACTCGCACAACCTTATCGTGGCCTGCGACTGCTAGATACCTCCCGTCCCTGCTAAACTCCATTGCCCATATCGTGCCCCTCTCTTCTGCATGGCTCCTTTTGCGACTACTGTGCATACTCCCAGAACGTGGTGGGTCCTGTTGCTCTGGCTTTGCAAGTAGCTCTTGCGCCAGGAAAAGTCTATCAAAATCTTTTACTTTCTTATGCCTTGCTCTTACTTTAATATATGCTGGAGGTTGCGGATGGCTAGGGTTGTACTCAATGTTGTCGATGGGTTGGGAGAAGACCTGCGCCTCCATCCCTTCCGGACGGACTTCGCTATGCTGGGACTCATCGTCGCTGCCAAACTCGGAAGCATCCTTCTTCTTGCCCGGTATGAAACGGCTAATGAAAGAGACGCCCTTCTTCTTGCTGCCATGCAGCGTCAAGCCGGAGTCGGTGCGCAAAGGCGATGATTTGCTGGCACCTGTGCTCTCTCTCCGCTCTTCTGACCTCTTGTCGTCCGGATTCGTAGTTGTCGCAGAAGACACTGGTCTTAGCAGGCCAGGCGGGAGTATTGGAGGCGTTTGCGTGCGATTGAAGACCTGTTGCGATAGTGGATCCATCACTGGCGATGCCTCCGCACGCGGAGCAGTCGTATCATCTTCGTCACCCGATACAGACGACTGGCCTGATATATTGTTCGAAATGGCTCGCAAGAGATTTCCAGACGCAGTGATCCCAGGTAAGTGTGAACTTCTTGCTACCCGTACCAATTAGCATGCGCGTAAAGATCACGATATCGAGTCTGCATGCGACTAGTGCTCACCATCTCCTGAGGGGCCAGCCCGCGAGCTCAAAGGCCGTCTACTCTCTCTGGGTTCTACATCTCTCTGTGGTGTTTGCGCCGGAGAGCCGGTATCAGGCACCGAGTCGTGATTTTGTGGATCGGTAAGACGAATAGCAGGAGTAATATCAGCCATGCCGGAATAGTAATACAGATAAGCTCATGATCGTAAGAATGGTCTAAACGAGGGTTTCGCGCGCATTCACGGTGTCAGCACACGGGTGTGGTATGCCGGATGGAAGCGGAAGACGGTTGTAGGCGTTGGTGCCCACGCGAGCATTGTGTAAGTCAGGGGCCGCAGGATAAAGAGGACAGAAGGAAAGACGGGAAGAGGCTGAATGATATGAAGGAGCGGACTGCGTCAACAACGCTTGCATCCAACGGTTAGTTCGTTTCGCGGTGCGCGGGAGTAAGGATGGCCGATGTATGGGGGTTGTGCACTTTGCGATGGAAAGCAACTCCACGTCATCTGCTCGAATCCCATTTCGCGACCCCTCTTACGCGTCCCTAACAACCTTAATACATGTATACAACGAGTCATGTCACCAGGGAGGGTGCAGTATGGCACTTGAGTATAATTTGAACTGAGTGGTATATTTTGCTACGATTATGGAAAATCAACTATCCTTACCCTAATGTCGCGTACGACTTGTCGTGAATGCCTGTATCCAACGCCTCATTATGCAGATCGGTCCTGTTTCCCTGCCATGCCCTTTATACACCGAACACCAAACCCAATGAATGCGTCTAGAACTCCTCATCGAAAGCAAAGTCGCCGTTGACCACCGCTGGTGGTGCGCTAGGGTCAGCGTCTGCCTTCTTGACACCAGCCATGACACCAGCCTTCTGGTAGTCACCAACTCTCTTCTCGAAGAAGTTGGTCTTGCCGGCCAGCGAGATGTTCTCCATGAAGTCGAATGGGTTGGTGGCGTTGTAGTACTTCTGGTTGCCGAGGGCCAAGAGGAGACGGTCTGCGACGAACTCAATGTACTGGCGCATGAGAACGGCGTTCATGCCGAGGAGAGCGACAGGGAGAGCGTCAGTCAGGAACTCCTGTTCAATCTCGACGGCCTCAGTGATGATGCTCTGCACAAGCTCCTTGGATGGCTTGTTGTTCAGGTGGGAGAAGAGCAGGCAGGCGAAGTCGGTGTGCATACCCTCGTCACGAGAGATGAGCTCGTTGGAGAAGGTAAGACCAGGCATCAAGCCACGCTTCTTCAGCCAGAAGATAGATGCGAAAGATCCGGAGAAGAAGATACCCTCAACAGCAGCGAAGGCAATCAGTCTGCAGGCGAAGGTGGAGTTCTTGTCGGAGATCCAACGAAGAGCCCAGTCGGCCTTCCTCCTGATACATGGGACTGTGACATTGTCAGCAGGTTGGATATGATGTAGCTGAACGACTAGAACTTACTGTTGTCAATGGCGTTGAAAAGGTAGTGCCTCTGCTTTGGCTCGCTGATGTAGGTGTCGATGAGGAGGGAGTAGGTCTCGGAGTGGATGTTCTCCATCATGATCTGGAAACCGTAGAAGCAGCGTGCCTCTGGGATCTGGACCTCTCCGCTGAAACGCTCAACAAGGTTCTCATTGACGATACCGTCAGAGGCGGCGAAGAAGGCGAGAACGTGGGAGATGAAGAAGCGCTCGTCATCGTTAAGGCGGTTGTTCCAGTCGTGAAGGTCCTTGGAAAGATCAATCTCCTCAGCAGTCCAGAAAGATGCCTCGGCCTTCTTGTACATCTGCCAGATCTATTTCACGACGCGTTAGTACTTTACGCGTCAATAACGCGTGGGAAGGAACGCGTACCTCGTGATACTTGATTGGGAAGAGGACGAATCTCTGTCCGTTCTCGCGCAGTATTGGCTCATCGGCCTCCTCCTCTTTGATACCCTCGGCGACAGATGCCTCAGCCTTGGCCTGAACCTCCTCCGGGTCTGGAAGGTCGGCAAGATCTGGCAGGCCCTTGATTGGGACGGCGACCTCGCTGTTCTCCTTGTTCTCTGATGTGAAGACTGGTTGCTTGACTGGAGACTCCATCTTGAAGTTCTCAATTGCCTCGGCGGCCTATGTTACGCGTCAGTATGGCATTTGGGAAGACTCGAGTTTGCTGTAGCGAACCTTCTTTGACGGCGTCACCTGGATGCTGGCCATTGCTGTGTGATTGGTAATTGCGTATGTGGTGGCGGTAGTGGAAGGATAAAGAAGACTATGTTGATACAGACAAAGAAGTATGCTGTGGAGGAGTGGTGGTTGATTGATAGACAAAGGTGCAGTGGGAGGACGCGACGAAGGCTTTATTACTTTCTGCCGAGAACGGTTAGGGCGCGTGTCGCGTTCTGTCGCGCTAAGCTATGACATCAACCAGCCTCGTAATTTGGCCGCTGCAATCCTGTGGACTGAAGTTCGTGCACCTGCAGGAGGCTGGGCTGTGGTGCGCGTCGATGCTCAGGTCTGAAACGTACAGACACAGATGCAGATGATTTTTTGTATCTCTTGAAGGGTCGGCAACAATGACTGAGTGTCTGAGTGAGCAGAGAGGATGTTTGAGAGGTGAGAATGGAGGCGGCCGCTTCGAGGCAGAGTTTGTCCCTCTATGTCGTCAGATGTCATGACTGTATGAGCCACGACTTATGGCCAAACAGCAACTCAATGTCCAAGGCATCACCCTAAGGTATACAACGCGTCAAAACACGGTGGTCGAGGCGCGTCTCAGTTCCGAGCCTCGTACGATCAGATTAGGAATCAGCGCGGAACGATGCCTTATCAGATCCTTGATCTACGGTCCGACACCGGTCTGCTATGGATACCTTACACGTATTGTTTATAAACGCGTGAATGACGCGTGCATACATGATCTTGATTGCTTGGACACGGTCCGGATCTGTTCGTTTGGGAATGAGACTGGAAAGGACAGAAAGACTTGAATTTCCATCATGATGGTAACATGATTGAACTGTGGATGCTGAGGACCCGAGAAGTCTCCTTCTGTGTGGCTTCATCCAGATACACCATTACCTAGTCACAATGCATGCAGTTGTGCTCGTATAAACATCTCTTGGGGACAGCCATCTGGAGCCAGCGATAGTACCGTGGACGGTGTCTCGCTTTGTATACCTACATGGAATGACCGGCTTGCCTGATAGGAGGCCTAGATCAACATCTACATGTGCTGTACCGAGAACATAATCTTGGCTGAACGGCCTGATGAAAGGCGGTACATTTCAAATGGTATTGTGTGGACCCTTCAGAAGATTCTTTTTGCAACAAGTTCTATGAATCGTCTTGTCGGGAGTCCGGTTGGAGGGTCGTCGACCTCCTTTATATCTACCTGAATGAGCCTCGCATTTGATCCTATTGTGAGCTCGCCCCTGTATTGAATTGACTGGCAAGGCTGCGATTACTTCTCAAACTTATCTTACCATACGTGAGTATTACTCCAATTTGCAGCTCGCATAGCGTATTCCATGTACGCTTGAATTGGTAGCTTTATGCAGTTGCTTTGCAACCTAAAGCATGAAGTTGTGCACAGGGCAGCCCAGCACGTGCAGCCGCTCCCGTCATGCCCCAGCGCCATCCCGCGTTTCGCCAAGCGCCATGCTCGTTCACTATTACAACACCTCTTAGCCTCGCTTTGCTACACTTCGCGGTGCATTTGTTGTATTGACGCTCCGTACTTCTGTTTCTACTATCTGACGCCCTTTGAGTCATGGCGGAAAGCGACCCACTCCGAGAAGCTCTGCCTCCTGCAACCGACTACCTTACATACCTTACCATCCTTGAGTACAACCTCAAACCAGAGAATCTGTCAACACTGCATGAGGTTCTGCAAGATACAAAACTGACTACCAATATTGGTTGGGATTTGGTGCACCTCCTCTTACCTCTACTGCCTGCTTCAGAAGAATGCCTTCAAGATATTGCTCGTCTGGGCAACCCCCGAGAAGTCATTCTGAAAGTTACTGAATCGCTAAGACTTATCGATTTCGAAGGTTTACAGCCAGATTCAGAAGATGAGTCGACGCTCGGTGCAGAGGCAGAGACTACAGGCCATCCCACGAGAACAGCACCTGTAGAGAGCGAAGGTTCAGGCAGTAGCGGTGTGGTCACACAAGCTGTGGAAGCGCCACCTCCGCCACCGCTTCCTGTGTCCCAGTTCACTAGTCTCCTCTCCATGCTCGCCATCTTACATCCCCGCATCAAGACTCAATACCCGAGTCGCTTCCTGTCTACCACTCTTCAAGCCATCCTTGCTTCCTTCTCCCGCTCTGTTTCTCATAGGGACCTTCTTGTATCTGCCATTGTCAGCTTTGTCAAGGCTGTTACTGGAACGAAATTGCGGCCACGTTTGCCGTCACGTAAGAGTAGCGGACAGTTATTACGTCCCGCTCTTGCTCCGTCTGCACCGGATCCAGAGAATGATGTATCCGCGTCCGGGCCATCGGAAGGCGAAGCTGCCATGCAGGACCGTCTTCTCCAGTCCTTCATCACTCATGTTCTGGAGGAGTTCATCTCATCTTTGTCATCAACAGAGGACGTGCCAGGCGTGGCATGGTGCAGCCGTTTACAAGAGAAGCTTCATCCTGAACGCACGGTACCAAACAGACGATCTATGACTGAAAGGTTTAGTGACGAGGAGGACTTACAGGATAGGCTGACTGTTGTTGGAGAGCTTCTGGCTGTGGCGAGAGATCTTGACATGAGGTCTGCGGATCTCATGACAGCCATCACCACACCTGATGCTGTGCTGTCCAAGAGCAGATCTGATGCGGAAGAGGATGAGCCACCGAAGACCGCTGCGGACATTCCATTATCAAAGCCCGGCTGTCTCTACCTGCTATGCGCAAGGGAAGCGTCCTCCATTCTCTACGGTGCTTCCGCTCCAGACACCATGTACAACATCTTTCCGGAGCATCATCGAGTGTTGTCGAATCTTGTCTCAAACCCGTCTGTCATGGGTGGTGACGTGGGAACCGAACCCGAGGGACTGCTCGATGCGACCCTCGCCTTTGGACTGATGGCGCTGGAGGCCAACCGCATAGGCGAACCAGTGGATGACGAACAGTTCAACCAATACCTCCAGGTTATCTCCCTAATCTCGTCCAACTGTCCTTCGCCGAACCTTAGATACCATGCATTCTACCTGACTACGACGGTGCTTCGATCCCATCCATCCGACACCGCGCGCTTGGCTTTCATCCGTGACACCTTGGAGCATTGCCCTTTCGAGAATCTCAAGGTCACTGCTGTGAGCTGGGTCAAGGGTGAAGTCATTGAGGCCAATCCACCAACACAGGCGCATTCGCACAAGGATGTTCATGACGAAACGGAGCATGAGAGTTTGTCTCTTTGGTCAACGCCTCTGGCTCTTGATAACCTTGCGCCCTTCCTCTTTCCAGACTTGACGCACGACCTTTCCGCCACAGACATCATGGAGTCATGGCTGGTATTTGATCAGAACTTGCACTTCTATCTCGCTTCGCTGAACCTCTACTATCTCCTGCTGTCTGCGGAGCATCTGCACGAACCGCTTGCTATTGGCGATCTACACACGAACAACGATGTTGCTGGTTCATTCATGCACCCGCTTCGCCTAGCCTCAGTCAAGTTCAGAGAAGAAGCTCGGGATGGTGGTCAATTAGCGCAAGCGTGGGAGGGTGAGGACGATGTGAGCGCGCACATAGCACAGCTTGAGCTGCTTGACGCGACGCTCGACAGAGTCACCAGCGCGGTTGCTGCACTAAACAAAATATAATACAGATCCGCTATATATTTCCGACCACCGCTCCGGAAGATGTAGAATCGCGATTCACGCTGGGCTTAGGGAAGAGACGGGGCTTCCACTTGAATCCGGCGTTCTCTCCGGCAACACGGTATTGGATGGTGCCGACAGTCGGGAGCCACACAAATTACATATTATGTACGGCGGACTTCGTGAAATCCAAGCATCCTAGAGCAACTTCCAGTCATGTTTCTGTGCATGTAGAGGAATGGCTCCCAAGCCGCCAGTTTTGACCGCCTTGGCCGATAAACAGCCAAGAAGGCTCAACCCCACCTCCGACTCCTTACCCCACCATACTCCCACTCTGAGAGGCTACGCATGCGTATGCCAGATAGCCGCATCGTCTTTCAGAAGGAACCCTAGTATCAATATTTAATTGAAGCGTTTGCCCCGTAAGCCCCGATACAGCTAACTTAGGCGACAAATTCTCCGGTCCGTAGACTCCATTCCGTGAGCCCTAGAGTGTCACGGCCATCCGCATCCCCCTTATCAAATTAGTCCATTTTTGTCTCCCTCGTCTACATAACATAGTAGTATGCCATATGTCTGCACGTGCGTCCTTCAACATACCGCCGTCTCTTCGTAAGGTTTGGATGGAGGAAGACCGAAAGATGGCTTCAGCAGACAAAATCACGAGCAGGGCGATCGTCTGCCATGACAAGCTCCAAAACGGCGGGTGGAAGATGGACACAGTTACGCTACGGGAACCGCATGATGATGAACTTGTTATCGAGATGGTCGCGAGCGGGATCTGCCACACGGACGCCCTGGTTGGATCGATTGATCCGTCGCCCATTTCATTCTACCCGAGGATATTGGGACACGAAGGTAGGCGTTCTACGGCTATTCCATGCTACTTGCCGAAGCTGACTTGGAAGTTAGGTTCTGGATACGTGCGAGCAATCGGGTCCAAAGTCACCGTAGCCTCGCCCGGCGATCCCGTCTTATTATCTTTCACATGCTGCTCCTCGTGCAGCAGCTGCGTCGCCAAACACTCCTCCGTCTGCTACAGCTTCAACGACATCAACTTCGGCCGGAACAACGTCTTCTCCTTAGCCTCAGACTCGGATCCCAAGTACGACATCGGTGGCAAATTCTTCGGCCAGTCGAGCTTCGCCAACTTCACCATCGTCGACCAAAAGTCCGTCGTCAATGCCAAACGCCTCGTCCGCAACGATGACGAGCTGAAACTGTTCGCGCCGCTGGGCTGCGGTATTCAAACCGGCAGCGGTACCGTCATCAACGTCGCGAAAGCAGGCGAAGACGATGCCGTCGCGGTTTTGGGTATGGGTGGCGTGGGACTCAGCGCCATTATGGCCGCGAAGATCCGCGGCTGCAGGATGATCATCGGCATTGACCGAGTGTCTCAGCGGCTGGAGCTGGCGAAGGAGCTGGGCGCGACGCACGTGGTGGACTCGTCGAAACTGCCGGAGGGCAAGACGCTCGTCGACGTCGTGCGAGAGATTGCGGACGGGGTTGGCCCGACGGTTACGGTGGACACGACGGGTGTGCCGGCGCTGATCCAAATGGGTATTGAATTCACGAGGTATAGTGGGAAGGCGATCCAGGTCGGCACGGCGCCGGCGGACGCAAATCTGACCATCCCTATTTTCCCGTTCATGGTGGCTGGGAAGACTTATACGGGCGCTGTGCAGGGTGATAGTACGCCCTCGGAGTATGTGCCGCAGATGGTGGAGTGGTATCGGAAACGCATGTTCCCGATCGACAGGCTCATAAAGCTTATGCCTGCGGATGAATATGAGAGAGCGCTGCATGAGATGCATTCGGGTGAGACTGTCAAACCTGTCATTGTATGGTAGTCGAAGATGCCATCGATCACAAAATCCGGCTCGGGGGCTGTCACCGTTTGCCATAAGCCATTTTGGTTTCAAAGAGACCATGGTACTGATACGACACGTTCTGAGGAATATTGTATTTTGTTCGTTCCCCTCCACGTACACCCCATTGCGAAATAAGTTTGAATCGGGTCTCGAGTCGGAACTGGTCTTGGCTTGTGTAAGGTTTCGAATATCTCACCTCTAGCTATGGCGATAGGCAATATCACAAGTAGTATGACAAGCTTCTTTTCTATAAGACAGAAAAAGGTATGATGGTTCCAAGGGCCGAGACCTTCTACAATAGCTAATGACAGGAAGATATGGGAGGAGACGAGCACGCAAAGACGTTCCTACTCTGTCGTAGAGCGCCGTCTTCAGGGTCAGGACTCTTATAGTAAATTTGAACAAGAACTGGTTTTATGTGTCTTTTGTGTGTCAATACTCTCCATATCTCGACGACCTTTCTCGGATCCGAGCTGACGCGACCGTATGCAAGATATCCCGACAACTCCATCGCTAGCTGCTGTACCTATACCCGTATGGATGCATTTACTGGGAGGAACCACCAGAGATGGTGATGACTTGGCCTGCGGAAGGAGCATGTCAGCGGTATTCAAGAACGTTGCAACGCAAAGGAAGGCATACCGTTGACCCAACCACCATCACCACTAGCCAAGAAGGCAACAACTCTCGCCACGTCCTCCGGCTCAGCACAGCGACCCAATGGGCAGTGATCAGCCATCAACTTCTCGATCTTGTCCGCTGGCCACTCTGGAGTACCACCTGGGATGTAATGCCAAGCGTTCTGGGTGAACATGTCTGACTTGATACCTCCCGGCGCGACACCGTTGACGGTGATACCACGTTTGCCGAAGTCGGTGGCGAAGGCCTTTATCATACCGATGACGGCCATCTTGGAGGCATTATAGAGGACATGGTCCTTCACGCCGAGCAAGCCTGCAGCAATGGAAGACATGAGGATAAGGCGGCCGTCGTTCTCAAGGTACTTCCACGCCGCCTGACCGACGAAGAATTGTGCGCGCGCATTCAGATTGAAGACGTGGTCGTACTTCTCCTCCGTAATCTCCTCCGTCTTGTCCCAGCTCTCGGTACCGCTGTTGCTCATGACGATGTCGATCTTGCCGAACGCCTTCTTCGATTCTTGGAACAGACGGTCGATCTCCGACACCTTGCTCACGTCGGCTTGGATGCTGACTGCCTTTGCGCCGGAGCCGCAGGACTCGATTGCTTGGACCACTTCGTCGGCTGAGGACTTGCTGTTGGCGTAGTTGACGACGACGCTGCAACCGCGCTTGCCTAGCTCGATGGCACAGCCACGGCCGATACCACGACCGGCACCAGTGATCAGAGCGACCTTGCCATGGAGAGAGGCGGTAGGGACGGTAACGACGCCTTGAGACATTGTGTTGCAAGAGTATGTGGTTCCTGCGAAATGGGCGGATTCTTCAACTATTCTCTGTTTGCAGATGGATGGTGTATACTAATTGATCTTGGCGAGCGCAAATCAAGTAGGTAGGATAGATACGAGAGGAATCAAGAAGCGTCAATCAGAGGAAACAATCGTACACAATTCCTACGTTTATTTCCAAGCCATTTGTCTCTTAAACAACCTCCAGCCCAGCTCCGAGAGGGGAGCCGACGCCGGGCTCCTCAGGACAGAAGGCGGAGGAGTAGTGGTGGACATGACTACTTTCAGTATACAAATGCCGCGCATCGGACAACTACTGTGAAAGCTTCGGACGGTAAGTGGGAACATTGTAAAAATAGCGTGTCGGGATGGGCGATTGTGTCGATTGGGGGCCTGCAGGAACGGAAGCTGCGGGGCAACGAGATCTCGGCCAAAGCGAAGCGCGAGCGCGAACGGGGAGCCGCAGGGACTCTTCGGAGAATTACTGACTCTTGCAGCCGAGTGGACGCAATGGTTGCAAGACATGGACTGAACTTAACTTACATGTAGCTCTCAGAGAAGCTGTGCTACACTCATCGCACCAGCGGCACTACAACGATACAGCGAGAGTATGAGGCCTCCCCAAGATGCCGAAGGCTGAAAGTGACCCCCCAGACAACGAAGCTCGTACAGCAAACTCTAGCATCGCAAGCACGATACACGCAGGTTCAGAGTGAAATGTTTTATTCAGTCGCTGTCCTTCTTACTGATCCTCCATCTCGAATACTTATCGACAGTGGGTATGCATGGAACCCCCGCCAGACCCTCCTCCATGATCCTCCAACGCCAGTACAGGAATGCATTTACATGGGAGAGAAAAAGGACCGGTCGCTGCTGAAGTGGATGTGATGCTCCTACCGCATTGAGCAGCAGGGCATTGGATATTAGTGTGGATCGTTCATATCGGTCATCTCTCATCAATGAACCAGTAGTGCCCTCAATTTCGCTCCCGGCCAACACAATGCATGGAAGAAGGAGCTGCCTGGATATTGACAAAGTCGATGCTGCTGGGTGCTCAACGTCTATTGGACCTGGGAACAACCCTAGGATTCAATATGTCGAGGTCAAGGTCCAGTATGCTTATAGCCCTTGTTTGAGCCAGGTCAGCGAGCAGTGGTATCGTCCCGAACGCCGCAGAACGCCTGATGACAAGGAGAGATAAGAGAAGGTTGCGCTGTGGCGCAAGCAGTATATAATGAGCTGTGAAGGGTGTCAGCTTGGGCCAGTGCCATGTTGGTGGTAAAGTGACTGCTTACAGTAAAGGTGGCCGCACCTTAGCCAGCACCCATGGTAGAGCATTGATCCAGACCATATGTTCACCTGTGCTGCCAGCTCTGCTCATCACGGTAGCCGATAGAGCTGCCCCTTGGGTGGACTGGAAGCTGGAAACCCTTCTTCATCTCGGACTGGACAAACAGCGAGGCACGCTTGTAGCGCTTGTCGGTGTACTTCTCGAAGACAGCTCCGTGGTGCTTCTGAGGGTCCTCACAGCACTCTACCATAACGGTAAGGAGCTGTCGGAGTTGGCTGTAGGTGTAGTTGGAGTAATACACATGGGCCGGGGTCTGTCACTCTGTTAGTTGATGCTCCGAAAACAACTCCGCCTTGACATGTGCTTACCCAGTCACCCTTGCGAAGCATCAGCCGGGCTAGGCAGTGAGCACCAGCAGCAGTGAAGCTAGGTACGCAGCCGACAAAGCGCTCATCCATGATGGTAACCTCCAGAAAGTACTTAGCGAGAGTTCTCGTCTCCAGGTCGTAATCGTCAGCCTTGCTTATCCTTCTAAGGAAGCTCATCGGACCAGGCCAGCCAAGTTCGAATTGTAGCATGGTGAGCATAAAGCGCTCAGCCTTGAGGATTTCATCTACGTTGTAGCCATTGTCAACCATGTAGACGATCTCCTGAACCGAAGGGCAGTTAACCTCTTCGTACTTGGCGGCGACGAAGATGGCTGTGGCGCCGACAAGTTGCAGCTTGCCCAAGGAAACGATCTTGCACGAAAGGAAGCGATCGACGTAATTGATGCTGAGAAACAGAGTCTCCGGAAGTAATTGGAAGCGATGGTGGACCTGGACCAGCCAGTCCATGAGAACAGCGCGCATCGACCACTGGCACTCCGTCTGGTTGTCCATGTAGTGTGGGTTTGGGCGCAGGCGGTCTTCGAGGGTCCTCATGTAAGAAAAGATTTCGTCACCGTATTCAGCAACCATCGAAGTATCCCACTGATCATCCTCGATATCCTCCGGTGTCCTTGAGCTGTCCACCAGCATCTTTGCTGCAGCGATCTCTTGCTGGACTTTGGCGGTGTACCTAGGGGCGAGGAGGGTGGTGACGCCACCAGTGGTGTTATCACCTCTCATTGGAATGGACTTCGCGGTAGAGTAGTCATCCTCCTCATAGTAGTAATCCTCTTCGTCGACAAAGTTCTGGGCAGGTTGGCCTGGAAGGATAGCCGCATGCTGACTCGCAAGCGCGCCACTGCGTTCTGCCTCCAGGGCGGTGGCTTGCTGTTCTAGAGCCAGCAGATAGTTGTTCTCGCTCAGCTGATCAGGAGCAGAACCGTAATACCCTTGGTTAGAAATTACGGAGGCCAGGTCGATGTTGGCAAGCTGGGCCGGGTTCACGTTCTCTGCGCTCGGAACGGACTCCGCTGTCAGCTGCTTTGGAGCAGATGGACGGATAGGCTCGGCAAGTTGGGTCTGGGCGAGCACCTGCTGGATCGTGGAGCTTGTGACAGCTGGTGCGTTTTCAATGATGTTGGAGCTCGCAGAGTCTGAAACTTGACCGGAGACGGCGTCCTTAAGCACAGGTTCACTACGCTTCGGGAATACCTTGCGCGTGGCAGCAGACTGTAATTGGGAAATCGAAGGCTTATCCGAGGCCGCAGGCTTGGTGGGGATGTTGACAGTCGATGTGGAAGGTTTGGAAGTCAGAGGTCGGTGAGCAGGGCGCAAAAGTGCAGTTGAAGTAGGCTTCACTAGATCCTGCGCCTGTGGCATTGAGACCTTGACATTATCATATGATCCCTTTCCGCTAATCGCCGAGTCGTCCTTTGCAGCCTGTGCTGTCCTGGCGGTATTGCTCACATCTGCAAAGGCGGTCCTCTTCACTCCTCCTCTTACAGCACCACCCTGCATGAGCGTCGATAGAGCAGGTGTTGACTTGTTGCGTTGGTGAAGTGTTTTGGCCGCAATCGGATTGGCAATGGGTGCGTTCTCGTCGTGAATGCGCAGGGCACGCACCGGGCGCTGTGGCTTGATGAGAGTTAGCGGTTGCTGAAGAAGCGAGACTCCCGAATGTTTATTATGTGAGGAAACGATACATGATCCGCCCGGATGATCCCAAGTGAAGTGTAACGCGTGAAAATTCGGTTGAGGTGAAGTCACGGCCATGTATCGCATGGAGCGGACGTGGGAAATGAGGTTAAACGGCGAAGTGAAACACAGCAAAACAGGCTGTTAGGATGGTGTCTTGTAGCAAGTAACGTACCTTTGCGTCCATGACTGTGACTGTAAGCGTCCTTGGTCCCGGTGTGTGGTGCGATGAAAGTCGCGGGTTGTTGTGGTAGGACTTCTCAAACAAATACTGCGTAAATGCGCGATGAGAAGGACGGCTTCGCACAGGCGGTGCGATCGACGCGACACCAGAGACACGGAGGAGGCAAGGACCGGCCGACAATACAGAGGGTATTGAGCAGCTCTGACCCGGAGTCCGTGTCCGAGATTGTTTCTGGTAATCTGTGCTGTTATAAGATGCGAGGGAGTCGCCTTGCGAAGTGTAGGAGGAGCTTCATTAGAAGAAGCTCTGTTTTGGGAAATAAACAGAGCCCGTGCACACAACCACGGCAGGGAAGGGGACACTAAGCTGCAGATCCGTGCGGGTGGAGCCGAATCCGCCAAGCATCTTGAATCATCCTGCGCGTCACCCAAACACACCTCGATTCAATACTTTGATCAGCGCAGCATCAAGCATAATTCAAAATTCTATGAAAATTGACTCAACATATCTTTGTATGCTAAAGAGCTCTGTACATGAGTTTCACACATCCAACTCACAAAATGCGCCTTTGCCACCGTACCCTCTACCCTGACGTCAACGCGAGCGTTCTACCCCGGTCTAAAACGCGCGGGCACGTGATGACGCTAGCCGACGTCGAGAACCAATTCCGACCTCCATCCGAAGTCTTGAACACATTTCTATCGCATGCGCACAACCGCTCGGGGCATTTTGAGAGAACTGAGTGCTTCCCAGCGAGTGCGCGACACATGGAATCCCATTTGGATATGCCCTCCAGTCATGCGCCTGCCTATGGGTCCGCCTGAAACCTTTGCTCAGTCACTCGTGCGGCGGCTAAAAGGCGCATCTCGTCGAGCATCTGTACAGGACTGGACGACGCCTGCCAGATGCTGGGAATCACTGTCGCAAACACGGCAGATGGCGAATGAGATATGGGCGGGCTTTTGGATCTTAATATCGTGCTATGTATAGGCCGAGTCTCGGTTTTATCGGACCAGCTCCCCATTTTGCGCCGGCAGCACCCGGGTTTGATATGGCTGCATGTCTCACATCACTTGTCGCAACCACAATATGGGATGCAGATATAGCGAAGGGCTTTATCAGGAGTGTTTTCGCAGTACGAGACGAGTGAGCGAATGCAATGCGCTACTGCAGATCCGCAGCGGAGCGGTGAGGTAATCGCATCCCGACACCAAGAACCTGGAGTCCCCTTCATCCCTAATGGTGTACGACGCTTGCGCATGGACGAGGTTACGGATGCGATACTTCCAAACGGTATATAGTCTTGATCTGCGCCCGCGAACAGCATTCTGTGGCATCGTCTAGTGGTGCCTGAAACAAACAGATCACGAACCACAGTCACAGAGACGCTGCCCCTCGATGCGCAGCCGGCCGATTGCGCTTGTGGCGCACACGCAGCGCCGTCTCATGTGCATACTTAGCCTTTGCGAACTTGTTTGCACACTGTTCTCCAGGCTCATATGCGACCTTAATACAGCTGGCAGAGGGGCGGTGGCCTTGAAAAGTGCGGGATGGGTGATGCGCAAGATCTCATTGGGTGATTTCTAAGCTTCTAAGCACGCCCGCTATCAATGTCTTTCGTAGCGATCCCTAGGTAGCAAGTTACCCGCTCGGCGCATGCCGGACTGGCTGGTTTGCATGCGCATTCGGAAGGCTATCCAACCCTTGCGGGTATAGCTTGATACCGGCCATGCTAACCTGATATTATGCCGTGGTGTCCGCGCCTGCTGATGTGGCACATTGCGCTCATCTACCAATGGATGGCTTGAGATGCTCATGTATGGAACTATGTAAATGCTGTGGCTATTGTAATCATTGTGCAAAGTAAGGGGGTCTTTACAATGTAGAATAGTGCCCATTATTGTTGTGGAGGCGATTGCACTGCTTAGGCGCAGGTGATCCTTGGTTTCGGATGCTGGGAGTTGTCCCGCTTCGAGTCTCCAACCGCTCTTCTCCTCTCCCTCTGCCATCCCAACCCTCAGTCACCGCCAACCACCACACATGAATGCTGCTTAGCCATTCTGGCACGCCTCCCTCATACTTTCTCGTCTAGTAAACACTAAACAGCCAACTTCGACTTTTAGGTCAGCTCAAAGCCGAACGTCCGGAATCGTGTTTGATCAGCAGGGCGGCGGCTGCACAAGGCAGGTTTTGCTGCACAACAGAGAGTTCCTTTGGCCATTTCAACATCTGGTCATACGAGACAGTCGTCTGCGACCGCAATCAAGCAGTAAGTGTGCCCGAGAAAAGGTGCGTTTGTATTGATCTCGCTTCAACTCCCCAAACACCGCCCACCGGCTGGCGCCCATTCCTCAACCTTCGCTGAACCTCATCCATCCCCATCTTTGTGCCTTCATTCAACATCAGTGTCATCAATGACTCTCTAGAGAGTATATACAAGCATATCCTTGGCTGACACCATCTGAATTATAGAACAATCGTACATATCCTTACTCTCCCTTTGTAGAGCCTTTCCCTTGCGCCGACGGCCGTTCTACCGCATCACACAGTCGCAACCGGATATCAATATATCCTCTGTCAAGTACAAGAGCTAGGACACCTTAGACGCTGTCGAATACTTGCATATAGTCAAGAGCCATGGATGTTGCGAACCTGCTCTCCGACAATGACGCACAAAGAGAGGACGGTGCGGAAGCCCGTCGTCAGAGCCACCAGTATGCAACTCGACACTCTTTGACGTCGCAGACCTTGCAAGAGCCTGCCATTAACACCATGATGGGGTCTCCTATCAAGACTTACGTTGGTATGACTGCTGCCGGTGCTGCCGGGCCAAGGCCTTCCCCGAACGGCAAGCAACAAAAGCATGTCATGTTTGAGCTTCTACTGCCAGAGCTCCCACAAGCCCGCGCTCGTCTCCCAATGCGTGTGATGATCTCACCGCATGATACAACCGACTCAATTCTTACCACTGTCAAGAACTTCTACGGCCTATACGATGGTTCTGGTGTCAGCTTCCAAGACCGAGGCGGCAACGTTATCATCGCAAGATACGAAAACTTCGAGAATGACATGACTGTCTATGTCAGGGTCACTGCCCCTGATCCTGACGTCGCCAGTGTTCGTTCTCGCGACTCACTGTCGCCAAAGAAGCCAACTCTTGGCGCTCCATTCGAGATGCGACCTCCCTCAAGGAACCCTTCCAGGCCGACATCGCGCGCTGCAAATCGACGTAGCATTTCGCCGCAGTCCAACAGAGGGCAAACTCGAGGCCGCAGCCAGAAGAGCAGGGAAACAAGTGCTTACGGGGACAACCATGATGGGTATAGCAGCGGTAGTGATGGCGGCAATGGGTCTGTTACCAGCTCTCGCCGCGACGCATTGCATGCTAGTGCCGAGATTAGCGTCGATAACATTCTCGAGGGTGGCCGCCGAAAGCGTGCTAAGTTCGAGAGTTCGGTAAGCGCGAATTCACCTGTTTCATTTTGGCCGTACTAATGTTTCTTCCCAGGAACTCCCCTTGTTTGTTCCTCCACAAATTCCCGTCGCTGCGTCTGCGTCTTCTGTCTCGCCACAAAGGCGCGCTACGAACGGTAGCGCCGCTTCTCCGCTGCCATACTCGAATCAATACACCTTCTCCTATACCCAGCCTCTGCCATCACCGCAGAGCTATGGTCGACCGGAAAGCCAGGTTATGCCAAGCCCTGCCTATGGTGCGGGTATATACAACAGTGCTCAGCAAATGAGAGGGCTTGGACAGGTCAGCTATGGCGCTCCACGTCAGTCCACTGGTGGGATCCTGCCTACGCCAGAGCCTACTGTGGGTAGCGTCATTTCAGACGAGGATGTTGCACTGCAGCTCATGCGTCTGGGCGATATGTCCAACTTTTCCTCTCATGGTCGCACATCTACCTCGACTCTGGATGACGCTTTGAGCGGCAAGGCTGAGGCAGCGTCATCTGACGAAGAGAGCGACGAGGATGGAGAGTTGGCCTTACCGACGGCCCCGAGCAAACAACCGCACTCTGCCGGTCCTCAAAGGAAGAAGCAGCGTATGCTCGATGAAAACCTTCCAAGCGACACTACGCAGGATAGCGAAGACTATGAGGAACAGAGCTCTTTCAAGGGCGAAAGCGACGAGATCGTTCCCGAGTACGAGAACATGGATAGCGTTCCTTCCCGCAAGGGCAGTAAGAGCAAAGCTCCCAGACCCCGCGGCAGCGTTGCCTCGACCAATGGCGCCATCAAGGCCAGCAAGAGCCGGCCGGTCGCGCCTCTGAAGTCTAAGAAGTCGGTCTCCAGCACCAACACCAAGACCCCAATGTCTCCAGCTTCCCTCCCCTCCCAATCCCGGAAAACGTCTTTTGCTTCTACCATCAACTTCGCCCCGCAGCTCAATGCAGACGAAGAGGACTTGTCATCCAAGCCGCGCTGCCAGCGCTGCCGCAAGAGTAAGAAGGGTTGCGATCGCCAGCGTCCGTGCGGTAGGTGCCGGGATGCTGGAATCGGCATCGAAGGATGCGTTAGTGAGGATGAGGGAGGGAACCGAAAGGGCAGGTATGGTCGCCATATGGGTGTGGCGGTCAAGAAGGACGAGATCGATAGCCCGATGATGGCGATCGCGGCCTCGAAGGAGTCTGGTTTCGCCATGCCGGGTGCTCCAGCCGATAAAGGGAAGAAGAGGAAGAGGTGAGGGGATACAATCAGACGTACCGCTCGGGGGATGTGTGGAGAAAGTCATTCGGATGGCTTGGGTAGGACTTTTCGTATGGGTGAGGATGTCTGTTCATTGTCTGTCTTGCTTTGGTCCGGTACATTGTTTCTGCATCTTTGTTACTTCGTCACAGTTGCTGTTCTCAGGAGTAATGGATGGACAATGGATGCAGGGTGGAGGATCAATGCGCGGCATGCAGGTGTTTGTTTTCCGACGGGCATATTGTGGCAGCCCCTTTCGTGCAGGGCGTGCGTCTCTTGATGATAACTACGAGTCTCCTTTGAGAGTCTGGCACTTTCCTTTACTCTTTGTCATAGTTTTCTTGTGTCATTTGCGGAAATGTCAGTTGCATGCTCATTGATTGACCGGTCCCGTTCGAGTGAGTCCCATCCGTGGTGTGTCGCTTGCATCAGAAGGTGATAATCTTTTTGTCTTTGATTGTGGCAGTCGACGTTTCCTTCCTTGGTAACCGCTATGTGTATTATCGATGAAACTGGCTACCTTTTGAGAACACTAGTTGGCTCGACGTAGTGTCGCGAGATGCGGTAGTGGTGAATGTTGGCAAGAGAGCCGGTTGATATGCAACTCATCCTTACCTAGTGAAGTACGCCTCAACGTTTATCTGTGTTGGGACATGCCAACCCAGGTACGCAATAGGGTGAGCGAAACATTATGCTTCAGCTAGCTTCCTGTCCGCGCAGTAGAAATATTATACCCGGAACCATTTCTGTGTGATGCTCACTCGAACGGACGTGAGAAAATGCTGGGTTCTTGATATGAGGTTATCGCTCGCCACGAAACCGGTGGTCACAGTGCTTTGATTTCCTATGGACTTCTCGTTGCCTTGTTGCGATCAGGATGTTGATTTCACTAAACATTGACGGGTCGGATTAAACAGCGTGTTTATTCGACCCACCCCGTATTACCGAGAGAAACCAGAGAATGTGTCATCTATGAGAAATGTTCATATTCACACGGGAATGACACAGGCAAGGCAGATGTAATCCGAATACACCTTGGTCATGAACCAGTCTCGACCCGAAAGATGTGTATTCATAGGAAGTCATCAAGAAAATCACCGGAAAGGTTATCTTGCTGACACGATATGTGCAACCTTCTCCGACCCTTCCATAAGCCACTGTATACTCGCGGAAGGGACCTCAAATATACAAACTGATGTTGTATGTGCATCAATGCTGATCGACAGGTACACTCTAGCCCTAGAACGGTGATATTGCCGAAAGTGGTAAGGTATGACTGCGTCACGCAATGGCCGCGTCGGGCTTGGCGTAATATGTGAACCCCAAGGCCACGGAGCATCGCCACCATCACCATCTCTTGTGGTTAGATACTCACACGTGAGCAGCCAATTAATTAATTGCCTAGTCCGGAGAACTTGATTTGTATGATCGCGGCAAATATATTCGTGTAAACACTGCACCTCAACAACCTAGCTCCAGAACCCACATTACTTCAACCACGGCAAAGCAACGTAAAGGACGCTGCCCGACCATAACCATCATCCGACCGGCCTGAAAGTAATAGCATTGACGTACTAGCCGCCCGAATGCATATCCTCGTAAGCCGAGTCCTAAACCTCGATCAATGTATGCGGCGGTAGACTAATGATGCTCTCAGGTTACCAATGATGATGGACCGCCCTGCAAGCAGTCGTCACCATACGTACTCCCTTTCGTACGCACGCTAGAAGCAGCCGGCCACACCGTATCCGTCATTCTACCCAGCACGCAGCGATCATGGATAGGGAAGGCACACCTAGTTGGCCAGGACGTCTCGGCACATTACTACTGGCCAGACAAACACCATGACGCGGCGCCTCAATCGGATTCACCACCCGAGGACTCCCACCCGTGGGTCCTTGTCAACTCGACCCCAGCATCCTGCTCTCAACTCGGCCTCAATCACGTCTTCAAGTCTCGACCGAAAGTCGATCTAGTAGTCAGTGGTCCAAATTATGGAAGGTACTAATAATCAGTCCCTCTTGCGCTGAATTATGTAACTGAGTTTACTTAGGAATACGACCGCAGTTTTTGCCTTGTCTTCAGGCACTCTAGGCGCTGCTCTCGAAGCCGCGGTCAGTGGCTATAGAGCTATTGCCTTGTCATTCGCCTTCTTCGACCGCGAGAATAAGCCCGAGGCCGTGTCTGCTAGTTGTAGACAGTCTTTGCGTGTTATCGAGTGGTTAGCCGAAAATGGGCAATGGGACGCTGGTCGTTTGTTCACCGTCAATGTACCATTGAAGGAGGAAGTGGAAACGCAGAAGGTTGTATGGACGAAGGTGCTACAGAATGCTTGGACCGGTAGCAGCTGCTTCGAAGAGACGCCTGGAGTCGTTGAGGATCCGCAAACGGAGGAGGCGGAGTTGAGGAAGCAGGAGAGCAAGGAAGGTGGGGTTGAGAAGGGAAGCTCTGAAGATGACAGGGACGGTGACCTCTGGAAGCCACATCACTTCAAATGGGCGCCAAAGTTCAAGGACGTCTTTCAAAGCGTACAGGATGCGGGGCCAGGGAGTGATGGTTGGGCGGTTAAGGAGGGGCAGACGAGCATTACGGCGCTGAGGGCAAACTTCGAGCATATCAATGGATTTTCTGGGGAGGTTAAACTATAGAGTGATAGATATTAGCGATTGATCAATCTGAATACATACATAGCCAATGTGTTCATCTCATAAGTTCACAGTAGCATCATTGATGCAAGATGCTTGGATACATATTGCCTATTAGGGTTGGCGCTATCGATAAGAACTTTAATCAAAGCTGCAGGAGCATTTCACTCTCCGCGCTGCGCGTACCCGCGACAGCTTTTACATTCCGTAACCTTTCGGACTCGGCCTCTATCTACAATCATACCTCACAACATAGTACCTCAACAACAACTAGCAACACGTCTAGCATTTTCAAGGTTCTCGGAAGGCGTAGGGCCCTCCAGCCGTAGAGCTGCGCGACGGCGCACGCGACTTCCCTTTCTGGGTCCGTTTCACCGTCATCTCCTCAGGAAGAATCGAAAGCCGCAAACATGGCGGAAGCATTTCTTGGCCTGCATATCAGCGTAACGCTCAGCAATCCTCCAAATCTGGTCCTGACTGGCCGAGTAGCCCAGGTCATTGCTGGGCAGACACTGGTCCTTGAGGATGGAATGCGACAGCACCAGGTCCCGAGTAACCTAATCGCAGACCTTCAGGTCGTCACACCAGCACCTGCTGCTCCACCAGCACGCCCGATTGAGACTGTAGCTGCACCACCACCGCCTTCCCAGGTCACGCCAGCGAAGAAATCAGCTCAGTTCGTGGACCCGGCAATCTTGGGCTTCGCGAGGACGCCTGGCTCAGCATCCCGACCGACCACGGCTCAAGGACCTGCACAGCATGCTGCGCCTCCTACACCTATTAAGTCTATGCTTCGGACAGCTGCGGCAAAGCTCCCTACGAACAGTTCGGTGCCAAAGGTAGCTGTGAGAGAAGGAGAACATGCAGATATTGCCAGGAATACGATGCCCCAAGAAGCGGTACGCAATGGCAAGGAAACCACAAGCCGAGCGGCAGACGCCGCCTCTGCATCAAATGTAGTCTGGCCAGAGCCTGTACGAGACTACGTCGCTAGAGCATTATGGCCGGAAAATGCAGTCGACGGCATTGACTCGGACGCTGTAACTACAAAGTCGAGGGCTGTGGTTGCGGAAGCCGCTGTACAGAAGCTCTTGGATACGATGGACTGGTCGAAACATCCTCTACCTCAGGAGCTTATTCAGATTGAGAGGGGAGAGAAAGGCGCACAGCAGGCTACAAAGCCGGTGAAACGAAACAGACGAGGAAAGAAAGGCTTGGCAGCATCGATTCCTGCCGAACTCCAGCAGACAATTTCTCCAGACGTGTCGCGTAATGGCAATGACATGGCTAGCAATGTCAAGTCAAGAAAGGGTTGGCGGTCCACACCTCTGTTGCAAGAATCACCACAAGTTTCTGCGTCACCAAACGGTCCCGCTTCTGCGAAGAAGAAGCAGAGAAAGACCGCTCAGACAAGGCCAAGTATCGAGAATGGATGGATGACGGAAGACGCTACCGATGTGCAAGACCTGGGTGATTTCGACTTCGAAGGTAACCTCTCGAAGTTTGACAAACGCAGTGTCTTCGACCAGATCCGTGCAGAGGATACCACGGCGGACGAAGAGCGACTAGTCAGCCATAACCGACTTCCACCAGCACGACCAGGGACGTACGGCGGCAAAAACCTGCATCCTACGGAGAACGTACTGTCACCGAAGGTCAAACCCCTCAGCAGTGATTTCGAGTCCGCTTCTGATGCTGACACTGAGCTCAACTTTGGGAGTGGACGCACTTCGAGACAGGGTCAGCATCCGGCGAGATCGGGCAGGAAGCCGCCCAGGCGAAGTGAAAGTGGTATGCCTGCAGAGAACATAATGACACGCTCTATAAGCTCGCTTCGAGACGCAATGCATGGCCCGCCTTCTGTGGCGGCTTCATCTCCAAACCCAAACCGAAGACGCTCGCCTGGATCAGTTGTGTCAGCTTCGCAGTCAATGGACAATCTGCATCTCAATGCTCGACTCCCAAGGCCGCACTTCCGGCTACGCACCAACCAACAACCTTGCACTTCTTTGACTCCTGGAGATTTACGCCAGATAGAGGCAGATGTCATTAGCAGATTCTCACTAAGCCAGGAAGCACTCGCTGAGAATGCCGCGCGGGGCATCGCTCAAGCCGTGCTTTCAATCGCTTCCAAACCAATCGCTAGCCGGCGCCAATCCCAGACGAACCACACTCACCTGTCCTCTAACGCTGCCAAGCCAGTTGTTGTGGTCTTAGCGGGTAATCACAGTACCGGCGCTCGTGCGGTTGCTGCTGCCCGCCACCTTTACGGCCGAGGTCTTAAGATCCTCGTCTGCGTGCCCGAATACGCCAACCCAAGCTCATGGCACCCTCAGCTAGCGCGCCAACTCAAGATTTTACAAGCCGGAGGCCGCAAAGCGGCTCGCATTGAAGGCTGGGCCAGCACCTCCGCGCATATTAAGCGACTGGACGGCCCGCCAGCCGTGACGTTGGACGCCCTACTGGACGGGCAGCGGTACGCGGATCTGCCTGACCAGACGCGCGCAGCGGAAGTGCGCGAGATGATCGAATGGGCAAACAGAAGCCGTGCTGGTGTGGTCAGCGTCGCTTGTCCCTCTGGCTTCGATGCTACGGATGGTAGCACGACGGTGTTAGAGGGCGAGCCACTGGCCGTCAAACCGGAGAAAGTGGTCGCTTTAGGCGTGCCTTTGCAGGGCTTGCTTGCGGCGGTTAAGGATGGTGAGGGAAGGGAGTGGGGAATCAGCGTCGTTGATCTCGGAATTAATATGGGGCTGAGGGCAAGCGAAATGGTACAATTTGGCTCTGAGTGGGTGGTCGGACTGAAGTATTCTCCCGGCGAGGAGAGAGAGGCGGAGGGGTTTTGAGACCATGAAACTTAGGGCGTGTACGATGAGATTTGAATGTATTGCTACTACGACGACAACATAACACAATGAATGAAGTGATTCCCAAATGACTGCTTGCGCTCTGTCGCCTTGTTCCCGCCGTGCCAGAGTCGAAATAACATCACCGTTTGATAGCTACATCCAGCCACCTGTGGCTTGGCGACGTCAACGCCGGAGCGAGTTGCGACCTCGATCGTGACCTTCTGAAGCACGACACAACACAACATCACACTTTCACCTCATACCCCTCGTCTACCTATAGCGCAAGAAGACTGTCGCCTCGTTGCCTACCACCAAATACACAAGCTCAAGTCTCTACTCCACCAAAAACCACTTGCGCCCCGCGCCCGAACCATCATGGCTTCCAGAAAGAAGGTCCTATTGAAGGTATCTTGCAAGACGCATCTTGTAGAATACGAGACCACAATGCTAACTAATCAAAGGTCATAATACTCGGTGACAGCGGTGTTGGCAAGACCAGTTTGATGAATCAATACGTACGAATGCCTCCTTCCTCCTCGCACAATTCCGCGCCCTTCCAAACCGCGAACCGAGGGACACAACACGCAAGGACAGACCGACTGATGGCGATCCATAAATACAGGTCAACAAGAAATTCAGTGCGAGCTACAAAGCCACTATCGGCGCGGACTTCCTGACAAAAGAGGTGTTGGTCGACGATCGGTTAGTGACTATGCAGGTTAGTCCACTTCTCCACGCCGCTTAGGCACAGGGACCGGAATTCATTGGCTGATGGTGGATATAGCTATGGGATACGGCGGGTCAAGAGCGCTTTCAGTCCCTGGGTGTTGCTTTCTACAGAGGAGCCGACTGCTGCGTGCTCGTGTACGACGTCAACAACTCCAAGAGCTTCGATACCTTGGATAGCTGGCGCGATGAGTTCCTGATACAGGCTAGCCCGATGGACCCGGAGAGCTTCCCATTCGTACGTCGTCATTGGCTGGTCAGGGGAGACCGTCTGGGTGTGGTTTGCTGATGGGAAAACAGGTCGTTTTGGGCAACAAGGTGGATGTTGAGGAGAGCAAGCGCATGGTAAGTTTTATGAACCTGGCCTGCATTGTCCCTGGATGGGGCGCTGGCATGTGTCGTACTAATATCTTTCTAATTCAGATCTCCTCAAAACGAGCCATGACTTTCTGCCAGTCCAAGGGTGGTATTCCATACTTTGAGACTAGCGCTAAGGAAGCTATCAATGTAGAACAGGCATTTGAAGGTGAGCTTGAGTTCGCCGAACCCTTACTCGTTGAACACGGGCCGCTAATACTCCATATAGTCATCGCTAGAAACGCTCTTGCGCAGGAGGAATCGCAGGACTTCAACCAGGACTTCCCTGAAACCATCCCAATCAACCTTGAGAACGACCGCGACGGATGTGCATGCTAGAATGGCTTTGAACATACGATACTATACAAACCTAGTATTGCCTGTTTCGAAGGTTTTTTAGCATACTTGTTTAGTTGGGGTGCGTCTGTCATTCTGGTGCATATGGCGTTCTTTCACGGCGTTCTGAGCGAACCGCCTCAGCCTGGGATGGCTTGGGCTTTTTTTCTTTGAGGGAGCCGTTCATCTGTCTGCATAGTGTATTCATAGCACCAAGTAAATCCGTAATAAATCTGTGCCGGACGACAAACAGAACAATCGTCCTATCTGCACACACATGATACACGATGTACTGTAGATGACCCTGAATAAAGACGCCCTATCGCGCCCCATGCCACCGTTACACGATAGCCTGATAAGCCCGTTTGGGGTACGAAGGTGGAGCGCATTCCGCCGGCGAAACAGTCGCATCACATTCAACCCCCGTTCCGAAACCACAGCCATGCGCGCCGCCGTTTACGCTTGTACCTACAGTACTCACATGCTCCCTAGTCCTGTCCGCTGACCTCCAACCCTGGTGACTGACACACGCATGACCGCGAAACACCGGCACCGAAGCAAATTCCTAGGCGGGCAGAAGCAAAGCAAAGCCGACCTCTTATGGCTCGCAGCACTGCACCTCCAGTGCCGACGCCGGCTCCAGACGCATTTACCGCGTCCGAACCTCTCCAGGATACGGCGGGTCGAAGGTCATCTTTCCCGGATTTGAGATCGCCGTTGTTGAGACGGCAGAGCCAGGACGAGGCGTCAAGAGCTGGGTCTGCGATGTGGATTAAGGCGCGCTGGAGACGACCGGTGGGATTGCTGTTACTGTTCACGACGGTGATACTATGGACGGCGTCGAATTTTCTCGCCAGCGTAAGTTCTTCTTGATCGCAAAATGTGCATTGTTGGGTTCTACTGGGACGATTTTGCTAAAGCGAAGCGCCGCAGACATTGTTCGCCGATAATACCTACTCGAAACCGTACCTGGTCACGTACATCAACACGGCCTTCTTCATCCTCCCGCTCATCCCTATCCTTATCCACCGCGCCTACCACGACCCAGCTCCTCTCCGATCCCTCGCAAGGTCCTGGAGACAACGGATTGCGAGCTACACCCCGCTCCAAACGGAAGAAGAAGATGAAGGAATTCTCAAGCCAGACAGTCCTCATATCCACCCCCGGCGGCGCTCCCACTCCTCCCTCTCCGGCGAACTCCTAATCAGCGACTCTCTGCCCCATCTACCACCGCACCCGGCCAACCCCTCAGAAAGCCGTCTGTCCATCCGAGCCACCGCCGCCCTCAGCCTCGAATTCTGCCTGCTGTGGTTCCTAGCCAATTACTTCATAGCCGGATGTCTCGAACACACGACCGTAGCCTCCTCGACAATCCTGACCTCTACATCCAGCATCTTCACCCTCATCTTCGGCGCCCTCTTCGGCGTCGAGACCTTCACATTGCGCAAATGCCTCGGCGTCTGCGCCTCCCTGGCCGGCATCATCCTGATCAGCAGCGTCGACCTCAGCGGCAACAATGACTCCAACCGCGGCTCGTTCCCGCACAAGACGCGGTCCCAGATCGCGCTCGGCGACGCCATGGCCCTCGTCTCCGCCGTCCTCTACGGCGTCTACGCCGTCTTTCTCAAACGCCGCGTCGGCGACGAGACGCGCGTCAACATGCCGCTGTTCTTTGGCCTGGTCGGTTTGGCAAACGTCCTCCTGCTCTGGCCGGGGTTCATCGTCTTGCATTTCACGGGCGTGGAGAGGTTCGAGTTGCCCCCGACGGGAAGGGTGGCGGCGATTGTGCTGGTCAATAGCGTCAGCTCGCTTGTCTCGGATATCGCGTGGGCGTATGCGGTGCTCCTGACCTCGCCTATCGTCGTCACGGTCGGCTTGAGCACGACGATTCCGCTGTCGCTGGTCGGCCAGATTGTGCTGAATGGACAGACGGCGCCGGCGGTGTATTGGGTGGGCGCTGGGGTTGTGGTGCTGAGTTTTGTGTTTATTAATCATGAGGAGGAGGCGGAGGAGCAGCCGCAGTTTGGGGTGTTGAGGGAAGAGGGCACAGTAGATGGGTAGATCTAAGTAGGGTGGGAAAGGGCGTTGGAGCTGGTTCTCCAACCTACAAAGTCCATGTCTACCAAATACACCATTGAAGATTGAAGAGCGAGTATCAAATTTTCGAAGCAACTCATGGGTTCAACCGGGGGTATTACATGTCAGTAAGGTACATCCATGGATACCTACCTAGGTAAGGTGATAGTACTGGCGCCCCGCCTGGTCGCAGCTGCCTCACCTGCATGAACGTTGCTCCAGTCTTCTCCGGACACACCTAATTTGTACTAATTTGGCAAGAGCCGGCCCCCACCACCTACTACATACACGTAGCTTCCAGGTTACTGTACACATCTGCTCCATCATCGTTGGACCGACTCATAGAACTCCTCAATGACTTGCACGCTAGACCTTCATTGATCCTATTCCGCCGTGATACACCCATGCATTCTACCTACGAGTCTTATTGAACATAAGCTGGCTTAGCTTACTCGGCCGGTTACGAGCATCAAGCCTGCAGGTGCTGGCTCTGCAGCTCTATACGTCGGGATCAAATCCATCCCTTAGGCCCCGTCACAGATCTCTCACGGCAGTGCGAATGTTCAAAGTCAGTTCTCACTAATTGCCACGTCATTAATTCATCCACGCTGATGCCATGGCTGCTAATATATGCGTTGTATGCGCGAAAAACAAATGTATGATAATTGTACCCAGAGCCAAATAATCGCGTGATATGGCGCCACTCGCCATCCCCCATGCCCATGCTCCATGCCCATGCTATGCAAAATAATAGGTATGTAGTTAGGGTATCCGCTGAAATCGCCCGTCATAATATCTTTCATAAATCATAATCGTCCTGTTCATCCCATCCATCTAATCCCCATCCTCATCCCCACCGTCTCCTTCTCTTCTCCAGCCGTGCAGTGCATATCACGCACTGACACCGACCCACCTCCTCGGGACCCTCTCCGCACCCACCGCATCCAGTTCCTCCTCATCCTCATCAAGCGCATTCCTGGTAACAGCGACCGTCCTGCGCGGCGGCAACGCGATCCTCGCCCGTCCCGCAACCCCATCCTCCAACTTCCCTCTTCGGCGCATATTCATCTCCAACACAACGACCCTCAGAAAATCGCTATTCTCGCGCGGTTCGCGCTGTCTCGCCTTCTCTGCACCCCCAACGCTCAAAACCCTTCCGGCCTCTGATCTCGGGTCCGGTCCTTTCTTCCCGCGGCTTGAGGAGCGAGAAGGGTTGGTGCGACGGGAGTAGGTCTGCATCTGGATCATTGGCGCCTCGTCGACTCCGTCGAAGAGGGTGTGGTGCAGCGCAGCCGAGGCGTGGATCTGCTGCTCTTCCCTACTTAGCGGCAGCGGCAACGGCGTGGGGTTGAGATAGCGGCGTTGGCTCTCGGTCGGGGTTCCGGAATATGAAGGACGGACTTCGGGGCTGAAGCGCGGGAACAGGAACGGGTGGGCCCAGAGGGTTTCGTCGGAGAAGTGGGGCGAAGATGATGCTGATGCTGGTGACTGTTGTAGTGCAGGGTTGGAGGCGAGATCGGTCAGGGAGGAGAGGCTGGAGAGAGCGCGGGTTTTGAGGGCGTGGAGGGAGGTTGTAAGGTTGGATTTCAGGATCGAGCGGCGGCGGTGCGGCTTTTGTGTTGCTAGAGGCGTTGGGGTGATGGGGACGGAGTCGTCCGAGTCGAGGTGGGATGGAATCAAGGGGTGATCGAGGACGCAGTCTTCAGTCTCCGGAAGAGAACGGGATTTTGTTTTCCGACTGCTGCTGTTGATGGAGCTGGGTTTACGGTGGGTGCGGAGGTCTTCTGGTGTTGCGGGGTCGGTGAAGGAGAGGAGAGAGCGCTCGTCTGCTTCCAATGAGGGGATGGAGTCGGAAGATGTTGAGCGCGAGCCCATTGGGTCTTCGCTCGTGCCATATTCTCCCGCCGACTCATCTGCTGACTCCAGGAGCAGTTCCAGCGATGCGTGGCTACCAAAGCTGGTTCGGAACGAATCCTCGCTCCTCCATTCCTGCACCAACTGATCGATAGAGATGCGCCTGTTGGAAGTCTTGCTACTCCTATTCCTTCTCAACTGGCTTGGTTTTGGTGGTGGAATGCAAGTGACGGCTAGAAGGGCAGCCACGGCTGGTGGCAGAGCATCAGGTTTGTGGGCATCGCCGGACACACGTGGTTTCCTCTGGGCTTGGTGTTGCCCACGTGCCCTCGAAGATTGAATAGAGTTTGTTTCGGATGTCGGACTCCGCTGGGGAATGGAGACAGGCTTGGATGGAGTGTGAAAAATGGAGTCGGAAGTGGTCCGTTGTGGCATTGTTGGTTCGTTCAGGGTGTCGTGGTGGGTGTTGTGCTGGGCTTCTCTGGGCACACGTGCGGATTGCGATCGGGTCGTCATCGTCCTCATGGTGGCGGCAGGGTGACTCGAGAGTTTTTCATTGTTTGGCGGACCCTGTGTTGGTTGTTTGGGTGGAGATGAAGAGTACTTGAATGAACGAGGGACCAGCATGGTCGCCCGCCGACATGGAAAGGCTATGAAAGGCTATCCAAGGGCCCAAGGCTATGATTTGGCTTTTGCGAGCCTATTGCGGTGCCGATATTACCAGGCGGCCTCTGCGTCAGGTCGTGCGTCAGGTCGAATTGCGGAGGTGGCCGGGTGACGTTGGATTCGCGATACGTAAGGGCCACGGGTAGACCGCGATTAGTGCTGCTCTAGTTCACCGCCGAGCCAGGGACCGAGGGTAGAGCGACTGAGAGGGCACGCGATGTGGTGTTGTGTCGTGTGTGGTATAGTCTTCGACGTGTAGACAGAGGAGAGATGTATGTGTGTAGTGAGAGGAGATGGGACGATCAGCCATCATGGCTTACTCACTGGCTAGTCTTGTTCGGGAGGAGTGGTAGCGCAGTCCGTAATAGGAAGAAGAAACACTCAGGTCACTGATAAGACTGCCGACGACCTCACCAGGGACCCTGAGGCCTGAACGCCTGCGCGCTGCTGTGTCGTGTGAGTCGAAGGGCTGGCCGCCCGCCAACAGCACCGGACGCCTGTCACGCCCAAACCGCCCACGCCCGCGCCTCATCGGCCGCCCACCCACTCTGAACTCTGAGTCTCGGAATCGCGTGCCGGCCATCGGAAGGTAATCCCAGCTTGGCGCACAGCTGGGTTCCCAGCGTCCGTACCTGCCCCTAGAATCCGAGATGCGGCCAAGAAAGGGAAGACCAGACATTTCCGGTAAGGCATCCCGGCTTCCCGGCGATCTGCCATGACTTCTGCGCGCCGTGATTGGGGCAAAGCGGCTTGCGCGCGTGGTCATTTGGGGCGATGAAGCGTTTCGCCTAGCTCCGGCCCGCGTGCGGCTCGTTCAGGTGGTTAATCTTTACGTACCAGGTCTTCGGGAGGTCCAAGTTCCCTCAGGTAGAATTCCTTCTGCCTTCTTCGGCCGAAACAACGTTGATTGGCCAGGCCCCCAAGACTCTAAGACCAGGCAGCGTTCGTCAGCCTTTTGGAAATTGTTACCTAAGGCCCGAGAAAGGCACGTAGAGTATTCCCGACATCGCTGAGTGACTGAGTGGTCACATGCATGGTTACGCAAAGTTTGCACATCACTACCAGCCTTTCTCCGGTGTAACAAAGTTTTGATCATCGTTTCTGCGACGCATGCTTCAGTTTGTTATGACCATTCCATGCAAGTCATACTATAACATCGCGTGTATGGAAGAGTGGGTGCAGCGGTCACAAGTCCGCGTCCTCCCCCAGGCGTGGGGTGCAGACGCGAGCAGAGATGGTGTCCGGTTCGAACAACTCAATCGAGCAAGGCCGCAAGCCACATCTGCAAGTAACGCTCAGTCACCGCTCAGTGGTGGGAGATAAGAGGGACACGCTGGCCTTGGCGGATGTGACTCCGATCTCGTAGCTTCACACCTTCAAGGTTCCTTTTGTTGACAGTTGCAGACATGGAGTATACAGGTACCGACGTTATGCGATCTACTCTACGTCACGAGTACCAATATTTGAATGTCATGCATGAACGTATAGCCGTGTATACTTGTAGATGCAGATGCCTCTATAACTTCAGTACACATCTCCGTCGCATGTCCGCCCCTCATACTCCCCCTTATCGTAAAACACTCCTCTTCTCCGCTACGGGAACAGTATCAAGCGCAAACCCACTCAGGTCAGACGATCAGCCATGCGACTGAAAGTGGGCTTTGTGGGTTTCACTTGAAATTGGGTGGGGGAGGCCCGACCTCGACTTCGTATGAAAACGGCATCACTAAGCGTCGGGGTTTGTGCGCTTCAAGTTCGTTCCAGGTCGCCGCTTGCTTGCGGCTTACGCGTGAGCCGCGAGATCCGACGACTTTGGGGTTGTGGGTTCGGCGCATTCTGGAATGGGGCCAGAAGGAAAACAGAAGGAAACAAAGCTGAAGGGGTCATTATTCTGTATCCACCCTTATGCCAGCCGGCCATGAGAGCTGATATGGGCCTAAATCTTTAGTCGTTCAGTTCTTTTGTGCTCAAAGTTGGCATGTTATGTGTCATTTTGCTTCCAGTTCGCGCTTTCGTTCCCCTTCTTGCCCCTGCTACCATTCATGAACGTGCTATGGATCCTTCTCCCTACCTTATCTATAAACTCTATGATCTCAACTATTAAGTTTATTGGACCTGTGCACGCACACGCCCAGGACTTGTTGCGTGTCTTCGATGAGCCTTCTTCAGGTCCCTGTGTCTCCCACGGAGGCCCAGACACCCGAGATGAAGGGGACATGGTGCTGCTCCACTCCAAGAGGCGGTCAAAGGTCTCGGTCTTGGATCGTAGTCCTTGACAACGAGCAACTGGATCTTTCCCGCTGCACCTCCAATGCAACAACGCGACTTTGACAAAATGTACACAAGTTCCTCAACCAGAGGCATATACAGATGAATGATTGTTGGTTGTAGCTTCTCGACTCCAGCTTCCGATGCGGCTCTGCGCTCCCGGACATGCAGAACGGACTTCGGAAGGAAGTGCCAGCAGTCGCTTCCTCTTCAAGTTCCGCCTCCTACCCCTCCTGTGCCGAGGGCAAGCCGGCGGCCGGACAAGCTTACCCCACAATCTCCATGTTCGCCTCACCTCTCGTGCCCGTAAATGATGGAGTCACTATACCTCAGGTACCTTACAGCAGCATCTCAGTACTGTAGCCGACCCGGTAATTAAAATTTCATGTATTTTCTATCATCTTAGACCACTGTCGTTCCATATCCCCTGCACCCTCCACAATGGCCGAAGATGGCACCTCGAGCAGCCAGATGGGCACCAAGTTATGGGAACACCCCTCCCCCACCACCACAGCCATGTACGCCTTCCTCCAACACATCAACCAAAAGCACGGCCTCACCATCTCCAACTACAACGAACTGCACAACTGGAGCGTACAGACCACCTCCGCCTTCTGGGCCGCCTGTTGGGACTATGTCGGGATCCGGGCCTCCGCGCCCTACACCCGCGTCCTCCCCTCAGCCACGCCACCAATGTTCCCTCGGCCCCCTTGGTTCGCAGGTGCCAAGCTGAACTTCGCCGAAAATCTACTCTACCCAACCCAGCATGTGGACGCAGACGCCCCGGCCATCCTCGCCGCTACAGAGATCGGACGTGAAACAGTCACCTGGGCCGAACTCCGCGAACGGGTACGGCTATGCCAGGGTGGCATGTTGGCCTCTGGCGTGTCCCAGGGCGAGCGCGTCGCGGGTTTCGTGGGCAATCATGTCCAGGCGCTGGTGGCTATGTTGGCGGCGACGGGGTTGGGGGCCGTGTGGACGGCTGTGAGTCCGGATACCGGGGTTACGGCTGTGGTTGAGCGGTTGAGGCAGATTGAGCCGTGCTTGTTGGTTGCTGATGGCAGTGGGGTCTACAACGGCAAGAGATATGAGACGGGAGCCAAGATCGAAAAGATCGTCAGGCAGTTGCCGAGTCTCAGGAAAGTGGTCGTGTTAGGCATGGGGAGCGGAGTTGGGCGAGATGTCGGGGTTGAAGACGAGACGGTGAAAAAGAAGGTTGTGAGCTATACTGACTTCGTTACTGCCCATCGCCCACCGGATCGCATCGTCTTCGAACAATTGGACCCGGATCACCCGGTTTACATTCTATACAGCTCTGGCACGACGGGGGCACCGAAGTGCATTGTCCATGGCGCTATCGGCACGCTGTTGCAGCACAAGAAGGAGCATATCCTGCACTGCGACATCCGACCTGGCGACCGGCTTTCCTACTTTACCACTTGCACGTGGATGATGTGGCACTGGCTGGTCTCAGGACTGGCCTCGGGCGCAACGCTGGTGCTATACGACGGCTCGCCATTCCGGTACCTTGCACCCTCTTCCAGCAACGCCATCACCGCCGACACCATGAGCCCGGCAACACCTCCTGTAGCTCCCCTTGACGACCTCGCCATGCCCCGTCTGATCGATGAACTCGGCATAACCCACTTCGGCACCAGCGCAAAATACCTCTCCCTCCTCGAACAGAAATCCCTCCTCCCCGTCACAATCGGCCTCCATCTGTCATCTCTCCGCGCAATTTACAGCACCGGCTCGCCCCTCGCCCCCTCCACCTTCACATACGTCTACACCGCCTTCCCCAGCTCCATAAACCTCGGCTCCATCACCGGCGGCACAGACATCATCTCGCTCTTCGGCGCACCCTGTCCGCTCCTCCCCGTGCACGTGGGCGAGATCCAGTGCCTAGGTCTGGGCATGGACGTGCGGGCGTGGGACTGGCGCGGTAAGCAGGTGCCCGCGGCGACGGGGGAGCCCGGCGATCTGGTCGCCACGACGCCGTTTCCGTGCCAACCCGTTGCGTTCTGGGGCCCCGACGGCGAGGCCAAGTATCGGCGTAGCTATTTCGAACAGTTCAAGACGAGCGACGGCAGGCCGGTGTGGCATCATGGTGACTTTGTAAGGTTTAACCCGCTGACGGGGGGGTTGATCATGTTGGGGAGGAGCGATGGCATTCTCAAGCCTAGCGGGGTTCGGTTCGGGAGCGCGGAGATCTATAATCTTTTGTTGGAGCATTTTCCGGACGAGGTGGAAGATGGACTCTGTATTGGGCGCAGGAGGGAGACGGATGCGGATGAGACGGTTGTTTTGTTCCTGAAGATGAAGGAGGGGGTGACATTTACTGATGCCCTGGTCGAGAAGATCAAGAAGGTCGTCAGAACGGAGCTGAGTGCGAGACATGTCCCAGGTGTCGTGGATCAGTGTCCGGAAATCCCAGTCACCACTAATGGGAAGAAGTAAGTTAGGCGCATGTCCTGTGACTGAACCGGAAAAGTTGCCGATTTACTGACACGTGTTGGCAGGGTCGAGGGCGCGGTAAAACAGATCTTGTGTGGCATGAATGTCAAAACGTCGGCATCGGTGGCCAACGCAGACTGCCTGGACTGGTACCGGGAATGGGCAAAGCCGCACCCATAGCATATCCTAGACGGGGTGTTACCCATCCCCATGCCCATCCACCCGTTGCAAAAGTGGCGACCCCATCTCCATCTCCATCTCCATGTCGTAGTCGTAATCCGTTGCTCAAGAAAAGATGACCTTCTCAAACGCCCCCTCAAGTCCCTTCTCCCCCAACCACGCCCGCAACGCAGCCATATCCCCCCGGTTAGCCCGCGCCCCGTGCCTCTCCCCCACCGTTTCCGTGATCTCCACCATGCCCTCGAACCTCCTCACCACCCCCGATGCCCCCTCTCCTTCTTCGCCTTCCTGCCGGTACCGCTCACTAACTTTCTTCTGATGACTGGGGACATCCCCCCAACTGACGCTCTTGATGAACCGCATGTAGGCGTCGATGGAGTCGGACGTCCCTTCGACACACAGCACCCCGGGCTTTCCCGCTAGCACGAAACCCGTCAGTCCGTAGGTCGGCGCGTGGGAAACCATGTCGGTCCGCTTCGCGCGCGTGCTGAGGGAGGGGAAGTAGAACCAGACGCGCACTAAGGGCGCTTTCGCGGAGGAGTCTATGCCGACGCCGTCCGCGGCTGGCGAGGTTGTGGATACGTTTGAGGTTGGGGTTTGGGTTGAGGCTGCGGTGGCGGTGGCGGTGGCGATGAGATCCGGCCCGCTGTCGCGGATGTGGTCAATGGCTTCGAAGACGTCTGGGGGCAGCGCGGCGGTCAGAGTCGAGAGCTGGGCGCGCGAGATCCAGGTTGGTTGGCGGAGGGAGAGGGTCGGGGGTGGGGGTTCTGTGGGTTCGTCTGTAGAGAGGGTGCGGGCGCGGCGGAAGGGCACGTGGATGTTGAGTTGGATTGAGTGGGCGGCGTCGAGGGCGATGTGGACGGCGAGGGATAGGTCGGTGGGGATGATGGTGGTGGAAGTGGTTTGGGGTTGGGGAGCTTGTTCTCCATCCAGCGAGGCGCGGAGGCGGTCGAGGCATGCCAGCGCTTCTGGTGTGATGTCGAGTTCGCTTGGGTCCGGGAACATAGCCATGAGGAGATCTATGGTTGAGAGTTGAGATTCCAACTGGTCCGGTGGCAATGTCTCCATTGCGTCTTTTGCCATTTTCTGTGATTCTCTTTTTCTTGGTCTTGGGTTCATTTGCAGATCAAGTGCGACGCTTATGTATTTGTCATTCTATTCGACAGCCGATTGGCTTCCGAGTTTGGAGGCTAGCTGCTCTGATATCGGAGTTGTATGCACAAGGTCAGTTTACACACATGGACCGATGGTCGAGGTTCGACAACGCCAAGACGAATTTCTACAATTTGACAAAAACCGGAGATGATTTATGGAGCACTCGAAATGACACTATCTGTATGAGTAGACATAGGGATAAATGCGAATAGTATTCATTTTGAGAAAAGATGTGGGTATCAAAATCTCGGAACCTCCGCCTGGAATCCAACCATATACCTCCCATCACCGTCCGACTCATCCCAGCTGATCGGAACAACGGTGAGGAGATTGGTGAAAGGAATGCCACCTTTTTTGTAATTGGTGATGGTGACCTGCGCCTCCTCCCTGCGCACCAGAAGCTTATGCAACTCATGCAGCTGTTCCTGATCGTGCTGGATTTGCTCGGCCGGGATGCTGAAATGTCTTTGTCGTTTCTTAGCCTGTGGACTGAGGCCCGGACTTCCGGAGCGCAAGCCATGCTGCGTAGCGAGGCCCTGTGGCCATTGAAGGAACCGACAGTTGCGTCCGATGACTTCTCGACTCGTGTACCCGGTCAGGATCTCGAAACCCTCGGAGACGTACACGATTGGGGAGTCGTGCGCGGCGGTATCGCAGAGGATGATGGCGGCGTCGAAGTCGACGGCACCCAGGTCGATCTTGGGTTGCGGACGGGTTGCTACACGCATCTGTTCATTGTAAGCTTTTCTAGTCTTCTAAGGATAACCGCATGTGATGTGGCTCGCGCAGGCGACGCACAATTTCGGACGTTGGAAAGGAACTTACCAAGATGCTCATCATATCAAACCCACTGGGTGCGTAGACTCCATCATAGAACCTGCCCTTCTCGTAGTCATCTATGGATATTGTTGGACTGCTCTCATCGCGTCCTTCGGGTCGGAGTCTTTCGTCTGCCACTACCAAACTACTTGATGACGAGCCATTGGGAGATTGGTCCTGCACGTCGTTAACAACCCGTTGCATACACTGGTTGGCCACATGCGGTCATGGCATACAGATGGTGTGTTTGACCCTCTACATCTCTCCAGCGCATCACCAGTCATGCCTCGTGAGATCGTTCCAACTTGTGTTTGTTCGGAGTGTTTTTGGCGTAGTTAGATTCTAGGGTTCCAGGCATACTAGATGCGGTAGTCGTGGCATGTCAACAATTGGCTTGCTTGTATTCCCCAGTCATGAGGTACAGACAGAGGTGCAATTGCTATCAATGATGGATGTTTGATGATACAACTCAGATGATTGCCACTAAGTATAGCGGATCCCTGCAAGTGCCCTGCACGGCATACGGTAATGGAATGGACGGGTCTGGGCCCAATGACGTACACCTGGAGCTGGCTCCGAGGTCGTGCCTCAAGTAGAGGTTAGCACGCATTCATGGATACATTGTCTTATGCAGACACTACCTACACACACGTAGTCAACGAGATGCGAGGTAAGAAATTACTGATGGGTGAAGTTCTATAATACATGTTCATACATGGGAGATGCCTGCTGTAAGTTGACCAACGCCAAGCAATGCATATTCACATTTCAGCGCTCCTCCGTCAGTGGAGCTCTCTGCGACAATGGCATCATCTCCTTCCAAGGCCCATCTTCGCGATCCTCTCCTGAACCTCATCCCACGAGATGTTCAACAACCTCACGCCTTCCTCCTCACCCTGCTGTACAACAACAGTCGGCGCACCACTTCCATTGCCCCTATTCTGGACCATACCGCCAAAGACGAGCTTCGCGACCCGTCTTAGGTCGGGAATGGTAATCTGCTCAATCTTCTTGCACATCTCATGCACGCCGACCTTCCTGCCATGGACCTGGACCTGTCTTCCCAGATCCTCCAGCTCCACCATTCTGCTCTCCAGGTTCATGAGTAAGCTGCTCCTGAGCTGATTCTTGGCCCTCTTGACCTCTCCCTCGTTCAGCCGTCCGAAGCCCGTTTCGGATCCCAGCAAAGCCAGCTCCCGACACATGACGTCGAGCATGCGCATGGTGTATTGAGTGCTGCACGATGCTGAGATGCCGAAAATGCCGCTGTCGGTGTAGGCGTGGTTGAAGGCGACGCAGTTCTCCACCCAGCCGTATTGGTTCAGCACGTTGGTGTACAGCCGGCTGTACATGCCTTTGCCGGGTCCGCCCGCGGAGAAGGAACCGCCGCCTCCGAGGAGCGTCTGGAGCGTGGCGAGAGCGTAGATATCGTCGGAGGAGATTGGGAGGGCTTCGAATGCTAGGTGGATGTGAGAGAGTCTTGGAAGCATCGGGCTCGGTGGAATAGGGAGTGGTGGGAGGGTCAAGAAACCACCGGTGTAGTGAGCCGGGGCGGATGTGTCGACCGGAACGTCGAGAGGGTGAGGGATGATTTGAGAGGGGTCCAGAGGCGAAACGGTGGCGAATTGGGAGGCGGAGGTGGAGAGGTTCTTCAGGAAGGGAATCTTGGACATTAATCGGGAGCGGTCTTGAGGTGGAGTTGAGGAAGATGGGTAAGGTGGTTGAATCTGTTGTTCGGAGGATTGTGTGGTCGCCATTGGATCTTTCATGTCGCCAAAGTACTGCTCAGCCAGCCTGACGGCATCAACATGATCCACGCCAGCAAACGCGACGACGATGCGCTCTGGACGAAAGAAAGCTTTCCTGTAAGCTTCAATTGTCCGTCGGTCGATACTCGGCAGTCTCTCCTTCGGGCAGAGTAGGGGGTTTCCCAATGTGTTGTCCTTGTATGCAGCCATATGCACAAGCTCCGGAAGGATCAAATCTGGCTTGCTCCAGATCTCTCCAATTTCGTAATCCGCGGTCTCTAGCTGCATCTCAACCTCTTCCTCTGTGATCTTTGCGTCTCTTATCGTCTCCGCAAGCAGTGCGACTGTTGTAGGAACGGCGTTGTTGAAAGTCGCAGATTGGTACATGAGAGACTCCCGCGATGAGGCGCATTGTATATTTCCACCTAGCGACTCTATGGCCTCGAGCATCTGATCGGAAGAACGCTTCGTCGTCGACTTGAAGGCGAGCCGGTCGATGATGTGTGAAACGCCACGGAGTCCCTCATTTTCGTAGCGTGAACCGGCATCGACATACACGCCTACACCAGAGAAGGGCCCAGGAAGAGATTCGCTTGCTACTCGGATTCCATTGCTGAGAGTTGTGATGTTTTCGAGCTCTGCCGGGTCTCTCTCCGGCGCATTCACCGTCGCATATTGTCTGTACTTGCTGACACTCCGTAATGAAGCAGATGTAGTGAGCTTCGAGGGTGCCTTTAGTATCCTGTTCAAACGCGCTTGTCGTAACATAGTAGAGTCGTGGTGGGATGTATGAATGTCACAAGCTTCGTCTCAGCCTTCGGACCAGAGTCATGGGGGACTTTCAAGTTGGAGACCTCGATTCTGCCACCGGCTTCGGCTCATCCGCCCGCCGTGACCGCCTTGCGTTGCGTCACGTGTCGAGCTCTATATGGTTGCGACGAACCGTTTTTGTTCATCCAGCAACTTGAAGGTTAAACAAGGTTGTTAATCTTTCTCAGGCCGTTCTAGATCACCCAATCATTTAGTCATGCCCATCATCAACTTCGTCCGTGGACAATCCCAAGAGGTTAGCTACCTACAGTAGGTAGAGAAACCAAACGGCTCCCCGAAGCTGTACAGCGGCCCCGGGTCTCGGCTCGCCATCGCCATCCACCTCAGCCTGCGTACATAGGGGAGTGGCATGATATGCGCGTCGGCCTCCCATAACGATCCTTCCTCTAACTTGATAACTTGCCGTTATTACTGGCCCACCTTCTGCGAAAGTCGCTCGTTAGATGTGAGTCTCGGAACACCATTCGCACACAGGTACACGCGCGGCCGTCTGCGTGGTAGACTTTCGGCATCGTACACCCGAGATATCGATAGAGCCAGGGTCTCATGCGCAACGCTATTTGTTGGGACACTGTTGCAAACATATAGATAGTCTCGAACAAAGGAAGAGGAATAGCACAGACGATGCTAGGAAGCTCTACGCCTGCCGCGGCTACGTTATCAACAACGACATCATCCGCGACTCCAACTTCCCCTGTGCGATCAGGCCGTCTCCGTGGACTCAGCTATCTCCGCAGCTATACGCATAACCATCTTCATTCGCATTCGCAGAGTCCTTCTGGCCAGTCCAGGAACGGCGCCCCCCCGCTTTCACGATCAGCTACCTCCCCTTCGCTTCAGACAAGCCCCCGTCACAATCGAGCACAGTCCCTACCCCAGTCGCAAGAAAACGTAGCTCCTAGTCCGCAGCGAACAAACACAGAATCTGGAGACAATATAACAAGTGGCTGGGTGCCTGCGGTAGGCGGTAGAAGCGGCTTGTCAAGAGTAGCACCTCAGCCTCAGCCTACCTCCCCGGACTCGTCCTTAGCTGAGCCACCTGCCACAGCCACCATGACTAGGAGTCGTGCCGCCACCGTGGTGAACGGCAGCGCCGTGGACATTACATCGACATCAATGCGAAATCAGGGCACAACAGATAGCGGAACCCCCGGCGCCAGTGCGCAAGAAGGCAGCGCAGATGCTGGTGCGGACGCCGGTGCGGATTCTGGTGCAGAAAGGAAGGAGCAGTTGCCCTCTATACGCTTCATCCCACATCAAGATACCCGGGCTACAAGGCCGTCTCTCAACTTTCCGATTGTCAATCGTACCCTAGCCTCGCAGTCAACCGTGGTCCGCATGGGAAGATATTCGGAAAGAGACACCAATGCTGCGGATGCGTTGACTAATCCTCTTTCAACGGCACCCGTAGGATTCAAGAGCAAGGTTGTCAGCAGGAGACACTGTGAGTTCTGGTATTCGAACAATCAGTGGTACATCAAGGACGTCAAGAGCAGCTCTGGCACTTTTCTCAATCACGTACGGCTTAGTAGCCCTGGAATGGAGAGCCGTCCGTACCCCGTAAACGACGGAGATGTCGTACAGCTCGGTATAGACTTCAAAGGCGGTGAAGAAGTGATATTCAGATGCGTCAAGATACGACTCGAGGTCAACAGGGGTTGGCAGAAGAGCCTGAACAGCTTCAAGTGAGACATATTCACGCCTCGCGAAGGTTCATGCTAAAACAGGACAGTACCTCCACACACAAGCGACTACGGAATCTGGCCAAGAGCGCGGCTACTAAGGACAGCGATGCGCAATCGACGCACAGTTCCGAATGCTCTATATGTTTGAACCCTGTTTCAGTAAGTTCCATACATATTTTAATTATACACAGCTCCACTAATTGACTGCTTCTCGTAGCCCTGTCAGGCACTCTTCGTAGCGCCTTGCTCACACGTCTGGCACTACAAATGCGTGCGCACGCTCATATACCCCAACTGGCCCAGCTTCCAGTGTCCCAACTGCCGCGCCTATGCCGACCTCGAAGCCGACGTGGAGCAGCCCGAAATGGAAGAGTTCGAAGACGATTTTGAGGACGCAATCAAAGCCTCAGAGCAAGACACCACGCAGTTCCTATCGGGCAATCTGAACGGTGTTGAGGCTGGTCCCTCCACCACCGAGATCCCGGAAGCAGACGAAGAGGAATTAGCCGCGATGATGAACTCGACGTCTTTGCGGTCCGACTCCCGTTCGCCACCACTTCATCCTGATGGCGGTGATAGCGGCAGCGAGGAGAGCGAGACTGGACCGTCGCCCTCAAATGCCGTGTCCCAGCCTATGCCTATCTCGGCAGCTGCCAAGGTTCGTGGTCCTGAGCTGGCTGGCGCACAGTCTACAACGCCCACCTCGACGTCGCAGTTTGCGCTTGCTGCGGGCGTGCTGGCGGGCGAGGGACCGATGACGCCGAGAAATGATGCTGGGCCATTCGTTCTCGATGGCAGCGCTGGGCGTAGCAACAGGGTGATGAATAGTATTGTTGCGGCTACTGTTACGGAGGAGGAAGAGGCTTGAAAGAGTGTGGACATGACTAATGATTGGCGTTCTAGCGTTTGCGTCGGAAAATGGGAGCGGATCTTCAGTGGATAGGCGTTTGGGACGCATGCTGCATTCTGAGCGCACTTTATCGTGCTGCTTTGTGGGATCTCTCATATCTTTTTGGGTTTTCATCAATCCTCAATCCTCAATGGGGGATGCATGGGTTCAATGTCTACAAGCTTCCCTTATTCGAGGTTCAGATTCATACCGCGCATATATACATACCTATTCCCTTCACATGTCACACAAGAACCGTCATTTCCACCTGATCACTTCGTCACCTTATCAACAAAGTCCGCAATCCGTCCCGCAACAAACTCACTGGCCTCCTCCGGCAAATAATGCCCGACACCCTCCCCAACACCCACCGCCTCCAACCTCTCCCCATCGTCAACCCACTCCCTCCAAATCGCCCCCACATCCCCATGCATCTTCCCCAACTTCGCAAGACTCCACATGACCAACACATCCCCCCTCACCTTCCTCCCCTCTCTCTGATCCTCCTCCTGCATCTGCGGTTCCGGGTCCGCAGCCGCAGCATAATCGGCACAACTGCCCTCGACAGTTTCGTGCTTGTCGAACAGGCTGCAGTACACCTCACACGCACGGTCTGAGCGGAACATCTCCTGCGCCGTGGCATTCGAGCCCTGGATCCGGGACAGTGCGTCGCGGGTCCAGCGGCCGCCGCCGTAGGAGTTGATGATCGCGGCTGAGGAGGGCGAGGCCAGGAAGGGCCAGTGGAAGTAGGCGACGCTGGCTGGGGCGGAGGCGAAGGCTGCCCATTGGGTTAGGGTGGGCACGATGTCGAGGATGATTGTGCCGAGGAGGGTGAAGGGGGGTTGAGGGGGGTTGGATGATGGAGGGTGGGCGTGGTCGACGGCGAGACGGTGCACGGTCCTGGCGCCCCGGTCATGGCCGCAGAGGATGAAGGGACGGTTGGGGAAGAGGGTTGTGGCGGCGGCGAAGAGGGTATTGGCGACGGTGCGGCGGTCGAATGTTGGAGTTGCTGTACTGAGGCCGTAGCCGGGGAGCTGCAGGAAGTTAGGGTCAAAGGTGGAGAGAGGAGATGACTTGTTCAGATGGCTTGTCCGATACAAGAACAGAGTGCCTGAAGAGATAGAGCAGCCGGACGAAAGATGGCCTACCTCCGGGATATAGAGCGATATCTTATCCCCCAAAATGGTGGCCACCTTTCCTCATTTAGAACAAGACTGTTACACTATGGTTAATGAATTACGAACATGACGGAAGCTATGATAGTCAGCTTTGGGAGCATGAACGACTCCAGCAAACTAAGCGCACATATATGCCGACTGTGGGTAGCCATGTACCAGCCAGAGGACTGGCCCTTCTCCGAGATCACTTGTATAGCTGACAATAGTAGACCCTGATGGAGTAGGAGTTTCGTTCCGCTTCAGGAAGGGATGAAGAGTACTGAGGTTGACCTCCTCACCCAGACAAGCAGCCATGTTGAATGTATAGACGAGTATGTACGTCTGCACAGTGTTTCAACATTCCAGGTATGTATGTTTCAGCGTTGGAGGAATGGCATGGATGATGGATGGTGTCCCACAAGTTCAAGCAACGGCCGGCAGTGTACTACCCACAGTAGGTAACCTAAAATAGTCCACGCGAATTGCGCGGAGGAAAAGCTTACTTTGGCTTGGCACGTTTCCAGATGGAACACCAAGATCCCTGGATGCCCGCAGCCGCACGCCGCACCAGCCGCCCGTCAGCCGACCCAGAGCATCCCCGTTCGACCCTGCTCGACATCGGCACAGCCACGCACTCTTTTCTCTTTTCACACTCTCTTTCTACTCATACACAGCTGCAGACCCTCTCGTCTGGTTGCATCCCTTGACTGAAGGATGCATATCGTGTCATAAAACGCCGGACAGACGCGCAGAGGCAATCTCTAACCCGCACTGCATGCCGCCGAGGGGAGGCTGCGCGTGTGGTCTGGGAGAGCGTGGATATGTTCTCAACCGTAGGTGCTTTGGTGGAAAGACAGCTATGGAATCTCCCGACCGCGACGACTACATCCAAAGCGGGCGTACGTAACTTGCGCGGCGCGCTTCGCGATAAAACTCCACTAACTCACGGCAGGACTGCACACCATTCACTCTCCCTTCCAATGGCGTCCTTAGTCTCGGCCCCTCATACCTACTCACTCTCACGACCAACGTTGTATTCCAACCCGAATGTACCGGGTCGTCCTCGTCAACCCACAACACCTCTAGCGTCGCAGACCTTAAGGATCCCTTCTACGCCTCGACGACCCCGCAGACCTACGTGATATCAGCAGCCACTGTTATAGGATGGATTCTGGTGATCATGCTCACCATTACGCCACGGACATTCTTCATGGGCAGCTTAGCAGGAACACCTAGCTTTGGGACAGGAAGAGGAATTATCGGAGGCGCAAACGGTGGCAGCGGGTCACTTATTGGTGTCGGGTCACGGCCATGGCTTCAGAAAGTTGCTGCGCTCACAGTAGCAGTATCTTTGACCATCGCCACCGCGGATACTTTCAAGGTCGCCAGACAACAATACCTTACTGGATACATGGACGCGAACGCGCTGCGAGATCAGGTCTTGGGGAGTCTGGAGATTCGAATAACACGCGTCATATCGGACGTATTCCTATGGCTGGCTCAAGTGCAGACACTAATACGGCTTTTCCCTCGACACAAGGAAAAGGTTCTCATCAAATGGATCGGATTTGCTCTCACCATCCTCGACAGCACTTTCAGCTGCTTGAATAGCTTCCTGGTCAACAGTTCGAGTCGGCCAAGACATTTCGAGGACGCCATTCCTGCGTTGAGTTACCTGTTTCAGCTCGCACTCGGTCTACTCTACGCTGCATGGGTCATATATTACTCCTTGACGAAGCGACGGTACGCTTTCTATCATCCAAGGATGCCCAATATATGTCTAATCGCTCTCCTCTCGCTGGTGGCAATCTTAACGCCTGTCGTCTTTTTCATTACAGATGTCTCACAGCCTGATGTTGCAGGATGGGGCGATTATTTCCGGTGGGTCGGTGCGGCAGCTGCGAGTGTGGTCGTTTGGGAGTGGGTGGAGCGAATCGAAGCCTTGGAGCGCGACGAGAAGAAGGACGGAATTCTGGGGCGAGAGATATTCGATGGAGATGAGATGCTTGACTTGACGCCATCGGAGGAGGTGACTTACAATCGCAAGCGCAGGGACAGCTATCATGCGCGCCGTGGAGGAGATAGTAGAAGTGGAACAGGAGAAGAGAAGGAGGAAAGCCAGCAGTCTGGCTTCTCAGGAATGCCGCACTTTTTCAAGCGCAACCGACAGCCGCATCCACCTCCACGAGAGCACTTCCCCCTAGGTCGCGCCCATTCGAATGTGAACGAACAGCGCGCGATCACGTTCGGGAATCTTCCACGACGAGACACCGCAACCACGACTCAGGCCGCAAACGGCATTACTTCTCCGCCGCGGATCGTGTCTCCACCTAGCAGGACGGACACGACAAGCGCAGCTTCCACTGTGTATGTGGTTCACTACCATCCGGTAGCGGACACTCCGCAGCCGAGTAGACGACGTCCGAACTCGACAGATGCGCAACGAAACTCTTCAGCTGCACGTGCTCAGCAAAGTCAACATACGGAGCCAATTCAAGAGGTGGACGAGCAACCTTCTCGGGAACGGACAATGAGGTCTCACTGGCAGTCTGTGCCCAACCCATTCAAACGGAAACGAGGCACTCCTCCTGCAGAAGTGCGAGCCGCTACCAGAGAGGATCCAAGAGCTCGGAGGAATTCACCACCGCAGATCCCGGCTCACAACTATTCGCGATGGGACGTCAAGGCACGCTTAGGCGCTTTTGCTGCTGATCAAGGTGAGAAGCTGCGCGATCGGAGGGGCGGCAGGAAGCAGGAGGTGGAATTGCCATGGATCGTGATTCCAGCGCAGCCTAGAGGCCACACATGGAGTCCAGACGTACTCGATACACAAGGGGCAAAAGACTCAGTGGAGGAGTCTCCGACGAGGTCGTCTGGCCATCCCCAACAACATGCACCTCGGAGACAGTCTGCTCTTCGGCAGGACTCTGAGCCATCACAGAGAGCGTCGCAGCAAAGCCAAGGATCTAGCTCAGCAACAGCGGTAGAGCAGGATGCAACGGCATCGTCTTCCATTCCGACGCCTGCACGGTCAAGTGCTGTAGAGAGAAGAGAGAATGGATGACAGTGGGAGCTTCAAGCTCATTGGATGGCTCCATGAAGCAATGATCCTTATTGATGCATCAGAAAGGGTGTTTTGGCAGTTTTGGTATTGGTTATGAATGGGGTTGGGATGCACAGCGATGTTAGAGGATTTGATACCCATATCAAGAGAGGCACATGGGTTTAGCAGGACAAGGTTATGGTTCTACTGGCGCATATTGGAGGTTCATCCAAGTACATACTTAGCTGAAAAGCTAGATCTGGCACTCAGAGCGGAAAACATGTTCGTATCTAAGTTATACACAGTTCATGTTGCATGCATTGTCTAGACTCTTATCGGATAGCTATCGGTGACGTTGAAAATGGCACGCGGAATCGATAGTACCTGTCCAGCACAGACGGTGGAGTCGGGGGAAGCTTGGGCCCCGGATCCTGGAACAGGAAGCTCCCGCGGCATCGGCTGCATCATACTTGTCTATACCCGCATCCAGTCCAACCTCCACTGGTAGTGTTTCACTCTTCTCCCGTCCATCCATCCGCCCATCTCATAGCTTGCTGTCCCACCAACATTGCGCTTGTTTACTTCCTTACCCGACAACATTGAACGACCCGTTCGCAGCCTCCGTCAACCACAATCATGTCCCTCTTTGGGACCTCACCACCCGCCTCAGCGCGGCAGACCAAATCCTCCCTCTTCGACGACTCGCCTGCCGCTGCGAAGCCTAGCCCTGGTCTCTTTGCAGATGAAATCGATACGGGCGCTTCGTCACCATGGGACTTCCCCGTAGCGAAGAAGGCCGGCAATCCGCTCAAGACATTGCTGCCTGCGACCGAAGTGCCGGATGCATATGTCGATGCGTTTGATACACTGCAACAAGGGGGAGGCGTGTCCATAGATGAGGTCACGAAGCTGCTGGCTGGGAGTGGTGTCGGTAGCGGTGAGCGGGGGAAGATTAGGGGGATCGTGGGTCAGGGCGGTGCGCAGGAGCTAGGCAGGGGAGAGTTCAACGTTCTGCTTGCTCTGATAGGGTTGGCGCAGGAAGGCGAGGAGTTGTCTCTGGATGCGGTGGATGAGAGGAGAAAAAGTAAGTGATCGCTCCTTCCCCGTACACTTGCTGGGTGCCGCCAACCGGTCAAGCGGCGCGTTCGTGTGCGGTGGTATCGATTCTAACGTTCCAACTGCTACAGAACTCCCGATTCCATCACTACCCTCTCTCAAACCTGCAGTCCAATCAGCGCAACCTAGACCCGAGACGCCTGCCGAACCGCAATCCAACACTGGCGCACCAGCTTCGCAGCCTAGCAAGATGCGCAAGCAATCGTTCGGGCTCAATGACGATCCATGGGGAAGCCCGGCACTACACAAGGGACATGACCACAGCAACCAGAATGGTGTCGCTTCCTACACAAATGGCACTAACGGCGTGAGCGGTCCTATCAGAACGACGAGCAACTTCACAACCACCTCCGCCGCAACGGAACCGGCGGACTCATCCAGCTCCACAGCATTCGAGCCTGCGCCTCGGTCATCAGGCGGATCAGAAGGAGGAGGCTGGGGTAGTTATCCTGGCGGGCAAGGCGAGGGCTTCGCGAACTCCGGCGAAGGGTTTGAGGGTGCGGGCGCAGGAGGTTCCGGAAACCCAAGTCGGGCCACCCGCGCTCCGAAAAACACCGGTGGAGCGGTGGAAGAAATTGTTACTGTGAACGTACTGGACGAGAAGGAGGGCATGTTTCTTTTCCAACATCGAAACTATGAGGTGTCGAGTGTAAGAAGGGGAAGCAAGGTTATCAGGCGGTATAGTGACTTTGTCTGGTTGCTTGACTGCTTGCACAAGAGATACCCTTTCCGGCAACTGCCTCTGCTACCGCCTAAGAGGATGGCTAGTGAGTAATGAATATTAAAATGAGAGGGAAACGACAGCTAACATGTATCCCACAGTCAACGGTAACCACATTGCTGCAGACACTTTGTTCATCGAGAAGCGTCGAAGGGGCCTCGCACGTTTCGTCAACGCTCTCGTCCGCCATCCCGTCCTCAGCCAAGAACAGCTTGTGGTCATGTTCCTCACAGTCCCTACGGTAGAAGTCGGCTCCCTCAACCTACTTACGTGACCTATCGATTGCTGACCAACATCTCAGGAGCTAGCTGTGTGGCGCAAACAAGCCACCATCTCCGTGCAAGAAGAGTTCACCGGCAAGACACTCCCTCCAGGTCTCGAAGATAGCCTTCCGCAAACCCTGCAAGAGCTCTTTGACACTGTGCGTTCAGGTGTGCGTCGGTCGGCGGAGATCTATATCAATCTGTGCACCATGACGGAGCGACTGGCCAAGCGTAACGAAGGGCTTGCAGCAGAATATATGCGCTTCTCTCTAGCTCTGCAAACGCTCACGGAGTGCTCCAATGACACCTACGCTATCGACACCAACGATGTCGATCTACTCAACGAGGGCTTGAAAGCGACGGCCAAGCACCTCAGCACGAATCAGACTCTTCTGGAAGACGAGGCGCGCGCGTGGGATTTGGGCGTGCTCGAAGATTATAAGAGGCAGAGGGATGCTTTGGTCAGTATGCGCGACATGTTTGATCGCAGGGATCGGTACGCAAAGGACAATATCCCGCAGCTGGAGAGACGGATCGCGGCGAATGAGAATAAGTTAGCTGGGATTAGGGCACGGCCAGAGGGGACGGTTAAGCCGGGTGAGGCGGAGAAGGTTGAGGAGGCTATTATCAAGGTATGTTTAATACGGATGTAGCGTCTGATTGAAGTGTAATGAGATACTGATGCTGGACACAGGACAAGCAATCGATCGTAGCACAGCATGCGCGAGGCGTCTTCATCAAGGAGTGCGTGCGCGATGAGATCCAGTTCTTCCAGAGCACGCAGTATCACATTAGCAGGCTGCATCAGGACTGGAGCCAGGAGCGCGTCAAGTATGCTGAACTGGGTGCCGATAACTGGAGGGCTTTAAGTGAGGAGGTTGAGGGTATGCCGCTGGGTGATTAAGCGGTCGGTGGTGGTGATAAAGAAGTCCGACGAGCATATAGGGGAACGGCAGAGCAAGGAACACATAAGCATGGAGGAAGGACATTCAGAAGATTGTTGAAGATATCCATATCGCGATAGTTTGGTATTGTACAATGGCGGTGAAGGCGCGTATCTATTCACGGCGGCCGCGACTGCCTGATCCAGGTGCTAGAGTCGGTCTCCTACCTACCTACCTAATCTACATTTACACTTGGCAGTATCTTGAGATCTCACTTTCGAGTCTCAGATTCTTACATATAGCTGGCCCCCTCCCTTTCACCATCACTTGTCTTACACAAGCTTCCAAAGTAACACAGATCTTCCACCAGCCCAACCCAGCCATATAAACATCAACAACCACCTCAACCATGGTGGCACCTAGCAAGATGACCCAGAATGGTGAAATGCTCTCTTCCACCAACACCGCCGGCAAACGAAAGCGCGACAATTCCGAACGCCTCATGGACGATGAATTCAGAGCAAGCAAGCGCAAGGAGGTGGAGCGCGGACACTATGGAGGTGAGTTTCTGGAGCTACCGAGCCCACCAGGGCATTCCCCACGCCAAGACTTGCAACTGCCACTGCTCGTCATCGCGTCGGCTTCTGTACCGCACCGTGCTGCTTCACTGCGGCTATCTTCTCTGCCTCGACGAAAGTGTTTGCTACTCTTCTTGCTTCACACCTACCTATACCTATACCCATACCATCCTCCACTCTCCCCTACATCTCACCCTAGGGCTTTCATATTCTCTATTCCGCACGCCTCGCCTCACCTTTGTGCGGGATATCCTTAGCGCATTGCGAACCACGAGAGCGCCGAACCCGGGATCGCCTACCTAAAGTACTGGACGCTCACTCTCTGAGATTCAGGTCGAGACACGATGCCGCCGGCCTACACGACGGCGCAGAAGAGCGCGATTGCGCAGTTGCAGGGTATTACGCAGACGGATAAGACGGCGGCGGCTAGGCTACTGAAGAATAGTAACTGGAATGTCGAGAGGGCGGCTAATGAGTAGGTGAACCTTTTTCTTTACTTCTTGGTCGTGCGTGCGGTGGTTGGGTATAGTTGGGGCTGGCGGTATATGACGGAATATATGCGAAGAGGAGGAAGTGAAGGAGAATAGGAAGGTTAAGGACTGGGAAGAGAAGGTACAAAGAGCTGCTACGCGCATTGCGTATGGCTTGCCATATCAGTTTGATGTTCTGGTCTTGTTGCACAGCTCATTGGAGATGGGGTGGGCAACGCGCATGAGAGGAGCAGTGTCGCCAGCACATCCTTGTGCACGACAGCAAACTGTCGGAACAACAAGCGTACATAAGCTGGCAGCTCCTGCCTTAAAGGCTACCTAAGCTCTGTCTCTGCGGGTGCGGTACTCTTTGTGCACAGCTGCAGAGGGCCCTTCCTTCCTCCAACTATTCATGCCGGAGCAACCAACCGGGATTGGCAAGAACACATTGAGGAGCACATGATACAAGAGCCAGCAGTCTCCCGCCGGCCCACAAGATCAGGCCAACATATCATTACACCAGATGCATTCATTGTTTTCAAAACTCCGAGCTATGGATCGATCGTGGAAAAAGCGCACGAGTGCAGGGGTGCCGGTCCTTCACAACTCTACTAACAAAAAGTCCAGATTCTTCAGCAATGGCGTTGCTGTGGGTCCAAGCCCGAACAAGGGTGCCTTAAGCAAGCTGTTCGACAAGTACCGGGATGACGCTAAGAACGAGCCGGATGAAATCAACATCGATGGAACAATGTCGATGCTCCAGGAGATGGACGTCGATCCCGAGGAGGTTGATGTGCTCATCTTCTCGGAGCTCGTCCAAAGTCCGTCATTGGGCAAGATCACTCGAGGAGGATTCGTTGACAGTTTGAGCGCACAAAAGCAAGTACATTCTTAGTTGCTAGTTGGGTCTTTGCTAACTCAAACGCAGCGTGAATGATCTTCCCAAACTAAAGGCTCTCATCGACCAGCGTCATGGTCTCCTCGCTCAACCCGACTTTCGCCCCACCTTCAAGAACATCTACCGTCACACCTTCATCATCGCCCGCCAACAAGGACAGAAATCTCTTGCCCTCGACATGGCAGAGATCTACTGGAGACTTCTCTTCACCACTCCGTCAATCAAGTGGAGCACACCAAACACACCATTCTTGGACTGGTGGCTAGAGTTCCTACAAGCCAAGTGGAAGAGGGCCGTCAACAAAGACCTGTGGGATCAGACGCTCACGTTCGCGGAGAAGTGTCTAGAGGATGAGACCTTGAGCTGGTGGAGCGAGGACGCTGCATGGCCCGGTGTCATTGATGAATTTGTTGAGTATGTGCAGAAGGAGAAGAGGGGTGGTTCGCAGGTTGATGGCGGAGATGGCATGGATATGGAGTAATCCTTTCTGTCTCGTGAAGAACAAGACGCCGTGGAGAGATGGGTTGTTGCTACACGCATGGGTTGAGGTCTTTAGGGAAATGGTTCATTTGAGCGTGGCTAGGCGCTAAGGGGACGGCATGGCAATGTTCCGACGGTGTTGCTCTTGATGCCTGGGAGCGTTGGGGAACATGGCGCGAATACTAGATAGATTTCATCGTTGCTATAGCTCGCAAGATGACCCCGAATCGGAATAGCTTGCGAGGCTGTTTCGTTCTGTTGCGCACGACTGACAGTGCACCTTGGGAAACAAGAGCACCACCAGCCACCAAACGCTTTGCGACTGCGTTTGCAATTGCGTATAATGATGCGTGATTTGGATATATACGTATACAACGCTCTTAGGCTTGGGGTACGTACGACGATGTGACCGCTATCTCCAAACCGAAAACATGCCGGGTATCTGTAGCGGCAGCCAGCAACACAAGGCGACGTGCAATAGGCATGTATACGGCGTATTTGATCACCAGGACGGCCGACCGACCTAATTGTAAGCAGCCCAGCCTATATACAGATCAGCTCGGTCTACATGATAAAGATGTGTAATGTTTGTTACGTACCCGCGAACAGAACCGCTAGGTTTCTTTCATCGGTAGCTTGTTGGATCAGCTCGTTGACTGTAGCCGCAGTACTCAGTGTCTTCGAGAGTTTCTTTTCGACTATCGACAGCGCACGTCCAGCCTCACCAGCATCATATTCTCTCCTCTTCGAGCCCGCCTCGGGCTTGTCTGGCTCGACCAATGCCCCTTCTTGCGCCTCTTGCATTCGCTTTGCACGGAGAGGCGATACAGTCCAGTTGTACAGTGGATCATAGCGTAAGACGTTTAAAAGTGTCATGATGCTGTCTCGGTCTTCTCGGAGAGCTTCCATGGTGAACTCGCAACAGCGACGGAACACTCCTTCTGTTTTAGTGATACCCATGCCGTCCACAATATCACGCGTTAGACGGAACGGCACCACTTCAGGCACAGGCAGGACACGGCCCGCTTCGAATGCAACACCCAGGTCAATATGAATCACCTCGCCACTCTTCTCGTCCAGCAGTATATTGTGACAGTGCCTGTCGCCAAGTCCGAGGATGTGGCCTAGCATGGAGAAGGTGGCGGTGCTTCTAGTATAAGCAAGTCTGCGCTCGAACCATTCATCCGGATCTTCGAAACGCTCAAGGAAGAAATAACGCAACACTGGCGCATACTTCTCTGTAATAGCTCGATATACCTTCACTCGAGCTTCCTTCGTTTGGTCTTGTGCCGACCGAATCTTTTCTCGCGCGAGACTAGCCTTCATGTCGCCTGGATGGTACTTGGCATGCGCTGGCCTGACGAAGTCGTCGAACGGGATTGAGTTGGGTACAAACTCGATGATACCAGATTGATGGCTCAGTGGAAGAACTTTGTATGTTCGAACGTGGAGGTCCCGCTGTCTTGTCGCTTTGTGATGGCGGAGCATCTTACTGACTTCTGCAAAGACCTGCTCCATTATTGCATCCTGACGGAGATCGTCGGTGCCGCCTTTGAACTGCGCGTACTATTAGAACTGGTTGGCGGACTCTAGATTACTGACTTACAAGCTGTTTGTATTCTCTGCCATCAGAGCCTATTGCGGTTAACACTTTCGGTGCACTAATGCCACCAGCAATACGCATCTCGGTCCTGAAGCGCACAATGACTGGAACGCGGGTATAATCGCTATCAGGCCTCAAATCGATATCGAGGGTCGCTGGCGGTACTTGAAGGCTGACCGCCTTCCGCTCCATGCTCGCTGCAGCCGGGACAGATTTCACTATGATTCTGCCTGTCTTGCTTTGATCAACCTTGGTCACCGCCAGCACGTGGTACGCTTCGCTCACGTCCCACACCTTCTTGCAGAGCGCACCAACTTGACTATGAGCGCGGAGTCGTTGTGCAATGCGCTGTGCGGCAGCATTGCGTGATTTTGCTACATTGTCGCCTGGGCTTACCCTGCTTTGGCAGCTTGAGAAGATGTGGTGCATGCTGTGATAAGGGTGTTCGGCACATATGCGACTGATGAGTCTCGATAGCGAGACCTGGAATGGCGTCTCGTCGTTAAGCAGCCGGGACATTTGCTGGTTCATGAGCACGACAAATTTCCAGCTCGGAACCTGGTCCAGTTGACCTTGTATGGCCAGGCTGACAGCTTCAGACTCAGAGTGCTCCAGCCACAAGGCGAAGAATCGTACCACACTGGCGTCGTGTTCATCTGAGGCTTGCAGCGCTCGGAGATAGTTCTGCAAGCTCTGTTGCACGAATTCGTCGCGACTTTTTGACGCCCTCCGGAATTCCTGATCGTCCAGGTCATACCATTGCTTCGCTTTAGTTCTATCCCTGAGTATTCTTTGCTTCTCTGCCTTGTCAGTAGTAGCTTTGAGAAGAGCATCGAGGCCGCGTATCTCGTCAACTTTGCTTTGTCGAAGCTTTGCAAGACGATTGTAATCTTCTAGATTTCCCGGATTTTGAAGCTGCTCGTCGCAAAACGATGCAAACTCATGGAATACCCGACCAGCCTCAGAGCCCTTGGATGTCGTCTTGAGCTGGGCTATAGCAGGCTTTAGGTATTTCGCGATGACGTCCTCGGGCTTCTCTAGTCGTGCCGTAGCTGTTTGGCTTCCCTGTGTGCGGTCAGTAGATTGATAACGGGTTATTGATGAAGTGCTTACTAGTTGTGCTAAAATTCCAGCACGGCCAATGGCAACGCTCTGGCCCCCAAGGTCCGTCTTGAAGCAAAGATCTTGTAGCATTTGAACAGAGCTAGCCACCTCATCCTGCTTCCATAATATACTAGCCACCTCAAGTTGTGCTGCTGCCTCTATTTCAAGACCGATCTCGCGGCACAACGGTACCAGCTCATTCAGATAAGTTGCCGCCGTAAGGGATTGTTGGATGAGATCATGCTTCCTGGCGAATGAAGACGAGTTGGCTAGGGCCTGAACCTCTACTAGACGGCAATCGCGCAGATTTAGATGGAGTCCGTCCCGAAGGCTCTTGTTTCGGGTCAGGGTAGAAAAGATAGTCTCCCGAAAGGACATCATTTGCTGCGCATCGTTTGATCTGACGCAGGTTAGCTCACGACTTCGCATAGTGAAAGAGCTCGTTTTCCCTACCTGCCAATATCCCATCCCCGCTGCCTGGTCTCCATTCTGTGCCATAGTGCTGTCAAATGAGACTGACTCTGTATAGAAGCCACCTCTTTTATCTCTGTCAGAACAGCTAATGCCGACATTGTAGACCTCACAGAAGCAGCGCCAGACCGCGGGTCTCGCATGCGAAGTAACGTGTCGCACAATGCGCCATCGACTTGCTGCTTCAGCTTCTGAATACTCTGCGCTTCCCTTAGACCTTGCAAAGCGCCATATAGCGTTGCAGTAGCGCTTCCTTGGGTTTCTGGAGTAGCGATATCCCACTGCTCCAGCTTCCGTGCGGCTTCAAGCATGGTATCGGACATTGTGCCATATTCAGAAACAGCAATCTTGGACGACAGCAGACTATGTGTGAGACTGCTTAGGTTCATGACGCCCAAGGAGCCGATGACGCCTTGAAACTCTGAAGGACCGGTCGCCCCAGCGCTACGCATCGACGCGTCCATATGTGCGGAATGCAACATGAGTCCCTTCAAGCCATCTTTCTCGTGCTCAACGCGCTCCAGGACTGACTTTAGACTTGGTGATTGTTGCACTCCGTAGAATGAATCCGGGTCATCCACTTTCTTGAAGATAGAAAGTAGAAGTTCGTTCGAGGGTAGATTGGACGGAGATACCGCGAATGACGATCTCCGAGATACTCGCGCCTGATGGTCGGTTTGATGAGCTGACTCGGCGAAGAGCAATGCAGCTGTGGGCATTCCACACCAAATAGCAGCTTCCGCAGCTAATAGATAGTCGATATCTAGCCAGCGAAGGCGGTCGATCTTAGTCTTCTCTTGTGCAATCGGCCTGGTCAGCAAATATAGTACCAACTCGAGAAGCAGGCGACATTTCTCCGTATTGTCCTTATAAGAGAGCATGTGCTGGCGAAAAGACTCAGACATAACCCTCCGGATGACTTGATTTCCCTCTGCTTCTCGCACCAGGGTTAGATGGACGATGAACGGGAAAATCTCGACCGCAAAGCCATCTACGATACTGATAATGTCCGTGAGAGCCCCGACAATTGGATCGTTGCTGGCCCAGCTACTTATCGCGAGTGTAATTGTGACCACCCAAGGTGCGAAGGAGGTGCGTGGAGAGACTTGAGCTGCGCTTGTCAACATCTCTGTATTCTTGATCGTGGAATTACCGGTCCTTGATGCCAAAGTCGTACGCTGTTCAATAGTATCGGGTTCAGAAAGGGCGACCACAATGTGAGAGGGGAGAAGCTGTTCAAACTCCACTGCTTCCTTGGCCTCCGGGAATCGATTCGCAATAGAGCGAATAGTATTTTCGCTGACACCAACATGCCGCCTGTTTTCGCTCATCAGCAAGTTCCGAAGCTTCGTAACGATGGCAGTTTTGGATGGCGCTGCCACGGAGCTTTTATTGTCTCTGAAAGTTACACGTGATGTGGCTCGCTTGATTTGATGGACAAGCTCTAGCGATCCAGTGGAGCTATAAGCGCGTCCGAGTACGCCTGCAGCCCAAGCCACCCACTCGGAATGTTCGCTGGGAGAGGCGCCATGTGTGGCCTCCCATATTTGGAGAGCGTATCTTACTGAGAGCTCATCTGAGCCGAAGAGGTCTTCCGCTGAGGAGAGCGGGCCTTTGAATTGCTGGCGGAGTAACGTCATCATCTTTTTACGTCGTATCTCATCAACGAGCTGCTGACTTCGTTCAGCATCATCCAAGAGCTCTCTAAGCAAGACCGCGGCTGGATGCCCGTGGTCAGCGGTCGCTGGTAGATTCATATCATGGCAAGACTGCACGATCGACAAGTATCTTGACCGGCTCCTATCCGGCACAGATTGTTGGCAATCGGAAAGCTGCGAAAACAGTGTGTCATGGAAAGCCTTTAACCTAGCTACGGTAGCCTGATATTGGCTCTCCTGTGTGGTTTGATCCCGCTTGGAATTGAGGAAAGTCTTGATTGACAACATAGTCAGAAGAGCTTGCCCAGCCATTGCTGGCATGTCAGTCGTGAGATACGGTTTGCCGTGTTGGTACAGGAATTGAAGGACTCCGATGGCGTCGTCTGCACACTGAGAGTCAACCGCAAGTGGACCGAGGCCATGAATAAGCATTTCCAGAGGATACCCAGCGAGAGCCGTGTCGCCAGAAATTGCTACTAATAAGCGCAGCTGGCGAACGACTTGGCATACATGCAACGGGCCTAAAGCTGGATGCATATCGTTAAGTAGCGAACGTGCAACGATGGTGAACGCCGCTGTATCGATTGCATTGTGGACCTCCTTGCCAGCCCTCTTGCTTAATCGCTCCAATTGGTCAACAAAGAACTTTCCTTTGAACGACGGCTGCTGTGTTTCGGGTAGAGACCGACTGGATGAACTAAAGGCCCGCATCTCCCTTAGTGCGGTAACGATTTTGGCGTGAGCTGGACGTTTTTCCAAGGCCCTGTCAACAGCTTCATCGTTGCTTTGCATGGAGACCAGCATTTGCGCGAGTGTCTTCGGAAAGTGTCGAATTGCAAGATCTCTATACTCTTCCTTGGTCGCAAGAAGGCTCCGTAAACTTGACTCGCATGCATTTTTGGTACCAGAAGAGCTGGGCATGCATATGTCCCAGGAAATGGCATATGCAAGGCTCTTGGCAAAAGATCTGTGCAACAGATCTTCCTTTGAGATGCCCGTTGTTACTGACAGCCAGGTGACCTCTTTATCCTGGCCCCGTACGAGAAGCTGTGCAAAGAGCTCCATCGCGTTCTGCTTCAGCAAGTCCCCGAGTTCTTCGTAGCCGAAAACAGAATACGGTAGGTCTTGCAGAGAATGTGATTCTAGCCACGTATATAGAAGCTGAGGTGAGAATAGTGTAAAGACCTCTCGTGGACTGCCGAATGCCAGCGTTTTGGACAGCTGCCCTATGCAGTGCCCTGAATAAGCAATCGCCTTCGGGACCATCGCAGCAGTCTCAAATATATGGTACACGCATCGCCGAAGGAGGGACGGCCAAGCGGAGCCAACATTGGAGAGAAGCAAAACACGGATTGCCATTCCTTCAACCCATTCAACGTCCCGTGGCAGGCTTGCTTCCAAGTCTTCGAACAGCTGGTCGTGTACCGAAAGGGTGAAGAGGTTGAAGACAGTCGATATCTGTCCTGCTATTTGGTACTTGACCGGAACACTGGCCTGTTCGAGCAGCTGAAGTAATTTCGTACGCGGCGTAGGTAAAGCATCCGTGGTGCCGTAGTCCGGATTGATCTGCAGTAAGCGTAACATGAAGGCTGATAGCCGCCTTTGTGCGTTGTTTGAGAGAATATTGGCCGCAAGGGCTGTGACCGTATACCATTTGTACATATCGATGCCCAACTCATAAAGCGCACCGGCTGATGAGTGGCCTATGTCATTCGCAACGCTGGATAGAAAGTCCAGCACCAGGCCGGTTGCGACTTCAGATCGCTCGTACTCGTAACTGCTAAGCAGTTCGTCGGCCAGAAAGGCGAGCAATCGATCTATATCATCAGTCTCCATGTTAAATCCCAGACCTGGTAAATGTGCCACGACAGCCCGAGCTGCAAGGATATGCGACGTCGGTAATGCAATGATAGATTGGCAGAATAACGCCGACGTCGTGCTTGAACTACTTGGCGCCTCTTTGGCTCCAGCCAAGATGCGCAGAAGCTTCGCATAGGTAGCAGCTCCTGCGCGCCTGGATGATATATCGGTTGATGAGGGCACATCCCGCCTTAGACCCGCGTCGTGTCCTCCTGGCAGGTGCCCTTGACTCCTCTCAGTTTCAAAAGCGGGTTCCAATTCCTCCAAATCATCATCCTGGCCGAGGGATTCCTGCTGTGTATGCTGACGGGTCTCAAGTGCTCGGGAAAGTTGAGCACATAAAGAGATAGTGCAATGGCATGGATGAAGACCTCGCTGACTCGCTTCAGCCAGATCAGACAGCGGATGTCGTACAAAGACGTCAAGAGCAGCATCGACGTGGCCATGCTCGTGGATAGCCACCATAAGATGCGATGACACGAGATCCAGAAGTGTCGCACTATTCGATCGTAACTTGTCCACTCGTGAAGCGTTTCTTGCGACAGGGCCACCAGTCAAACATTCCGCGACGTTTATAAGTGTGCACAAGACACGGATGACGTCTGTGGTGATACTGTTCAGTCGTTGGCTCATGCACTGCTGCCACTGGTCAATACTTCGCGAGACCTCGCTCGTACACATTGCTACAACCATGGAGCATATGGTCGCGTTAGGCAACATATGCACCTCAGACCGGTCAACATGATCGGGCTTGCTGACTTCCGTGAATAGTAGCATCTCGTTTTCTTGTTCGAGCAGGAGATATTGGACAAGTCCCTGGCTTTCCGCTGCGACGATGAACGACTGCGCTACAGCTCCCCAAATCGGAAAGGGTTGCTCCATTGGAATATGGGGTTGTATACCGATGCACACGTTGACAAGATCCAGAACGTCGATGGTTTGGATTTGTGCATTATGGGCTGCGGATGCCCTTTCAGTAATATTGCCTGCGGCGCGGTGAGCAAGGTGTATGATCCACGGCATAAAAGGATCCTTACTTGGACTCCAACGACGAAACAGCCACGTCAATACTCGTTCCGACACATCATTTGATGCCATCGTCCTTTCCAGGCGCGCATAGGTAATCACTGTACCCAACAAGGCGGAAACGGAATCGCAGAACAACGAAGGTCCGTTGAATTCAATCGAAGATGCGATCGCATCGATAGCATCAACAAGAAGAGATCGTTCGGCGATTTGAACACTGATCAAAACGTTGAGTAGGTGGCAAGCTGATCTGCATGTGGAAGCCGAGGTGATAGCCCGGAAGGCGAGCTGCCAGATGTTTTTCCATGATCCAATGCATCTTTCCGACCTTGCGGTAATTTGCGCTGCGCAACTGCACGTCGGATAAGCAGTGGCTTTGATGTTGGTCCGTACAGTAGGAACAGACTTACCTGGCCAAGGCCATAAAAGCCCAAGATGACACAAGTCCACCATCATCCGCGGTTCTCAGGGAAAGCTCGTCTAGTACACGTAGCATGGAATTTTCGTCGAGTCGCGTGATTTGTGCACTCATTGAAATGCACTGGAGAGCACATACCCTTGTAGACGCTTGTGAATCATTACAGGAGCGTAGAGTGTCATCAATCCAGTGCTGAAGGCGTTGGCGCTTTCTCGAGCGCGATGGTTCAAGTTCCACAGCTTGTCCATCCTCCTCTGAAGATCTATGCTCTTGGAGAGAATGGAGGAATGCGATCATTCGAAGCGTGGCCCACGCGTTTTCGGACCTCGGGTTACCGTTGCGTAACGCAAACACCTGGCAATTTAATCCGCTCTGGATTGCCGCATTTGCAAAGCGCAAAGACAGATCCTCAAGATGTAGGACCTCCCGTTCTTTCCCTGTCCGTTTCGTATATTCGTTGTGCATCGCCTCTAGGAGAGCCCCAGCCTCCGCGCGCACGACATCGAGATCCAATGCTCTGACGGAATGTCGAATGTAGGGTTTAAGAAGTACTAAGAGAACAAGCAGTTCATCTTTGACTGCGCCCGATCTGAGAGGCCACAGAGCCCTCGTCACACGCAGAAGCTTCTCTGTTAAACTTAGAGTGGTCTGAACGGCCTCAGTGGTGGTCCGGGCAAGCGTCTGGTGTATTACGGCAACGGCGTCTTGAACAGATTTGCCAGGGGAGTGTACATCGCTCAGATAATTTATCATGACGGAAAGGATTTGATGACTGCATGGTAGGAGAGGTGCTGAAGGCGCCTCGGTTAGGTGGCGCAAACAGCTTACCAGCTCTTCGGCAATGTTCTTTTGTAATGGTCGGCCCACCTGGCTTGTTCTTGGAAGCTTTGCGTTCGATCTGGATGATCGTAAATTGTCGCCTTTTGAGCTGGAGTAGCTCGCCGCTACACTTGCACCGAGAGCGGCGTCCTCTTCGCTATCATTTGTACGCGCACCGAGCGCTTCTAGACAAAATGTACATACCTGCTCCCATAGTTCCAGCGGTAGATGTTCTACGTGGGGCTGATAAGCAAAGATCTCATTGAGACATTTGGTGTAATCCAGTGCTAGAGGCTCACAGAACTCCCCCCGGGCATCGGGCAGGCTCTCAAGGATATGATCAATGAGTGCTTTCAACGTTTTGACCTTGATGTTTCGAACGCCAAACTCGACAGCGATTCGCAGAGCCGCGGCACATGACGACAACCGAAGCGAAGATGCCGACCTTACTGTCTTCGAGACATTACTCTGAGACCTAAGGTAATTTGAACGTTCCGTCGACGCCACACGAAAGATGGTCTCGAAAATCTTATGGAAGGCGGAGTCTTTTAAAACGGCCTTCCTTGGGTTTCGTTGATTGTAGCTGAGGATATGTTTTAGATCTGCTAGTGCCTCATCTCGCTCTCTGATAGTTGAAGCATCCAGGCGTTCTGGAAGTCGTTAGTTGAGTCACACTCAATCGGATCGCCATACATACCTAACGCGTTGGCAACGTTCACCTCTTCCATTATAAAGACCTCGTCTCAACCCTCTACGAGGCGAACGTTGCGGGCAGACTGGCATACCTAGCATGCAGTCCGCAGGACGATACCTCACACAAACGCTTTCAGGAAGAACATGCCGTGAACTTAAAGGTCGCCTGGCTGATCTGAGCTAGTCCGATTTACACGGAGTAGAGAGCACGAAGTGTCGGGCAAGTAAGCGTTGCGTCCTATACTCCGCCTCGCAGGATGAGTGTGCGTCGGGAAGTAGATGACAGCGTCTCGCAATATGCTCAATCTGAGCCTCCAAACGAGTGCTTGTGATCAGTATTAGTAGATCCGCGAATAACAGCATCTATATCCTAGAGTAAGGTAAGTTGCGTGTTGTGGACTCAGGTAGGCTGGAAGTGAAGCGCCAAGCCGCTTAGTAAGCCGCGTCAAGCTTCGCGTTGCGCTGCAGTCAATATGTTTATGCGTACAGCTTGACTTTCATGTAGGTGGTTCCAAGGAAGTGATTCCATAACCCGGCACCACATCACACGTTTCTCTCACTCACTACATCCTTTTCTAGCTCCACCGCTGCAGGATCATTGTGGCGCGTGGCTGGCGACGCTCTATACATCATGGAGGACACAGATAGCCTTTCAAGGTTGCAGGATCTCCAGGCCGACCTTGTTGCATTCTCGGAGTCACGTCTTCCCACGCTCGAACGGTTATGGGCAGAACTCGAGGGTAGCATTGAAGATTTTCGGCGACTGCTAGAGACACAGCGGAGGAATGATAAGAGTCGGCAAGCACTGAAGGCGGATACAATTAAGCTGGATGGTCTGGAATACAGTATCAACGAAGACTTCCGACAGAATGTCATCGAAGTTGCGGATGAGCTGGATCTGGATGAGCTCGAAGCCGCGAAGCTGTTCATAAACTCTCAGGATAGTGCGGAAGAGCTGGGACGACCAACAGCGGTAGCTTCAGTCATTCGCTTTCATTCCCAGCGCGCGACGCTGCTCGAATGCTTGCGACTCTCTCTCCAACAGGCCTCTGATGTTGACACCGACCCTGATCAGCGAGGAATCTTCCAAACACTTGTCCAACATGTAGTCGGTGGCGACCAAAAGAACTTGGCTTCGGATACTGCTTACTGGCGCAAGTGCATCTCGACCATGTCCGACATTGAGGCATGGATGGGACGGCTGAACGCTCGTGCAGCTGGTGCATCTATCATTGGACAGAGCGACGCGAACAATGCGGCTGAGCTACTAGTCTATCAGAACGACAGTCTTACCAAACAGCACGAGTCTCTCGCCGCAATCTCCAGTCACCTAGTGAAGGAAGGCCACGCATCGATCGATGATTATCGCTTTCTGATGACCAGAACTGCTACCCTTGAGCGCCTTGACAATGTGGCTCTTCATTATGTGCCATTGCTCATGACCTGTGCTTCCACCTTTGGGCCTGTGGATAGTCCGTCCAGCCTACGAGAAGCGAGAGGCCTGGACCAAGTGTTTGCAGACACTACGGATCAGTCAAGGTGGAGATTGCAGGAACTTCGCGCCGCAGCGACCTGTTGGTGGCTTGCCGAATATAGCGGAAGATACATCGACAACCCCGTCGGCTCACCACTGCAAGGCGTCAATTTAGAAGCAGAGAATAATGCCAGGTTCGAGAGATTCTTTACAGCACTCCGCGAGGGGGCTTTTGAGTGTATGCTTACCCTCTGCTCAAAAGTGCGAGTTGAGAAGTGGTATGACCCAGCAAAGGCCGGGCTTGTACAGTACCTCCTTGCTGGCTCGGAGACTGCTAGGACTGTCTCTTTGACAGCTTCAGCTCATTTCGAGAACCTTCTCGCAGAAAATCTTCAGGCTTTCATTGACGCGTTCATCACCAACATGCCAGACACTCTCCGCAGGCTGAAGTTCGAAGAGGATGAGCATCGGAGGAATCGGTTGCCCCAAACTCTTCAAGAGTTACCGCCTGGACACGACATTGATCTCGAGCGGTTTCTGATGATCATATCTTACGCATTTCATGACTTCCCAGAGGCCGCTCAAGCATTCTGGTCTGACCCCGATGGCAATCTGTACGGATTTTTGCAGTGGGCCTCGAAGCGTCAGTCCACTCCCCGCGTGGCCGCTTTCTGCGAGATGTTCCAAGCAATCGCCGAGAACGAGGAATCCGCCGATGCTGCACACAAGTTTCTTCTGGAAGACACCACGTCAACAACTTCGAGACTCCGGAAGAGCAACTCCCTAAGCTGGGGTCAAATCTTCGAAGAATTAAGCATTTACGCCAACATCAACAAAGACAGGCCAGTCGTGTCGTCCTATCAGGCTGAACAACGTTTAGCTGGCGAGATTACGGAACCTGAGAGCGCAATCATGCTTGAGTGCTATCTGCGTCTGGCATCCCACCTGTCTAGGACAAGCTCCGCTGCTCGAGAATATCTGCTCAGCCACCCTACCTTCCATCTTCACGAGGTTCTATTTGAGCTCGCAAGGAGTGGTATTGAGAGCCGGCTCAAGGCCTGCGTTTTCAATGCTCTCTCATCATTGCTTACAGATAAACCTGTCGAAGTCAACGACGCTATGTGGAGCATATTGGATCAATGGATCTTTAACGTTCCGCAGCCCAACCAAGCTAAACAAAGCCCAGCGCAAATGAGACCTGACTTGGCCGACAGAATCATGTTGGAATCGCTTGCCAATGGATTCGAGGAACCGAACGCCGTGATAGGCTTTCTCCAGACGTTGGTAACACCTGCAACGGCGCAGAGCCCGCTTCATGATATCCTTCCGTTCCCTGAACAACTTGGCTCAGCTTATCGGATGCCAGGCATGGACCAATATGTTGATTTCGTACTGGGACTTGTCTTTGCAATTAAGCTGCAGGAGCTCACGGATGCAGATCAGATCTGGGAGCTACGATGCACTTGTCTGAGCTTCATCTCTATGTGCCTTTCTACATTCAATGAAGACCTCGTCGTATTCGCGAACAACACGAGTCTCTCCGTTGATGCAGCCATCTCGACATCATCATTGGCGGCATATGTTCGTCTGCATCCTTTTTCACGGATTATGGAATGGATGTTCAACGATGGTGTTATTGCTGCACTGTTTGCCTCTGCGCAAGAGTCCGTGGAGGTAGTCAGTATGGCAGCGCCAGACTCCCCAATGGTACTATCAATGTGCGGAGCCATCGAAGTGATGGACTTAGTGCTCAAGCTGCAGTCTACCTACTTTGATATTGTTCGGCCTATCGTGAAGACTCAGTCTGTCGCACGTGGTAGCAACGTTGCGAATCCGGCATTCGCTTCTTTCGAGGACGCGATTCTTAACAACATCAACGTTGTGCGCAACCTGAGTCTCTACTGTGGTACTGCTCACCAAGACCTGACCATTGTTTCACTGAGGCTCATGCATCGGCTTGCCACTTCTCGGAAACTCGCCATCGCTTCCGGATCGAACGTCCCTGGGAGACAGTCTAGCAACCGGGTCTTGACTGTCCTGCAACAAGACGGTGGATTTGACCAGGTTGCAGCAGCTTTCATTGCTCCTATGCAACTTGGCCAGAGAGAGTATGAAATGGCAGAGGCCGCGCCTGGCTACGCTATCAAGCAAGCCATCCTCGCTCTACTCAACAGTTCTCTTGACACGTCACCGAATCGGCCTGCGCTTGCACACTGCTTGCTAGGTTTCCAGTGCAGTGACAGGTCCATCAGTATCTCTGCGGATAGTCTATTCGCCAAAGGTACTTCGCTCTTCCATGCTGTTGTTCGGCTTTGTGCGGAGATAACAGCCATGGAGGAAGTCAATGTACTCCCTTGGCTTTCGGCCCTTCGACACAGCGCATCAGAAATCATTCGCAAGCTTGTAAGATCCACACTTACAGGTGATATCGTGTTGGAGGACCTTAGAGAGGCGGGCTTTTTTGAAGCTGCTGCGCTTGCCCAAATGCCTGTAAGCCCAGATACGCCTTGGGCTGGTAGGCCTTGCTCGGACCCTGACTTCTTAATTAACGACTCTTCAACCATCTTTCGGGACTTTTTGAACCAACGAGCAGCGTTCTACGAATACGCTTCATTGGCTTTACGTTCAACCTTGCAACGTAACGTCTCATCTCAACGTCAGAAGGTGCTCTCATCCTTATTGGGTGTTACCACTGTGCCGTCTCTGGAACAAGCTGAAAGCGCATCCGTCTTTGAGTTGTTTGACTTCGTGGATATTGACATCAGCACAGTGCCTGCATTGAGTCAACAGAAGTTCTTCGGTGGTCTTGATTTTGAGATCTGCCGTAGGGGCGATGCCAAATCCGGTCTCATCTACGACATGACACTTGTACATGAACTGCTTCTGCTTGCGGAGGCTGACCTCAGGAGGAGGGGCGATCTTGCAGATGCCGCTGTAGAGCAGTTATGCCTCCAAGAAGCAGATGGGATCCGCCTGATCCTGCAAGCCAGGAACCAAAGAGCTGCCGTCATGATGGCTCAAGGCGCTGCGCTAAACGCATGGACACAGCTCGTCACTCTCATGCTCATGACAGGTGATCTTGAACCGCCGGCGAAATCTGCCTTTGTCCTCCAGGCTCTCCAAATCGTCCTTCCCAAATTTGACAAAGGACTGGCTGAGGACTCCTCAAATACCTCCGCTCTGGCGAAACTGACGCACACCCTCGTCCGTGCAGCCGGCTCTGGCTTGACTGAGTTGTCGAGCAAAGAGGGAAATGTCGCCAATGAGCGCTTGCTGCATGCCTTCCGAACGGCTCTGAAGGGCATCGGCGTTGCCACAGAAAGTGTCGGCCTCAGGGAGACATGTTACCAAATCGTTAGACATTTCATCAAGTCCATCACTTCTGCTCCCAGCGGTCAATCAGCCGTTCTGCGGCAAAGCATGAAAATTATCGAGAGCGCGGGTGAGCGACTTATTGAGTCGATCTGCGAAGATGCTCTCTCAAGCCAAGGAACCTGCAGGATTTCCGCAGTACTCATGCTTGAATCATGCGTGCAGCTCTTCCAGGTTGGGAAGACGAGCAACATAGTCCATGCTCTCACGCGCCTGAACTTCACTGCGGTACTTGTAGATAGTATCCGCAGCATCGCAGCGGAATTTCAGGAACAGCGTCCTGGCCAAGGTAAGCGTACCAGACTACCGACACTCAAATGCTTTTGCTGACGGCAATTTAGATCTGCCAACAATCTTATCTTATATCCATGCAAGCTTGGCCCTCCTCTTGCGCATGTCTCGGAGCAACGAAGGCGCGGACGCTATCCTGGAAGCTGGCCTCTTCAGCGCCGTACGCGACTCACAGCTCTTTGCGACAGACCCTGACATCGGGCTTGGTAAGGCGATTCCGAAGCACTTTACTAGCATCATGCTGACCTTTTGCAGACATTGACAACCCTGAAGCACTGGAGAACTTCTACCGTCTCCTCGTCGCCATTCTCCGTGTCATCATCTCCGTGGTCCTGACCAAAGGTCAACGCAACAGTCAGACGGTCGCCCAGGGCAGAAATTTCCTGCTTGAGAACAGGCAATGCATGCAAGCGGTCTTTAAGATCGCACTAAGGGGTGACAAGCTCTCGGAAAGAAATAAGGACAGCCTTGAGGAGCTTGTCGATAGCTTTACCGTGCTCATCTCTGCCACAGACTTCCTCGAGGTAAGCACATTTCTACTCGGTGGCCCTTCCTGACGTCTTGCTAACTTCATTGCCAGCTTGACGAGAAACCAGCTCAGCCACGATCGGGCGTACCGATGTTCACGTAGGAAAAGGAAAGTTGATGTACGATAGCCAATCGCCAGGCTCACGCAGGCTTAGACCGGATGCAGAAGGGCGCCCGTGGATGTCCAATAGGTGTACGAAAACATGAAACACATGAATCAATCCAGTTGAATGTCCGGTCAGATTTGTGTACTCAGCGCAACATTTGCAATAAGAACCATGGGCGGTGTGTCTCGGTGAATCGTCGAATCCTTTGTGCCATGTTCTACAGCTAGGTCCCGCATTAAGCGTACGTCTGTCCGCCAGATGGAAGGAGAAGTAGGCCCTACCTACCTTAAAGGCAATACTGTCTGTCACTCATGTACTCCTATAAGATCCTGGGCGCCTATTCACACAGCAGCATATAAAGATGGCGATGGCTGCACGAGGCCGATCACGTGATCCGCGGAGCGTTTCGGATCGGGAGCTTGCGGTACGCCATGGCCACTAGATGGCACTTACTTCAGACTACGGACGGTAAAGTGGACCTCATCGCTATCTCGCGCCCTCCCATCAATCTTGGTTTCAACACAGCGTGCGTTCCGACACCAATGAGTGACGTCCGCGTGAGCACGGCAAATTTATGATCCCTGTTCCGCTGTTCACACGACAAACGCCTCCCGGAGTCGCCTCCAGGCGTTTGATGCAGCTGTATGTGTCTTATCTTCGAACATGGGCGGCGTCGGACAGAGCTCGCTCCCTCCACGTGTGCGAGTCGACTATGCTCAGAAGCTAGGCGACATCGAGTAGTAGAGATACTTTTAGAGTCGTGCTAATAGCATGCTAAAGCGTAGGGTGTGGAGCGTCCAACGGCCGAAGCTCGCGAGAGTCAACTCCCTGCGTCCGAGACCTCATACCATAGTCGAGGCGTCATCATCCTTGGCTGCCTGAGGCCTTCCCGGCCGTCTCGAGCCTTGCCGTAATCAGGCACTGCTACAAGCACGCTTCTTTGCGATACTCGAGCTGGCGATGCTGCTTGAGGATGCATAAGATGTGCGAATGCACCAAGCTGGTGTGGACAACGAACTCCGGACGATAATGTCGTAGCGATTCGCGGGTCTACAGCCGGTGCCTTTAGCGCTGCCAGGGTGCCGACCAAGCCAAAAGCATGCAATCAAGCAAACCCGGGGAAGTAGAGGGAGCTCTTTCCTCGTAGCAATGATACGGGTGTCATATCCATATCCAGCTCCAGCTCCAGCAAGGCATAAGCTCCTGCTTGTGTCGAAGCCAGTATGTGCTCAGCTCCTCCATAGCTGGGCAGTGCTGGTTGAGAAAGAGCACGCTACACCTGCTGCAGGCCTGACAAGGAGGGCCCGTCGATGCTTGCGGTCAACATGCCGGGTCGCCTTGACAATCTGCTGGACTCACAGATCGCCTGCGCGGATCTGAGGAAGCTGGGATTCGAGTCGTAATTCCCGACATCGGGCTGCGCGAGGTAAGATTCCCACGGCGGAAGACCACCACCACCACTTGGATCGAGGGAGACGGCCGGTATATATACTGCGGGCTAAGGCCTCCCTCTACACTAGCTGGAGCTGGAATGCGTGAGAAATAGCTGCGTGACTGGCAGAGATCTGTGGATCTGACAGCAGGCAGCAGGCAGGGTGCTCGGCTAATCTTCGGGAAATCCGGAATAGGCTTAAAAGGTGCCACGCTACGGGCCACGGGTGGGCGCCTTACCGCATCGGGTGAATCCGCAAAGGAAAAGTCGCGCTGATATCACGTCGGGCCAAGCTGGAAGAGCACACACGCCCGGTGGTCCTAGCGGACGACCCGTTGGGCACCATGTGGGTACCTACAAAACACAGGGCAGGCCCCCTTTCCCACGGTTCCCCGTGACTTTTCCACCCGCTTTTTCTTCCAAGCTCAGCTTCTGGTCTCACTACCTGTCACCTCCATCAAGCCAGACTTCATCCATCACCAAGTCACCCCTCACATCCATCGCAATGGCCTCCCGCATCCTCGCCCCAAAGATGGCCTCTATGGTCGCCCAGACCTCCGTCAAGGCTGCCCGCCCAGCCTTCCGCGCTGTTAAGCCTCAGCAGGTCTCTCGCTTCTCAGGTAAGGACCCAGCAACCATCCGCAGAACCCCAAAAGAGGCCCAATTGGACTGTAGCCGGCACAAGTACACCTCGTAGAGCTCTCCCGACCTCAATCGGATGGAATATCGATGAGAACGGCTGCTTGAATTGATGGCATTGCAGCTGGCATAGCTGCAGTGCCAAGCCCGGTGCAAAAATCTACCAAGCTCCATCTCCATCGAATATTTGCCACACCCCATCAAATGCCGTCTCGGCATCTGCACTATAGCATGAATGGATCATTGATTCGATATTCCAGCTGTTTCCCAGGGTCTCCGCCAGAACGCCTTCCAGGCCGTCAAGCGCCAGCCAACCATCGCTTCCCGCGTCGCCCAGAAGCAGGCCACCCGTCAGTACTCCTCTGAGATGGCCAACGCCCTCGTCCAGGTTTCCCAGAACCTTGGTATGGGTCAGGCCGCCATCGGTCTCGGTGGTGGTAAGTTATTCCCGAGCTCTTTAGGCGAAAGTGCAGCCTTTGCTAATTCCTCCAAGCCGGTATCGGTATCGGTCTCGTTTTCGCTGCCCTCCTCCAGGGTGTTGCCCGCAACCCATCCATGAGGGGTCAGCTCTTCTCCTACGCCATTCTTGGTTTCGCCTTCGTCGAGGCCATCGGTCTGTTCGACCTGATGGTTGCCATGATGTGCAAGTACGTGTAAACTTAGCGACTACCGCGGCGGTAGCCCTGTACAGTATCGGAGTGGTGGAAATAAAGGGGATGGTGATGCATGTCGGGAGGAGACGGGATTTCGGACCTGTCAAGAACCTCTTCTCATTTCTTTTTGTACAATGACGGACCACGCAACTCGCCTGCTGGACGGCCGTGTAAATAGAAATAGAAGTTCATTCGTACATAAAAGAGCCCGGATCATCCACACTTTCCTGCCTTTCTTCCCTTCATTCTTGCCTATGTTATCATTTCGGTTTTGCGATTTTGACCGATCTCGTTGTTCAGCGGTCGAAGTGGCGACTTCGCATCGAACAGCGAGATTTCACATGCAGTATGGTCTGCGATGCACCCGCAGAGCCGCACCCTGGAAGCTTGGAGATACAGTACCGGGATACTGTACAACAGCACTAACGCAACGCTCTTCTCAAGCCTGCGGCGAACATAAGATTGGGCTCCTCCCACCCCCATGTCCTACCCGAGCTTGGCAAGGCTCTGCTCACGGAACGACCCATTCGACGACATCTGCCATGTCAGCAACGCCCCTTCATGTTCCCGCTTCCATGTCGCATTGATCTGCGGTCAGCAGGCAGGTTCAGACAGGTTCAGGCAACATGGTCCAACCACCCGACCATCTCCAAGCCTCTTACACCGCCCACGACGCCCTCTTCAGCGCGCTTTCGCGAGCCGGGACGCAAGCCCCAGCACCCGCAGCCTACCATGAGCGACAATATCTCCTAGGGTGATTTCGATGCCTGGTGGCAGCAGCAGGTGGCTGACGGCCAGGGAATGATTGGTAATTCCTCCCAAAAGCTGACGTAGGGTGATAAGGGCGTTGGGCACCGTATGATGACTCAATACCGCCCTTGGTTGCCCCGGATCTCTATTCACCCTGGACATCGTCGTGTATACCCTACGTAAGGTATCGATCGGATCACGGGTCCGATGTGGCATGCAACCTTATCTCACACGTACTTATTCCCATAAACCACACATAACTTTAAGGTTCCTATATCATGAGGGTCACGTCATCCCTCTGGATTTTGCCGACTCATGTCACAGCCATCCGGTTTTTGTGCAGCCTTGTCTGCTCGCTCTCGGTCACGCAGGCCATCCCACCGTGGCCGCTGTCTGTAACAGCTTCTACACCAGATACGCGCACTTGGGCCCACTCAAACGTTCTCAATGCGGATCATGTCTTCGAAGAAGCCGGGACTGAGAAGAGATAGTCTCGGATTTCTGCGCCCAATGCGCTGATGGATTCACCCTGGCTAACCAACATATCTCCGGCGGCTTCGAACAGTGACGAAGAGAGTACGTGGAGCACGGGATCCCGGAGTGATCATCTCACTTCACTCTCCCCCGAAAAGTCTTCTGCGAGCGCATCTGGGTCACAAGGCCCCTTTGTCCATGGGTCTCGACAAAAGCAACGCTGGCCATGCCTACAGCCAGGTTGTGAGAAGAGCTACACGAAGAAATGCGACGTTCAGAGGCATATTCGGACCAAACACAAGTGTGATCGCGCTTTCGTCTGCCCTGCAGTCGGTTGCGATGTGAGAACCGCTCGTACCGACAAGTTGCACCAGCACATGCGTCTGGTGCACGGACCGCTCAATTCGCAATGTGCTTGTCCCCAGCCCAACTGCGGGGAGAGACTAAGCCTATATTTTTTTGGTATTCATGTCCGTAATCATTTAGACCGGTTTCGAAAGTGTGGAATAAGGTGGTTGGAGTGTGGTGCTACCACATCCTATCGACAGTGTCCGATGCCTGGGTGCTTCGCATCGCTGAAGCTCTCCAAAGTGATTGCGCATCTGACGGACGAGCACGAGCAACCTACCGCAAATCGCCAGGAATATGAAGCTTTCTTACGAGGAGCTGGGTACACTCCCGATGGCAGCATCATCTGCCCCGTCTGCCCTGACATGGCTCCCTTTCCGTCGCACGAGGCCTTTGAGCAACATCTTGTGCAGAAGCACATCGTACGCGATTCCCTTGCGCTCAAAGCTATCATTGCCAGGCTCCACACAAATGGTTGTTCTTCGCGGCAAGATTGCGATTGGCCCCTGAAAGACACGTCCTGGCGCGGAAGTGGGTCATCGATTCAGAGAAGTTGCCCCTCGTGTACCCGAAAGATTCCTTCTTTGGGAAGTGTTATCGACCAGATTTTCTGGGACACGAAGACCCCGGAGTATCCCAAGGAGCTCATGGAGAAGAGAGAGCAGATCCTCCAGCTATGTCCAGACTTCGGTGCACACCCTGTCTTTGACGACGTGCGCCCTGCGGACTGGCGCTCGAAAACGAAGGATTGCATGAGCATCTTTGTACGGCAGGCTTGACTGACTTGCAGGGATGGCGATGGCGCTGGCCGCTCAACGCCGTGCCGCATCCTGAACAATGTCGGCGGTGCCGTCAGAACCCAAATGACCTTTACAACGGGTCTCTTCAAAGCTCGAGGCACCCCCAGTGGATACATGCCCCTCTCTGGCTGTAGCAGCACTGTTTCTCGGCCGTAGACGCCTCTCTATTTCCCTGATCCTGGTTCCATGGTCTCTGCCAGACTGCCCTGCTCACTTTGTCCCTGATTCTGCATCTTATCCCCGATCTCGCGCTTCCGTTTTCTTTAAACTCAGTCATTACAGCTATGTTTGCTCCACATGCTTGCGCTGATCGTGTCGTCGGGCTAGCTAATCTCTGGAATGTTCGTCGGCTCCTAGTTTTAACGACGCACTATATTTCATGGTATCACCATTCCGCTCCATACTCAACAAGAGTGATGTTGCGCTGTCGTGTTTTTAGGCGGAAAGTGTTTCCAGGTAAGGTGTACTGTAAAGAATTCACCATACGACTCTTCACTTATGCAATACGTATTCAATTAATCATCGTAATTAGACTAAGCCCGATTCTTGAGAGGCACGTATCATGCCATGCAGCTGTGCAGCAAACGTGTCGGAAAACAGCAGTTCCATCCCAATTCCTGAACGCCCAAAATCTCAGCATATTTCTGTTCCTGCTCCTGTACTTCACCAAAGGGCGCCATCCCGATCAAACCTGACCAACTCCTTCCCAGCATCCTCGACATCCTTCTTCGCCTTCATGCGCATATAAAAGATCGGACAATCCCTACTACTGCAGATAACCTCATTATGCATACTGCCCTGACACCTCTGGCACTGGGTCCAGAGTCTCGCAAACCTGACCTCCATCTCGGCAACCTTGCCCAACGTCTTCTGGTACAGCTCGCCAATACGCGGCCGGTCGTTCTCGCACACCGCGCCACCTTTCTCGGAGGCTAGAGTGAGCGGCTTCTTGCAACCCATGCACGTCTCCGTCTTCTTGGCGAACTTCATCAGCCCGCCCATCGTCGGCGCCGCAACGCTGATGCTGCGCGTATGCTCTCCCGTCAGCAGCTGGCCGGCCTTCTTCTCGCCGAGGATGGGCTCGAAGATACGCCCCAGCGGCTTCGCGAGCTGGTTGTCAAGGTAGTACTTGGTGTCGATCGGGATATTGTTTTCGAGGACGAAGATGGGGTCCTCTGATTTCTCGTAGTTCTTGGAGCCGGAGGCGCCTTTGACCATTACGTAGGCGACACGGTCGCCGAGGGCGGGCGCGGAGCCGGCGTCGCGTTTCTTCATGCGCTCGGCGAGCTCGACGTGGGCTTGTTTGGCGGCGTAGTCGTTCTTTGTTAGGGCTTTGGTGATCACGAGGTTGGACATGTCGACTTTGTTCTGGAGGAGTTCGGCGATGGTCTCTTTAACGTAGCTGGAGAATGGTTAGTTTTGTAGAATGTCTAGCAGGTAATATTGGAACTTACTCCTGAGCGCCTTGGACGTCCCGGTCAATCAACAGCATGCGGAGACTGGTTTCAATGACGGTTTGGACTAGACGACAGTTGTCTCTTCGGACCGTCTCGATACCCTTACTGTCCATCTTGTCAAACTTGGTGGTGTTCGTCCAGTACAGCCCAGCATAACGCTTCTTGTTGATCAACAAGTACGGCCAATAGACCTTTTCGAACTCAAGCTTGATCGGCTTGATGAACTTCGAAGACACGTAGTCGGCAGCCTCCTGACCCAGCTTCATTGCTTCCGCCAACTCACCCGTACCAAACTTGACCATGACAGAATCAGTATCACCGTAGATGACCTGTGCATCGTGGGTGTATCCGTTGGCGATCGTGTAGCGTTTCTCGACCTCGTCTTTCGTCTTCTCAATCATCTGACGACCGTAACTCGTCGTACTGGAGGCGATAGCAAGACACGGAAGCTTTCCAACGGTAGCTCCGGTGATACCGTACACACTGTTTGCGCTGATCTTCAAGGCCAACTGTCGACCGTTAAGCACAGCCTTCTTAAAGGGGTCTGTTTCTACGGCAAGCTCTTTCTTTGCCCGTTTTCTCGCACCTAGCAACTCTTCAAGAATCTGTGAAAGCAGACCTTTGCGGATCTTTTCTGTAGCGAACAGATCGCCGTTCGGAGTGACGATGTAATCCTCGTCCTTCTTGAAGCCAAGCTTGTCCACTGCGTTCTTGTTCAGAAGCGTGGTGTAACAGAGGTTGTGTGCTTGAATGATACTGGGGTACAAAGAAGCGAAATCCAGCGTTGCGACAGGCACGTCGTAGTATCCACGAGTGGGCTCAATAACTGTGGCACCTTCGTACTGTTCATCTGAGCCCTGCGAAGGCAAGTTCGGGATGACAAGCTGCTGCTCAAGGGCCTTTCGGAAGAGCTGACTGATGAACTTGACTTGCTGTCCACGAGAAAGTAGGTAGTTGAAGGGTACGCCTGTGACCCTTGCCATTTCGGTGTAGTTGACGAGACACATGAGCTTATCCATAAGACGCTGCGGCAAGTAGGCATCTTTCAGACAGTAGACCGCCAATCTTCGCCTGGACTCCGGGGTTCCGTTGTACAACTCGGTGATCATGGTGTGGTGTACGTCTTCTTTCTGCTCGTTCAGAAAGTGAGCGCAGACAGAGTTGAGCGTGTAGCTACGGAGTTGGTGGTCTCTTTGAATGAGCTGGAGAAGATCCAGCTGCAGACGTCCGTTGGTGTTCGTGGTTTTGGTGTCACGGTTACCCATCTGCTTGCTCGAGAAGTTCGTGTCTTTTGCCTGCGATTGCATATTCTTGAGACGCGTCAAAAATGGAAACCTGCCAACCTTCAGATGCTTCGCTCTGTCCAGCAGATACGGAAAGTCAAAGTTGGAAGTGTTGTAACCGATTATCACGTCTGGGTCGACCTGCTCGACAAAGTCTCTCCAGGCCATGAGCATCTTCTCCTCTGCATCATGCTCGAAGATCTGAGTATTGACGATCAAGCTGCAAGTGTCCATACAGAACACGTTGCGAACAAAAGGCTTCTCTTCACCGTATCTTGTAACAACGTTGGCGATCTGAATGACTGGGTCGACATTGGCTTCTGGGAAGATACCCTTTCTTCCAGCGCACTCGATATCGAAGGACAAAATACGTAGCGGTGCCATCTTCGCCCATTCACCATCTGATGGGTGTGCGATGAGATCTCTGTAGTGAACGTAGGCTTCGATCTGGCAATTCGAGTGGCGGTCTCGGTGGGGAATCATGTGGTATTTCTGAGGTGGTACTTCCACCCAGGACATTCCAGATATCTATAGTTGTCAGCATGGTCTCTCAAGACAACATAGACTAGGGTCCAGCCAACCTTTGTATCAATCATGAAGCGCAAGACATATTGGATGCTGTCAAATGTGAGGATGCCACCCTCCGCGCTCTTCCATAACCCCTTGTAGTTGGCACCACCAGTCTCGATCGTGGTCCTGAGTCTGTTGATGAACTTTGGGTCTGTGACCGTGATCTTCAGGTACGGGCTCTTAGTGTTTCCTTGGAAGCCGAACAGGTTCTCCCGAAGGACCATCTGCACAGAGTAGATGGCGGGTTGGTGTTGTGCCAAGTTGGTCTCGAGGTAAGCTTTGAAAGGATCACAGTCATTCTGGTTGAAGTTGACGGGCGCAGCGACGTAGAGGTAGTGTAAGAAGTCGGTGACGTGAAGCAAGACAGAGTGTCCGGTCTAGCAGTTGCATGTAAGCTTCCATGTACGACGCGTCGAAGCAGCATCATATACCTCGGTCACACCAAACAGCTTCACTGTCGTCTTTCCACCATGGAGGGTACCCTCTTCTGCTTCGATCTGTTGAAAGCATAGGCTATCCGTCTTCTCGTTGAAACCGTCCAGGCTCGGTCTCGCCCATTGTTGGTCCTTTTCGGCATTGTGCTGTTTCAAGCCATTGATATCCTGAGTGAGTTTCTCCAATACCTCCTCTTCGAACTGGCTCTTCGGCTGACTAGATCCAGCGTGTCCGTTCGCGGTCTTGCCCGGAACCTTGAACTGGCCCCCACCGGCGCCATTCAGCTTTCTTCTTTTAGAGGGGCTTGTCGGCTGGATATTCTGACGAGATGTTGGTGTGTCCTGCAAGACCCGCTTGCTAGGGAGCTCAGCACGAGGCTTGACGAGTCCAGGCATATTGTTGGTGTCTTATTGTGTGGAGAGGTGGCATGGGAAGTTACTCGGATGATGACCAACGGCACGCGTACGCGAAACCACTTTCGAGGGAGACGCGAGCGTGACGTGCACGAGAAGCCGCGGTCGGCAACTGCCGCCAAGACCTCCATCAACAACGCGATGGCCAACCTCATATATGACAACAATTGTACCAAGGCTCTCAATGTTGATTAACGTTGGTATATACAAATTTCACGCCATATTCATGCTCACATCGTATGTTATCTGACTTAAATAAATCGTGAGCATGAACCATGCGGCCTGTAGGCTTCTATTTGCTATGTGGTATCTAGACCGAAGTGTCTCCTCCCAAAGAGCAGACGACACCTAACATCAACTCGGACTTGGCCGATGTAATCTCCTGCAAGGAACAATCTGTCGAACGTCATGGATAAGGGCTCCTGTATGCTTCCGAAAGGAAATCTCAGGATCTTTTCCATACACCGCTTGGAGGCGCTGCGGCCCGCAACTGGAAAGGCGCCCTTTACCGCAATCATGGCAGTTCCGTTTCAGCCTCTAGCGCCTCGAGACAGCACTGGGCCTTGTTCAGTGCACTCAAGTATAGCTAAAAACTGCTTTCGAAACCCGTAGTATTGTGAAGTACAAGGTTTGGCAGGAGAGTAAGCCGAAGTTCTTTGTTCCACCAACTACAATACTAGGCGTCGATACAATATCAGCCTCGACCAATTATGCTACTACCGGTCAAGTATGGACTCTTTCGGCAATTTCCTCTTTATCTCTCTTCTTTGAACATACTCTCGAGATCCAAGAATCGCTGGAACGATCATTGTCCGTATCGAGACATATAAACCTCAGCTCAAGCACGACCAAATCTTCTCCTCAGCACCAAAACTACAAGCTACACACACTCGTTTCAGTAAGCCAAAGATAACCAACCCCACTTCCCCTGTCATTGCAACTAACACATCTTCTCAGGACTTCCAGTCAAAAACAACCCAACCAAACAAAATGTACGCCACCACCTCCGCTCCGGCCAACACCTTCTCCCAGCCCTTCCACGGCTGCGGCGTTGTCATGTTCTCCCAGCCATTCCACGGCTGCGGTGTTGTCATGTTCTCCCAGCCTTTCCACGGCTGCGGTGTCGTCATGTTCTCCCAGCCCTTCCACGGCTGCGGTGTCGTGATGAAGAACAACACCCTTTAAACGCCTCCATCCGACACATATCGACAATGACGCAGACGCTTCGATGAGGACGGCTTAGGCTGCTCTTAAGGAACTGAATCGGGAATTCGTCGATATTTTTGGGTTTTTGATTTTCGCATTTGGGGTTTTTGTTTTCTTTCTTGTACGAAGGGGGTTTTACCGCTTCTCTTCATTCGCGCGAAGGCGCATCTGGTGCTAGCATCGGTGCGCACGTGCTGTTTTCTTAGCTCAGCCTTGGTTCGTCCGGGCCAGCTGTATATATTGCTCGAATTGGAACTTTCTTCCATTCATGTTCTATGCTTCAAGCTCGTATTTAAGGTATCGTGATCTCCTCCTCGAGATAAGCATCTTGCAGCTCGCCCGCCCTCTTATCATTTCCCCATCCCTGCCTCAAGCCCTAACATCCCTCTCCGTCATAAGCCTATGCAACACCGGCACACTACTCGGCGGCAAATACCCATCCTCCGTAACAACCATACTGATAAACTCCGCCGGAGTAACGTCGTAAAGGATATTCAGCAACTGCAATCCCTGCGCCTCCTTCCAGCTCTCCGCACCCTCCCCATTTTTTACCCTGTCCTCATCGAGCACCAACTCCTCGCTCGGCGCAAGCTCGTTCAGCACGATGCTGTCCAGCGCTACCCGGTCCGTGAACTTGACCTTCTCGCAGCAGACGATGACGGGTACGTCGCGCATGTGGGCGTGCATAGCGACTGCGGCGGTGCCGGCGCGGGAGTACAGACGCCCGTTCGCCATCATTGCGTGGGCGCCCAAGAGCGCCAGATCGGCGTTTTGGACCGCATGAGCAGCGCCAGAGTAGGGGGTGTAGGTGACGTTGATGCCGGCAGCGGTGAGGGAGCGCGCCATATTCCTGCTTTCGAACAGCGGACGGTTCTCGACGACGATGACGCGGAATGGGGTGCCTTGGGCATGTGCCTGGAGCAGAGTCTTCTCGACGACGGAGGATTTGGCGTAGGTGATGATGGTGGAGTTGGGCTTGATTTTGGTGGCGGCTTTGGAGGCGATGGCGGTGCTGGCGACGGTGATGCGTTCGCGGATGAAGGTGTCGATTGCGGAGCAGATGTCGGCTTTGGCTACGGATTCGGGGACGTCGGGATCGATGTGGATTATAAAGTCCTTGAGCCACCTGATTGCGTTTCCCATGCTCACGGAGATGGGACGGTGGGACTTGAGGTATTCGATTTGTGGTGAGAGATAGTGTGAGGTCAGATGGCGGGCGAGGGAGGTATTGATGGGGGTATTGTAGGCTTGGATTGCCTGAGAGGAGCTGTTAATCATGGACCTGGCAGGATAGAAATTGTTAGGCATACCTTTTTGAAGGCAAGCAACATAGCCACGCAACGAGCATTACTACCGCACACCTGATAGCTGCTCATCTGGAAACCCAGCGCCAGTACAGCCGGATGTACCTCCTTCGACACACCCTCGATCGTATCGCGTCTAGGCTGACTGTAGAGGTGTCCGAACAATCCGACCTCTTTGTTCACCTTCTTGGGCTCCTTCTCCTTCACCAGGCCCACATTCGACCCTCTCCGTCTCAGCGGCAGCGGATGCATATGCGCACTCTGAGAGTTCGCCCTTCTGTGCTGAATCTTCCCATCCTTCTGACTCTGTCCGCCCTGTTGCTTTTGCCCGCTGGCACCATCCGGCTTTCCTGCGCCCTGTGGTCCACCTGATGCGCTGCTACCTGCCTGTCCCGTTTGTGCGGCTCTTTCTGCCTTCTCGCGCTCGCGCTTCGCTGCCTTTTCTGCTTTCGCACGCTTCTTCAGCTCTGCGCCGGAGAGCTTGGGTTCACCATTTGCTGGTTGTGCGTCCTCCTGTGCTGGCTCTTTGCCCTTCTTTCCAGTCTTTGAAGGCACATCTGCTGGTGCTGTACCGTTCTCTGTTTGTGGTGTCTTTGAAGTCTCGGCCGCTGCAGGTACTGGAGGCTCTACTACCTCTGATGGCGCCATTGTAGACGACCTGGTATTGGTGAGCGGGAAGTGCTTCTGCGCAATGCGCGTACGGTTGATGATGCTTTATCCGTAGTCAAGAAGCCTTGTTAGTCTTGCAGCAGAACGTTATATGCCCGGGCTGAGCGAAGAGAATGCGTGTGTAGTGAAATCAAAATGCTGGCGCGTGAGGATGCGGTCCTGTCACTTTTACACAGGGATTCGCTTCCCACGATAATTTGCATGACTCAAGCCGTGTATAGGCTTCAAGCGTACAACCACTACCAACGTCACGAGCCAATACTTTCGACAACCTGCAAGTCACCCGAAATAGAATCGTGGGGTAAAGGAAGATCACGGATGAGTTATGGTTAATTTTGTAGCTGATTTCGTAACTATCTCAGCATAGCGCATGAACCCTCGCAAATGCTTACAGAACTCCCCCTTTCCTTTGCCTGACAACAGATACAGCAAGAAAGCAAAACCAAATTCGCAAGTATAGGTACACGCGCTGCGCAAAAGTAGAAAATGACGATAGTAGCCGCTCATTCGCAGAATGAAGCGACGGTGGTAATAAGAAAGAAACATCCACGATCTTGCCATGTTTCAGGCAAATCTTCTATACGAGCCTGTTAGCTCGTATTCCCACGGTTGGAAACCAATCTACCCTTTCTCCTTCCTTTCCGTAACCTGACACTTTCCCTCCTCCCTCCACATACCGTGGAAACGCCACTAGACAATAATGGTTGGTAACACCGTTGCCGATCCGCAATCCAACACAAAGAAAAAATCGAACAAAGATGTCCAACATGAACAACAAGGAAAATGATGGGGTATAACACGAAGAGAAGAACACGGTCATCGCAACATATCCAGCCAGGAGCGTGGGCCTGAATTGACCTCTAGGCAGGCGCCGCTCACAAGCTGGCCGGGTCGATAGTGGCATATTGCACCCACTGGTTGGGATCCAGCTCATCCTGGCCAAGTGGTGGAGTGTGGTAGAGCGCGCCGTTGTCGTGTTGCATATGCGCTGGACTCTGGAACTGATCACCGCCGTTCTGTTGCATCTGTGCTGGGCTTTGGTACATCTTAGCGTCCTGATAAAGTACAGTGCCGTCACCCTTAGGAGTCCGGTATAGGTTGCCGTTATCGCGTTGGCCCATTTGCGTAGGGCTCTGGAAGGCAATACCAGAATCTTGATGCATGTTCTGGTGATTCTGGGGTGTGGGAGACTGGAACTGCAATTGATGGTCCTGCTGAGTGCGGAAAGGAAGTTGGAACTTGTGATCAGTTGGAGGAGGCGAGTTGAAGGTGAAGGGCTCCTCAATGGCCGAAGAGGAGAAGTGGAGCGCGTCGCCACCGAGCGGAGACTGGAAAGACATGGTCTTCTGCAGGGAGTACATGTCACTACCGAGTGTGAGACCGTCGTCAGGCTCACCAGGTGTGCCAAACATGTCTGCGGACTGGCTCCTGTGCAGACCAGTAAGAGGTGGCGACTGGTCTGCAATGATTGGGTCGCCGCTGACAAAGGAGAGAGGCGTGTTGCTAGTTCCGATCATCGCTGCAGGATCCACAGAGAGGTAGGAGTTGTTGTATGGCGTGCTGAAACCCTGTGGTGGCATGTCGCTAGCGGGGCCAGAGGTGTAGAAGGCGGGCGTGCCGAATTCGCTTGGCGAGTTGAGTGTGGTAGCGGACATTGGCGCTGCAAATTGTCTGCTCAAGTCCATGCCATAGCCGGCAGATGTGTCAATGCTGAGATTTGGACCGATTGGGCCTGGAGCGAATCCGTTGCCGTGCGCATGCTGAGGCTGTGGCGCAAATATTTGGGGCTCATGCATTGAGTGTGGAGCTGGCGCAGCCGGCTCCTGAACAAGGAAAGAGGGCATTGGGTGGCGAAGCATAGAAAAGTCGATAGCAACTGGCACGGAACGACTCCTTTGGCGCTTGTGACCGCGTGGACCAGGAGGACCCATGAGTCCGACAGGCTGCTCTGAGAAGAGGTGACTCATGTGGGCGTGTGGGTGCACCAGATGGTTTGGCTGACTGGCAGGACGGTGTCCGATAGGTGAGACTGGAGCAGAAACGGCGAATGCGTTTGGATCGAGGACGTTGTGGCGGTTCTGGAAGGCTTCGAGTGAGACGAGCTTTGCAAGCTGTCCGCTGAGAACCTTGGAAGGTCCTCCGAGATGGTGAACCATAACCCTGCTTGCCTGCTGGTCTTCCGTGAAGTCACCACACTCGTAGAATCCACCGCTGCCAGAGCTGTCCATGTAGAACTTTGGCGGACGAGTAAGCTCAACCACAAGTGCCCCTAGACGCTGAGACGCGCCCTCGGCGGCGGATGAAACATCGCCCTGGAGAAGATTGATGTTCTTGATCCATGCGAATGGATATTCGATTTTGTAACCCGCAGAATCGTTGTTGATATAGTAGGTGACGCACGCCTTTTCAGGCGAGTAGAAAATGATAAGGTCCATTTGAGTTTGGCCGACTCGCCGCCAAGACCCGATGGAGAGTGAACGGCAGTTAAAGTGTTGGATGACTGTAGGAGTCAGCTATGTTTCGGGGACTAATGTGGTATGCTGTCAATACGTACCAACTTTGCCAGTGCTTGTATCTGTGTTGAGGCTCATGGTGCCACTGCCGTACGGCACAAAGCCTGGAGTGCCTGGACCCAGGAGGTTTGGGAAGAATCCCTTGCCGGATTCCAGTGCCTGCATGGCGAGGTGTCTGCGCATCGACTCCGGAATACTCTCGCAGTCCTCGCCATTTTCGATGCTCTTTCGAGCGATGTTCTTTATCTTGGCTCTCCTGCGGGCCGTTAGCGGCTGACTTGGAACCCATGGTGGGCGTGACGAACCTGTTCTGAAACCAAATCTGAACTGATCTCTCAGTCATGTTGATCTCCTGTGCGATCCTCTCACGGACGACAGCGGTTGGTGTAGGATTCTTGTTGAACTCCACTTCGAGTGTGATCAGTTGGTCTTGTGTGGCACGCTGTCTCTTCTGGTTCTTCTGCTGTTGGGTCAAGGTGCTCTTCCGAGGCGGTCTACGGGATGAAGAGCCGTTCACCGTGCCTGGTGTGACTGGTGTAGGGGTGGCGGGCTCCGTCGTGGCCGATGATGGAGGATCCATCGATCCTGTCTCGGATTTGGCCTCCATCTTCTTGAAATCTATTGTACGTTCTCCAGTGATGTCGGTTTGAGGGAGGGTGTATGGTGTGATGGATACTGGAGATGCAGCGAAGGAGCGCGTGAAGGGTTGGCGATGGATTCAGAAGCGAGGCTAGAATGTAGATCGCTTTGTGAGTCTGACAGGGGGTGGTAATGTGTTGTTGGTGTACGGGCCGAGAAGGTAGGTATCCAAATGGGATCGTCCAGACGGTGGGTGAATGTAGCTTCGCTGTTGCTGTGCAGGAAGAGTCGTCACTCGGAGGAATGGCAGTTGGGCGATCCGTAAAGGAGTGTATGGCCGAACACAAGGAAAGAATTAGGTCTACCCAAGGAATGATATGGCGCCGAAAGGAGTGACGGCTGCCGGGCTGGCAAACAGGTGGGAACTGGAAGAAGACGAAGAAAGAACGGCCGCTACACACCGCGCCGAATGAATGGGGCTGCGATGAGGCTGAGGAGAATCACGGTATGGGTAGAGAGGAGAGACGAGACGGTGTGTCTGTCGAGGCGCGAGCGTGCTCCAGTTGAGTGAGCGGCCCTTCCCCCCCTTCTCAGGGCGCTTTCGTTGCGCTTTCGGCTTAGGCCCTGACGCGAGACGCACGAGCACGGACCAGGCTGGCACGACTAGCGCAGGCACACGGCGGATGGCCAACTGGCTGCAGGTCCACGGTGCGGCGGTGACAAGCCTGCGCTGCCTGACATGCATGCCGACTCGCTGCACACGCCGCCTATGCATAAGCCATAAAGGGTACTTCCAGGTTGTAAACCATTGATATCAGCGCAGCTCGTCGCTTAGCCGCCCGAGAATTCCACGCCTCTGCAGCAATATCGTTTCTGACCGGGATGGCTATTCTTGTGCATCACTGACCAGGCCCTCTACCTTGCTACTGTACATTTACCTTGCTATCTACCCGCGCATGCCCAGAGGATCTGCTCTGCTCTACTGCACTTGCCTAACCCTACCAAGATCAGGGGAACAACTGGGGCGGATCAGCGACGCGACTCGCCGTCTCCGTCTCGTGTCATGCTCCCGAGGTGGGCACCGTGGCCTGCGCTGCTCCTGAAAAACGCCCACATCCCGCAACACCCAGTGCCACCAGTGGGCTCTCCACCAGTGGTGCAGGATCGCGCCGGCTGCTTGCAAAACTGGACCGGCAGACCTTCGAAGCTCTTGGCGCGACACTCCATGCGCCGCCAGCGATGCTTCAGTGTGACGGCGATGGCGTCTTGCGAGCTTAGTTGCCGTTGCGCTGCAACAGCTCTCGCGTCTTCTAAACTCTGCGACTGCCCGAAACTCCCAAGCCTGGGCGGTGCGCGATGCGCGATGGGCGACTGCGACGTGGTTTGAGCGCGCAGGTCTCCTTTTGTGGCTGAACTTTACCCGGCACCCCCTGTCAGCTCTCAGGCGCTCCCGCGGCACCGTGCCTTTGCACGTTTTGAGATCCACATGCGGCTCGAGATCGCCAACGGCGGTGCCTGCCAAGCCTGCTGCACTGTGTTTTTATACAAAACATAAACACAACAACACACACAAGATGCGTGCTCCTGAAAATGCTGGAATATCCTCCCCGTCCTACATAAGGATCACATATAATAAACAGAACTATTGTAGCTTGGCCAGCTCACATATAGTACACTCTCCACACTTTACTATCACTCCGCACCCGCATATCGACAGGATATCGACAGGATACATATCGATGGACTAAAAGTCTGTTGTTATCCAACTCCTCGTTCATCCGCGATACCCCCAGCCCCTGAACCGCAAATCCAGTTCTCGAGCTTCAACGTTACTATCGACACCGTTGCAAGCATGCATGAATCGCCTATACCACGTCCCTCCACTTACGTTACCTTGCACCTAAAATTTTCCGAATAGGCAACTGAGCCCAGTAGGACTATCCGAGGAGGCTCCATAACTGCACGAAGGCTATAGTAGCTCTAGTGCTGTTTTGCACATGTGGATAGGTCGGCAAGAGAGACAGGCTCTTATACTAATCCAACCGCCTCACTGTCACGTACGGCCACAGGCGACTGAGAACAAGGCATCCCGTCCGCTCTGCCATATTTAAGCAGTCGACCGGCTAGTTAGTATTACCGTGGGTGACCAGGTGAGAATCCTAGCTGCTGTACGTTTTGTTTTTTGCTTCCTACATGTATCTGGTCACTGCTCCTAATAGGGAAAGTGCGATTGGATGCTCTCATTTTTTATTTCTTACTGCTTGTCCGGAGCGTGTGCAGCAAGGAAGGAGGTAGCTGCAACTCCTAGGTTGTTCTCACCCTCCACATGTACGTGTAAGGTAGGTAGGCAGGCTACCACGGATGGTTAGATCATGGTTCTACGTTTCCTTGTGTGTACCTTTCTACCTGACTGTTAGTAGCATGTTTATGAATCAGTCGTGGTTTAAATAAGTAGTCCTTGGTGGTAAAGAAGCCGGATAGCACTGCCTAGTGCTACCTTTGACCTCGATGGGAGGTTGCCTAGTGTGCGTCTACCAATTTGTGGTCGGCCTGCAAAGACATTTTTTATACGTTTCCTACCTGCAACCCTACCAACTCCCATTGCTTGAAATCTCATTCCTTGCGTAGTAGCATCCGGTGTCTGTGTGACGATATAGGGATCCTATGATATTTCAAAAACCTACGGAGTCTGTTGTAGCTCACTTATATTGTCCATCCCTTCATCCAATGGATCGTTAATCAACCCTGTGCTATATCCCACCGCTTCTCTGACGGTCGCGCGTTCAATTGTGTATGTCGCTATTCTAACCACCCTAAGCATTCAATGATGACCGCACACCATTCCTCAGACCTTGTTCCTCCTCTTCAGCACACACGGCGGCATCTGCTGCTGCACAAACCAAACGTTCCTACACACCCATTCCTTATCCCCCGGAATACTAACCTCGAACTCCCTCAATAACTGCGGAATGATCTTCCTCATCTCAATCATACTGATGTTGCGTCCAATACACGTCCGACTGCCAGCTCCAAACGGGAAGAAAGACTTCTCCATCTCAGCCAGCCTGTCCTTGTCATCCGCCACCTTCTCACCCTTGGTCTTTTGCCCGTAAGGCGACCAACCCTCGAGCCAGCGTTCTGGGATAAACTCCTCTGGCTGCGGGAAGATAGTCTCGTCATGATGCAACACCCACGCGTTGATGCCCACGATCGTGCCACCAGGGATATGCGTATCGCAGATCGTCGCGCCGCCCTTAGGCACATGTCTTTCCAGCAACAACCCCACAGACGGATGCAGTCTCATGGCCTCCTTGATCACAGCATTCAAGTACGGCAGCCGTTCTCTCGCCTCGCGATCCTGCACGATCGGACTCAACTCCGCCTCGTCAATCTCCCGCACCAACTTCTGCATGGCAGCGGGGTTCTTGATAAGAAAATAGAGGATCGCGCGCAGAGCGATGGCGGTGGTGTCGCTGCCGGCGAAGACGTTGGTGCTGAGGTGCACGACGACGTCGCGGGTGCTCATTTTGAGCGGGTCCGAGGATTTCACTGCCGCCCACCGTGACAGCATGTCGTTGCCCACTCGGCCTTCCTCGAGTTCGAGCTCGCCGTCGCGAGAGATTGTGGTCCGCGTGTTGATGGCTTTGAGAGTGAAGTTTAGGACAGCATTCCAGGTTTCCATTTGCTTGGGGTGGTCAGTTGCGGTTGGACGGATGGATGGATGGTTCGTGGAGACTTACTGGCATTAGGATTGGGAACAGGGGATTGCCGAGGAGGAAAGGGTGGGCTTCGGGAACTTGACCGCATTGCGAGGCGTAGAGTAGCATGCCTATGCGCTGTTTCAGTGCACTGTGTCGCAACCTGTGTGTGTTTTACTGACCCTCGATAGCCTCCATCATACCGTCAACATCGCCCCCTTTCTCGAGGAAGCCAAGCTTCTTGTCGAAAGTGAGCTCCCCAACGACATCAAAAGCATAGTATTGTCTGTAATGAAATTAGCGCCACAACATTGAGCGAAGGAGAAAGGACCCATACAGCCAAGAGCCCAAATCAACTTCTCTCCCCACATCAGCAAACTCGCCCAATTTCTCCTGGAACAGCCTCGTGCACTCATCAATCTTCCCCTCCATCTTTAACAGACTCTCCAAGCTATACGCATTGGCGACCTTCTTCTTCTGTTCCCTATGCTCAACTTCACTCCTCGTGCTGAACAAGTTCATCTGCGGCTTCTTCTGCCAACTAACACACTGAATGGGGTAAAACCCCGTCTTGGTGAAATCACCTTTGATGTTGTAGATGACAGGAACCATTGCTGGGTCGCTGACGCTGACGACGTTGGGCGCGAGCCGGACTAGTTTGCCGTACTTCTTGTGCAGGGCGATCGAAGTCCAGTGGGCCTGGCCGCGCCGTACGTCCAGGAGACGCCATAGCTTGGTATAGGCTGCGAGAGGGGGCCCGGGTATGGAACGGAGGCCGGGTTTGAATTTGTTGCTTAGGAGCCAGACTGCTGTTAGGCAGAAGAGGATTGTGAAAGGGTAGGCTGCTACCCATTGGAAAATGGTACTGTGAGCCGTGGTTTCTGTCATGTTGGACGACTATTTGAGACACCACGTAAACGAAACCTCCACGTCGTGGGTATCGGTGGCTAGGTATTTATCCCCGCCAGTGGTACTCTTTCCGAAAGTGATTGCGCTAATGGCTGCCACAGCCTCCCCCCAATGCTGTGACCAGCTGGGGTCAGCGAGATAGTGTCTCTCTTCTCCTGGCACCATGCCACATGAGGTGGAGACCCCGCGGGGGCTTCTCCACATTCGTCCTAACAACAGGTCCCAAGGCTGCCACGTATCGGATGAGAGGGAATACCGTTTCGGAAGCAGACCTACCCCGCACGCTGCTCGTCTCGGAAGCATTGGAAGCAGGAGGTTTCGGATGACACGCGAGCGTACTATCAGCCTTGGGATACCGTAAGGAGGCATGCAAGTGACAAGAAGGACGCAACAATGTGGTTTGGTCCGCACTCATATCTTCCGAGAAAGGGAGTTTTCAAGAACCGAAACTAGCCGATGGCTTTAGGTACTCTTCCATGTTGAGTGCACTTGACATGCGGCGAGTGATTGTGAACCGATCTCCTTGCAAGGACACAAATCAAATGAGAGAGCGACAGTATGGTCCAAGAGCGGACGGACACGTTGAAAAATGCGTTGCTGGGAGAATTGCGAGGCATGCACTGCCGTTAAGAAACACGTGTACCTACTCATTTATATATTGGGAACCTCGTTAGACAGTAGTGGATCTGTCCAGAGTAGCATATTCTCATCTGATTTTATATGGCTCAATGGAAGCGTTCAAAGACATGACGTTACTTAGACTAGGTATGTTTCTCAGCTGCTACGCGGACGGAGTGAGTGGTAATCGTAGCGGGGAAACGGTGAGAAACCTCCGTACTATCGCTGATTTGCATACTACTACCAGAGGAACAAGGCCGAGGATGCATATCAATGTGTCGAGATTCAAACATCTCGGAGATACAATAAGAACACAAAGATAAGTCGTACTAGGGCATGTATACACTGTAGTCAGCATGAGGACCATTAGGTAGGTAAGGTGGTAAGTGAGCGGAAGGCGGTAAGCCAGCGGGTGGAGATGGATCGCGGCAGAACGGTGCCAAGATTTCGAACCCCAGCCTAGCCTTCACTTTTCCTGCGGCGAAGGACCGGAGGGTTTTCTGAGCGCTCACTCTTCCACATCGTCTTGCGCAGCCATGGCGATTCAAAAGAAGGCAAGTACATTGCAAAGGCGCTCACGAACGTCGCTAACTTTTCAATAGCACGGCAAGGGCCGTTTGGATAAATACTACTACCTCGCCAAAGAGAAGGGTTATCGCGCTCGTGCAGCCTTCAAGCTTATTCAACTCAACAAGAAGTACGGGTTTCTGCAGCAGTCAAGATGCTTGATCGATCTGTGTGCTGCGCCAGGCTCCTGGTTGCAGGTTGCGGCCGAGACTATGCCCATCAAGTCTCTCATCATTGGTGTCGATCTTGCGCCCATCAAGCCTATTCCAAAGACAATCTCCTTCCAGGGTGATATCACGACAGACAAGACCCGTGCGATCATCAGAGGACACCTCAAGACATGGAAGGCAGACACTGTTATTCACGACGGTGCGCCAAACGTCGGTACCGCTTGGGTCCAGGATGCTTTCTCCCAGAACGAGCTTGTGCTCTGCTCCCTCAAACTCGCGACAGAATTCTTGTGCAAGGATGGAAACTTCGTCACCAAGGTGTTCCGTTCAAAAGATAGTTCAAAACTCGAGTGGATCTTCAAGCAGCTCTTCGCCAAGGTCGAGCAGACCAAGCCACCATCTTCTCGTAACGTCTCCGCCGAAACCTTCTACGTCTGCCGTGGTTTCAAGGCACCAAAGCATCTGGACCCGAAGTTCTTGGACCCCAAGTACGCGTTCGCTGAAGTTCAAGAGGCGGCTCCAAACAATGAAGCCAAGGTTTTCAACCCCGAGAAAAAGAAGAGGAAGAGAGAGGGTTATGAAGAGGGTGACTGGACACAATTCCACGAGAAGCCAGCAAGCGAGTTCATCCAGACTGAGGACCCTATTGATATGCTTGGTAGTCTGAACAAGTTGAGCTTCGATCAGTCCGGCAATGGAGACCTCGCGCTTGCGACATTGGAGAAACTGCCAGAGACGACGGAAGAAGTCAAACTCTGCTGTGCGGATCTGAAAGTGTTAGGAAAGAAAGAGTTTAAGCTGCTGCTCAGATGGCGCTTGAAGGTCAGAGACCGTTTTGGCTTTTCGGCCAAGGCGAAGAAGGCTGCTGCTGAAGCAGCAGCCGCACAGAAGGAGGATGAAGAGGTGGCTGAGGTCGATGATATGGATGAGGAGATGAAGTTACAGGAAGAACTGCAGAGGATGAAGGACCAGGGCGACAAGTACAAGAGGAAAGAGCGCAGAAGAGAAAACGAGCGGAAGCAGAAGGAAATTGTTCGTATGCAGATGCACATGACCACGCCAATGGACATTGGTATGGAGCAGGCTGGCCCGAATGGTGAAGACGCCATGTTCCAGCTTAAGACCGTGGACAAGGCTGGTTTGAGTGGCAAGCTGGCAAAGGGCAAGATGCACTCTACGTTAACCGAAAAGAAGGAGGAAAGTGAAGAGGAGGAGATTTCTGATGACGAGGACGGAGATCTCTTGGAGAGAGAGCTCGATGGTATGTACGAGGATTATCAGACACGCGTGGAGGAGCGCGATGCCAAAGCTCGCGCGAAGAGAGCGCGGAAAGCGCGGAACGAGGACGGAGAGTTCGAAGGCTTTTCCGACCAGGAGAAGTCGGACGAGAGTGAGGATGAGATTGTACAGGACGAGGATAGCGACATGTCCTCTGACGAAGACGAAGAGGATGGTCACCTTCTCAGGGATCTTGACATTTCTGCACAGCCCACAAACGGTCTCACGAAACGCGCTGCACAATTCTTCGACCAGGATATCTTCAAGGATATTGACGGCCTAGACGAAGAGGAAGAAGTGGAGGCCAAGAACAGGGACAGCGGCATCGAAATGGATTCCAGCTCTGCATCTCCCCCATTAAAGTCCGCCAAGCCCGAGAAAGCGTCAAAGAAGGAGAAGAGCAAACCTGCACCTGTGGCGGAAGAGGATGACGACGACGAGGAGTTTGAGGACGTGTCTGATGACGAGGAAGGCGCGGACAAGGCTGGCTTCGAGGTGGTCAAGAACAACCAATCTCAATGGGACCGTGAAGAAGATGCTGTTCCCATCAAAGATGGACGGCCCAACATCGACATCATTACTGCTGAAGCCATGACGCTTGCCCACCAGCTTGCAACGGGCAAAGTGTCCAAGCAGCAACTTCTTGACGACAACTTCAACAAGTACTCCCTTCGCGACGTCGACGGTCTACCAGAGTGGTTCCTCGATGACGAAGGCAAGCACTCGAAGCTCCAACGTCCCATCACGAAAGAAGCAGCCGCTGCCATCAAGGAGAAGCTACGTGCTCTGAACGCCAGACCTATCAAGAAGGTCCGCGAAGCAAAGGCACGTAAGCAGCTTCGTGCTGCCACGAAGCTGGAGAGACTCAAGAGGAAGAGTGCGCTCCTAGCGGAGAGCGAGGACGTTAGCGAGAAGGACAAGGCTGGCCAGATTGCTAAGATGATGTCTAGAGCGACAAAGAGCAACAAGAAGAAGCAACCGGTGAAGGTTGTTGTCGCTAGAGGTGCCAACAGGGGCAAGGGCAGACCAGGTGGTGTCAAGGGTAAGTATAAGATGGTGGATGCTAGGTTGAAGAAGGATGTTAGGGCAGAGAAGAGGCTGAAGAAGAAGTATGGAAAGAAGTGAATGGGTCCATAATAGAGAATAGACAGTTCAATTCACTGGCTTCGCGTTGCGAAATCTACTAGATTATTTTCTTCTCATTGTATAGCTTTGTATGCTGAACGTGGAGATAACCAATTTCTCTCTATAGTAGAGCACTCACTTCGGTCCACTCTAATCCAGTGGTGAAAGTTGGGGTAACCGTTTCTGTATAGCAGGCACGGGCCATTTACCCTGACTCGCGCCAACAGGGCCCGGAGCAAGTATGACGCTGGTTCGTGATACCGCGGCTCGCAGCCCGCGATTTCCAGCCTTCGACTTTCACGACCTCTAACCATGATAACAGACAGATAAACTGGATCTACACAAGCGGGCTTTCAACTACGTGCGCGACAAGTCATCCCTCATGGGACCTCGGCGGAAGAAGTCCAAGCAAAACACCACCAAGACCCGACCGGAGCAGCAGCCTGAGTCTACACCACCTCACGATAGCCCACCAGACACGCCGAAGCCTCCGGCATTCTTCGATGCCAACGTCGCTCATACGAACGGGCAGAGCGTTTCGGGTCCGTCGAGAGAGCCTGATGTAGACAAGTCGAGCCCTAAGTCAGATAAGACACCCATCCGAGGCGGTACCTGGGGCTCATGGCGCGCGAAAGCCTCCCCAGTAGCCCAGGTGGCTCGCGAGAGTATCTCAGTCGCAGGAGGGGCAACTTCAGAGTCATCAGCAGCGCAAGCCAGCAGTTCCAGACCGACTAGATACATGCACAACAGCCTCAAGCGGTCAAGCAAGTCGATTCCTCTTGCAGCATCGGAGACGCGCGTCAATGTCACCTGTAACAATACCGATACTAGCAAGTTGAAGTCGAAGGAGTCTGCTGCAGAACAGAAAGATGCGGAAATGAAGGATGTGCCTGAAGAGGCTGTTCTGGACGAGGTTATACCGGACCCGCCGTTACCGCCTGAGCCTAGCAAAGATGGGCCAGGTGATGCAAGGGTAGGGAACGATGATGGTACGAATAGGCAGTCTGGTTGGTTTGGATGGTGGTCAAGACCAGATGGATACTCAGGTGACGCAGAGAAGGCGAAGGAAACTACCAAGCTGCCAGAGGCTGTTATGTCAGAAGCACGGGGTACGCCGTTGCCTACAACTCCAGGTGCCGGGCTAGGCCACAGTGTGATAGAGCAGGAGAACCCAATTGAGACTGCGGGACAGACTCGAAGTCAAGCATCCGCCGGAGATCGAGCAAGTCATGGAACTGCAGGCAAGGCAGATGGGGCCAATTTGTCGACCTCAACGCGGTCATGGTTTGGACTTTGGAGCAGTAAACAGAACCAGCAAGCATCGGCGAACCATGAGCCCAACTCCCAACCACCGGAACCGGCTGTGGCTGTCTCCACTGATCCTCCGGCGATCGAACAGGCCCAAAACCACGACGAAGGAAAGCCAGACAACAACACTGCAAAGCCGATTGAAGAGGAAATACGAAGATCAAAGTCCACAGGGTGGGCTTTTTGGTCGAAGGACAGCACAGGGGATACCAGTCCCACACCAAGCGGAACCCAAAAACAGGTCGGTGAGCTGGCCGTGGCTGATACTCCATCACAATCGCACCCAGAAGCAGCCCAATTCAACGAACAAAGGCAACACGAGGAACAGCGTGGGAAGGGTAGGCAACTTCCCAAAGTCAAGGAAGACGTCAAAGGCCGCCCTACCAGTCGCGTCGAAGCAGCCCAGGAGACTCCTTCGGATAGCCCGAGTGCCTCACGTCCTTCCACACCTGAACTAGGAAAGAACGAGACGGCCAAAATCACGACGCCAAAAGCTCTTCGCCATCAAGACAGACCAAATCTAGTCATTCCTTCATTCCAGGACACCTACCCGCCAGCACATATACCTACTTACTGGGAACGCCTTTCCGATTACGTTACGACATCACTCCGGCTCGCCGATACCAAGGGCCCGTCCCAGCATGTCGCAGTTGCGCCAACTCCACCTGTGATTCGAAATGCCATTGCAATCGGCGTTCATGGGTATTTTCCTGCTCCACTTATCCAAAAGGTTCTGGGACAGCCTACGGGCACTTCTATCCGCTTCGCAAACTATGCTTCTGCGGCTATTCGCAACTGGGTTGAGGAGCACCATCCAGAAACATCATGTGCCATTGAGACTGTAGCTCTTGAAGGTGAAGGCTTCATTGCCGACAGAGTGGCCACTCTCTGGAAGCTTCTGCTGAACTGGCTCAGCCATCTACGAACCGCAGATTGCATTCTTGTAGCCTGCCACAGTCAAGGTGTACCAGTTGCGATCATGCTAGTCGCGAAGCTGATTCAACTTGGTTGCTTGGCTCCAGGGGTCAGGGTCGGAGTGTGCGCCATGGCTGGAGTCAATCTCGGACCATTCGCAGATTTCAAGTCTCGCTTCTTCGGAGGCAGTGCGGCCGAACTGTTCGAATTCTCAAACGCGGAAAGTAGAGTCAGCAAGGAGTACCGTAGTGCGCTGGAAGTAGTGTTGCGCCACGGCGTGAGGATCACATATGTAGGCAGCATCGACGATCAACTCGTTTCTCTCGAGGTACGCATCTCCTTCTCGCACATCCACAGAAATCTTCCAACTGACACGCCCACCAGTCCTCCCTCTTCACACCTCTCTCCCACCCCTACGTCCACCGCGCCGTCTTCGTCGACGGCCGTCTCCACGCCCCCTCCTTCCTAACCTCCCTCGTCGCCTTCGCCCTCAAACTCCGCAACCTCGGCATCCCCGACCACGGCCTCATCCGCGAGCTCTCCGGGCCCCTAGCCGGCTCCCTCTACGGCGGCGAAGGCCACTCCCGCATCTACGACGACCCGGCCGTGTATGTCCTCGCGCTCAGCTTCGCGCTCGAAACCACAGACGTTGCGCCCTTTGTGGCGGGCCAACAGGCGGCGGATGCAGTGCAGACGACCAAGGAGGCGCAGAGGAGACGGAGTAGCGCGAGCGGGATACCGTCCGGTACGGGATTAGCGAATAGCATTCGCCGCGGCAGTGCGAGTGCGGGGGTCCAGCCGGGTATTGCGCCTGTCTTGGAGCCGTATGAGGTTCCGGGGCCGGGCAATGCGAATCCTTATTTCTTGCCGTGGGCGCTGAGGGGAATCCTGGAGGAGGAAGTTGTTAAGAGGGAGATGGGCGATGAGGTTAGGGCATTGGTGGCCCAATTTGAGGACTGGAAACCCACGAGCAAGGTCCTGAAGGATGTGAGGTGGAGGTTGGAGGGGGTCAAGAGTAAGCTGTGAGCTATAGGGGAATTCTCATGGTAGAGGGCAAGGGGTTTTGGTGGGTTGGGGTGTACCTTAGCGCGGCGTCTTGCGTTCAATGGTCTATGGATAGCTTGGGGGATTAAACAGGAAAGGTCATGATAGAATGGGTTGGCGCGTGTTTTAGCTGCATACTACACTAGTATACAACATGATAAAGAACGATAGCAATGTACGAAGATGATTCAATAAATGCATTCTCCTACACAAACGAGGGCAAGCAGCATAGAGACGCTTCCCAGACCCTATTAATTATTAGCATATTTGCGACGTGATGGTGTGGTAAGGGAGCACAGCGATCGTACTGTCACGTGCCCGCAACTTGATCGGCAAACATCACTTGAAAGGGTCCTCATATCCAGCCGAGGTACGTCCCTAGCGCACATGCATCTTCAAATACCCATCCGAGAGCCATGGTGTAAAAACAGTGTAAAAACACTGGAGGTCTCGAGTCTAGATGTGAGCAGTGATGATTCCGACTTTACAACCACGAACTGAGGCGGACGGAACACACCACGCCTATCCACAATAACGCCGATCTCGGCTTACAGCCTTCTTATCAGCTTCATAACCCGAGAGGGCCAACAAGAACAGAAACACTCTACGAACGAGTTTCCCAGTCCTCTTGAGACTCAGATTCCAGAAACAATGTCAGAGAAACCCACCTCCGGAGGCCTAAACCAGAGGTTAAACCACCTCCTCACCCGCACCGACGCCACAACAACCCACCTCTCGCGCCTCTTCTCCACCCCATCCGGAACAGACACCACGCTCCTAACCCTCTGCTACACCCTCAGCCTCCTCTCCTCAGCCCTCAAACGGCTGCAATCCCTGCGTCTCTCCACCAAGCGCCCCCTCCTCGCCCTCCTAACCCCGACCCCACCCACCCTCTCCACCCTCGCGGCAAGCACAACCGCCCTCTCCGCCCTAATCGCCGACTACCGCATCTTCGCGCGCCTCTGGGGCCTCCTCGCCATCTACGACTGGGGCCGCGAAACGTACTTCAGCCCGCCCTCGGACCCGGTTCTGCGCGCGGCTGTATGGGCGCAGGTTGCTGTTAATGTCGCGTACCAGTGGTACGAGAATCTGGCGTACTTGGCCGGCAAGGGCGTGCTGAGGGGCCGCTGGGGTGGTAAGCTGAGGGAGGAGTGGTGGTGGGTGCTGAGTTCGCGGTTTTGGATGGCGCATACGGCGCTTGAGGGGGTAAGGTTGTTGAGGGTGCGGGAGCTGCGGGTGAGGGCGGAGAGGGAGGCGGAGGCGAAGGGGGTGAAGGGGGAAAGGGCTGGGGAGGAGGCGGAGAGGTTAAGGAGGGAGGAGGTGAGGGCGTGGAGGAGAAGGTTTGTGGTTAATGCGGCTTGGTTTCCGCAGACGGTGCATTATAGTTTGCCTAAGGGGTGTTTGGGTGACGAGGCGCTGGGCCTTTGTGGCTTGGTTGCAGGCGTGTTGGGTATCAAGCAGTTGTGGAAAGATACAGCTGCGGAATAGCATCTAATCAGTTGCGGATCTTACGAGGGTATGTGATTATCAAGGCCTAAACAGCTCGTGCACGCCTCCTCATCACCACCTCCTCATCACCACCTCCTCATACGAGTTGGAGATGTATTCAGATAAAAGGGTTCTCTTGATTACTATGTCATTCATCTCGGTGCTGGTACAGAATATCAGGTTTAGGTATAACTAGGCTAATCACCTGTTACAAACCTCCTCTGTCCGGCAAAACGCCTATGCACGATACATGCACATAGCGGTAGTTACACGTCCAGGCAGCCGCATAATCTGGCGCGCGAGAGGCTCCTGAGATAGAGTAGGAATGCTTATGAGATGCGGAGGATGCTTACGGATAGTGCGGAATACATGCGCTCGCGCCATCGACTCTACAGGTGACCACAGCATCCAGTGGAGCTATATGATTGGTTCAAAGAGCTTGATATGGCTTGGCGGGGTCTCGAATACAGCCGCCGGCACCCCCAATGGGGCTCTTTTCCCCTCAATGGTGTTCTCCAACATTAATAATGCGTGCTCGTGCTCGTGCTTGTATTAGCCAAGCATGCGGCATATAAGGTGTATGTAGGTCGAGGCAAATATATTTCTTGCCCAGGCCTGCTTTAGGAACCCACAAGCAAAGATATACGAACCCGTTTCTTCTCTACCTTATTAGACCGTAACTTCACGATTAAAGCGTTGACATGTCTGAAATCAAGAAAGTGGCGGTAGCAGGTGTAAGTCCCACCGCAAGCAGGAATACCGCAGCAGCGGCTCACATGGATAGGCTACGGGCAACATAGGCCCGGCACTCACAGAGCAGCTCGTCAAAGCAGGCTTCGAGGTCATCGCCCTCTCCCGCCAAGGGAGCAGCTCGACCCCACCAGCCGGAGTGAAGAAGGTAGAGGTCGACTACGATTCGGTCGAGTCTCTGACCTCCGCCCTTAAAGGCCAGGATGCCGTAGTGTCGGCTGTAGGCTCGTTGGCGCTGGGTGGCCAGTCGAAGATCGTCGACGCAGCTGTTGCGGCAGGTGTCAAGCGCTTCCTGCCATCTGAGTATGGTTGCGACACCACGCACGAGAAGACGAGCAAGTTGCCTGTCTTCAAGGCCAAAGTCGAGACGCAGGACTACCTCAAGGAGAAGGCCTCAAAGGGTGAGATCACCTACACTATTTTAGTCACGGGTCCTTTCTTGGATTGGGGCTTGCAGTCCGGCTTCTTAGTGAACGTGAGGGGCGGCCCGACGAAGCTGTACAATGGCGGCGACAAGAAGCGCAGCGCGACTACGCTTGAGGATATCGGCAAAGCTGTTGCTGGTATTTTGAAGAAGTCGGAGGAGACGAAGAATCGCGTGGTCTATGTGCAGAGTGCGGTCATCTCGCAGAACCACTTGTTGGAGCTTGCGAAGAAGACTAAGGGTGATCTGAAGGTGGAGGCTGAAGTTATTGACACGGCGGAGATCGAGAGAAAGGCTTACCATGAGCTTCAGAATGGCAGCCCAAATATCGGGCTGACTATGGTCAGTTTCATTACTGTTGGTATCTGGTCCGATGGGTTTGGGTCGCTGTTCGAGAAGACGGATAATGAGCTTCTGGGTGTCAAAGGGAAGACAGATGAGGAGCTTTCCGCATTGGTGGCGAAGTATGTCTGATAGCTTACTGGTAACAAACCTCTTGCTTCACATGGATACACGTGGATCCATAGAAGACCCAATTCCACCTATACCTAGGTAGCTCAGGATATCGACGGCTTGAGACCGCATTGTTACTCGGCTAGAAGCTCGCACATATAGGTAGGTAGGTAAGGCAGGTACCTAGATCGGCAAGAGCGACCTGCATACTGTATGCGTTGTCTGACATCGCCCCGCCTCAGCCTCAGCCTTCCATTGTGCTACCTACATTACAAGTACCTTATAGGCCACACCTCATGACCCCCTCGAGTCTCTGCTTTCGCTCCCTCGCGCTAAACTCAACCTTCAGGATTCCTCCCATGCTACGCTACGAACAAACGTCATAAACATGGATTCAGACGCAGCGACACAATCCAGCCCGCTCTGCGACTATTGCATGACATTGTTCTTCAGAGGGAAGTTTCCAAAACACGGGCAACAGGGCAGGTTCACCAAATCCTATGAAGCACTCGAAGAGGCAGCACAGATGGGCTGCTACATATGCGTCAGACTGCAAGGTGAACGCGACTTGCTGCGAGCACGTTCCAAATCAAGCGATCCTGACGTCTTTATGCTCCACTACAGGATATATGTTACCCGGTCCTCCCCTGAAACCAGTAGCCAATCCAGAAGTGAGAGTGACAGCGCAAGCAGTAGCAGTAGTGAGCCGTCCAGCGACAACCATGACCATATCAGCAACACATCTAAGCAGAGTTCGGGCACGCCGCTCTTGCTCGAGGAGGAGAGTGATGATGATACCGAAACCATGATCTCTGCTTCGGACAGCAAAGATTTTACCATCCGGTTCCCAGGGTTCTACCGGGACTTTGATGTACATCCGATACAAGGTCCGTAATTCTCAGCATTAGACAGTGGCAATAGCCTGACATGTAATCAGGGATCACATCCAGAAGGCCGTGCTTGGCGGATAATACGGGCTCACCAGAATCTATGTACTTAGCATCGAAATGGCTTCGTGACTGTGATGAAGGACACAGGTTGTGCTGTCCCCATGGTCGTGCCTCTATCCTCAGAGACAACCCGCCAGTTGAGGATAAGGGAGGCGCAGAACATTCCAAAGTATCCCTTAGGGGTTCGCTGGAACATCATGCGGGTGTGGAGGTATCAACAGGCCCAGATACATCATCCTGGTACCCTTCTCGATTGATCGATATCGATGATTCAGGTATAATAAGGATCGTTCAAACCAATAATCGCGATATATCAGAGCCGTACATGACACTTAGCCACTGCTGGGGAAATTACATGCCGACAAAGCTTACGACGAGTACCAAAGCTGAACTGGAAAACGGCTTCAGGACTGCCAACCTTCCAAAAACATTCCAAGAAGCCGTGTTCGTTACCAGACAAATGGGCCTCCGCTACCTCTGGATAGGTAGACAGTCTTTGCATCCTTCAGGATTCTCCAGACGACTGGAGGCAAGAGTCGGCAACGATGAATCAGGTTTACAGCCACTCATATTGCAACATTGCTGCATGCGACTCCTCAGATAGCAACGGTGGTCTTTTCCGAGACAGATTGCATTTAGCCTTGGGTTCCATTGTAAGTAGCAAATGGGACGACTGCGCAAATGCCTTTTACTCGGTCTGTTATGATCGCAATTTATCGGCACATGCTAGAGCAAATAAACTCCGGGAACGTGGATGGTGCGTGCAGGAAAGTTTGCTCAGTCGCAGAACATTGCATTTTGGACCGACAAGGCTGTGGTGGACTTGTCGCGAGCTTTCAGCATGCGAGATGTTTCCGTTCGGGATTCCAAATCACGAAGAATTGAGCGTGCGATCGAAACTTGGTCAATTAGAAGGCCAGCTACATTCTTTCTTCGACCGGTATGACCACGTTGGCTCGTGGCAGAAGATAATTGAGGCTTACAGTCGTTGCGATCTGACTGAAGAAAAGGACAAGTTAGTGGCGTTGTCTGGTCTTGCGAACGAAATCATGGCCGCGACTGGCGATGTTTACCTGGCTGGTCTGTGGAAGAGCGAACTTCTTCGCCAGCTCGTATGGGCCAGTGTGCGCGATATACATACGCATCGATCCAGCCATTTCCGAGCTCCATCATGGTCGTGGGCGTCACTTGAAGGCGAAGTCCAGTTTGGAAATGTTAGCGATGAAGCGCCACTGGCACAAGTGTCCGAAGTACACGGCAAGACAGTAGAAGACAACCCTACTGGAGAAGTTTGCTCGTGCCTTCTGGTGGTAGAGGCGGATGTCTTTAAGGTCGATGCGCTATTGTCTTCCTTGGGAGGATTCGAGTACTTCAGTGATCATCATGGGCCCGAAAAGCCTTGGACATTGTGGCTCGATGTGGCGCCAACGGCTGAAGGTGAGAGAGCATGGTCATCCTGGGTCTTTGTGCCTCTGTTCGAATGGGTGGGCCTCGTGTTGCTACCCGGATCTGGCGAAGAGCCTTGGTATACAAGGGTCGGAATATATTTTGCGAGCGAGTGGAAAGACCAGTCTTTTGATTCCACGGATTTCACACAGTGGTGGTCATCACACCGTAAGCCCGAGCTTGCAGGGACACCACTGTCACAACGACAGCTGATCCACATCATCTAAACACAACGGCATCATCTCATATACGGGATCAAGGGCCTCGAAGTACCAACGATCTACTTCATCCTGGCCCTCCTAATCCGCTTAACCCTCAACCTAGCGCCCCAATTCCTGACCCCCCTCAACCCCATCCCACCCGTCACAGCGACCATAAAAACAATACAACTCGGAATCGCCACATACCAAAAGAAAGCATCGGAATGCAGTTGGACACCATCAAACCTAACAAAGTTCATCCCAAAATACCCCGTAATGAACGTCAACGGGCTGAAAAACACCGTCACGAGCGCGATGATCATCATGAAGTTATTCGTGTTCGCGCCCACGGTGTTGAAGATGAGCGACGACAGGTTGTTGGCGGACGCGTCCATCTGCTCCAGAGACTGGATGATCGTGATGCAGTGGTCCAGCACGTCGCCGAGATAGGTGTGGGCGAGCGGGGTGATGACGACGGAGGTGGAGGTCGGAGCGCGCTTGAGGGGGGTGCGACGGCCTTGGGGCGGGGTGTCGTAGCCATTGTTGCCATGGCCGTGGTTGTTGTGGTCGTGTTTGCGGGGTGCGGGAGCTGGGGCGATGATGGATGGCACGCCGGCGAGGGAGTCGGATGTGTGGTCTCGGAGGGCGTTGACGAGGTGCACGATAGGTTTGAACAGGTTTTGCAGCATGTCGATCTCTTCGGTAAAGATGTGGAGGGATTTCGAGGTCTCGATGGAAGGGTTTGTTAGCACGTCGATTTGCAGGTCTTTGCGCGCTTTGTTGTAGGCGTCTTTTACGGGGATTGCGAGATCGACTATTGCGTCGATGATGGCTTGGAGGAGGAGCGAGGCGTCGCCACTGCGCCGGAGCATGGTCTCCGGACTTTGCAGTCGCTCGACGATGGGTGATTCAACATCAGCCCCAGAGTGTTCGAAGAAGGATATCACTGTGTTGTCTGATAGCAGGAATAGCGCAACTTGTTCGACACTGACGACAAGGTCTTCTTGCGCAAGTGCGGAATGTCTCTCCATGAAGGCTGTATGCTCCGGGCTTTGGCCGCCTTCGTAGCGGTGCAACGTCCGAATGGGCTGCACTGGCGAGTTTTCTGACGTCGTGCTATGCGCTTTGACGAACGAGTTCATCCTCGTAGGGTTGCTCTCTTCGTAGCTTGGCAGGACTGGCTCTTTCAATCTTGAAGTCCCAAAAAGTCTCCGCTTCCGCTTCTTGTAAGGAGCTTCGGATGGTTTGCGGTAACCGTTTGTGTCCGGAAGATCCGGGTCGTCGTCTTCGATGGATTTGTTCTCATGTGGACAATCACACTGATCGTGTCCGTTGTGGGAGTGGAGGCGAACAAGTTTCTGCAGTGTCAAGACGGCAAACGCATGATCCGAGTACCAGTCGACTTTCGTTCGAGTCCGGGTATTGATCATGTCCTCAACGGCCAGTCTGTGGAGGTTGAACTTGTTGGCTAGCAATTTGATCACATCCCAACTGAGTCCGTTGACACTGATCCATCGGCAGGGCAAGTCGGCCGGACGTGGTTCTGCCAGAAGAGCGGCCAGGCTGTAGTTGTCGGCCTGGACGGAAACCATGTGCTCGCTAGAATAGTCGATGACAGCAATATCGCATTGTCTGCGCAGAGCTTCAAGATGTGGCTCTGTTTTCTCCGCAGTCGCATCGATACCAGGTTCAGCTCCGGGTTGCCAATTGGGGACGTCAGGTTTATGGTAGGCCTTTACAGTATTGGACCGCGACATCCTCCGTCTCAAAGTGTCATGCGACATGCTGGATTCCAGAGAGGCCATACTTCCACGCCGAACATTGTGGGTATTGATCTCAGGAGATGCTGGCGCCCTCGGCGACATGGGAGAGGGCATGTTCTCAACAGTCGGCGACTGGAAATCGCGAATGGCGGTCATGTTAAGTAGTGCGACCTGTTTTCGCTCCAAAAACCGAGCTCAGCGCATAAAGCAGCGAATTAAACTCTGGCGAGAATGGTCTCGAAGCGCGACAAGTGATGCTATGCGGCGTCGATGATGCGAAAGCACCTTGTCGGTCCAGATCCAAGCGATTGCCTTCACAACTATTCCTCCGAGGTCTTCTGCCAGCAGGACTGTCGCGCAATGGTCGAAATGTGAAGAATTCCAGTCCACCGAGGTAGCGCCCAAGCGGACGTGATGAGGAGGCCGTTCGACCACGTATACGGGGCCCCCAAAAAAGCAATTCGCTACAACACACACTCGACGATGTCGCCACAACACGCGCAACGAAAGACAGTGTACGACTGAGCCTCAAGACCCAGAGAGCAGGCCGAACTTTAATATCAACGAGAGTCTGCGAATATGCGAGTAAGAAATAAGGTGCCAAGCTGATATTAACTCCTGGCTAGCTGAAACAAGCTTTGCGGGAGAGTTTCCGGGTCACGTGGGAGGGCCGATTGGCTCTTAGGCTCATGTTATAACTTACCTTAACCATAGCAATCAACAAGAACATGCAAAGTAGACGGGAGTTAACTCTTCATCGGACGAGACTGTGAAATTTCGAAAGTCTCGCAGAAACCGATAACTTCAAAGGTATCTCGCTCTCCAACCAAGAAAACAGAGCCATGCCAGGCCTTGCGGAATGATCACACTAATGCCTCGCCTCAGCCCAACCCGTATCCTGCCCATTCCTTCCCTCGTACCCATACACAACGCCTCGCAATGGTCATGAACATAATTACTCCTCCCATCCCGCCCCCAACCGCATTTTATACAGCTTCGTCTAAGCCCTGCCTTCGCCAGCAACCCTCGCACTCTCGCCCGTCTCGCGATGGCTGTGTCCATGCCTATGGTGATGGTGATGCCTATGCCCCCTCTCGCTGCTCTCGCCCTCCTTGCCCTCCTCAGCCGCGACACACCAAAAGCGATGGCTGCCCCAAGCGCCCTTCTGGCACTCCTTGCTGCAGTACTTGGTGCGACGACACCTTCTGCACTTAGCAAATTGGCGGGTATACTCCTCCCACTTGCCGCACTGCCAGTATGCACACTGTCTGATGCCGCCGCGGGACTCGTCTTTGCGGCACAGGTTGCGCATAACAACGCCGGCCCAGTATTGCATCGTCTCGCCTTGCTGTGGGCTTGTTGCTTGAAGAGCGTGCCCCCGCGAGGAGGAACAGCGCACGGTGAACTTCTCAATAAGGGGGAAGATGTTGTACGTCTTCTTGTCCTCACTGGGCACATACTCGTTGTCCCATTGCTCGTCTAGCTCTTCTTGGGTTGGCATTGGGTGCACTGCTGGATCGTAATCCGGGTCAAGCATCTTGAGCTCTGGGCCAACCTTCAGACGGGGCACTAGATGCGTGGCTTGAAAGAATGAGCGCAGGTTACAGTACTTCGACACGTAAGCAAGCAGCTGCAACGACATGATCACATCTTCATCGCGTGGTAGTGCGGCCAGGAGGCTGGCAGAGCCAAGACGGTCAGAGGGAAGGCGTGCCTGGTAGGTGTTGAGAGTTTGTTGGATGTTTGGTGGTGTCGCATTGACCATGTTGACGGGAGGTAAGGCTTGCAAGGGGTTTTGTAGATTTGGTTGTGCTTGAGTGGGTGTAGTGGTTGTATTCGTGAGGCTGCCATCGTGTGAAGGACGTGTCAGGTTGAAGGCATCCGAGTCTGCGACGTTCACATTTGGAACAGTCACTGCGACTGGTGTGGTAGTACCATCAAGCATGCTCTCTTCATCAACGATATCGCGCATAATGACATCCGTCTGAGTGCCAACAGTAGGCTCAGGCGACGTCTCTGCAGTGTCCGACGTCTCAGGTGGGCTCTCGTCATTCTGATCATCATCCCAGTTGCCTGAGATTGACAGCTGGTGCCGGATGGAAGGCCGCCGCCTTCTGCTCGCGATGTTTCGTGGGCTTGATGGCATCGGCGCGCTTGGGGTGGTGGGCGACTCTGGCTGAGAAGCAAGCTCAGCGTGCATGGTGGGAATCATCGATGGCAGACGGTCAACATCACGAACTGGCCGGATGCCGAACCCACTGCCAGTACCGTTGAATGGTGCGGAATCCATTTGTAGACCGTTCTGCTGCCTGTTCGAGCCAACCATTGGCGAAGAGAACTGTCCACGGCTAGCATGGTCACTGTAGAGCTGTTGTCGCTGTCGCGAGAAAGTAGTCCTCTCTGGCGGAGAGCTCAGAGAGATAGTGGGAAGCGCAGTTGGGGTTGCATCTCCGTTCTGACTAACTTCCTCCACAGGCGTGCTCCTCCCCGCTGGAATTTCGATCGGCGGCGGTGCGTGCCTTCTACTACGCTCTGACCTATGACCACTGCCAGATGCAAGACGGCTAGATCTCGAGCTCTTGGCCTGGTCGGAGCCAGTCGCATATGGATCAGAAAATTGTGACCGCCGCGCTTCGGCTTCAGCCCTTTCCCTGCATTTTTCGACGACTTGGATATAATTGTCAAGTATAGTCGCGACCACAGGTACCATGTTTGCCTCTACCACTCTTGTGCGAACGGCCTCCGATCCTCTAACGCCGATGTTGACGATGCATTGGAATGCGAGGTTCCATTTCCACATCTCCATCGGCTCCTTGCTCCTGCCCTCTTTGAGTATGCATACTAGTCTTTCAACGCCGCCATCGACTGTGAGGATGTCTCGAATACGAGCAGAGGAGGTTGTGAGGTACGCGAGGTTGTTCAGAGAGTTGATCAGGGGCAGGGTGGATGTGCAGTCGAGAGCGCGGCGGTCGTAAAGCGCAGTTGTGATGCCAACAGAAGCCTTGTTCGCATTTGGTATGCTGAAATTGACTTCGCGCATCGTGAAATGGCTCGGCAGTAAGTCAGGTCGATGGTGTTACTGCGTTCGTACGTAATATAAAAGGTGTCGCTGTAGTCGAATAGAAAGCGTGTCACGCCCAGGGTTTCGTCACTGGTGTGTTGTCGTCAATATGGCCGCCCTGGTGTATGGCAGCGCTCGTAAATGCAGATCTTCAACCCTCAACACCGATAATGCAGATATGATGATGGAAAGCCGTGACAGTATCGAGAGTGCCGAAAGTCAAATCGGGGTTCGAGTCTCCAGACTCCTGACGTAGGGTCCAGACCACTCCAGCTCAGGCGACGGCAACTGCCCGTGTGGTCTTGGCCGGCTTGTATCGGTCAAGAGGTGTTTTTAAAAGTGCGGTGACGATTACCCGATCGTCAAGTCGACTGAAATTGATGGGTTCGTGAAGGTCGTGAAGATGTTTGCCCGGCGGGTGACAGTCCACGGGCGGAAAGCGCGCAGCTGGAGGGCCAGGCAAGGCTTGTGCCGTTCCTACCCTGGCTGCAAGGGACCGGCGATGCAATGCTCGTCTAGAAATCCAAAAGGTGTACTGTTGCTATCATGTGCGAATCGAAAAGAGATGGCGGAATCGTCGCGAACGAGGTGGTGTGGGCGTGGAAGAGGAGTGGGCGGGCGGAGGAGCGAGCGATTCCAAGCACAAGCAGGAGCAGAATGACCGAGCGCCGATCAAGCCCAGTCTCTTGAATTAGCCCGCCTTGGTTTAAATTGGGGGAGACGCATCCGCCTCCGAATCACAAGGTACAGTATAATGAGACAGCCCACCAACCAGCTAATACACGCCCCTTACACTTGCAATTTCAGGTCTTAACCTCATACACGCTGCGATTTACAACATATCATCTCGTTGCCGCCGCCCGCCAGCCTTCTTTGTCATTGAGCAGGGTGAGTCTTGGCATCGGCGCCACCGGACTGTCTCATTGCTTCGTTTCGCCCGGAACCGTACCGCTTGCAAATCCACTCCTGCACCTCGCCCGAACAAGGGGCCTTCATTAGTCACTGTCGCATTCAGCTCTTATACGGTCCTCACTGCACGCGTGCCATCATAGTCCTGCGTCCGTATACCGCTGACCTAGTATCTGGGTGTATAAGCGTCTCGGAAATTCCAGCCTGGCGGTGACAGAGTGTCGGGTGCGGCAGAGGCCGAGACAGCGCGTGGCAACCAGAGACCGTTGAGTGATCTTCAACTCTATCAGCCACTACGACGCCGATCCTAACGTGGTATATACCCACCGTGGGTCAAAGTCTCCCTGCCTCTGCATATAATAAACTCGTAAACATGGATATCATTCGTCATTAAACTCCAGTACAATACCACCTCTCATCCCAGCCACCTTCAGGCATCCGACCTCGCAAGATCGCCCTTCCTGACGCTGCCAAATCGCCTTGACAGCATCTCCTGAATATCTGTGCTCCTCCGTTCGGGTCCTCCTTCCTCAACGAGCACCGGAGTCTCCTCTGTAATTACACTCTTGCCCGCGCTACTGCCTCTGCCCTCTTCCATAACGCGAGGGCGGTTCAGCAAGTCTTGGACTTCGTTTTCCTTTGCTGCCTGCAGCTCTGCCTCTCGTTGCAGCTCAAGACTACTCTTCTTCGTACCGTGATGCCAGCCAGCTTGCAGCTCCATAGCACTGGCCTCCTCGAAGCGCCTCCGGATCTGTAGATCTTGCTCGAAGCATTGGAAGATGTCGACATCGGTGGGTAGAAATGCTGCTTTGAGAGACGAGACGCCAACTTCGAAGCCTAAGACGCCAACAACGATGAGGATGAGTGTGAGCCACCAGAGCGCGTTCTGGCCGAAGCGGTCGAAGAAACCGTCCTTGACATTATACGTGACGTTGTTGCTGTAAGTGGATGCTAGTATGATGTTCCATAAGAACCAGCCTCCGACAGAAAGGATGAAGGCGATGGCAGCCATGACCGACTTATTGTGCATCTCAATCACCTGTAGTTTTGTTGCGATTAGAATGATGCATGCTGTGAACGTCATGTCGCCCATGGCATAAAGTCCATTGTCCTTGGTGAAGATTGCTTGACCAAAGAGACCAAACATGACGAAATAGACGACCATTGCCTCTGATGCAGCCATGAACATCCAGCCGAGGTAGACCTTGAAGTTGAACCCGCCGTTGCGCTGGCCTTTGGTGTATAGCTCCGGTACTGCGATGAGCGTTGGAGGTAGGAGATCCTTTTCGAAGATGCCGAGAAATATGACAGGCAATGATGTGAACAGAGTGTTGAACATAGACAAAGACCAGCTCTCGTACAGTGACGTACCCGTGTAACCGGCCCATCGCTGATACAGTGCTTGGGTCAAGTAAAACAACATTTCCTTCCAGAAAGTGCCGACAGTGTACTTGCATGTACGGATATAGTTCCAGCGACCGTGCACCAGCAGCAGCTTGGTGAGGAAGCGGAACTGCGCGATGGAGTAATCCGACGTCCTTGCAGCCTGTAGACCCTCTTTGCCAGTGATACCAATACCAACGTGCGCCTCTTGAATCATAGCAATATCGTTGGCGCCGTCACCGATGGCAAGAGTAATGCTGCCTTTGACACGTCGGCGGACAGCGTGGACGAGTCCTGCTTTTTGGCTTGGAGAGGCGCGACAGCAGACCACGGAATCTGCGAGGATCGCAAGCTCAAAGAAGAGCTTCCTGAGCGACCCGTTGGTTTCAATAATGTTCAAGGTTTGGCCATCAACAACAACGACTGAATGCGCCACCTTTCCGCCATTGATGTCGAGGACAGCTGCTGCGATATGCTGCTCGACCTGACCAGCTTCATGATCAAGAACGGTGACGCTGGAATAGTCGTTGATAAGACGGCATGAATGACCAATGTTAATGGCAGTCTCGCGCTTATCGCCAGTCAGCATCCACATCTTGATGTTGGCGCGTCTGAGCTTGTCGATTGTCTCAGGCACGCCCTTCTGAAGCTTGTCTTCAATAGCAGTGGCACCTCCCAGCTCAAGGTTCTGCTCGATCAGCTCTCCAGCTTTCTCAATCATCGACTGGCGATCCACCAAGCTAGTCGTAGCATCCAGGTAAATCTTCTTCCATGCCTGATATTCCTGCTCGTCTAGGTAGCGGTGACCATACAGTAGGGTCCGCAAGCCCTCAGTAGCGAAATCGTTGACGTGCTGGAAGCACCTCTCAATGACAGCAGGCTCATCAACAACGAGTGCCTCCTCAACCAGCTCCTCGTCAAATCCATCATCAGTCTGGAATGAACTACGGGCCTCCGAGACTGCAAGAGAATGGCGACCAGGGTTTTGAGTGGAGGGGCGAGGTGAGTAATGTACACTCAGATCCTCAGTGGCTTCGACGTCACTCTCCCGCTCACCGAGCCATGAGTCGAGCTGATCTCGGATCGGTTGAAGCTTCGTACCAGACATGCTGGGCCTTGCAAGGCTCGGTCGGCCGATGGAGAAGCTGGGTCGTGATAAGCTACTCCGTCCAGCCAAGCTCTGTCGCTCGACTTGTTCACTCTTGCGACGGAGTGCCTCGCTCGCTTCGATACTCTTTCTCCTGCTCGCCCTCTCTTCGATTTCAACGACTTTCTGATTGGCGAGAGCGGCTAAGCGGAGGCGGCTCATGACTACCGAGTCGGCACCCTTGCACATTACGCAGATTCGTTGGTCTGGGAAGCGCACGACTACTGACATACGTTTGCGCTTCGACGAGAACTCAATGACATCGAGGATCTCATAGTGCTCAAGCACCGGTTCAGCGTTCGGCCCGTTAGGGTACGTTTTCAAGGTGAGTGTACTGGCCTCGCGATTCAGCACCAAGTAGTCGAGCTCCTGGGCAGCCCTGACCAAGGCAAGCTCATCCGGCGACGAAGCCTGAAAGTCGATATGCCCGTCTCCCTGCGTCTCCGGCAGACACGTATGGCAAACAGCCATAGAGAGTAGCAACATACGTGCCTTGCGTGCGAATACAGTGTGTGGTCTGCGCTGCAAATACTTGATCATGTCTCTTGTGCTCATCTCTGGTTGAGCTTTGGACGGACGAGCAGTTGATGTCCATTGCGAGGTCGACTTTCTCTCAGGAGGTCCGAACTCCAGTTCTTCGTCATCAGCCGCTCCGTCCAGTCCAGTGCTCTTCCGTGCCCCCAGCGACATGGTTGATTGCGACTTCCTAATAGGCTTCTTGCCCTTGTTCTTCCGCCTTCTTTTCTTATGTAGCAAAAGCTGAGTTTCTTCCCCGTCCTTCGGAAGATCTACGTCGTGTAGCCAAGCGGTTCCAGCCACACTCATTTTGCGAAATTTCATAAGATTGTCTGTCAAGGTACCGGTCTTGTCGGAGAAGATGTAGCTGATCTGCCCCAGCTCCTCATTGATGGTGGAAGTCCTCGCCTCGAAAGGTGTGTTTGAGACCTCATCGTACATATCAATATCGTTCAGCAGAAACATCTGAGCAACCTTGATGATTTCCAAGCTGACATAGAGCGACAGCGGGATCATAGTGTTGAACATGATGATGAACGAAACCAGGATGGGGAAGAATGCAACCCCGGCATTGGTGAGGTACCAGGCATGCTCTTCGGTTTCAGATCGCCAGATTTGGTAGGCCACTGTATTGAAGATGGCAAGAGCAATCACGAAGATGACGATAATAACCACAATCCTGTTGACGACGGCCTGGAGACTGGGCGCCTTGATTCGCGGGTTCTTGTTCGAGTTCATCCGAATCTTACACTCCTCGCCACTGTATATGACCATCCCGATGACCTCCGGAGTGTTTCTGAGGATACTGCCACGGTAAATAATCTCGTTGTTCGTCAACGGCGATGTCTCGTTGTCGACCGTGACTTTTCCTTCGAAGTTATAAAGGTCCAGATTCGGATCCTCAACCACAAAGTGTGCGTTGCTTGACGAAAGGTGTTCTGGTGTCTGGCAAGATTTTGCAAGTGAAGCAGTCGTTGACTTGCTTTTGAGATTCGTCTCGCCATCCAAAGCCATCGTCTCAATGTACGCCACACCGTTCACACCCTTGGTATTCAAAAGTACCAGATCCGCAGGGGCAGACTCATCACGTTCAAGTTTGACAACGTCTCCGACCTTGATGTCTTGCCACTTGACCTTAGCCCAGTGCATTGGTCCTTCAGCCTTGGGCAGCGCATCATCTTCGACAGTCCCTGAAGCGCCCACAGGACGGTATGCATGAAGGACATTTGCTTCCCTGTTGTTCTCCGCCTTGTCGAGTCGGTAACGTCGTAAATCATCATAACCCTCTTTAGCAATAGAAATACTGACGAAGAACAGTAAAGGTACGATGGTCGTGTAAGTGCCAGTGGTACTGAGACCGGGTATCATCTGCAAAATTGAAACAACAAGAAAGTAAAAGTTGGCTAGTTTAGTAAACTGGGCGTAAAGCTGTCGTGGTAAGAAGTTCCAGGCCGTGTAACGGCTCGATCGAATGGTATTGGCAATATATGGGTGGCCGGTCCGTTCGTCAGTCAAGGTCGTTTTCCGTGAGGGGTCAAGGTCGATATGGCGTCCGTCTTTGCTTGGTGGTATTTCATTGATGCGGAGTACGAAGTTGCGCGCGCGATGATATCCTTGCTTAATATTCCGCCAAGCGGCATTTTGTCGCGCCCGGTGCTGCAACCAGGTCTGGTAGTTAGGTAACGCATCGATACCCTGGATACCACTGGTTTTGCTGGTCGGTAGCTCGGAGATCTTCCCATCATATTCTCCACCTTCTAAGACTGGAGACACTTCCACCACAGTTTCTGACTTCTTGCCTTGCCTGAATTGCGTGATCTGACGGGTAAGAGGATTTGACGAAGCTCTGCCTCTTGAAGGTCCGACCTCACCCATCTCAATACTAGAGTCAGTCGTGTGTTGCCGCTGGGTCATGTTCCGTTGAAACAGCGAGCTTCGAAGAGAATATCCACGATTGCGGCCTTGCGGTGACATGGGGGAGAGCGTTTTCGGCCTACTCGAGGCTTGCGGTGGAATGATGCTGCTGGGCGAGGTGATCACAGGACCGCCTAACATGGCCTTGCCCTTGCCTGCTACGCTCGTGTCGATTGAGAGATTTGGTGTTCCAGGCCGGTCATTCGCTCCGTCTACAGCTCCCAGATCCTCATCGCTCTTCCTCTTCTTGCCTTTCGCAGGGTGTCTTTCCACATCTTGCGAAAACCGTACTCTGTGCGATTGATCCAGCGATTCGCGAACAGGGTGTACGGGAACATCAGTGCCGCTTGCGCTGGATGTGGTAGTCGGTCCAGGCGCATCTCCTACGGTCCTTGATCTGTTGGGCGGTGTGGTATGCGATCCAGAGTCCAATTCATCCCCGCCAACAACTACAGCTGTGGCTGGCTCATGATGCATGGAATGCCTCCTATGAACACCAGAACCACTGGGATCTTCATTCGCTCCGTCTCCAGCCATGGCTCTTCAATCCTGCCTATTGGTAGATGCGCAGTCGCACGGGAAGCGCCATCGAAGTCTCCAGACAATGAGCTGCGAATACCGGGTTAAGCGAGTGCAGGCGAACAACAGAGGCCCGCAAAATCGTACAATGTTTCCCGTACAGTTTCTACACAACGGGAGGTAAAGGTGAATTGGCTGTTGAGTCTCGCAACGGGTGGGTAACGCGCGTTCGTGGTGTACAGCCACACAAAATACGGTTGTGACGTCTCCACGAGTCCACGACCAGCGAACCAACGGTCGGCGCTGACCACCGCCCCGCCCACTTTTTGCCCGCAAGGGGTCCCCAGCCGACGGCACGCTACCGAAATGTACCTGCATGGATTTTTAGCCTTTAAAGATAGATTGACCACGACGCACAAAGAGGAGTAAATATCTCATACTTCTGCATAATAGTAGTCGACGTCAGGGCGCTCATACAACGAGCATTATATCGCAAAGAGGCTACCATTGAGACCTCCTGTTGCTCTTTGCCGCACTCAATCTATAAGGGATTTATGGCCTTACCTAATTGCACACCGGGACTTAAGCGTTCCGTGAGAGCAATACCTAACTACAAGTACATACACATCAAATCCTCCTGCCGGCAACAATGGTCGTTTCTGGGGATGAGTTGTCATTATACCTAATGTTACACGAAGAATCAACGAGAAACCTTCGCCTTGCTACACCCTGTCATAGGCCTCGTCCTGAGCCGTAACATGATAGTCCTCCTTCACCCTGACGTACGGAGGCCTAGCAGACCTGTCAGCCATGTGCTGTTCCAAGTGCTTGGAAAACCCTAGCCGCTCCACGGGGCACACACTGCTCACCTACTTGAAGTAGTTCCTCAGTCCGACAACCGCCGCAGTACCAACAGCATATGCACCGAGCAACTTGCTCCAGTCCTTGTTGCCGTACACAGATTGACCCACGGCCAGAGCAACCAGGTTGTAGACTTGGCAGCCGCCGAAGATCCAATCACTAGTAGCTGCCAACCCCGCGAATAGCACGCCTGTGCCTGCCTTGACGAGGGTGCTTGGGCCTTGGTCGACGAAGAAACCAGCCGACGTGTTGTGCAACAGGTCGAGGATGCCAATACCGGCGAAGGTCTTGCTGACGACGTGGGTCAGGATGGAGGAGGTGGAGTTGGTATTCATAGGCTGAAGACGGTTGTAGATGTAGTAGAGCTGGGCAAAGGAGTTGAGGTAGACGAAGATTGCGGAGATGTCAAGGCGGTTGGCATTCCAGAAGAACATCCAGGCTGTCAGAGTCGATCAGTATCATTCTACCACACGAAAGGGCAGGCTATGACATACTGCCAATGCACACATTGCCTAGAGCATAGTATGGCACAAAGTCCACAATCTTGTCCAACTCGGCACGCTCAGTCACCTTGCTAGGATCAAGCTTCCACAGCCTGTAAAGCCAGGCCAGCTGGAACAGCTGCTGGGGAAAGAAGAAGGCGCCGATGAAGTAAGGGTAAGGAGACCAGAAGGAGATGTTTTGGTTATGGATGTCTAGCATGTTCGGGCTCGAGTTCAATCCATATTGCTGTGCAGCGAAATCATAGGCGAATGATAATGGCGCAATCCAGCGGGCGGTACTGAGGGAGACACCCATTGCTGTGAGTTTACGGTGCTTAGTTTACGGTGCTTGCAAGTGTGAAGTGCTGAGGTAAACAGAGTGGTCCAGGTAGGTGGTCCGCGAGTGTTGGGTAAGAGTGTTTTATGGTCCTTTTCAATTCTGATATATGAGGAGGCATTTAAGATGTCTACGGAGAATAGACAACAATATTCACTCTAAGCATTCCACTGTACGTGCCTTCCCAAAAGTCATAGACGTCATGCCAGTCGGAGCGGAGAGAGATGGGATCCGCGTCGCTCCATCCAGGGATCTCAGATCGGCGTCGATCCCGCATGCTTGTCCATCGCCAAGACACAATCCCCACACTTCAATTCTGACATGTCCAGATTCAGAGCTCACTAATATAGAGACCACACGAGACGAGCATGCGCAAAGTGTAGGTTTTGGATGATATTGTACAATTCATTCAAGGCGTAATTACAAAATCGGTATACCCCCACAAAATGCACGATTTGCCATAATAGATAGGCTTCCCTTTTTGACTGCGCCGGAGACCGAGATCGCTAAAAGGAACAATCGAAAGCGATCCAACAGATACGAAATCCAGACAAAAACTCTAGGTGTTTCTTCATCCATCCACCTCTTACACCTCGGCCTTGGTCTTGGTTGGGATGCGCTCAACTGGTCTTTGAGCCTCCTCGTCGTTGGCTGGGGTGACGACACCGGAGGAGTAGGCGTCCTCTGGCACCTTGGAGCCGTCCCAGCTGGCGCTGGTGATTGGGTTGACGTGAAGGACGTACATGGTGTCGATCTCCTCGAGGGAACGGTCCTTGGACTCGATGACGAAGAAGAAGACGATCCAGAAGAGGGCGAAGCAGCAACCACCGAAGACGAGACCGTAGAGGTAGTCAATGGCGCCGGTGATGAACTGGGTGAAGAATGAGATGAGGAAGTTCTGGGGTGACTGTTAGACATGAAACTGCGGTAGCGGAGATCAATGAAACTTACCCAGAGCCAGTTGGAGGCGGTGGCGAGGGCCATGCATGGAGCACGGTAGCGGGCTGGGTACAGCTCAGCGACAATAGCCCAGACGAGAGGACCCCAGGTGGTGGCGAAGGCAACAATGAACAAGCAGGAGAAAACGATGAGGATGTTGCCGGCTTGTGGGGTGGAGGCTGGGTTCTGCTGGTCAAGCATGAAGTGGCCAACGAAGGCGTAGATCATGAAGCAAATGAACGACCAGGCAGCACCAGCCATGAGAGCCTTTCTGCGACCGCACTTGGCGACAACGTAGAGACCAGCGAACGTGCAGCCGACGTTGACGGAACCAAGAATGATCTGGGTAACGTAGGAGTTGGACAGACCGGTGGCGGAGAAGACAGTCGTTCCGTAGTAGAAGAAGAAGTTGGCACCGGTAAGCTGCTGACCAGCCTGGAGAGTCATACCAAGGATGGTACGGTAGAACATACGTGGACCAGTGAAGATCTCGAACCAGGAAGTCTCCTTGCCAGCCTGCTCCTCCTGAAGCTTGATGCGGATCTCCGTGATCTGGGTGTTGACCTCGGCGTGGTCTGGCTCAATACCAGCGAGACGTCCGATGACCTTGCGAGCATACTCCTCGCGGCCCTGGCGGTAGGCGAAACGTGGGGACTCTGGGAGGAACAGGATACCAGCGCCGAGGATGAGAGCCCAGAGGAAAGAAAGACCGTTTGGAATTCTCCAGGAGGCGCTGGTGGTCATGGTCTCGGTACCGTAGTTGATCATCTCAGCCGTCCAGATACCGAGGGTGATGAACAGCTGGTAAGAAGCAACGAGGACACCACGGATGACCCTTGGAGCAGACTCAGACTGGTACATTGGCACGACGACGGAGAGGGCGCCAATACCAATACCGTTAATACCACGACCAACGGCGAATTGGGCCCACGAGTGCTGCGAGGAGATCTCGATAATTGTACCAATCATGGAGAAGAGAGCGGCGACGGAGATGGAGAGACGACGACCGATGACATCAGCCATCTTTCCGGCAATAAGGGATCCGACAAGGGCACCAGCGCAGAGCAGAGAAGTAATGGTACCCTGCCTGACAGCAGTGAAGTGGTACTCGCCAGCGGAGTTCAACTGGCCGAAGCGACGAGCGTAGTCTTCCATGGCGAAGAAACCTGAGGTATTGTTAAGATCCTGCAGCTCATCCAAAATACCCAAGTATTCTTACCAGAGATTTGACCGGAGACGTAGCCGAACATGAAACCACCAATGGAGGCAACCAGACCCAAGAAGCAGGCCATGAAAGTGACCCTGGACTGGGTTGGGAGCTCAGCGTTACCAGGGGTGACATTGTCAACCATGGTGGCATTCTGAGCCTCGGTCTCGGTACGCTTTGAGAAGAAAGGCATGATTGCGGTAGGAAGGAATGTAAAGAAGAGTAGAAGAGCAAGGTATGTCCCTTAAGAAAGGTAGGGGGTGAGGGTCGTTTAACGATAGGCGGGCAGGATCAACTGCCTGAGGGTCGGTGGAGAGAAGAGAAACGAAAAGTGCGCGCGAGTGTGTTTTTGAAAGATGGAGCAGTGGAGATTATGATGACAGATCGGGGGTCTGGAGGCTCCGGTATGGGGCCCTTGTCGTGGTCGGCAACGAAACGTGGGAGCCCAGGAAAAAGCGTGAGGAAAGTGGATGTTCGTTGGTAGCAGGCTTGTGCGAGGAAGCACGAGACGAGTATGGGTCTGTCGAAGTGGCCGTTGCTACACACCGGCTTCCATGCTCGATATATATGGGTCTTCGAAGGAAAGAGTGGATAGTGGCGGATGGTCGGCCTCGAAGTTACACCCGAACTTACACGTCAGGCTCCAGTAGTACGGCCTTTACGCAACCAAGTCGGGTCCAAGGTTCACACTCTTCTGGGCCGACCTTGCCCCATTGTTCTGGGACGATGGGGGCATTCCGAGGCTCGGTATATCCATGGCATCAGCCAGCCGGACGTTCTTCATCCTGGACTGCCGTGCTACCAATACCATCCCTTCTTGTCTACAACGCTCTATGTCCAGAACGATTTTTCTTCACATCCAGTAATTGATCGTCATAGTCAGAAGAGCGTTAGCCATCATCTGGGTTCCGGCACGTTGGAGGATCCGTAACCTTACAGCCAAGCCGGGTGCCGAGCCAGTGAGAGAGATGTCAGGTGAAAAAAGATTCGTTGGCGAGACGGTAGCGGCGGGAGGGGCGCAAGACAAGCTTTGTCGGTCCGATCACCTGCAGCGGCCCTTCCCGTGCAGATAGGGCGATGGATTTGGCTTATTGATGTACGGTAACTCACCTGACAGTCCATAAGAACAAAGGTGCTATCAACCAGCCGTAAATCCGACGGAACACGACTCGCATGCTCTGCACATGCTTGTAGAAATGCGGTATACTCGCTTACTGACACGGAAACGGATCCGGGCAACCCCGAGAATCATGCGCAAAATGTGCCCAACAGTGGGCCTTCTTTCCCAGGGCACCGGCATAGCGCCGAAGTTGGCACGTTTTAGTCGGTGGATCGATGTCGGATTTCTCACGAGAAAAAGCTTGCCGTGATCCGGTCTTGTAGGCGGGAAGACTCTGGCCGTGCCTTTTGGTGGCCTCATCAAGCGAAATTAGGGTAAACCCGGAATGATTTTCAAGTTTGCGAGACCGCACCGATCGAGCTACGAGACTTTTGCAACGCTAACACCGGCGTTCGGCATATCGCCGGGCCTCCGACAAGAAAACGTCTTGGCCCCTCGGACACACGAGGCAGACTCCATTGCCCGCAACATCCTGCCCCATGGTCAAACCCGCGAAAAGAGCGTGTGGAACGTCAACTAGAAACCCCAAGAATATAGGAGCGAAGTAGGACCGTGACCATGGGCGCCATTTTGCGGTGCCCCAGTCCCGAATATTGAGAGCAATTTGGGGTGGAAGCTGCAATCGGGGCGTCTCGACTTCAATGTTGGTCCCTGGAGCGTCTCTTTCCCGCACCTCAAGCGAACTCCGTACCCGGCGTTACAGGAACCTTGAAGGGCGAGTGAGAAGAAAAAGCAGCCACGCGACATGTGTCCTGCGCTACGTCAAATGGTTAGGTTCGTTAAGGTCTTGGCGATCGAGGCCTGTATAAGGTCCAGAATAGGAGCCGATGCAGGCCCAGTATAAGCCCGACGAGAACTACGGAATCAACCTTCTTTGCCCTTCATCGACGTCAGCGCTGAGCTGCCGGCCCATCCAGAGGGGCTGGGTCTCGTGGAGCGTATCCTCGAAGTCGACGATCTGATGGCCCGCAACGAAGAACGATTTGCCGTTGACATCAGGACGCACAACTGGCAACAGCAGAGCTCGTGCAACACCCTCAGTCTCGTTCGCAGGCAGCTCCCCCCAGATATCCAAGATATGCTTCGGTAGCATCGGAGTTTCTGAGAGAAATCGAGCTGTCAGTATGACGGGTGATGGAGCCAACTCCGCAAAAGACGTGTAGATGAATACTTACTGGTCATCCATGGGGCTATCATGTTGACGGTCACGTTCTTTTTGACAAGCTGCGTCCGCATACTCCGCATGAACCCGAGAATGCCAGCCTTGGCGGCGCAGTAGAGATGGTTTGGCGGCGTGTCCAGGAAACTGGCTGCTGACCCTGTCATAACAATCTGGCACCGCGTCTCTGGCCACTTCGCGAAGTAGTGCATAGCACATTTGACTGCGTAGAATTGCCCAACCAGGTTGATGTTTACCGACTGAAGGTCAGGCTCCAATAGCCTCCCGGATGCATCGAAGTCTTCTCTGAAGAAGTCTTCCCTGCCGACGCCTGCATTCGAGAGGACCGCATGTATTACACCGAACCTCTCATGGGCCGCTTGGAATGCTTCAAGCATATCCCGCCACTTGGAAACATCTGTCTTCTGGAATATAACACGCCAGAATTGCAATTAGTACAACTCGTTTGAGGCTGGAGTAGGCTTGCTCACTCATCTGATCCCAGCTCCTTCACTAAAGCAACCGCGGCTTCTTCATTCCAGTCTGCAAGCGCAATGTTTGCACCGTATCCTGCAACTTCTGTGAGAGTCTCGCCCATCCGAAAGTGCAGAATAACCTACTATGCGCGATCAGTACCGTCGCTCTACCAATGCCTGTCGCGCATCCGGTGATAAGTATCGTCTTTCCCTTTAAGCCTTCAAGCTCCGAATCCTCAAGCTTATACGTCGTCATTTTGGTCAATCGCCTGTCATCAATCAATACTTGTATGCAATGATCTTCTAATATTATTTCGGTCCTCTCAATTACACACATACCCTTACCTTGCTGTCGTAGGTACATTATACAAATCTCATTGTTGCGGGGTTAGGGCTCGACTTCCAAGGTTCCTCGGTCACGGCAGTTCAGGTACCCGGCGCATATCCTGCACACAATGTCCCCATTTGGGGAACACAATAAGCAGGGCTTGAAGACTTGAGCTTTTCCGTGCTCTGCAACTGATGCCGTTCCTCTTGGCTTGCGGGTTACGGAGCTTACCCCGCGCGCGCCGCCTGTATCAACCTACAGTAAGGCTACCCCACTACCTCCACAGCAATACCTGCAGACGTGCAGACCTGCGCATTGGGGTAATCAGTCGGAGCACTCTAGACATGATGTATAGCAATAGCATGCCGTTCGTCCTCGGCTGCAATCGAATGACAACGCGGCTCATGCTGATTTTTCCGTCCTTGTCATTGTCAAGATGGCAACATCTATCGTACTTGTAGCCGTCTTTGTTGTCATCACTGCGATTTACTTCTCAACAGTGAAAGGCAAAAGGATTCCCAAGGGTTTGCGAAAGGTGCCTGGCCCACCTGGGATACCGGTACTTGGAAACACCCACCAGCTGAAACCGCAGCCTCAGCGACAATTCCAACAATGGGCTCGCGAATATGGAGAGCTTTTCCAGATACGGATGGGATGGGAGAACTGGGTACCATTTCGTTCCACCCCTCTTAAAGTGGATAAGCTAACAGGTCTTGTAGGTCTTTATCAACAGCCCAGCAGCAGTCAAAGAGCTGTTGGACAAGCAATCAGCCGCCACTTCAGGCAGGGTTCCAGCGCCTGTGCTCCAGGATCTCGTTTCTGGAGGCATGCGGTTTCTGCTCATGCAGAACAATTCTTCATGGCGCAAGCTCAGGGCCATTGTACACAAAATCCTCACACCAAAAGCGTCCGAGGGTTTCAAGCCTAGTCAAGAATTCGAAGCGAAGCAGCTACTGCGCGACATTCTGGAGAGCGAAGATGACGCGAGCTTCTACATGCACGTGCGCCGGTACTCCACATCTGTTGTGATGACTTCTACGTATGGGAAGAGGGTACCGAAGTGGGAGTGTGAGGATGTGAGAGAGATCTATGCCATCATGGCTGAGTTCAGCGTAGCTGCGGCTCCAGGCGCTTTCCTGGCAGACATGATCCCGCCACTCGCTAAGATCCCGGTATGGATGCAGTGGTGGAGGAAGAGAGCGCTGCAGTATCAAGACAGGCAGACAAGGCTGTGGACTAAATACTGGGATAACCTCAAACAGCAGATGGCGGAGAAGAGAGCACCGGAGTGCTTTGTCAAGGACGTCATTGAGGACGACTATGAGAAGCAGGGTATTAGTGAGCTGCAAGCTGCTTATGTAGCCGGATGTAAGGGGTTCACAGGCTCAAAAGATGATACCACTGACTGACCATCTCCAGCCATGATCGAAGCCGGCTCAGAAACCACCTCTTCCTCCCTGAACAGCTGCATTCTTTACCTCGCCGCAAATCCTCAGGTCCAAGCCCGCGCAAACGAGGAGATCACGCGCACCATCGGCGACAGTCGATCTCCCACGTTCGCCGACGAGCCACAACTCCCCTATATCCGCGCCATGGTGAAAGAGATCTTGCGCATCCGACCTGTGACCACGATCGGCACGCCGCACTACAGTACCACCGACGTGGTCTACAAAGACTACTTCATCCCCGCCGGCACGGTGCTCAGTCTGCAGCAATACGCCATCCACTTCGATCCCAATCTCTATTCGGAACCGGAAGCCTTCAAGCCAGAGCGATTTCTCAACCACCCACTCAAAGCAGGCGCATATGCCGGGCTAGGCGATCCATACGCACGTGATCATTTCGATTTCGGCGCAGGGAGAAGGATCTGTCCTGGAATGCATCTCGCGGAGAATAGTCTCTTCATCACGTTGGCGAAGATTCTGTGGGCGTTCGAAATCAGACCGCCTCTTGGGCCGGACGGGAAGGAGCAAGTTGTTGATACGGGGGATACAGCGTATGAGGATGGCGGAAATACAATTCCGAAGCCATTTAGGGTCAGGTTTTTGGTGAGGGATGCGGGGAGGGAACGGATCGTTAGGGAGGAATGGCGCAGAGCGGTGACGGATGGGTACTATCTGGGCAAGGCGAAAGTAGATGCAGCTGGTGTTGTTGTAGCCACTTGAAGGGGAGAGTGGTATGCCCTGCATTCAAAAAATGATCTTATGCATGAAAAATCTCCGTTAAAGTACGCTTTGCAGCACACTCTCCATCCACGGTAAATCCAGCCCATGCATCAAGACTCTGGAGCTGGAGTGACAGGCGCCCCTTTTCAGCACCTTGTGATCTGGTTTCCTGCCGTCTTTAAAAGGTATCTGCAGAGCGTGCGTCTCCTTGTCCGATGGATATTCGGTATAGTGACCGACACCTGTGGTGTCTACAGCGACGATGAAGCCATTGACGCCTTCCATGACCCAAAGCTCATCGGAACTATTGGGAAGCGTGACGTGTGCGAGACCAGAAAGAAGTACGAAAAGCCTGCCTTGTTCAACGGTGGTGTCCCCCGGGCATGCATTGCGTTGACTTCAAACGTAGAGATTCATGATATGGTCACATACATTGCATGTGGCGGCTTATGAAGCCCTTCTTGTGAATGTGGTGGCAAGACCACATAGGTCAGATTGGTCACATTCGCTGCAGGGAAAGCCATTCCGACCGTAGGATACGACGCAAAAGGCGTCTCAAACTGCCAGCACTCTAGCTGCGCATTGCCATCTTTGTCGGAAACGACGGCGCTAGCAGTGAGGTATCGTCGACCATCCGACGAGGCTGAGTGACATACTAGACATAACAGCAAGAAAACAATGCAGCTAACAACCATTTCAGTAGTGCTTTCTGATGACAAGTCTGTGTTCAGATCGCAGATGGTTAGGTACCTATACGAGGGTCAATGGAGAAGGCGTTGCAGAAGGCGTTGCGTGTCTTGCGCATGTGCCGCCTCTCCGCTTCAAGGTTGAGTCGATCCCCTGCCAAGACCTGTTGCCATGCCGCAAATAGAAACACCCAAGATCTCCTTCCACGAGCCTTACGACCACCGCAATACCTCACAGCCTCACACCCGCCACGCTCGCTTCAGTCATTCGCTTCTACCATACCGTTACGCACTCGAGCTCGGCCTGCAGTGTTCAATCTTCCCACAAACATTCGAAACACCGCTACCAACTCGTCTCCCTAACTCAGCCTTCTCGCGTTGCCCAGCATGGGCTTCGGCGACTTCACGACGTTATGCGAGCAGGCTGCACTACCCATGTGTAAGCTGGTGGGCTCTACCAGTCCACTCACCGGCGAGATGACCGGCATCCAGGCCAAATGCTACTCCCGCACCGTCGAGGTGGCCAACACGACCATCTTCCAAGGCGCAGCCGGGATCGCACACATTGCCGCCCTTATCATGACGGTCATCATGATTGTCCACGTCAGGAGCAAGTTCACAGCTGTTGGTATGTCAGACACAACCTGAGAAAGAGACCTATACATGCCTTGAAAGGCGGCGCAGTAGAAAAACATGCAGACTAACATGGCGACTCTCTAGGCCGCAAGGAAATCACCACCTTCTTCTACAGCTACATGTCCCTCACGCTGTGCTCCCTCATCCTCGACTGCGGTGTCGTTCCCCTCGGCTCCGGCGCATACCCATACTTCGTAGCCGTACAGTCAGGCTTGACCTCCGCGACCTGCATCTGCCTCATGATCAACGGCTTCGTCGGTTTCCAGCTGTACGAAGACGGCACCACACTCTCCGTCTGGCTGCTTCGCGTCTGCAGTATCAGCATGTTCGTCATCTCCTTTGCGGTCGCACTCCTCACGTTCAAGGGATGGGCTGGCCTTGGACCTACCAACACCGTGGGCCTGTTTGTCGTGCTGTATATCTTCAACGCGGTATTCCTGTTCATCTACGTGGTCATGCAGGTGCTGCTCGTGATGGGAACGCTGCAGGATAGGTGGCCGCTGGGACACATTGCTTTCGGTGTGTTCTTCTTCGTCATTGGACAGGTGCTGCTGTACTGCTTCAGCAGGGATATCTGCGAGGGCGTGCAGCACTACCTGGACGGCATGCTTTTCGGCACTGTCTGCAATCTTTTGGGTGTCATGATGGTGTACAAGGTAAGAAACAAGTGGTTGTCGGTACTTTACAAGCCATTGCTGACCATTCTCCGCAGTACTGGGACTCTATCACAAAGGAAGATCTCGAGTTCTCTGTTGGTCAGAGACAGAACAACTGGGAAGTCAAGGAGCTTCTGCCGCACGAGGACGATCTCAAGAGGAACACTGTCTACCAGGAGAGCGAATACTCGAACAGCATGTTCCACCAGCCTCCTCAGCGTAGCTCGACCTATGGCGGTTACTAATCGGCATATTGGCAACTAAATTGTCTTTTTTCGCATTGCGGACGGCGTTTGGGCTTATTGATCTATGAGGGGGCTGGAAAGCGGGTTTGCATTGCCGAATTGGTTTCTAAAAGGCAGACCACGACTTATGTAGCACACACGTAATAATGTAAGAAGGCCCTCAATGGGCAATACCATACCGGTTCTTTCGTCCTCAGCTGTTATCCTGTGAGCGTACTCTGGATCGTACCGGCCCTCTTCAACGTCTCTAATTTCAATCACCGGCGGTTCGTTGTTCACTTTGTTGGTGGCATTCTTCCACACAATGTGACATTGTTGCCGTTTTCCGACGTCGCCGCCTTTGCGGGAGCAGGATCTGGTGAAAGCCCATTCAGAGACGGGCCCATAAAGTCTCAATCTTTACTCTCCTCGCTCGCGACGTTGCGATCAACGTGCTCTGAGCGTTCGATTATGCGTTCGTTCGTTCGATTGATAAGAGGATCGCATAAGTGTCTCAAACTCTCCATCCCGTAATCTCAGAAGACGGTATACCCATGCCACCACATGTAACCCAGGTTAACGCCAGTTCCAACAAGCGCATACGGCAAGTTCATCTCGATCACACTCCAGACCCACAAGGTACCGATCGGAGGCGCCCTCTTCATAACGGCGAAGTAGTCGTACGTGTTGCCAGCATAGATCATATAACAGCCCGCCGCCACCGTAACAGCAAGGTAGAACAGCTGTCTCGCAATCGGAAAGCTCGACGCAGTCTTCGAATGCAGCATATAGATGAGCATGAAAAGGATCGGCAGGATGGTTCCGGTACGTCTGAAGATCGGCGGCCATTCGATCTCTTGCCGGTATTGGTTATAGACCAGCACGTCGAGGGTGAAATGCAGCATTGAGAGCGTCGATGTATAGAAGAATGCTTCGCCGACCGGTCCGATGGGGGCATCGGAATCCAAGACGTTGCCTTCCTCGTCACGGACAAGGCCATCGTCATGCTTTTGCAAGAAGGGTTGTCCTTTAGCTAGCAGTGCTTGTCGTTCTTCGGCTAACTCGTATAGCGTCTTGCCTTTGGGCCCTGAACGGTCGGGTTGAGCCATGGGGATTTCTGGTGCTGGGGCTAGATGTGAGGTTGCTTTGCCCTCGCGCACTGCGGCGCGTCGTTCCCTTCTATTTCGTGGCTCTTGATTTTCTGCCATACTTCTGAGTCTGTTATTATGAATAAGTTGGTGTTCACCGTAATACAGTACTGATGTAGGGTTTCGCCAAGCCATGTGGTCGGTGCAGCTGCGCTTCCATTGGTCCGCTGTCACCATCACTCCCCTCAAACGTGAACGTCTCGACGACTCTCTTCTAATCCAGTCTACTTGTTGGAGACTGGCAAAGATGCATTGGGCAACGTGGGCTACGTTGCCAATTTTCATCATAGTGCTCTGGCTGTATACTGCACAATTGGCCGCCTCACTCCCCCAGCTCCGGGGGAAGCGGATATGTCTCCTCATCGCGCACCCGGACGATGAAGCCATGTTCTTCGCGCCCACTGTTCTCTCATTAACGCGGCCCGATTTGGGCAACCATGTCAAGATACTGTGTCTTAGCAGTGGCAATGCCGACGGTCTTGGTGAAACCAGGAAGAAAGAGCTCGTGAAGAGCGGTCTTCTACTCGGCTTGAGAAGCGAAGATGATGTCCTGGTACTGGATGATCCAAACTTCCCGGATTCAATGACCGTCACTTGGGATGCAAAGCGCTTGACGAGTCTATTGACGTCGACATTCGCGCCGAAAATGAGCAAGATTTCATCCAAGCAGCCCCCGGAAGCTAGCATCGATGTCCTGATCACTTTTGATCAACATGGCATCTCTTCCCACCCAAACCACATATCGCTATACCATGGCAGCGTCAACTTTCTCAGAACGCTGATGCAGAGGCACAGCGGTTGGGAGTGTCCCATCAAGCTATACACTCTCACCACCACCAACATTTTCCGCAAGTACGCCAGTATCCTCGAGGCGCCGATCAGTGTTGCTTCGGCTGTGTTTGCTAGAAAGGAGAGCGGAAACTTCCCCACGCCGATGTTGTTTGTGAGCGGCGTGGGTGGATACCGCAAAGCGCAAAATGCGATGACGCAGGCGCATGTGAGCCAGATGCGCTGGTTTAGATGGGGTTGGATTGGGATCAGTCGGTATATGATTGTCAACGACCTAAGGAAGGAAAGAGGACTCTAAGTGGCAAAGTGTCGGTTTGATAGCTGCCGCAACATACTGGACATAACCAGGAGCTCGCTTACTACTCAAGCTGACGGACGTCTGTAGCGATGGTCATGTGGAAACGCTGCCTACGAGTTTGTCATTTGCAGCCCTGACGATGCAGCTGATTCGGATACCCATACGCTTCTCATATGCACGTCGCTCGTCACCAAACCCCCCAGTCACAATGCCCTCGTCACGCGTGCCTGCGGGGCAAGCGAGCGGACACCCATACTTTGGCTATCAAAAGTGCGAAAATCCCGACCCACGCTGTTCAAGCATCGCTCTCACAAAGTCCGCCACCATCTGTATTGGAACCAACCACTCACGCTGCAGCTTCTCCCAACAAAATATCATGGCGTCATCCTCAAAGAGGAGCTCCCACAGCTCTTCCGATTACGAGCTACTGATCACTGACAAAGATCCCCAACCCTCTCCTTCAAAACCCCCAGCTCCCGCCGCTGCTATCTTGGTTTGCGGGTGTTAATCGACCTACGCCCACCGTTAGCCAAATGCGGAATCGTAGAGCTGTCGAACGGGCAAACTCCAAGCGTGTCGGTTTTCTCGGCGCACTGTTTGGCGCTAGGGCAGTGGAGGGAAGACTCGTCACGAAGAACAAGGAAACAGAGGACGAGGGCCAAGCCGGTGAGGCAGGCGATGAGGAAGGCTCGGCTGATGCTGAAGATGGGGAGAAGTCTGCAGACGATAAGGAGGAAGAGTCTAAAGGGTCCACTGCCGGCGCAGGCGATACCAATGGCAGTTCGGAGGCCGGAAAACCCGCTACAGCGCCCGGCGCGGAGGCGGAGAAGACGGGGGTTGATGAGACAGTGGGTGGCATTGTGCGCAATGAGAAGCCTGCAGAGCTGACATGTGCTGGTAGGAGCCGGACAAAGAGGGAGGAGAGGGAGCAGGTGGGGCTCTATAATGAGTCAAAGTGGTACATCGACGGTGTTTTCAAGCGGAGAAAGCTAGCCCAAATCCCGGAACCATCCAGCAACAAGGGATCTGGGGAGCCGCCTGAGGTGCCCAATGATGGATGGTTGACGGTCACTACAATCACGGAAGCAGAAGACAACGAGGATAACCCGCTGCTGTATATGAGTGGTGCACTGGGGACCTGAAAGTGTGTATGAAAGTCGTAGTCAATCCGATTGCCCCGTACTTTTTGTCTGTTCATAAGTACTTGATATCTGCCAAGTGCACTCTATACACTGATAGTCTTGAAGACACCAAACCCACTACCACCAGTCGCCATAAGCGTACCAGGAATCTGCGGGTGCCAGTGGGCCTCCTTGACCTGCTCCATATAGTGCACGAACAGCAGCTGCGGCGGCACGTCCTTAACACCAGCGGTGTTCTGGCTCTCCTCGTCGTCCAACTCGACCGCCAGATCCCACAGCGTAAGCGTGTTGTCGCCCGCGCAAACCGCCACGATACTGTCGTCCGTGGGGTGCCACTCGACACTGGTGATCTGCTCCTTGTGGAACTTGAAGTTGGCGACCGGCGTCTGCTTGCTGGATCCAGAGCCGGCCTGTGGCTTCCACTGTCGCAAGTCCCAGACGGCCCACTCACCGTCGTCGGCGCCGGAGGCGAGGAGGTGGGTCGTTTGCCGTGACCAGGACAGCACGTTGACGTCGGTGCTTGAGACCTGGACGCTCAGAGCGGGCTTCCGGGACTTGGACCGCGCGTCCCAGATCTTTACTGTGCCGTCGCTGCTGGCAGAGGCGAAGACGTTGCGTTCGGAAGGCGACCATTGTAGTTCCTCTACTGAGCTGGCATGGCCGGTGAAGGGAGTTGTGTCGGTTACGAAGCCGCCGCCTTCGGTGCGGGTGGTGGCGAAGATCTTGCCGTCGACGTCGCCGGTCAGGAGCTTGCCGCTGGGCACGAGAGGCGACCAGTCGAGCGCGTATCCCTCGCTCTTCTTGTGTGCGCGGATGGTGCTGAGGGGCTTGTTCTGTTGTGGGGAGATGGTTGTGCCTGGGACGTCGAATGAAGTAAGGTGTGGGGTAATGTCGTGAATCAAGACCTCGCCGGACTCGGTCATAGCCGCTGTAAGAGTTGTGGGTGGTGCAGAAGAGCTAGCCTGTGGGCTCTGGTGCGCACGTATCCGGTTCGTGCAGGATGTGAGAGGAATGCTCTTGGTCTCCAGGATTGGGTCTGCGTTCTCGTCCTCGTCATCTGAATCCTCATCTTCCGACTGTTCTCCCCGGTCCATGCGTGACAGACTGCTCATCTTCATCACCATTATCTGGTTCTCCTTCTCCCGTCCTTGCGCGGCCTGTGTGCCTGCAACTGAGTAGACAGTGGCTGGGAAGGCTCTCCTTTCGTTGCCCAGGTTGTCGCGGACAATATCGAACGAGAGACACGGCCATGGCGCGTCTAACGTGTGGAGCATCTCGTATGTTGAAAGATCTGGCGCAAGAGTCTGTCCTGCATCGAGCTTATGTCTTCCGGGAATGAATGTGTCTTGGTCTACTTCCATAGCTGTTCCTGTCGTTAGTGGCGCATCCTGACCTCTCGATTTGTCGCGCGGACTTACCCTCCCTCTCCTCAGCTTCTCTCTCCTCATCTGGCCTACCATCTACACCAGCCTCCAATATTTCATCCTCGCTCTCGAATTCATCCTCGAACTCGTCCTCAAACTCCATGTCCTCTCCATTCTCCTCCTCGTTCACAGGTCTCTGACCGGCCTTGAGAGCCTGAACTTCCTCGTCCGACTCGTCTGCTGTTCTTTTGCTCATTTTGATGTGTGGTGTATGAAGTAAATCAAGAGTTGCGCGGCGGATGGCGTATAGAAAGATCAATGCCAAGCCTTAACTTTCTGGAAAAGAAGGTTTCTCTGACGATAGGGCTGGACGCCGATCTCTCCGCTGGCGCGGAACGATCCCTGCGGAACATCAACCACCACCGAGGGGCAGAGCTAAACATCCACACGCTCCTCGACACAAACAACGCCCTTCGACCCCCATTTCACGTATTGCAAACGACAACACTCCGACCGAAGGCCTCGCCCGGAGTCCAGAACGCGGCATAGCAACCGGAATATCGGACCAATTCACGCGTATATCATTGCTACACTCTCGGCGGCTAGGGTAGTGTCTCTCTAAGCAGCCTGACCCAACACCTTAGTACACAACATAATTGCAACACTGCCCCTTGCATTATCAATCCGAGCCACTCCACGAGGAGCGTCGACGCTCGTGGCAATCGACTCGGTCCGGGCCAACCAAAACCGGTCGTCAGGAAGACAAACAAGCGTGGTCAGCCATGTACGACCCGCAGTCCCAAGCCGGCGCCTTCGAGGGCAAACACGACCCCAACCTAGACGACGCCAGCATGCACACCATCACCGCCTCATCCGTGCAAGCTCTCCCAAACGTGCACGATTACCAGCAGCAGCACTCACAGCCACGACCACAGACCTCGTATTCCGACACTGGCTTCGCGCGCTCCTACCACTCCGGACAGGAAACACCGGAACAATACCAGCAATATTCACAATCACCGACCCCTGAGGAAGCGAACGGGAGGGCGAGGTACAACGAGCAGGGACAGAATATCTCGCGTCCGGGGTCGGCTATGAAGGGGGAGAATGGACAATATCAGCAGCAGGAAGCCCGGGGACAACAGGCTCAGAAGAACTCAAGCGTGGTCATCAAGGTTGGCATGGTGGGAGATGCGCAGATTGGCAAGACCAGTTTGATGGTCAAATATGTGGAAGGAAGCTGGGATGAGGATTACATTCAGACATTGGGTGGGTATCTCCATATCCGGCGTTGGATTGTGAGGGGAAAGGGAGCCAAGACTGACGTGCATTCAGGTGTCAACTTTATGGAGAAGACCATCAGCATCCGAAACACTGAGATCACCTTCTCGATCTGGGATCTGGGTGGACAGCGTGAATTCGTCAACATGCTGCCGCTCGTTTGCAACGACGCCGTCGCCATCCTCTTCATGTTCGACCTCACCCGCAAGAGTACACTCAACAGCATCAAGGAATGGTACCGCCAAGGCCGTGGATTCAACAAGACCGCCATTCCTTTCCTTGTCGGCACCAAGTATGACCATTTCGTCAACTTCCCCAAGGAGGAGCAGGAGGAGATCAGTCTGCAGGCGAAGAGGTTCGCCAAGGCTATGAAGGCTAGTTTGATCTTCAGCAGCACCAGCCACAGCATCAACGTGCAGAAGGTATGATCCAATTCACCCGTACCACCTCTGTGAGACCATACTAACCTCCCGTCCAGATCTTCAAGATCGTCCTCTCAAAAGCTTTCGACCTCCGCTGCACAATCCCCGAGATCGAGCACGTAGGCGAACCCCTCCTCCTCTACCAATCCGTCGGCTAGGCGCCCTTAGATGCCGCCAACGAGAGCAGCTGCTCAGAGACCAGCTCCGCTCACGTTGCCGCACAGGCCGTCAATCCCCCGGTCTCTGTAGCGGCCAGGAAGTTCAAGACCAAAACCTGTGTTATTGGTCGACGCAGTCAATGAATACACACGAATGTACGTTGGCCGGATTTCAAAAAAAACATGGAGTCAAGTAGGAAACGGGATTAGGGATGCATGCATTGAATTGGCGATTTTGGGGTTTTCGAAGGGTCGTGTATGCGTTTTTTCATTGTCGCAGTGTATTGTGTATTGCCTATTGCTGCTGCTATTGTGTCTTGGTTACCAAGTGTTGATCGCTGGGTACGAGGCTGGCGTGGCTGCTTGTAATGTCGAACTAGAAGTCGATTACAGTATATTCATCGCCCAACCCGTTGCCATGCCCAGTACTTGCCGTTGGATTTCATAGTTGACTGGCGTTGGTGAAGGCTCCTGTAAGCACCTGCTCCTACGCTTGCTTTCGCAGAAACAGAGGCTCAAGCGCTGTTGTCCTCTATCTCTGCTACCTCAGAATCATTCAAGCAGGGATCGGAATTCCAGTGCAAACTTCAAGGTAGTCTACAAAGCGAACCAACAGCGCTCAAAGCCTCCTAGAGAGGCCGCTGCCCTAAGTGTGGTGCTCCTAGCCGCTCGCAGTGTTACGTTCCTTCCACTGTAGACACACTGCTAAAAATCGGTTGGCTGGGAGCCTGAGGGTCACGTACCTTCCATATAGCAGCCCCCCCTGGCCCTTACCTAGTCCGCTATTCGATCATCTTATATATCACTCTACATCCTGCCTTGCTACCACACTCGGTGTCTCATGTCAACACACACGCCGCAACGCTCTGGAGTTCTTGCTCTGAAGTAACGTCTCTTCTCGTTTCTCGAGCCCTCTGACGAGTTTAGCTCGGTACCTTTGGTCTCCAATACCGGGCGTATTTCCCCTGCGCCCACTTACATCTGGGGCTGTCTGGAATGGAGGAGTCACTCCTCAAAACCTTCGATAATATGGCATTCGAGAATCAGGTCGAGAGCTTCTCCATAGCTTACTCCAAGGTACGAGTGATGAATACTCCCCACTACCTGTCAAATACTAAGTCTCGATAGTACATCATCTTGGCATATAATTCTGGGCCGGGAACCCTGACCTCCCACTACTCAGCTAGTGCCAACGAAATGCTTGGTTTGAATGCATCCTAGATCGGCGTCCGGTATCATATCCCCGCTCAAGAGCCACAAGCACTACACTGTCTCCCATAGACCGCTATCTCGCCTAGACTACTCCTGCATTGCTCTAAAGCAAGCCATTTATGAGCAGGAAAGTCTCGAAACTTCCTTCTAGACACCCTCGACCTTCCCGGCCGTACCAAAGGTCAACCGGATGCGAGTGTGCTCTCAGCACCAAATACACCGCCAGAACCAGTGTAGAGCGCGTCATGGAGACTGCGCCCAACGTCGCTCCGGCAGAGGAGGTCCACCCGGCATCAGGTGAACGTCGCGTGCGAGACTGTCGACAACAAGTCGAGGTTGGCTTCCCAATCTTGAACGTTTGGAGCGCAGACCCCCATCTAACATTATTTGATTCTTCGAGTCACGCCGCACGACAGTGGCACAGGCAGGATGCCCAGGGACGGTATCTCGAGTAAGCAGCCGCCTCCTGTGGCGCAGGTGCCCGTGCACAAGGAGACGTTCTCCTTTGGCTCTGACCGCGCGGCGGAGCGGCTAGCGATGGAGAGGGCGGAGTATGAGCGGATGAGGGCCCCTTTTCAAAGAACATCAGCGATACGACGAGTGCGTTTATTGTCCGTTTTCATTGGCAGCCACATCTGTTCTCTAGGGGAGCGGTTGAAGATTGGAGCAATCTCGAGAGGTCCAGTAGGATGACACAGAGTGGGATCGAGGCCGATATAGCCACATCAATCGCAGACTATACAGAAGCTGGATGTAGGAAGGTCGTGGTGCTAGGAACTGACGACGGCACCGCAGCCTTGCTGGCCCGGACAACCCAGCGCCTCCCCGCCATAATCCGCAACGCTAACCTCACAGTCTACATGCCCGAAGGCTTGGACTGTTTACATAACCATGAAATTCAGGCTAGAATGAATACCTTCGCTCACGTAAAGCTTTATGCCACGCCTGTCCCACATCTCCAAACTCCCTGAGAGCCTCATACACCAATTCCTTGAAGACACGCAGAAACTCCTCCCTCGCCCGCTGCCCATCTTCTGCCTGTCCAAGGAAAACATGCTCCGGCAGCAGATCGTCGGCCCGGTCAAGCCGCGCCACCAGCCGCTCGTCCACCCACAAAATCATCTGGTATCTCCATGCCTCATCCCACATTATCCTGGACCCGTGCATGTACGGCGTGTGCTTGACATACTGTCCTGTGCCGTAGCCTGAGAGAAATGTCAAAACGTGGTTGCGCTGGTAAGTGTCATATTTCATGGCCGGGGTGAACCAGCCGTACTGCGGTCCCGTGATATCCACAATGTACCTCGTTTCCCCCTTCTGGATTGACGCTTGGTTTGAAGACTGTGCGGATGCATGAGCAGATTTGTGCAGTACCACGACGCTGAAAACATCGTGACGGGTGTGAGTGTTGGCGCTAACTTCGGACGCGGAATTGCACAGCTTCATGGTCCGGTTCGTCGCCCCTGGCAATGGTGAGAACTGCAGTGTTTGGAAGTCCTTGCAGAACCCTGGGTCGCTATTAGCATGCACTGAAGTTGTATGATGAGCGCGATAGCTTACAGCCGAGCAATAGCTTCACCATGCCATGCATGTATGCACACGCATCTCCACACATTAGATAGCACAAGATGGACAGCTTGTCGCGTGCGCTTAAAACCGCCGGCAATCTGCAGTTGTCAAATGTCAGAAGGGAGTGAGGAAGATCCTTCCGATGCATTCGGAGCACGTCATTTTCCGCTTCTTCGACATGACGTATCGTCTCTGTGTAGGTTGCTTCGTAGAGAATGCAAAAGGCTGATCGGACGAGCTCTGCCGCGTGCATCAGGGCTCGGGTGGCCTGGTCTTCTGTCAGTAGAGGGATAGGCGATGCTGAGTTGGACATTGGGTTGGCTTGGTCGGTCCACGGGTTTGGAAGAGGGAGGGTTGTTGCTGTGCTGGCCATTGCCTTGGCCTGTTGGATCCGAGGTCTGTGGAAGGGTGGGTATGTCAGATATAGAGTTGGCTCGAAGAGAGGAGCAAACGGGATGAAAGAGGTCTTTCTTCTATGACATGTGGAAGTCGTTAGAGAATCCTTGGTTATGTGGGAGACTTACCGATTGTGTGAATGCTTTTTGAACCCTCTTGAGTACTGTGCCAGTTGCCGTGGTGTCAAGTTACGTGGGACAAGTTTTCGAAGGAAGGACATTGATATGGAGCGGCTCTAGAGGCCTGCAGGGGGGTTTGGTTATGACCATACGGTCTGGTCTGCATGTATAGAATTCAGTAGATGTGGCTCGTCTTTTACCTTCGCTCCTGTAGAAGAGGTTGATCCTCTCCATTTCCAATCCGTTTCTCATTGTCACTGGCCACTCTGCATTGAGTCAGCGTCTCATACATACAAACATAGTAAAGGATGACATACGCCACAAAGCCAACAAATGTGAACAGATAGCCTGCTCCAATGTACGTCAAGACCCACTCGAAGACGCCTGCCATCCTCATGTGGTTTGTCCAAAGAAACGCGGTGAAGCATATGCCGCAAGCGATATCAAGCAGCAAAAAGGACGTGTTCGCAATGCACCACCTCTTCAACTTTTTATACTCGCTTTGTCCCCATGCTTGGTCAAAGTACACAATCGACGTGCAAACAGCACTCGTACCCAGCCCAACAAAACAAGCCAGTAACAAAGGACCGTGTACCGCGTGCCAATGGAAGGTGTCGAAGATCGTAAGTAGAATCAGGCTCAAACTCGCGACCATGCCACTCCCGACTGCCAGATACGACACGATTTTGCGGAACCGCGCGTCCTGCATCCCATACATGAGCGGCGAGTAACGCGCATAGTGGACAGCGGCGAGCGTGCCAGTAAAAGATATCGCCGTGATCACTCCGCCGACGATGAAGAGTGGTTGCAGTTGGAAGGCACCGATGTCTGATATGAAGCTTTATGCAAGTCAGTTGCGTTTGTACCCAGGCTATGTAGCTTTGAGGCTCGGCGGATGGCTGAGGATGCCTGTTCCCCGGAGACGGGAGGAGGGCCGATGGGGGATTTTATTCGACCACACGTCCCGTATGCCGGACGGCAGTCGTTATGTACATGTATATATCGCCTTGCATGTCCCGCATGCAGTACATGTACAAGGACATGTCAAAAGCTTATCTGTAGTAGGAAATCGACGACTGTAGCTCTCGGAAGGCTGTCTTATGTCGTACATGTAATGCTGAAAAAGAAAACTGTTTTCGGTTCACAGAAGAAGAGAAATGTGCATCATATACGCTACATAAGGATTGCTTTGGAAAGGGTACTTGGGCCGCCGGAGCGCAAGCCAGTAAAGCAGCAGAATCGTCAGAGTGAAGAACCACGCCGAACTCGCGACCAGGGGAAATAGCCAAAGGCGACGCAAAGGTATTGACCGGGCCATTTTTGAGACAAGGACAAGTGCTTTGTTTCCCGCGCTGAAGGTCCGGGGTCTGGAGAACTGGAGAGCTCTGTATTTTGCCCGGAAACGAACGAAATGGGAAGACTGATACCTTATCTATAGGGAGTAAGGTACGGTGAACGACCGAACACAGGTAGATGATGACATCCAGGTCCGCCGCACGCGACATCGCCGACCGCCTCTAACCCCATGACTCGCGATCGTTACGAAAGTCGCCGGCATGTCGTATCCGGCGCCTGCAAGGCTTAGCATGTATTGCTTGTTCAAATCGTCAAGAGACTATTCACTAGGAGTGATATGAAGGAAATGAAGGAGACAAAGATTTCTAAATACATACCTAAGGAACGGTATATCAAAAGTTCCAACTTCTCCGTACACTCTATGATTGTACCACCGTAAGGTAGAGCCACCCAAGCCTTGGCACTTTAACCCCGCACGTGCTCTCGCGACGCGTCCAAACGCGTCCCCCACCACATCTCCATCTCACTCCACCTCTTCCGTCCATACCAGACCAGCAAATCGCCACCGAAAACCCTCCCACGCCCAACAAAGTTCCACAGCTCTTCCCCCGAACCGAAGACCGGACTTTGCACACCAACTTGCGCAACAATGTCCGAAGCCACCCCCCGCATCACAGCCCCCTACCTGGAGCAATTCAGCCACCAAACCGTGCGCATTCTCGGAAAAGTGACGCAGTTGCGCGGTGAGCAGGCGACGATCGATGCTGGTGGGCAGATTACGCTGCATTTGAATCGCGTGCGTGTCTCTCCCTTTCCCCTTCACCTTCCCTTCCCTTCCCTTTCACCCCTTCCCTGCTTCCAAGTGGCTTTGAGGCATCGTACATCGTACCGTCTGTTCGTGAGTTCGAAGCATGACTATGGCTAAACGCGAAGAATTGCAGGACTCCCATCTCACGGTCGACCACGCGGTTGAGGTTATTGGAAAAGTGCAGAATGACCTTAGTGTGAGGGTGCTGGTGTCGACGGATTTTGGGACGGGTATTGGTATGTTTTACTTTTGGGCGCGCTGCTTCCCCTCTCACCCTATCTTCCCCCTTTCCTCCTCTCCCTCTCTTCCCCACCCTCTTTCTCCTCTCTCTCACATAAAGCCCCGGCTGGTGTGACAATCACGCTGAACAGTTCGCCTCATGCAGATTTCGGCATCGCCGACGCCGTCGTCGACGCCACGCACCGGTACCACGAGATATTCTACCAGAAGGACTCCTGAGCTTGCCCCATTCTTTTCGAAACGGGGGGTTCCATGTCTCTAAAACCCCAGAACGCCGCCCATTTGCTGTAACGGTACTCGAAAGTGGCTTGGCTTAGCCCTAGCATAACCATCGCGCAGGCGGTTCCCCTACTTGGAACGCCCGAGATATGGGAGGTGGCGGAGAGGGGAGGAGGTGCTTCTGATGGCTTGACGCCGCGGATTCGGATGCGGCCTTTCTACAGCTTGCTGGGATTTGCACCTGAGCAGAGCGAAAGGGTACAAGTATGTAGGCATACCTTAATGAAGCCGGTGCGGAAGATTCGAGCAGGGGCCGCGAACGCGAGACATTTTTCTGGACCGAGACTTTTCGGCATCACTGTTTTGCTGCAATACGAGATCAATGATCGATTTAATCCCTTTGCGGATATGGATGCCCCTGGCAACATGTTCTCTCTAATGAGATCATAGGTTGTGAGCGCAAGATTTGTTCAAATGCATAGCTTGCTAGTACTTGTATAACCTTCTCTACCCGTACCGAATTACTTCCCGATATATGCATAGGATCTACGACGAGTAATCGAAGGCGATCTGTGGTACTCCAGCAACACTGCACTCGGATATGATCTTCTACAGTATGAATGCCGGTCCCGCCTCCGGCAAACACAGCCTTTTGAACCATAGAGAGGGACGGCCACCGACGTGACGACCTTGTTCCTCCTACAAATGCCATCCTTCTCCGGACCGTTGTGGGTGAGCTACTGTTCCCGAAGCCGGACGTTTACCATCAGAACTCGCCCCAGGAAAGATAACATAGTTACATGAAGTCTTCCTTCGGTATCTAGTGCAGAGACCATAGTGCGGTTGGAAGACCAACTAGACGCATCGGAAGACACGACCCGTCCTTGCTTGCCATTCCGGCCACGAGAGCCGAAATTTGGTTCTTAGGTACGCCGCGGTGAAGAGTCGGCGGCAGTGACATCCTTGCCCCTTATAGCAATTGGGTGCCTCTAGAAGTTGCGGGGCGGCATTCTCTCAGCCTCCGTGTAGCGTGGAGACAAAGACAACATTGTCCCCGGCCTGGAGCTCATATTGGTCTTCGCCCTCAAGCTCCCAGTCGGCGTCATTGATGAGGACCAGGATCCCAGGACGTCTACACATGTCAGCTGGAGCACTAACATCTTTGCATGAGCCGACTTACACTGAACCGTCCAGAACGAAAAGATCCTTCTTCTGACTCTTCATTACGTTTTCGCAGAGATACTTGATGAGGAAGGCAACATTTGCAGGCTGCCCATCGCTGTCCACGGCTGGCAGCGAGATTTTGTGATTCCGCTTATCTGAGAAGAGCATCTCCAGGCCTCCGCTGCAGATGAGAGTCAGTGATGGGCGGACCACAGTGGTGTGGAAAGGCGTACGTGAATTCGACCTTGATGTCGATGTTGTCCGCCATGATGCGCCGCTCAATCAATTTGACAGAAAGTACGCCAGACTTGATTTGATCTCTATACCCCTGGCGCAAGTATATCCACCGACGTTCAGTTATACGGATGTTTCTCCAGTTTGTTCTCCGTCCTTGTGTCTAAACGCGGCAGGCAATGCGGGCTTGGCGTTGTGCTTGCCATTCTGTCGTGCGGGCGAGTTGTCCAGGGCTGACCGGCTGAGCAGCCGAGCGACGGCGGTCCGCTGCGGCGCTGCATGTGCTTATCTCGGCCAACAGTCATTGCTTCAGGTCAGGCATCACACTTGATCAGCCACCGGTTGCTCATCTGCAGCTAATTATCACACCTATCAAGACGATAAGTAAGGCAGGACACCATCTTATTCCGATCATGTCCGTGACAGGAAGTGCCAGCCGTCACTGGTGCATCTCACCCCCGAGAACACCCACCTACTCCTCCCGTATCTATCACTATCATAACAAGTCCTACCCCTCCCCTTCCCCCCTCCCCCTCCTCCACTACGCCATCATACCACACCTGCTTGTATACTCGGATCTAGAGCGGTAGACTCTTAGACTGCATCTTTCTCTTTTGTTCTCTTCTATCACGTCTATATCATCGGACTCCTCTCACGCATCGTCTCGTGCCTCGACCATGTCATGGCGCATGACAGTGGCAGCATCTGAACCATCCCTACCTCCGCACTGCGAGCCTGCCAGCGACTTCCTCTTCCGCTTCTCCTCTACCTTCCATGTATGCGTACCCACGAACTTGGCCTTCGTCTCGACCACACTTGGCACGTTATCCATCATCTCCTGGCTATTTGCACAGCTACCGCAGATCTACAAGAACTACAGCCTGAAGAGCACGTCCGGACTCTCCATATATTTTCTGGTAGAGTGGTGTCTGGGAGATCTCAGCAACCTGCTGGGAGCCGTTTCCACGAAACAAGCAAGTTGGCAGATCATCATAGCCGGCTACTACTGCTTCGTAGACTTTAGCCTGGTGCTGCAGTGGCTGTGGTACGAGCACTTCCATCACGGGCATACCTTGAGGCGAGTGTGGCCGAGGAAGAGCAGAGACGGAGATGACGATTACATGCAGCGAGTGGTTATAGAAGGTGTGCCGGCACTCAGCGGCAGTAACACGGGCGAGGCAGGTACTCCCACGCAGCAAAAAGCCTCGGCGAAGGACATAGGCTCCAAAGCTCCGAAATGGCGGATACCGGACTTCGAACAGGCACGCGACAGGGGGGAGAAATCGACGCCGACCTCACGTCTCTACGTCCACCGCACGCAGCCATCGTCCTCAATCCCATCGCCATCCCCACGCACCGTCCTCTTCATCGCCTGCTTGATCTCCCTCGCTACCGCCTCGCCCATTCAGCCGACAACACCCCAGCCCTCCCTCGACCCTACCATGACCAGCACATCGCCCACGCCACTCGAAAACGCAGGCACGATCCTCTCCTGGCTTTCCACCGCCCTCTACCTCTTCTCACGGCTTCCCCAACTGGTCAAAAACGCCCGCCGCCGGTCAACCTCCGGTCTCTCACCGCACCTATTCCTCGCCGCCTTCTTCGGAAACCTGTTCTACAGCACTTCCATGCTCACCAACCCGCTCGCCTGGGGCTCGTATCCGGCTCATGGCGCTGGCGGCTGGGTTGGCGCGGAGCCGAGTGACCGTGGCGAGTGGATTATTCGCGCGTTGCCGTTCTGGCTCGGCGCGGCTGGCGTGCTGGGTCTGGACGGCGCCGTCGGGGTGCAATTCACGATCTACGGAGAGAAAGAGAACAAGGTTGTGGTCGTTGAGGAAGATGCTGAGGCAGGCAGATGGAGGTGGCGGCGTGTGAGTGGTTGGATGAGGGGATGGGTGCCGAGCTTTAGTGAGCCGAAGGGCAGGGAAGAGGAGAGCGGGGGACTGTTGGTTGCGGGAGGGCAGAATGAGGGCTATGGGACTGTGAACTAGAAGATGGATCGAATTGGGTAATGTGCGATCTTGACATGTCAGCGACGTAAGAGGCATAGACAGGCAGACGGGCGACGATAATCGACGGGTCACGATCATGAGATAGATGAGCTTGCGTATTGGCATTTGAGAAATTTGGGGCCGGTTATAAACTGCATTTAGAGCTTGCTGTGGCATTGAATTTACATGAACTCAGGAAAGACATAAGTAGCTGAAAGAGGTAGCCTGTGGTGAGGAAAAGCAACGCTCAGAAAACCAAAGTTGCTTGGTGACTTCTGGACTTGGTCAGACCTTGTTCTAACCAACGCAGATGGACGAAATTTGCAAAACCCTGCTGTCCGGCACTATACAAACCTTCTGAACGGCCTATCTTCATAGGAGCTTGGGGGCCCCTCTGCTTGCACGATGACAGGTGAAGGCCAGGACGTCGTCAGCCTCAACAGGTCCGCGAAGTTGTCTTGAAAGGCCCGGGCGCGCGCCAGCACATTTAATCAGCCACGAGGTAGCTGAGAACAGTTGGATCGAAGCGTTTCTGCCCCCACAACCAATTCTGGGCTGCGCTACTGCCCAAATCGCTAGACTTACATGACCTTTTCACGTTCGCGTGGCTCTAAGCACTGGACTGTCGCTGAGTGCCCGATGACAACCACTTTCCCCGATGGAGCTCTCCATGAGGCCTGCCCTCACAAATTAGTCAACACAGCCCGATATTACACGCATATCTCTTTTCCAGATGTCACTGTCATAATGTGAGGTTAAGGAAACTTCGCGGTGACACAATAGCTAGTCTTTGGGGACTACGAACACAGCAGCCATATTCTGGTCAGTCTTGATTGCCTCAAATCTAATTCACGCCACACCCGTCTGGTTGTCTTCCCAATAGGAAAGTCGCACACCAGATCCCGGCTGGTGTATTCCAGCCACCAGCGCAGCGCCAGCCACAGCCTAACTCTGAGCTGTGTTTATTTACCAATGCGACCCACTGCGTACCGTTCAAACTTGCTCTGAGCTTTCTGCTCCGTGTTCCATTGGGCTAGGGCTCCTAGTCGGGGCGTTAGCACACTTCCAGAAGCTTTAGTTTAACTCATCTGGGTTACCAACGTACTGAACCTTGGTGAGCCAATCTTGCGAATGATGGTCTGCTTAGGAATACGAATTCGGATGCGCGGATATGGCTTGATGATCTCACCGCCATGCTGATCTGTACTGTATACCAGCTTGATCAACTCAAGGTACTACGATCCATGTCACAATTTGGATTCGAAAGCGACCTTGTTGTGCAATAACAGCCCAGTGGCTGCGCAAACAGTGCAGGAAGTGCGCAAATGGGCGACAGAAGTCCCAGCTTTTCTGGAACAAGCAACTCCCACTGGCAGCTTATATGACCTGTTTCAGATTTTATTGCTGCCTGACACCTGGTTGACATCGTAAGGATACGGTTCTGCACAGCATTCTCGTCCATACAGTTGATCGATATCATTCATCACAGGCCTGCGCTGTACAAGACAAAAGAAATATATGGCGGTGCTTATCCGTCAAATACCCAAACCCCGAAAAACCCCCGTGTGAGATTTGAAAATATACACCTTGTCCCATTCCCAAGCAGAGACCATTCTCTTATCCCTTATTCCATTTCCCTTTCCCTTTCCCTTCCCCCCTTCCCTTTTCTTCAGTTCTCCTCCCTCTACCCTTTGTCCTCCTCTTCGTGGAACACAACATAATCTTCCTCACACCCTCCCCGCACTCCTCGTGACAACCGGGGTCCTCCTAATAATGCCCAAATCCCACGGACCAACACCAGACCCATTACTATGACTCTTCCTCGCACTCTCCCAGTCCCTCACGAACTTGTTCTTCGCCCACGGCACATCGACCGGCGTCAGATCAGGCGCCTGCATGTAGTTCACCTGCGCGTTTTTCCTGCCCCTGACACCCTTCACGGTGCTCGAAGCGGCGGTCGATTTCCTCGACGGGGAGGCGTAAGAGGCTGATGAGGAGGAGGTGGTGGTGGTGTTGGGCTGAGCCGGTCGCATCTCCTTGATGATCTGTCTGAGCTCAGCGTCACCGCTCGCGACCTGAGCGCGCAGATAGCTCAGATTCTGATCCCTAGTCAAGCCCGCCATGACGGGTTCGCGCTCCTGATAAGCGAATCTCTGCGGCTGCGGCGCGTCCTGCGGCAGCGTGTTCGGGTCGAGCAACGCCTCAGAGCCCTTGTCGAGCAACTGCACGATATCCAGACTCTCGCCCGGCGGGATCGGTGTCGTGTGCGACGGCGTGATGCAGTCCATATCGACCTCCTTGCGTAGCACGTGGTCGATGTCGACGGCGCTGAAGTAGGCGCAGCTCTGGGGCAGGTCGTCAATGCCCATTTGCTGGGAGAACATGGCGCGGGTCCAGAGGTTGGCGACTTGGAGCGCCATGGCGGCCCGGTATTTGTCCTCTTCCTTAACCAGGTAGCGGATCTCATCGTGCACGGTGATGGCGACGCGGGCGCGGATGTTGTAGCGGCGGCAGAGATATTCCATCGATACGATGAGCAGATGTAGGTAATCGACGCCGCTGCTTTGGATCGCCCAGTTGATGCGGGAGGTCATGAAGCCGCCTTTGGAAACGAAGCGGCGCATCAAAGCCTCGGTGATTCCGGCGCCTAGGACGGGCGTCCGCGGCCGTTCCTGCTCCGCGAAATCCTCGAGCTTGTTGAAGACGAAAGACTCGGTGCCGCCACGCCAGAATGGGCGTTCGTGCAAGATCTTACGCGTTGTCTTCTGACCCTTGGTCTCCTTGTACAACTTGTTCGCCGTCTCGGCGGCCTGGGCGTCGGAAACGGAGGGATTGAACTGGCGGATCAGAGTGGAGGCGAACTTGATGCCAGCGCCATAGATGCGGCCGTAGTTGAAGACCTTCGCGTCGTTACGCGAGATGCCCAGGATCTGGGCGGTGCGTGAGTGCAGGTCCGTGCCGGCGGCTTTGGTGCCTTCAAGAGTCATGAACCCGATTGCGTTGCCGCCGTGCAGCTTGAAGGAGGCGTCGCCGCAGAGAGAAGCGATCCAGAGTTCTTCGCTGTCGACATCGGCCCCAACGAAGCAGTATCCTGGTGGTGCTTTGACCATGGATTTGAGCTCCGAGCCCACGCGGTTTTTCTTTGCGTTGCTGGCAGTGAGCCAGGTGTTTTCGACTGCGCGCCGCGTGATGGTGCCCATTGGGATGACTTGCGGGAGGATGTAGCCTACGTCGGCTTCTGATGCTTCTACGCTCTTGTCGCCGAGCTTTTCTTGCTCGAAGACGACCATTTGGGACATGATGCGATCTCTAGCACTGATCCAGTACGAACAGGACGCGTTCATCTCAAGCGCCTCCTTTGCGTAGGTGTATTCGGACGAAAGCGTCCCGTTCTCGAAAAAGTGCAAGTATCCCTTCGCAAGTGGGTTGGCACATCGCGCTTGCGGGCCATCCTTATGAGGGAGCTTGAAGTAGACGTGCTGAAAATCATCCCGCAATACCGGGTTTTCTTCCTCAGACATGTCTACTTCGTTGACCGACTGATTGGTATAGGAAGCGACTTCGCTCTTAGGTACTTTGAATGTCCATCCGTACTTATCCGACCAGACCAGTGGGAAGCCGTCCCAAGCCAGTCGGAAGAGGAGCGGAGCGATCCGTGTGCGCACAGTAAGATTGATATCCGCGCCAGCCTTGACGAACAGATCCTTATACCATTTGGGCATGCCAGGCATCTTTTGCCGGGCCGCCGGTCGCGGAGGGTCACCCTTCTTCTTTCCCTTCACCATCTTAACCTCTTGCCCGGACCAGTCCAGCTGGCAGAGCCAAGGGTCGTTCTCAAACTTCTCAGGGTCGCCCTTCAACTCGAGCGCCTTCTCCGCAAGATCCACCAACCGCTGCTCCACTGCATCCGACAGCTTGTGGTACGTCGCTTCGGCATTACCAATATAAGCTTGCCAGGTTCGATCCACGGGTAGAATCTCGGCCGAAATGTGGCGTAATGCTGCAAAACTCACAGGATGTGGGCATGTCTGTAGGAAAAGTGGAAAGACTTTCTTGTACACCCGATGTGTGATCTCCACATCGGCCGCACAATAATCCAGCAATTCGTCAAGCTTGCCGAGAACGCCTTCTCTGTCCAATTCCGAGAACCACTCACGCTTTGACTTGTCGATTGTAATCCCGCAGTGAAACTTCGCAACATCTCTCAATGAGTTGATGGAACTCCTTCCAACCCAGAGCTCCTCCTCTTCATCCATGTCATCCTTGTTCAACAAGAGCGACAAGTCTGCAGTTTCATCCGAGTTCGCAATCTTTTCCCTCATCTCTCGCGCTTTCCTGTGCTTGGTCCATGTGGGCCTTTGTCGTGAGCACATCCCGTTGACTGCGACATGCAGCGACATCGTATCCAGGAAGTTGTTCTTTGATTGCACCAGATCATACTCTTCAGCGACCCTTGCCCTATCATAGCCAATATTGTGTCCTATAACAATCCTCGCTTTCGAAGGATCTCCGAGCGGGATGAGATGCCTGTCCGACTCTGACTCTCCAAGTAGCCAGGGCGACAACCAAGCGTACCACGCCGTGTCACTTGACGCACATGCCATTGCAGGGAAGGCCGTCTGTTTCCACAACACTTCGGTATCGAATGTGAGCATGGTCTCGTCCGGTGCATCCACCGCTTCTGTGCTACCATCCTCGTTGTATTTTGTCCAGCCACTTCTCCTCACCCATCTTCTGGGCCTAGGCGGCGCGTTTGCTCTTGCGTACTTCCTCGCCTGCGTCAGGTAGGGTTCCGCAGAATCCATGCCAAGCTTGTAGAAGTGCTCGTCCAGCGAAGTTCCCTGCAGCTCTGGCACGTCGAAGCCGACCGGCGGCGTCGCATCTGTATTCTTTCCCAGAAGAGCATGGCGAGTGAGATGGTCTTTCGATAGCTCTATCAGCTCCGGCGGTGCTTGTGTCGAGGTGCCAGGAAAGATCTGAGGATGCACATGGCTACTGATGTGCTGGACGCCGATCTCGTTGTATCTTGAGCTGGACGGTATGGCAAGACTCGGAGATGACCTAGGTTGAATATCTTCCTTTCCCGTCGCCTCCACGGCGTATCCTCTGCGGGCGCATTGCCAATTAGGGGGCGGGCAGCACAGCCGCAGCAGCGACGTTTGTTGCGTGCGGACAAGCGGCGTGCCCAACACTGCCTTGCATCTGGATCGCATTACTATGTACAGTCGAACAAGACTATCGCGACATGGCGGAAGAGCGGTTGCGGCGGTGTTTCTTCTCGACGTGGGTTGAAACTGACTCTTCGTCAAGCGTCATCGAAAAAGCCGGGGCCAGCCGCCGCGAAAGCGGAGCACGTGTGACACGAGACGACACTCCCGTCGTTGACCCTTTGCATCCATGGAAGCTTGCAACATATAGTTGTCTGCAGTTTGAAATCTGGACTTACCTAGTACCTGTTTACTCTTCTTCGCTACATTCGCTTTGCTGTGTGATGTTGTACCTTACACGCACCTTCCCCAGGGGCTCTTGAGCTCCGCGTTCCACTATGTCATATAGCTTCGACGAGACGTTCACCAGCTTTGCCGATTTGGCCACCGACCTGTTCTCAGAAAATTATACAGAAAACTATACGGGCTGGTACTGTCTCTTCGGATGCTTGACTTCACCTGACGCTCGAATAACGTGAATGCAGGGCCGCATGGCAAGATCAGTCCCAACAACCAGATCATCCACCTGAAGCATCCTCTAGCGCTGCCCTCCAGTCACTACTCCTCCAACGAGGCTCTTCTCCTATAACTGGCCGACCGACGAGTTCTACTGCTGAGCGGCGAAGTCGACCGCCTCAAGCGCAAGAGCCGGACCAGGCACATTGGTCGAATCATCGTACTGGCTGGGAAGCTCAAGACTCCTCATACATTCATCATCTTCCTTCCTCCACACACCTGCCTCCGCCGCAGCGCAGCGACATTGGCTGGGGCAACTCCGTCTATCCTCCGGCCTTTTACTCATCAAGCGATCACAACATCTCATACACAACACACCCTTACGCTTTCTGGGACATACTCAACGATCCAAGTCCCGAGCAAGCACAGAATACCTGGGCTCCGTCGCCGGAATCAGCACCACCACCACAAGCACGTCTTCCTCTACGCCACTTCGGATCCAATATAGCAGAACCATCTACGCCACTACCTTCGATCAACGAATTCTACGACGATCGTGAAGTCATGCCGGCAGGATCTAGTTCAGAGACGTGGAAGCGCACACGCTCTTCGGCTTCAGATTCTGCTTCACCAGAGCTCAAGAGGCTACGACGAACAAGTACAAACCAGAGAAAAATCGAGGAACTAGATTTGGCTGAGCCAGGAAGTGCGGAAAAGCTACGAGAGAAACAGACCGAAGACCTAGTCAAGGCGCAACAGGAAGACGAGGGCGAGAAACACAAGGGCTTTAAAGAGCTCACCTGCATGATCTGCATGGATACTTTCACAAATATGACGGCTACGCATTGTGGTAGGTGATGTGTGAATTCGAGTGGAGAGGGGCTGGCCACTGATCAGGATCTTGCAGGTCACATTTTCTGCCACGAATGCCTTACGCAAGCACTACTAGCTGGGGAGAGGTCGAGCGAGAGGAGCGTGGGGACTTGTCCAGCCTGTCGCAAGCCGGTCAAACGAAGCAAGAAGGGTGACATAATTCCTCTGACACTCATGAAGGGGAAGAAGAGGAATGCTGGGAGGACGCGTTCAAAATGATGAGAGACATTGAGAGCATTCCTCTGCAATGAGTCATGATCGTCCTTCAATTTAGCTTGGCGTTTGGGGTTTTCCGGTTTACAAGGGATGATGTTTTCTCTGATACCCACGGTTACATGCGGGGGTGATGCCGAACGGTCAATTTTGAATACAGTAGTGCGACGTTCACCTTTGTCTGCCTCATGGCGGACTGGTGTTATCTAAGCTTAATCTGCAACGGCAGCGCCAGTCGGCCTTCCAAATGAAAGAGCATGTCAAGTATAAACATATGTACCCCTTGCACTACTTGACGAGCGTGCCTAGCACATGCGGTATCGTATCATACTTTCCCTCGCCCTCACCCGGCTTCAAATTGACATCCGACCACTCACCCGCTGTAAGCAACCACTCATCCGTCGGCCGGGTGATGGAACACCCGCCGAAACACACAGGCCATACCAGATTGATCAGCTCTGTCACGAACAAAGTCAGCCATAGCCCTGTCAAGCTTTTCCCTCCGAAACCAGCCCCTTCTAGTTCCCCTTCCCCGCGCTTGACCACAGTAGTAAAGAAAGGAAGCAAAGGCGCCCTCTTACCTTGCCACAGCCGCACGAAATCTCCCGTAAACTTCGTCCTAACGTGCTCGTAAAGAATCCATCTACCGCCCTTCTTCAGTAACGGATACAGACTGGCGACCACATCTCGCGGCTCGGGCACTGAACACAGCACCTGCAGCGTCACAATGGCATCCACCGATTCTGGCGCCAGGATATTCTTTCCGATCAGGTCCTGCGCTCCGAACGGAAGAATCTCGTACACGCCATCGAGGTTGTGGCGAGAGATGGCGGCTCGCAAAGACGCGTGGTGCGAGCGGTTCGGCTCTACGCCGTAGATCTTGCTGATGCCCACAGGTAGGTTGGCGAAGAGGTAAAGCCATTGCCCGTTTCCGGGGCCGAGGTCCAGGATCACATTTCCCTTTCCCTTTCCCTTCCCCTCTCCACCGCCCTTGACAGCGACATGGCCGAGTTGGGACAGGGTGTTGCGGACCAAGGGCTCGACGGTCGGCGCGGCGTTCTCACGGCTTCGGGGCCCGAAAAAGGCCCAGAAGCGGCCGAACCAGGCGTCTTGGAAGCTGGACCAGGAAAGAAGAGTCCGGAACTGGGACGGATGGAGGAGGTGGGTGAGGATTGTTGGGGGGATGTAGGCGAGAGAGAGGGAGAGGAGGTAGAGAGGTCGAAGGAGGGTTAGGGGCGCTAGAGCTGACATTGTTGGAGAGGCCCCGGGGGTTGGAGAGGGTCTGAAGGTCGGAGAAGGGAGTTTTGCAGAGATGCGTGGGCGTGATGCTGCATGTATGGATATTTCTCGGGGTCGCCTTCCGGTTTGGGAGGGAGCGAGTCTGACGTGGGTGGGGACTGAGAAGACGTGAGCGGGGCGGAGGCTCGGCGGGGATTTTATTGATTACTACAGGTATACAGTACATCGGCGGAGACTTTATGGGATGACTGTACAATAGTACCTATACATACAGTACGCTCCGTGGCCTACAGATGTGTTATATTGGCGAAACCTATATATGCGATGACTACAGCAGTCCCGACGTCCTCAATCTGTACAATGGAACTGTGCCAAGTTCCGCGCACGAATGTGGTCAGCTCTGCGAAAGAGAAGCTGAAGCGTTCAACATCAATTGATTCATTGCCTACCTTACAGGTAAGGTAACAGGTAAGGTAGGCACCGAAGACGGCGACGCATCGTAGTAGCAGCTTCCCTAAGGTCAACGGCTGGAAGGTGCGGTCGACATGTAACATGTTACAGTACCAGGTACAGTCTTGGAGGTGTTCCGCCGCTCGCTAACTTCTGGCTTGGCGATGCAGACGGGCGGGGTGAACGCTTGCCGGCTTCAATTCGTGTACTATCTTACCCAGCACTGCCAGCAGCGGGTGTAGTGGCCTGCCCAGCGGACTCACCAATCCGTAGGAATCGCTCCTTCGAGAAAAATGCCCAAGCCATCCATTGTCCTGGTGCCGGGAGCCTGGCATGTTCCTGCTCACTATGATCGGCTTAGCTCCTACCTCGCCGAGCATGGATACGACGTCTTCGTTGTGGCTCTTCCCAGTGTGCTTCCCAAGGACGGCAAGTTCCCAGACAACCTTGAGCCAGAAATCGATGCCGTTCGAAGCGTCGTTACAAAACAACTCGATGCTGGGAACGACGTTGTCGTAGTAGTTCACTCTTACGGAGCATTACCGGGCACCTCGGCGTTGAAGGGTCTCGACAAAAGAACACGAGCTGCGGCTGGCCACAAGAGCAGCGTGACGGCAATCGCATACATGTGCTCCTTCCTCCTGCCGGCTGGTGTAAGCCTCCTTGATGGTGTTGGTGGAAAGCCCCATCCGATCCACGACGTACGCGGAGACATGCTACACGTCAAAGCCCCAGGACCGGCCTATCTTTTCTACAATGACCTGACGCGGGAAGATGCTGTCACGTACACTGATATGCTCCTTCCACAAGCCTGGTCTGTCAATCAGTTTCCTTGTACATACGCAGCGTGGAAGGACATTCCGACATTCTATCTCGTCTGCAAAAGAGACAATGCCTTGCTCCTCCATGAACAACGAGGTATGATTGATGGTGCCAGGGTGGCAGGAGCAAACATCAAAGCAGAGCAATGTGACTCAGGTCACAGTCCCTTCTTGAGCATGGTGGAGCTTACGGGAGACTGGGTTCGGCGTATCGCTGGGGAGGAGATTCCATCGGCACTTGAGTCCTACTAGTATGGCCTCAGATGCATTGACAGACCCGACATTGCTGCGACTGGAACTGCGTTTGTACATCGATTGTGATGAGATTCGAATGACACGGATTTGACAAGGCAAACTATATATCGGATTTCCTTACGGTAGTAAAGACCAAAAATGTCAACCCCACCTCGTGGCATACTCAACACGCGATAAAAGGCAACTGCGTACTAAGTTTAATATGTCGCAATAATCTTAGCTCGCCCAAACCTAACATGTTCCGGCGTTTCCGGCTATGTATGTAAAGTCGATCTTCGGCATCCCAATTCTGCAGGACAGATCATCATTCTCAACCACGGAATTCAGTGTTGCTTCAAGTATGCACAGATCAAACTGCCATACCGGCCTCACTACTCCTAGTGACCGCCGTAAGCCTCCTCACCGAGCCCGCGATGCTCCTGGTAGGGGTGGTAAAAAGATCACTAGAGACATGAGAATCGAAATTCACTATCACCGAAACCGAGCTGGTTTGAGCTTGACCGAGCTATCTAAGCTCTTTGATCTACCACGTTCCACGATATGGCACATCCTTTCGAAACCACCAACGCCACAGGACAACCCTTCTACTCCCCAAGCTCGACGAGGTCGACCTCCTACCGCAGATACCGAAAATTTCATTGAGGCTGTATCCAAAAACGAAGAGTACCTGCGAATGCCCTACAATGAGGTAGCTAGACGACTAGACTTGAAGATATGCAAGAGAACTATCCGTAGGGCTATGCAAAAAGAGCAACACGGAAGACCTATTACCGCACAAGAACGCACAAGCTGTCAGCCCGTAATAGGAACTGCAGGTAGCCTATACGGTGGTAGATAGGCAGGTAGATGGGCAATCGGAAGTGTCCTTCAGACCATCTAAGCTCGCATTCACTCAATTGCGCACTTCCTGCACTGCCTGTGCACTGCTCAGTTCGCTCTTACCCAGTCGAGTTCGGCTCAAATGTCGAAAGGTTGCCCGGAAGAAGCTTCTTTAGAAGCAAGTCCTTGCTTGGATCAAGTGAATGATGACAGGAAGAGAAGAAGCAAGTCCTTGCTTGGGTCAAGTGAATGATGACAGGAAGTGGTACTTTGATCGAGCTCTTATCCGAATTGGGTATGAGGGCGAGGTTGCCAGGCCATATTCAGGTAAGTTACCCCCCCGAGTTCGGATATTTAGAGGGGCCATCCTCTTTCTGATTCGCTTACGAAGCCGCGCGAAGACGGGCCAGCTTCACTAGAGCACGGGCGGGCAGACGAGCAACGAGCGGGACTTAGCTGCAAGGTAAGTCACGGTGCGTATACTGTACATATGTAAGTTAGGTAGAGGCGCAGACGTGCTCGGGCTTCTTCCGCCAGTCAGATGGAACAAGTTACATACATACCTGTAGGTACTGTACGTAGGTATACAAGCCAAGAATGCGTACCTAAAGTTATACGGTACGCAGGGTAGTCCCGGGGTCGACGGCGCACGTGCAGCCGTTCGTTTATCCATCCATTCCCTTCCAGCGTAACCTACTTGTAAACAGGCGTGCCGCGTCGCTCGCTGCACGTAAATTATGTATCTGCATAATGCGGGGTCACACAGGCCGGAGAACTACCGTGTGTACTGTACAGACTACGTAGGCTGGGCTGGAGACGAAACGTATAGAAAGTTGGGTGCAGTGACGCGATGCCTACCTGTACACGGCGTACCTACTGACGTCGAAACAGGCTCGCCACATCAGTCCAGTGACTCCAGTCCACCGTAGGCAGAATCTGAACCTCAAGGCCCTGCGGCTCCGCAATTCTCATGCATGCAGCATCCATGGATGCACAGCTGCCTGCGGCCTGCCGTCACCCGTGCTGCCGCGCATGGAGCCCGAAGGCCAAGGAGCGCTTATAGCCGCTTACAGTAGGTGGGGTGGTGATCGCCGGGGCGAACTGCAGGTGGAAGGTGGGATGTCCGCATGACGGAGTCTGTGCTTTGGACTGTCGCTCGACCTGCCATTTTCGCATCTTCCGGACCCGGGTCGCTTTCCTCATTTCATGTCTGCAGGCGGGCTCTGAGTCTGGGGCTAACCTACAGCAGCACGAATTCAAGGGGGCAGAGCTTTTCTAGGTACCCGGCGAGAGTCAATAAGGTACCTACCGAACCTTAGATACCCTGTGGCTCGTTCCGGCAAGCCTACGGGAATTGGACAATTAATGCGCAAAATTTAAAGGCTCCCCTCCAGGCACATGTACCTGAGGGGCCCGAATCACGTTTGTGCCGCAAGCGCTTGCAGCAAAGTCTCCGTCGAACGTACATGGACCTTATGCACGGAGAGGGAAGACGAGATCGTGCTTCGAACTAAGCATGCGATTTCTGAAGCAGGAAACTTAAAGGTATCGATTTGTACGACTTGGTGAGATGGCGAGGGCCAACTCGAACACCGGTAATTATTCCCATGTGTCCGTGGTTCAGAGCCACATGGGATGACGAGCGGCTGCAGGGTCGTCGTTAATTGCTTGCTTTGGAATCCATGGATGTTGCTGGCTTGGAGGGGCCGCCTAAGACTTGCAGATGATGTATTGACTTTGATGGCGATCCTGCAGAGCATCCGACATCATGATGAGGCTGGTTTCTCCAGATTTCTGCCTGGGATGCCCTTGGGTATAGTGAGTCAGTGACTATAGCCATCCTGCCGAGGGTCAATCAGGCGCAAATAGATGGGACCGTGAAGAAAACCCATCTGTCAAGCGGGTCGGGAATTTTTCTCTCGCAATGCCCCTGGTCGCGAACTCTACGCTCGCATACCTGAGACAGCCAGAACTTCAGAAGTGCCTGCACATATGTACGAAATCAGTCGGCCTACCTTTATTTCCGGGCATGAGTTTGAGGTCAAAGGATTGTTAACTTCGAGCCTAAGCCACTGCGAATCGCATAGTCCAGTCCTGAACCCTGATCAAGCTGACCCTCTCACCTGTGGCTGCGGGCACAGCTCTCGATCCTCGACTGGGTACATGTAGGTATGTACTTGTGAAGCCCCGTAGCCGAGTGCCCTCGTAGCCGAGTGCCCTCGTAGCCGAAAGAAACAACTGACGTGACTAGCAGTCAAGCTCTCCGAGGTAGCAGGAGCTGCTTCGCGTGACTGTATGCGCAACGACAAACCTGAATGCATTCAGTTGCCCGCGATCAGCGGGACTGATGGGCTCTCGAACACCTCGAGGTGATGCACCTGCAGGAATGCAGTGCATGTGCATGCGTCAAGCGACCGAATGGCAGGCGCAGTCCGACTCCGCTGTGGCTTGGAAAGCACGCTAGGCAGGAGCGCGTGATGTCCACGAGGCTAACCCGAATCATGCGAAATCTGGGGACGGCAGAAACGCTCGGACAGTCGCAAGTGGGAGGAGCGTGAAGCTTGTGCGCCCGAGCCTCGGGGGCAGATGGACAGGATGCTCCGTGCTCCGGCGGGAACTGGAGCGGAATCCCCCACAGCTATTTGCAACATTCGAAGTCGCCAACCTACAGTAGGTATAGGCCTCGTACGCAAGTGCTCTGTTCGATTGCTGGAGTGGACATTTCTCGTGTATAGGGCGGCGCGATGTCAGCTACATCAAGTACTGATTCATGCCGAACTCTCTTGACTCGAGTTTGCAGGGACTTCAGCTTGGCGGTGACGTCTCACGGTTGCAGCGGCCTCTAAGGCAGGTCGGGTGGACGTAGAAAGTCACCTGGCATGCGTCGTGCATGGATGGCAGCTCTAGATGGAGTCTAGAGGTTGCGCTGCGCTGGCTGGTGGCTGTCAACTTAGGCCCTCAGGGAGTCAGGGTGCGGCCTTCCACGGCTACGAGCAAACCGCCAGCCTCGATCTCCGGCCCATGAAGCTTTCCGCGCCATCATTCCGAGCTTCTCTTACACCTGCATCCTGTGTGCATGGAGCCGCTGCCGCTTGTTTCGAGTAGCGGGGACCCTTTTTACCTCATCGCCCTGACCAGCCCCAGCCACGGCCACGGAGACGACATGGTGCATGGCAAGCTCTGCAGCCCGCAGCGTCGATTATGGTCCGTGCGCTACCCTGAACCTGAAAGGTGCGTGTAACACATGTTATATACTCTACGTACACGGACGGCTAGTGCTGCGAGGTGGGACACATGTCGAGCAAGCAGTGCGTGGTGCGTACATGCAGGAATGGAATTTCGGCGATATGTCCGGCAACAGGACGTCGAACCACCGTCGTGGAATGACTCGAATGAGCGGCGGCAGATAGAGTGTCGACCGATCCCCAGCCGGCCCACAATAGCATGGCACTTGCGAAGCCGTTTGATTTCAGGAGATCAAGCCGAGAGAGGCTCGGCTTGATTGTTTGCGGGCTCCGATTTGCGCTCCCGAGATGGTTCATGCCAACGTCCAATGTTTGGGCCACTTATGCAGGCGAGCTGAACCCTTCTGGTCCCTGACTCCCTTCAGGTTGATGCTCCCTCGGTGCCGCTTTACAAGCGCATGCGACCACGGCGAGTACCGTGCCAATCTCGATCACTGAGGCAGGGCTGGCTTCTTGTATGTGTGACCTAGGTGTCGGGGCGTGGGCGGGCAAGCCGGGGGGTACCGGCTACCTCCACGTCGTTCGCTGGTGGCGGCATTTAGGACTTGGGGTTTCGAGACTAACTCCACAAACGGCATCAGAGCGCAATTCGCGTTCGTGCTGTTAGTGGGCCCGCGGTCTGTGGGCAGGGGTCATCCATGCAGCAAATGCGAGCCAGAGTGGCCGCCAGAGTACGGGCGGCGGCCAATCCACGTCTCCCTGGAACGGCACGGCGCTGTAGTCTTGACCTGTGTCCTGTATTGCTTTGCTCTCGTTCGTCATGCCGTCTTGCCTCCGCACTCAATTAAGTCCACTATGATCCACACCGATCAATACCAGTGGAGACCAATTCATCTCTCTGAGAAGTCCTGTCTCATCTACCTGCTGTAGCGGACAGAAACATCGTTGCTGGCTATTCCGGGTCGCCGCGTGGTAACGGCGTTCAGGTCAGCCAATCGAAGCGTTTGGGCCGACGGCAGGCGAGTGTCAACCGTGCCATCCATCGTTCCGTTGTGCCAATCTCTGGCCGCCCGCGCCTTCCCTGCCCAGGCTGCCCTCCAGGCTTCTCCGGACCCCAGATTTCGAGCATTGAGCCACACCTGTGCACTCTCCCAACTACCACTCGCCCAGCTCGAAACATCCCAGCACTCCACGGCCAGAAGCTCTTTTACCACGGCCTGCTGAACCTGCCTGTTCATTCCTGTCCATCCATTCGTCAGCTTCACCAGCTCTGACTCGCATTGGCCGTTTCTGTGCATTGCGAACGTAATCCTGCGCTTGGCCCGCCGGAATCTGAGCGTATCCTAGTCGAAGCCTAACCCGGTCACGGCGCAAGCACCTGTCAGACCAGGTCACACAATCACAACACCTTGGGGAACTTGACTTTTGCTGGCGACACTCGAGTCTCTCCGTACGTCCTCTCCACGGTACACCAGTGCCTTTGCGCTTCCGCCCTCCCTGTTACTAGACTGGATACATTCGGAATCCCAATCGGCCATTGCCACCGTCGGTACATCTGTATACACTTCGCACAAGATCTTCTACTCTTTGGATTTAAGTGGATTCGGGACTGGCTATCCGGTATGTGTAACCGTATGCGAACGTAACTGGCGCACACGGCGTGCTAACATCCATTGGCGCAGCTTCCTGTAAAAGAGCCCGGCCTCAGCACCCCAACCACGGAACACACTTTCGGCGAAGATTGACGTATACGCATCACACGTGTAACCGGATCTCGAAAGCATCGTCTCTCACCCCGCCCTATACCTCTCCCACATCTCAGGGTTGGATGTCCGCCCCGGCTAGAGCGGTGTCTCACACGCATTAACCGACAATTGTTCGACCTCGTCCAAGCCAGTAATAAGATAGAGCTTTCAACATGGCGGCTGAAATTGTGGTAAAACAACAAAGTCCGGACGCTCCTTCGCCAAAGTCCAATGACAGTGGCTCTGGTACCTCAGGACCGGAAAATGGTACGTTCACAGGCTTGGTATATGAACAGTAGGGTGTGCTGACATATCTTACCACCAGCTAAACCCACAGTAACCGCCAAACAACCTGCGCCGCAGCCAAACGGCTCACAGTTTCCACCCTCGAAAACCGACAAACCTAAGCCACACATCTGCACAACATGCACGAGACCTTTCGCAAGGCTGGAGCACTTGAAGCGGCATGAGCGCTCACACACTAAGGAGAAGCCCTTTGAATGCCCCGAATGTACAAGATGCTTTGCACGAAGGGACTTGCTACTGCGACATCAGCAGAAGCTGCACATGACCAACACGACTTCCTCACGGCCAAGAGCAGGCAGACGCGAGAGTGTTAGCGGGCTATCTACGAATGCCCGAGTCAGGAAGAACTCTATAGCTAACAATGCCGTTGGCGGTTCTGGGGGAGTCGGTGCCGCAGCTTCTAGACCCCGCGCCAATACCATAAGTCACCTGGACTTGACATCGCTCGGTGTCACCGATGGCATGACCCAGACCAATACGAGGATAAGCCCGATGGGGATGAACCATCCTACCCACCGGTTCAGCATGAGCGGTCTTCCCGGACCAGGGGGCTTCGATTACCGTGGTATGTCGTCGACTAATGGTCAACATGGCAACATTCACAATCTGCCCAAATTGGATACTCATGGGATCAACACAGACTTCAACGATATGTCATTGCGGACGGCGCCACCATATGCTGGGCTTGGGGGTTTCGATCTGGACCAACTCTTCACTCCTGGGAATGGCAGCACCGTGAATCCGGCCCAGCTACACTTCGGAAACGCGGCACAATCACCTACGGCATTCCCAAACTTCCAGCAATTCAACACCATCCCGGATGTTCTAGAACAAGATGATGATTTCGGCTGGATGCGCGGATGGGATGTGACCACACAATTGAACGGCACCAATGAGCACGCTATTGATGAGTCTTCGCCTTCAGGAATGAGTAGCACAGCGAGTCAGAATGGCTACCGGGATACTATGATGGACCTTTCGACTGGCAACGTGCAGCAGAATTGGGGTCCGAGCGATCTCTCCCCACAGCCCTTGATGACCCCTGCAGTCTTTTCTCTGGACACCTTAGGGACCGGGCTACCAAACCTCGATACGCCCGCTGGAACTGTCTCTCCTCAAAACCTCCACGACAACGCAATCCCCACGGACACGTACTTTCAAGGTGCTTTGAAGCAAAACGGCCACGCAAAACTTATGAACGGGATACCGCTCAATCCCTACATGCCTCCCTTGTCGAACTTCGGATCCGACAGCCCTAGTATGTCATCCTCTTCGGTAACAGGTAGTGCGCGGCAGAGCTCGGTGACTTCGGTCTCAACAGACTCGATTACCGATGCGACACGGCAGGCATTGTTGATCAGCCTCTCTCAGCCGTCGGTGTTTGGACACAATCACCGAAAATATTCCCAGCCCACAATTAGCTCCCCTCTGTCACCTGGCGGAGCAATGCGCACTTCAGTCCACGGTCCCACACTACCCAGCACCTCCGATCTGCAGCGATACGTAAATGCTTACATTCAATACTTCCATCCTCATCTGCCATTTCTCCACATCCCTACTTTGTCTTTCGATTCCCAGGACTACGTCAGTAACATTCGCAGCTCGAGCGGGCAGGTCTCGTTCGGCCACGCCGGTATTGTCGGTGGAGGAGGCTGTCTAATACTTGCAATGGCCGCAATTGGGGCTCTATACGAATACGACCACCAAGCTTCTCGAGAGTTGTTTGACTCGGCTAAGAAGATGATCCAACTCTATCTCGAAGAACGCCGAAAGGCAGACATGTCAGCAGCTGTGAACGGAACGTACATTGGCGCTGAGAACGCCAACCACAACACCCCCCTTTGGCTCGTTCAAGCGATGCTTCTCAACGTCATTTACGGCCATAACTGTGGAGACAAGACTGCTGCCGATATTGCAAGCACTCATTGTGCGGCATTGGTGAGTTTGGCAAGAGCTGCCGAATTGGCACAACCCCCTGGCGAAGCACAAGGGGATACCAACGGGAACAATCTCCGACCAGTCGACACACATCAAGAGGGAGAAGCTATAGACGTCAAAATGTCTGAGGACTTCTCACCGTTCAGCGATCACAAGCCCCAAAGCTTCCAAAAGGACGATATGACATACGCATGGCTGTCGTGGAAGGAGACCGAAGAGCGGAAGCGCACCCTCTTCGCTGTCTTCATCTTATCCAGTCTGTTGGTCACAGCCTACAATCATACTCCGGCTATCATGAACTCGGAGATTCTCCTTGACTTGCCGTGTGAGGAGGACCTCTGGGCCGCGGATAGCGCACAGGACTGGATGGCGAAGGGAGGTGCACAAGCTGCGGAGCAAAATGCGCTTCCATTCTCGACCGCCCTCAGTACACTGCTCACAGCGAGCCAGAGACACCCAGCTCAGTATCGCTTCAACCCCTACGCGCACGAGGGATCAGGCTACATGGATGGTGGTCAGACCGAAGCCGAGTTGCGGCCTAGCACCTTTGGCTGTCTGGTTCTTATCAACGCTCTGCACAATTACATCTGGGAGACACGAAGCAGACATCATGGCCGGCAATGGACCGCTGCAGAAACAGAGTCTATGTTTTCGCATATCGAACCAGCTTTGAATGCATGGCAGGCTGCCTGGAAAGCCAACGACCATCACAGGCTGCAGCGGCCGAACGTGTTTGGTCATGGACCTTTGTCTGCGGACAGCATACCTCTCCTTGATCTGGCTTTCGTCAGGCTGTTTGTCAACCTTGGGCGCTCAAAAGAGGCATTCTGGCAACGCGACTACGACTCCATGGCGACTGAGTTGGCAAGAGGAGCTGAAATAGTTCAACATGCTGACAGGGGCTCAAGCCGCTCGACATCTCAACATTCAGCAAGCAGCTCACCCGAGAATCTCTCAGGCTCACCAAACCAACATCAGTCTGCACGTCCTTCCAGCCAATCGTCCTCTTCGAGTCAGGGCACAAAGCGCGAACGGCATCTCCGTAAAGCTGCCTTCTACGCCGCCGATTCCTTAACAATCAGCGCGCAGTTTAACCTCACCTACGCTGACGCCGCTTCTCACGAGCTTCCCATCCAGTCTGCAATGTGCTTTTTCGATTGTAGCCAAGTTCTAGCCGAATGGGCTTGTACGGTCCAAGAGCGCGTAGGTCGCTACCTCGGTGTTCTAGGCAAATCAGATGTCGACTACAGCCAAGTTCCAGCGATTATGCTGCTCGAAACCGAGGATACAGAGCTCCTGGGTAAGATTGAGAATATCTGCTCCATGTTGGAGGACAAGATGCTGCTGCAGGCGAACATCCTGGCCCGTGAGATGGCCAGTCTGGATCCTGCGGCTGCTGCTCAATTGCATAACACCATGAGCTCATTACCAGGGTTGGGGGAGTGTGGCCTGGGCAGTCGGATTTTGAGGGTCACGGCTTATATGCTTGAGAAGGCTGCCGTGTGGCCTGGTAAGTGGAACATCCTCGTATCGACGACCCTTTCTCAGACTTTTCTTGACTTCTCCTCTGTGAAATCATTCCCTAACGTTCAAATTGCAGTGACGCACGTCATGGCCAGCGCCCTCGAGATCCAAGCTGTTCGTATGAATCAGCGCGCCGAAGCTTCCATCACGCAATGAGGCTGTGTCCCTCTCCTACCTTATTCAGCCTTGGTTGTCCCTCCGTCTCCAGCATGAGACATCTTCACAAGTAGAGCAACGATATCATCCGACCTCAACCAACAGTACATAAACCCCCATAAAGCACCCCGACATTACGGTGCTACTTTGCACATACCTTTCTACGCGACGCGGATGTTTTTTCTGGCGATGCTTTCAGATGGTTCCCGCACTGCGTTGCCATGCTGTTATTCTAACCGCGTGATGGTTCTTTCACGGATGGTCGGGGTTGGTCACTCGAGCACCCTTTACGTTCAGTCAGGATTCTGGTTTTCATCTGGCGAAGGAAAAAGCGACGGGTCCCTTCTCCACAGTCCTGGGGTCTTTTCTAAATGCACACAAATCTTTCATCTTCTGGAAGAAGTAAAACGGTAAAACAGAGGAGAGGTTGGGGTTGGAGTTGGAATTCGGGCATTGGCATTGGAATTCACTGTCACTAACGATGCACACGAAAATGGACCTTGGGGATTTGTTCTTTCCACTTTTTTCTCTCTCTTTCGCGCGCTTCTTGCATATTGGGAAAGGAAGGACCATATGGGGGGTTTGTCATCTGAAGAGGATTCGCGTGTAAATGGTGATTTTGTTTTGAGGGTCAAAAAGATTCCAATGTGCTTTTTTGTTATTTGGCAAGAAAGATTGAGAGTGAACTGTCTTTGGCAACGTGGGAGTCCACCTTTTGTAACCTCGACCAATTGAGGTAAAAAGTACAATTTCCCTTTTATTCAGGACATCTCTGGTTCGCTGTACCGGTGCTCATGTGATAGCTGGTCCATATGAGAACTTGGTGTTCAAGTAGCAAAGACCCATGCAAATTGACAAACTGGGCCTCGTGAGACTGCCGCAGACTACTACATACACTCTGTACGCAAGTAAAGCTGAGAATCAGCAAAACTATTACCTCCGGTCCCGATTCCTTGTCCTTGACGGGGACCTCTCCCTCCTCCTCGCTCCGCCATCTCGACTTGCCCCACCACCTGCGCCACCACCAGGGATATACCGATCAATCTCGACCGGCTTGGGCCGATCATCGTAGTCTCGTCGCCTCCTGTCCCGATCAAAGTCCCTATCTCGATCCCGATCCTTATCGCGATCACCTCTATCCCTTTCCCGTTCCCGCTCCCTGTACCCACCTGCACCTCTCTCACGATCCCTATTTCCACCCCTCTCCCTATCTCTTTCCCTCTCCCGATCCTCATCCAACCGCCGACTCCTGCCCCCGCCTTCGCCACCTCCGGGTACGTAGCGATCGATATCCGGCGGACTGCGACTCCGACTCCTCCTCCGAACGGGCCGCGGACTATAATCCCTGTCTCGATACCCACCTCTTCGCGGCGGTGTCCGCGACCGACTTCTCCTGCCGTAGTCGCGGCGCGCAGACACGTCCCTGCCCCTCGGACTTCTGCTATCGCGGAGCTGACGACGACTGCGGCCGGGGCTGGGGCTCCTGCGTCGGGAGCGGGATGGGGAGCGTGAGCGACGGCGGGGTGCGGCGCGGCGCGATGAGGCTAGACTGGTTGATCGGTCTCGCTCGCGGTCCCGGTCGGCGGTGCGGCGGGATTCCTTCTCGATGCGCTCGCCGTCGCGGAGGAGGAGGCGCATGGCCTGTTCCTCGAGGCGCCGCGCCTCTTCCTCCTCCCGCTGCTTCTGGCGTTTCTCCTCTTCCTCCTTGCGGCGGAGTTCTTCCTCTTCGCGCGCCTTTCGGCGGGCTTCGCGCTCCTCTTCGAAGCGGCGGAGCCGTTCCTTTTCCTTTTCCTTCTCGCGTTCGCGGATGGCTTCGCGCTCGGCGCGGCGCTTGGCTTCGCGTTCCAGCTTCTCCTTCTCCGCCTGCAGCTCCTGCTCGCGTTTCTTCAGCGCCTCGAGTTCCGCCCTCTTGCGCTCCTCGCGCTCCTTCTTCCGCCGCACCCGCGTCGCCTCGGCGTGTTTCCGAGCCCGTTCCTGGGCGCGCGCGGCCGCGTCCGCGCCGTATGCTGAGTCACTCTTGGCTCCCTTCTCTTGCTCCTCTTGAGCCGCCGAGTCGCCGATTTCCAAAGTCCGGATCGCCCTCATCGCGCCCTCGGCCTCGCCCACCACGGCCTCGATAAACCCTTCAATATCCCTCTCTGTGGCTTCATAGACCTCTGCTCTGGCTGCCGCGCCCTCGAGTAATGGGGCCGCTAGCCGTCTATCCTTGGCCAGATACTTCAATGGGTCGCGGTCGATCTCGCTGTCTACGAAGACGCGCAGTGAGTCTATGAGAGCGCTCTTTGAGGCGGAGGTCTCGAATCTCTGGTAGGTGCGTTTGCGCAGCGCGTCGAATTCGCCTTTCTTCTTGAAGGTGTGGAGGAGATTGTCGATGCTGGCGCGTTTGTTGGAGGGGATGGGGAGGTCGGAAATCTTGGGCTTCTTGCGTGGAGGGAGGAGGGAGGCGAGGTCGCCGTTCACAGCGGGAGCAGCGGGTGCTGCGGTCGCCATGGTTGGGTGTTTCTGATCGAGTTGTAGAAGGGGACTGGATTGTAGAGAGGGAGAGTTAAAGCGTCGCGCAGTAGTATAGTACAGTCGAGGGTTAACGTTCCTTAATTCCGGGGAAGGAGCGGGCGGAGAATGCCGGAGGTCATGATTCCGCATGCCAAGACCGCCTTAACCTCGCACGAGCAGCAGGTCAGTGAGCCTGTTATTCGCTACTCTACAGTATACTGCTACGCTACCCAGCTCCTCTACACCACACACCAGCGTCTACCGATCAATTGGGACGTGTAGAAGTTACCAAGGCCAGGAGCCGCCCTTACACTTCGCAAATCGAGCATACGCGTAGACCGTCATGGTGCACAAGATCCTCTTCTGGAGCGGCTTCGGTACTATTCCCCCCCTCGTTCCCACCAACCGTCCCCTCCCACCCCCTCCGACTAACTTGTCAATTCGTAGGCGTCGCGGTCAGACTATGGCAACTCGGCATTGAAATGCGCCCCTTCTTTCAACGCCAAGCACTCTGGGCCTACCCGGTCTTCGCCGGCGTAGGCGCTTCCTTCGGCTACTGGATGCAGGGTGTCGAGGATAACCAGATGCGGATATTGGGCGAGACTAGGGACAGATTGCTTGAGAAGAGGAGGAGAAGGGCAGAGAGGGAGGGGGCTTTGAACCTGGGCACGGAGGCGCAGAAGAACGAGGAGGGGCTTTTTGCTACGCCTGCGACTGCTGCGCTTGATAAGCAGAAGGCTTAGAGGGGGAACCGAGAGGGTGGGAGAAGTGGAATGTGGAATGTGGAATGGAAAACCGTATGTGTATGGAGACGAATGGGGGAGGGCAAGGCTATGGCTGGGACCTAGATGGAGGTGGAGATGGGTTTGCGGGACAGACGGGGTTACTGTATATCAAGCACACGTCTCACACGTGATATTTACATGTGAAAATTACTGCACCACTTTTCTTTCTTTGCGTGAAGCATACGTACATGCTTCGCTCTGTGCCTCGTATTCCGCCCTACTTGTAATATGACGCCTTCCGCTTGACTCACGCCTGGGCTGCTGGGGTACTTATTATAGCAACCTGCAACGGTGGCCGCAAGTTTAAGAACACATTCCCTCTAACACCTAACATAAAGCAACAAGAAGCGAACAGTCTCTCATGTCGAGTTCACGACTGATCGAACAATGACATCTAATCTGCCCCTACTAGCACCACCCGCAGTCTCCGCGAACGGCTGGCAAGGTTCCCTTCACGTACCCCCTGAAACACGAGCCAACCTGAGTTCCAAGGGCATTGTAATATTCTCTGGCGGTAGTGCCGCCAACAGTCTGGTTGATGTCTTTAATACCGTTGCCGAAAGCAATGCCAGCACGTTGAGCTATGTGATACCGATCAGTGATAATGGTGGAAGCTCGAGTGAGCTGATACGCGTGTTTGGAGGTCCTGGTGAGTGATGAAGATGGCAAAGGAGATATACTCCAGTGGGCTGACTTGATTCTGCAGGAATTGGTGATTTGCGAAGTAAGTATTGCGTCCTCGTCTCTCTTTTTATATTGTAAATGCCACTTCTGCCCGTCTTACCAAGGAGCCGATTCGGGTCGCGTGGTCTGCCCCATACTTCAACTCCATTGCCCATCTCATACCACATCAACTTGATCCTGCCATAACAGCCGATCTAGGCAGACTCGTTCGTCTAATCCCAGATAACGGCGATCCGCACTCAGAAGCAGCAGCCATCAAAGCCCTTTTCAATCACCGCTTACCACGCGACAGTCGTGCCGCCCGTCAGGAATGGTGGGACATAGTCGAAGCGCAGCATAGCCTATGGGACAACATCTCAACGCCCAAAAAAGAGCTGATTCGCAGCTACCTCAACTATGTCAATGCTGAGATCGTGAAAAGGTTGAGGCCTTCTTCGAGATTTGACTTCTCCGGTGCTAGTATTGGGAATTTGTTCTTGACAGGGTATGTACAGGCCCTGTTCCTCTCCTCCATCTTCCCTTACCGCACCAAAGGCGTTGTACTGACAGTACTCTTTGGGAAAGCGCCCGGCTCTTCACTAGCTCTCTCGAAAGCGCAATCTACCTGCTCTCAAGCCTTTGCGCCGTTCCCCCGTCCATCTCCGTCCTCCCCGCCATAAACACAAACTTCGCCCACCACATCTCCGCCGGACTCGCCGATGGCACAGTGATCACAGGCCAAAACAACATAAGCCACCCTGCCGTCCCCGTCGCCGCACCCCCGGGCATCCCCACGCCCGCCTCCTCAACTCCAATCCCACTCTCCACGACCTCCACGCCACCTCCTGAGCAAACCCAACCAAACGGCCCCAGCGCAACCACAGACAGGCATATATTCACCCCACCACCCGCGCCAGCCAGCCCGACAACCTACCTCCGCACCGAAACCGAACATGCCGACACGATCGAAGACGCCAACCCACCCGGCTCCCTGCCCTCGCTGCGGAAGCCCGCCCTGACCTTTTCAAAAGCCCATGCCGAATCTGACGCACTCCCGGCGCGCATCCAACGCCTCTGGTACATCAATCCCTACGGCGACGAGATCCGGCTGCCCGCAAACCCGCGAGTGCTCGACGCGCTCGCCACCGCCCACAGCATCGTCTACAGCATTGGCAGCCTCTTCACTTCCATCATCCCCTCGCTGATCCTGCGCGGCGTCGGCGATGCAATCGCCACAAACCCTTCCTGCAAAGCTAAAGTCTTGATTCTGAACGGCTGTCTCGACCGCGAGACGGGCCCGCCATCCTGCCCCTTCGCGGCGACGGACTTCGTCGCTGCCATCGCTGACGCGGCGAGGAGCTCGCGCTTGGCGACGGCGACGGCATCAGCGGCACCGGGCCGAGCGACGAGGACGGAGTGGAGGGATTACGTTACGCATGTTCTTTACGTCGAGGGGCCTGGGACGCCGAGGGTGGATCGGGAGGCGCTGATGGAGGTCGGGATCGAGTGTATACGGGTTATTGGGCGACGGGTTGATGTGAACGCCGGTGCGGATGAGGGTGCCGGGGAGGAGGTCGGCTGTAGGTATGATGGGAAGGCCTTGGGGCAGGCGCTGGAGATGGTTGTGGGCGGGGTGGCAGGGAAGGTGAAGGGGGAGAGGTCGAGGAGGAATACGCTGGAGAGGTAGGTGGGAGAGTGGGTGGGTGGTTCGTGTTAGGGGCTGGGTAGGCTGGCTGGGAGCTTTGCAATGGTGTATATAGGATTGTATTTCCTTTAGATGGTTACAACCGTTTAATGTGATTGTAGCCTGTCGTTTTACTAGGCCACGCCTGGACTTCGTATCGGAAACGCTTTTCAAAGAAGGAAAGAAAGGAAACACGATGCGGATAAGGTTGTGTCCAGGTAAAGTATATACTCAATCTTCCGTGATGTCCAGATCGGATGCTATAGCAGTACATGTATAGCAGTACATGTATAGCACCTCCGTCTTCACATGTCAGATTTAGCGCCCGCTAGCGGGATGGCAGATCTGGGGAGGGCGGGAGGGCTGACGATTGTGCATGGTGGATGTGGTTGCCTGCAGCGAAACCGTTAACCCGCACCCGGATGACACAGGAACCTTAACCCATAAGTTATAACTTTATCCCCAACCCATGCGCTCGAGGTCTCCATCCAACACCCCATGGCGCTTGATATAAGCGACAAATGAACAACTCGCCGTATTCGCGGCCGCCGGACCGGCACCGGCTCGATATACCTCCACAAGTCCTGGCCATCTCGCCCGTCAGCAGTTATCCTCCGACCCAACCGAAAGGCCTGACACTGCCTCTCAACATCGTCGCATTGATCGTCTCTTATGTGGGCAATTGCTTCCACCATGTGCGCACAGCTTCTGGTACTGACTGATGTTGCAGCTCGATGATCTCGCCGACATAGCCCGTGTGACCCGCACTTCGCGCCTGCTCCATTACATGACCCTTCCCCAACTGTACAGACAAGTCACACTTACCGCATACCCGGAGACACGTTATATCAATGGCAGACCAGAAGGGTTCGGCAGCGGCAGTCCTTTCGCAATGGCCCTCAGCGGCCTCATGACGAGCAATGCTGCCGCCTACGTCAAGGAGTTCCGAGTTCGAGGGTCATGGAAAGAGAGTGGTGTAGAGGAATACAGCCAGGGAAAGGTTCCAGACAGCACAATGCTTCTGAACGTTGTTGTGAGGGGTGCAATAGACAAGATGGTCAACATGGAATCATTCACGTATGCTGACACAATGCTGTTTTGCTGCAAATGACCTGCTGACTCTGTGCAAGCTGGGATCTGGACACAAAACCGCTCAAGTCTATATACCAAGGGCTCTCTATACGCACATCTCTGACTTCGCTATCCATCGACTTTCCCCCAAGCCGAATACCTCGGCCTACCGTACTGATCCCTCCAATACCCAGCCTCAAAGCCTTGCGGGTGTCGAATCTTGATCCGATGTGCGCTCAAGACGACATCTCGCTTCTCCTGGTAGGGTCGAAGAATCTTGAGGAGCTGAAGATGCACTGGAATCCGCGTATGCGAGACGGAGCCGAGCCAAGCATCAATCTCCACACCTACTTCGGTAGGTGCATTGCCGCTCATCACCAACTCAAGATAAAGCATATCGGTCTCCAGAACTTCTACGGCGCCAACCGCGGCGAATTTGCGAAGATTTTCGATACAACCGTGATGGCGCACACTGAGTTTATTGATGTCTTTGGAGGAGTGGGTGGGAAATCCTCCAACGCCTTCGTGGACCTCACATGGAAAGAAGTTCCTAAAGATGTCAGATTTATGTGGAAGTCGCATCGATCAAATGAACCCGCGCCTCAACACGCGAGTATCTTGGAGTCATTCACCGGCCTGGAGTACTTCTATATGGTGAGCGCAAAACCTCCACCCCGGGACGATAAGACCACGCCGAATGGAGATGCCATTTCCCCAGGCACGACCTCTCCTTTGACGCCATATGGGTCTCCCTGGCGAGACCAAGAACATGACACGAGCCATTTAGGCAAAGACTATCTGGACGCGCTCATGCCCAGACATGGCTCCACTCTGAAACATTTGCTACTCTCCGATCAGTGGGCAATCACCGGTGACAACATCAGCCAGCTCGTCCGGAGCTGCCCGAACCTTGAGCAACTCGGTCTTGCCGTCGAGTTCGCAAGCATGGAGATCCTTCGAGTCTTGCTGCCCTTTCTACCCAAACTCAAGGCCATGCGGCTACTGGCAAACCCCGCGCTTTCTCGGGCATTGACCGAGGATCGCTTTTTTGAAGATCCGGAGCAGTCGATGGCGAAGATGGGCGTCCACGTCTCTCAGAGTGGCTTCAAGTCGCTTCGCTGGATTGGTGTCGGCGATTTGATCTTCAGGGTCGGTGATGAATATCAGGCTGAACTTGAAGACGGAACGAAGGAGTGGAGAAGACAGATCATCCAGGCAACGAGGGACGATGTGAATGATGTCGCTATTTGGAGTAAAGACGTCCTTATGATATGACGTGACGTACCTTGTTTGGGAATTTCATTTCCGACGTCAGGATTCGGTACGGCCGAGGCACACTATCGGCAGTTGCCATCGACATCTCAACTCTTATCTCGCTAGGACGGCATAAACACCCCTTCTCAGAGCGTGCTGGAGTCGTTCTGCAGGATCTGCCACTGTACCCCTTTAGGACTTGCCCTGTGCGACCGTGGTGGCCGATGGCAAAAGGCAACGCGGATGCGGTATAACCAGTCAAGAAGGCAACTCCGAGAGTGAACAGCTCACGCATCGTTGTCGCAAGCTACCTCTCACACGGCGGCGTATTAGAAGAGAGCTGCATGCGGCAGCGTGTTCGAGTGGGAGAATGCGCCGAATGCCGGGCCGCCCTACATGGATGCCAAAGAAGACGTTGGCGAGTCTAGGTGGCGCGGACTCCTTTGCACGCTATCTCACGATCGTGCGCGTTGCCATTACTGGGATCGGTGGTCGAGGCACTGCCAAGCCCGTGAGGCTGTGGGATTCCGGAAGTGTGTTGAAGTGCCCACGGGGGCGGTAGTTGGTATGAAAGGGATTCACGGAAACCAGTCCACTCAGAACATGTTACCATTGTATAGAAGAACACTTGTAGAGAAAAGATCACTTATACCCGTCGTCAGTCTATCTCATCCCAGCCTACCCTCACGCCTCCCCCAAGATGGTAACAGCGCTTACAGCGCAATCTCACACCGATGACTCTTCGGCGCGATCAAGAAATAGTTCTCCACCTCCATCATCTCCGCCGTCGTACCCGGTGCCAGTCTCGCGCCCTTACACTCCCGGAAGAATATCGCAGTGGCGAGACGCAACTCCATGCGCGCCAGATGGATACCGAGACAGATGCGGCTGCCAGCGCCAAAGGGCGCGTAGGCGGCTTTGGCGGCGTCGGAGAGCTTGTTTGGTGGCATCCAGCGGCTGTGGTCGAATCTTGAAAGGTTCTCAAGTCAGCAAAGTCCTGTCCGCTAGCGCTGTGTGCAGTGATGCTGTGTGCAGTGATGCTGTGTGCAGTGATGCTATGTGCAGTGATGCTGTGTGCAGTGATGCTGTGTGCAGTGATTACGAGCGGTCTTGATGGTTGGTTGGGACCACGCAAATGACACGCAAACTTACTTCTCAGGTTCGGGAAACAACGCAGGATCGCGATGCATAGACCAACACTGCGCGCCGACCGTGACGCCTTCGGGGATATAGTAGCCGCCGAGCTCCGCACCGCCCTTAGGCACGACTCGGGGCAGGGTGCCGGGCACGGCGCCGTACAGGCGGAGCGATTCCTCGATGACGGCGTTGAGAATCGGCAGGCGCTCCAGCGCGGCGTCGTTCAGCGGTTCCTCGACGGCGGCGACTTCGTCCTCGAGCGCGCGCTGCAGCGCGGGCTGGGACAGCACGGCCCAGGCCAGGAAGGTCTGGCTGATGGCGGTAGTGTCTGAGCCGGCGACGATCAGATTTCCGGCCTCGACTTGGACCTGTTCGTCGGTGAGGGTGCCGTCGGACTTGTCGGCCTCGGCGAGGACGGTAGCGAAGATGTTGGTGGTCGACAGGCCTTGGGCGCGGCTGTTGGCGACGGCTTTGACGCCGTAGGCGAGGATCTCGTCGTGGGCGTGGAAGAGGGCTTTCATTGCTTTGTTCGGGATTAGGCGGCCGAGGGCGTGGATGTAGGGCATTTCCCATTCGATTGCGGCGCCTTTGTTGGTGGTTTGGAGGGCGATGATGTAAGGGGATTTCTATTGGGGTGGCCGTTAGTATAGTTGGAATAGGGGGGCAGAGGGTGTGAGTACTGACGACTCCTGATTCTAGTGTATAGAATGACTCCCCGAACATCAGCTGAGCGGATACATCAGTTGCCATGAAGGTCCACCATTTCAGAACATCTGCCCTGCCAGTGCCTTTCGCGTCCTCTTTGATTTTCGCGACGGCGAGGCTGATCATATCGTGCACGGTATGCTCCCACGTCTCACGCAGATACCTCTGCCCAAAGCCACGAGCAAGCAGCTTTCTCCTAGCCGCATGCTCCCTCGGGTTCGTCATGTTGAAACAGCCAGATCTACCAGTGCCTCCGGTACTGAGATGGTCATAGAAGACGCTCTTGTTGAAGCCACCACCGATACGGTGGATCTCCTTGAAGGCCGAGGCATCGGCAATCGCGATCTCGTCTGGTGACAAGCGGACGATGGGCCCGTACTTCTGATGCATCTCATGGATGTAGTGGCAGCGTCGAGCTCCAAGGACAGACCGTTTCAGTCCCCAGTTGGTGAGCGGAGCGTACCATGGTCCTGGTATCTTACGCAATGGTGTGAAGTATGCTAAGCGGATTTTCTACACAGAATCTGTGAGGTGTTGTTCTCGAAAGCATGACCAAAGAAACGCAGCATACCTGGATCAATCTAACCGCAATGGCCAGAACGCCAGCTGCCAACCCTATGAGCGGTATAGAAATCATTGTGCACTCTAGGAGTACCCAAAGAGTCTGTGAGAGAAGGGCTAACACCACATCCACCTGGATAAATACATGAACATATACGAGCCTCCACGACTGCCGACCTCTGGTCCCAGCCTTCTTTCAATATCCGGTTACCCGATAACATCTTGTCCGAAATCATGCACATCTCCTACGCGAAGCCAGGATCCACCTCAAGGCAGATGCATGGATGCGGTGGGTAAGATCTTGGTGTATCTTGGGTATACCAGCACTCTACCAAGCTCGTGACAAGCGATGCTCGCGTGCTGTGTTGTGGCACGCGAGCCGTGTAGTGAGCCTGCTCGTCATTGGCCCAAACGCAAAAGGCAATAAGCGTTTTGCAGGTCACCAGGGTGGGTGCCACTGCCGCGGACGCACCAGATACGCAAGGATGTCAGACCAACCATGTGTGTTGTGGGCAGGTTGTGTTACAAGAGATGGTGGGGTACGGACCGTGGCCGCAGATCTGGCTCCAACGATCCGGCCCCGCAAGCGTCGGACGTGAGGCAGTAATCTGATTATCTGCAGAACCTTACATTGCCTTGTCATGGATCCTTCGTCACGCTGCTTCAGATGCTGCGAGGAGGGGCTTTGGAGTCTCCGTGATACGTCAGTGGTATCAAGGGGTTGCCTGCCATCGCCGTCCGGAATGGGCATGCCCATGTACGCCATACATAAGACTGCAGGCAGATCCATGGATCGATCATGCTTGGTGGTGCTTGGAAGGAATGCTTGTTTTGGTTCTTCTCGTATTCAGAGTGGGCGTGGCGTATGTAAGATTAGATTCAGCTGATGATCAAGCAGTCCATACTAAGCGTACTTGAAATGAACTCGACAGCCGATCTTGCATAATCTAAATGCGAGCGTGCATACAGAGGAGTCTGGTCATGATATCGGGCCTTCCGAGTTGAGGCAATACGAGAAGAGCGGCACCTTGGTAGATGCAAGGCTGTTGATTGTGAGAAGAAAGGGTTCCCGTTCGTAGCCTGCCTTATTTTCTGCAAGAGACAGCTTGGCACACGACAATCATGGTTCTCTTTGAAGATGTTGCCTTTGTGGGTACATATCAAGACCATGGGTAAAAGAGACCTCAAGTAGGCGGAGGTGGCCCCTGAGCTACTGGGTAGTGGTAAATTGCCCAGCAGTCACGGCACACCATACGAAACACAAAGAGCAGACAAGCTTTCGGAATAGGCTAAATTGTAGGTTGTGGCCCCATAAAGTACAAGGACTTCCGTTCAATTCCAAATTCCATGAGGCTGGGTATTATGTTTTTCGCCGTGCATGTTTCCAATCTCCGAGATAATGCGCCGAACTTCCGAACCCATGCATCCAGTACCGGTCAATCCAGCTTACCCTTATCGTCGTTGCCCAACAATGCATCCTTGGATCCCGAAGGTGAGCTATCGTTCGTGCTCACGACGTGGAACGAGAAGTCCAATTCTCCAACAAGCTCTTTGATGTCCCTGTGGCACTTCGTCAGCATAACAAGTTCAAAGTTGTGATAGATATATAAGGGCTTAAGCAAGCACTCTTACCTTAGCAATGCCTTGAGATCGTCTCCAATACATTTAGTGGAGATCTGCAAGACGGCAAAAGCCGCAAACCCCGGTTCCGCCATATGTCGAACGCTAATTATATCCTTGTCCAGAGCTTCCAGCTTTGATGATAACGCATAAGGTTCTGGAGCGCGCAGGTAAGGCGGCAGTGGTTGAGCGTTAGCCACAGATGCCGAAAGTAGACTCAGAAGAGTTGTGATCTCTTTCGAAGTCATGTGGAGTTCATGCTCCACGGATCGGAAATCCAGCAGCCACTCTGATTCTGATTCACCATTCTGTTGAGCGTTCATTTCCGAGAAAGTCTGAGAAGCGTAACTGATGAGTGACATGAAGTTGAAGATATCCTGGATGCGACCAATGATCTTGTCGTACGTCTTCTTAGGAAACCTGCCCCCAATAGGAACGTCATACTTGAGGAAGGCTGAATGCGTCCGCAACCCTTGAAGAAGTAGCATAGACTTAGAGAAGACTGTCTGACGAGCCTTCTCCAGCTTACGAGCTGGACTGTCTTTGACATCCATATTGACTTCGGCTCCCTGGATGCGCACCCGTACCGTTTCGTGCACGACGGAATAGTAATTTGCAAGGAGATAGAGTGTTGAGCCGAGGGTCTTTCGTAATTCTGAGTGCTCCGAGATGGGATACGGAAAGATCGTCCATATGAATGCGACGAACAGACCACCACATACGGTGGCCAAACGGTACGGTGCGAGGAGGTAGATCGGATAGTACGGCTGACCGTTCGACTCCGATAGCGTCACACCAAGCTTCCGTACCTGCAATTCGTATCCAATAATCAACGTGTTTGTGACGCTGAATATCATGCCAACTGGAATGATGCGTGGGTGCTTGAGGACGATATAAAAGCCCCACATCACCACGAGCCAGAAGAAAACCAGAACGCCTGCCGTTTTACCGTCGACAATGTAGTAGACGATGAAGCTGGTAACCATGGCGGCCAGTGTACCCACAATGCGCAGGAAGAAGCTGAAGACGCTTTGGCCTGAAGAGGTCGTCATGCTGATGGTGATCATGATTTGGGACCAGAATAGGCGCTGAGTGACGTAGAATCTTTGAGTGTCATGTAGGAATGCCACTATCGCAAGACACATAGTTGCACATGCGACGCGAAATCCGAAGACCGACTCCGGCGATCGTAAAAAGTGTGCGAACCCTCTAACACGGTCTCCAAACTTTTCCACCCAATTTGCTGGTGGTAGGTGTTCCGGATCCTTGCGCTTGTTAAACGCTTCTCCGAGGTACACGTTGGAAACACGACTGCCGTCCTCATTCATACCATGTTGGTCGTCGTTATATGCGTCTTCCTTGGTAGAGAAGGAGCTCTTAAACCACTTCATCATGCGCTTTGAGCCCGGAACTACCAGTCTGGACCTGCTCAATTTGCCGCTCTCGGCCCTGCCGTCCGCAAATTGCATCATCTGGAGTACAGCCTTGCCTATGGAGCAGAAGATATAATCCATGTAGAGAACCACATAGAGTTGCCGCCGGTAGATACTGCGTGACTCTGAGGCGGTCCGCTTCTTGTACCACTCTGGAGCGTCATAGGCTGCAGTCTCGGGGTGCTCGAAAAAGTCCGGAGCTAGTTCGATATCTCGAAGTTTGCACCATTTCATAAGCATATTCCTTTTCTCGTTGCTGAAGTCGGTAATCTTGCGCTCGAAATAGGCGGTGTAATCCTTCTGGCCCGGTTTCGGTTGATCCCCTTTAGCTTCGACATCGTCTTGGTCCTGTTTTGGTTGCTTCACCAACTGCAGCACGTAAAGCACATGTGCGAGGCCTTCGTCAAGAGTCGCCGCAAAATCGCTAAACGGCTCTCTCAGTGTCTTCATGATGATGTGCCAGTCTTCTACGGATTGTAGTCTGAGGATTTCATCTGGATCTTCTGGGTCGCCTTTTGGTGCTGGATGATCCCAGCCCTTTTCTTCCGCAATTCTTTCAAAGACATTTGCAACTTGGCTGAGGCCCAGTACTGGTAACATGGTCGCCCTTAGGTGTCGGAAGCACTGCTGTAGATCGTCTGGACCCAGTTTGCCCCAGGCAATCTCTCGCTTAGCGAATGTCAAGTCAATCGCGAATTTCCCATGTAAGGCAGTCAGACCAGCTAAGGCGCCTCTCAATGCTTTAAGCTGAGGGCTCACGCCAGTCTGGAGGTCGCCCGTAGGTGCTCTGGCGAAAAATACGTCGTTCTCTTCCAAACTGTGCAGGTAGGCCATGTTGGCTTTTATCAGGCCTCGCAAACTCATTACATAGCCGGTCATCTCCTTGAAAACAACTTTTCGCATGGTAATTGGGAATACAAACAAGGAGACACCGGTGCCGATGGCAAAACCAGTCATGAACGTCTCGAGTAACCTCTTAGCGAAAGCGATACCTTGGGTCATCGTGCTGAATTGGGGGGCGTACACCATGCTGACGTTGGCGAAGATACACCAGATAATGCCCGGAGCTACCAGCTGCGGATATCTTGCACGCAAGGTGTTGACAAGATATATCTGAAAGAAGAGCCATATGCCGCATACGGCGGACGCGGAGGAATTGTAGACAGCGGATGTCTGCGCTCCTGGTGTAGGTGTCCCACTTGACCCAGCTCCTCCTGTTCCTGGCGTTGTGCTAGCTTCTGTATGTAGTCTCGCCTGTACTGCGCAATAAATAGCTAGGAGAGCGACCGAGACAGCCAAGCATGTCGCGACGAGGTTGAAGAAGAGGGTCTGGAGGAACTTGGCTCGAGGCATGATCGCAAAGGATAGGATAGAGACGATTCCGACAAGATATCCTAGGGTGGTGTATGTCTCGGCAAAGTCAGTCGCTTGATATGCTGCTAGTCCGATGGTGGGCGCGAGGGCGCCTTTCGCCATGATCATCATAGTTGGTACATCGAGCTGCGTCTTCACCCACAGTTTCTTCGCTGTTGCGAATCTATCCTTCTTCGCGTCCTCTTTCCTGTCATCTTTCGGTGTGGAGGGCTCTGTAGGCCCGTCTGACACCTTCTCATGTAGCTCATTCGAGCTGCTGTCTTCCCCAGCCGTGGTTTGGCGCTCTATCGGTTCCGAAGATGAAGCCATGGTTTCCTGTTCGCAGCGAGCATAGCGCAATTCAATGGCTCTTCTCGCACCGATTACTGTCCGTCAATCGGTCGCAACTGCGCGCAGTTGTTGTTCGTCTGACGGACACCCAAACTCAAACGCGGCGGCCGACGGTTACAATATTACTCCAGCCACTAGTGGCCGATCTGCGTCACCAACTGCTGACCGAGCACGCGGGTGGCCGCTAACAAGCTTTCACTAGCGCCGATTGTGCTTACTGCCCCATGCGGAGAATTTAGGACATGTGAAACGCAGTTAGAACACAGGATAGGCGCATTTGTAAAATTCAGAAGGCGAGCAATGCACTGAGCCGAACAGACCTGGAGGTGTATAGAGGCGTTGCGTCGACCCGTGAAAGTCGCGATGCTTAATTGTGTGAGTAATATGTTCTTAGTACTGCCGTTCCCAAATATCCACCTCCTCTCCACGGCCTCTCATGTGCGGTCCCTTTAAGGCAGCATTGTCGTGGCTTTCACAAGGTATAAGATCATAGCGTCGTCCTGGTGCTTCTCGAGAAGCTCTTATTGGACATTGGTTCGTAGCCTGTATGCATGGATGCTCCCGGAGCATGATCTCTACCCAAGACATTTGAAGCAGTCCGTAGATTCGCCCCGAAAGATCTAAGTGGGAACTTCGTACGGAGACGGATGAACGACCTCGGCTGCACTTCGCAAGAGTGCAATCTCTGAACCGGTGATATTGGTATCACACCGCCCTTTCCGCGTTCACAAAATCTCGTCGATCTCATCTTCAGGCTTGGTCTGGTCTACGGTCGATTCGGCTGGGGCCTCGATGCTCGAACCTACGTTCTCGATCGTGCTTTGTTCGGTCGTGTCCTCGGTCAAATCCACATCGTCGCCCATGGCAAATGCCTGGGTCTTCGTAAGGCTTGGCTCAGTGTCTGTTTCACGCCGAGACTTCTTCCGTGCGGCTTCGTTAAGCTCTTCCCAAGCGCCCTGTATCCCCAAGATCAGTATCACCCTAGTTGTATTGCGTCCATGCCGAGTCATACCCTGCGATCATCAATCCGTTTCGCTCTCACGATACTCTTCGCTCTCTTCGTCACCAGCTTGTCAAGGTTTTGATCTGCGCGCTCCATTCCCTTCTGCTGTCTTAGACGCTGTTGTCTGCTCATCGGCTTCTGCTTATTCTTCTTGATGCTGCCATCTTGGACTGTATGAAGTTTGGGCGCAAAATCCACCGCTGGTTTCTCTACATCGGTCAATGACCTGTCGGGTGGTGTTGCGGCTCTCCGTGCTGCGCGTGAATGCAGCGACTCAGCTATGGACTATTAGTATCATCCAAGTATCAAATACAGCGTTCACTTACTTCGCTTCTTGACCTTTGCTGTTTTTCCCATTGCGACGTTCTGCGATGATAGGAATCTGAATATGTAAATCTACGACAACATACCGCAGACGAAATAATAATCACATGCGGAGGGCGCCAAGAGAGCGGGCCGCTCTGGACCCTGCGTCAACGGGCATGTTGCGTTCATGTGCCTTCATGAGTGCTTCATCTTTCGCAGTCTTCACCACCGTATTGAGTCAGCCGGCAGCGCACGACACTCTCTGAGTAGCAACTACCTGCACGGAGCGCGCTTTCTATGTCACGGATTGTGTTGCCACCGCCTTCGTAATATGATTCTTGTCGCATAGGCGTACCGCTACAATCTTGCTGAAGATCCGGCGCTATTGAGCAATGAACGCCTTTCAGCACTACGGCGAAGTCATTCAACAGTCTGCGGCCGTGCCATGGATTGCTATAGGAGTTGCGACTATATATCTTATTCATTGGATATTGGCCTCTGTCAAGTACACTGTGCTGTCTCCTTCAGAGCTCTTATGGAACGTCCTCGTCTTTCTCATTCCAGCAAAGGTGGCTTTCAGTCTCGGCAAACAAGCATCTTCCGACATGAGTGACGGGGAGAACTCACATGCGAGTCCTTCGACAAGCGAAACCCATGCGGCGAAAAGTGAGGCGCTTCGGAAGTTCTTCCGACTCGAAGGCTCAGCACAGAGCACACCTGCCAGTACCGGTAGCTCTCGCAGGCCGAGCCTTCTGGATAGCCTGAGGAGAAAGAAATCAGAGTCAGATGCGCCGCCGGGCTTGGGTAACTGGGACAACTCATGCTACCAGAATAGCGTGCTTCAGGTAGGTCTTAATATATGTTCTGGGAGGATCTGGTGTACTGACTTCATGGTCAGGGACTATCTTCCTTACAATCTCTCACTTCCTTCCTTGATAACTCTAATTCAACCTCTGATCAGAGCATTGAGACTACGACCGGCTCACTGCGCGAAACTCTGACCAAGCTGAACGATCCTACGAACAACGGCAGTTACATATGGACACCCTCAAAGCTGAAGTCGATGAGCAGTTGGCAACAACAAGATGCACAGGAGTACTTCTCGCGTATTATGGAGGATCTTGAGAAGGATGTCAGCAAGATTATCCAAGTCAAAAGGTTCAAGAGTGGCCTAGAACAAGTGACAGAGCTTGACGAGGAAAGGGTGGATAAGAACGTCAACGTTGAAAGTGCCAGGAACAAAGCTGGAGCGAACAACGATATTCGAATAACGGACCAAAACCCTCTGGAAGGGTATCTTGCCCAAAAGGTTGCCTGCACGTGCTGTGGCTTTTCTGAAGGTCTATCGATGATTCCGTTCAACTGTCTTACAGTACCCCTGGGTCGCGATTACAGCTATGAGATCAGCCAATGCCTCGATGAGTATACGAAACTGGAGGAAGTCACCGGGGTGGAGTGCGCGAGTTGCACGTTGTTGCGCGCTCGAGACCAGCTCCAAGGAATGAGGAAAAAGCAAAATACGGATAAAGATTCGACACAAATAATCGCTCTGCCTGATGAAGTGCGGCGCATGGTTACTGAAAGACTTCAAGCCGTCGACAACGCACTGAAGAGTAGTGACTTTTCGGATGTTACACTCAACAAAACATGTCAAATTCAGAAAAATGCGAGGCTTTCCAGCACTAAGACGAGACAAGCTGTCATTGCTAGGGCGCCACGCTCCTTAGCTATACACATTAATAGGAGCATTTTTGACGAGTATACTGGTTCCCAAAGGAAGAACTCTGCTTCAGTAAGCTACCCACGCATTCTGGATCTTACGCCTTGGTGCTTAGGGTCCAGAATGACAGAGGAACAGGCAGACGAAGATATGGAGCGGTGGCGGATGGGTGCAGGTCAATCTATGGTACCTCAGTCACAAGGATACGCTACATCAGCGGATGTGAGGTTTGAGTACCAGCTTAGAGCTGTTGTAAGCCATTACGGGAGGCACGAAAACGGTCACTACGTATGCTACCGGCAGCACCCAACTTTCTCTTCACAACCAGCCGGGAAGGAGCTTGCTCCTCAAGAGAAAGAGGAGGCAGAATTTGAAGAGTCGACCCCCTCCAAATGGTGGTGTCTCAGTGACGAGCGGGTAACACCGGTCACGGAAAAGGAAGTCGTAAGGCAAGGGAATGTCTTCATGCTCTTCTACGAGCGTGTTGAATCTGCTTCATGGCTTCCAGTGTCTGCAAAAACCCAGGCACAAGCCACATCCACGGCATCGCCCACGGTAAATCAGGTCGCGGTCGATGCATACAACCAACACCTGTCGCCGGCTGCTGAGGCCTCCGTCTCAGTATCCAGCGAGCCAGATTCTGAACATCCACGTTCTTCTGAAAGCATAGTGCTGGGAGACGCAGAAGAGTCACCCGCACCGGAGTCACCCGCACCGGAGCATGTGGAAGAGGTACCGATACAGAAGGTACCGTCTCCACAGTTCATGCGCACTTCGAGGACGGGGCCTAGACGGGGTGATGGCGGCTTTTCATCTGCCTTGCGTGCCGTTGCGGCGACATGAGGTATAGACCGTATGTGGCGCGGCGAATGGTAATGACTTGTAATGCTTGGTATGAGTGTGGCGTTCATAGCAGACTTAGGGGCGTGCTAATTTGGATGCACTAGAATCTATGGACGCGACTGCCGCATCATATTTAATAAGTCTGTACTGATTATTGGCTTCCCATGAAGCGCCACTGTGGATTTCCCACCTTGTGCTTGTGAACCCACCGTAAGACCATGATCTATGCTTCTGCATGTGAACCCACCGTGGGACCAGTATCTATGCTTTCGCTTCATTTGACATGCACCCAAGAGAAGCATTTGGCGTCGCGAACCGCTGTTGGAGGATCCAGATGTGTGTAACATACGGTGGGTGCGTACTCCCGTCATAGTAAGGACGGTCACTGCCAACGCCATCGAAAGGCATTGCAGCTGCTAAATATACCAAAATTCACCGTGGACGATTGTATCATAGCCTCAAATACAAGCGATGTTATGTTAATACTTCTAGTCGAAGACATATGTCCAGTAGCGTGCACGCGCGTGAGTTGTTAGTGTTTACAATATTTGAGCAATCCGTGCTATGGTATACAGCTCGGCCGGCACATTTCTGGAGGAGCAAAGCATGTGATGAAAGCTGCGCAGCAGCGGGACGAGAAGTACGCTGCTGCGGATCCGGCGCCGGCGTTGCTCCCCGTGTCTGACTAAATCCGAAGATACCTCAAGGAGGCAAAAGTGCAGAGCCAATCAATGACGACACGCTAAGGCGGCTATGATAGTATGACACCGAGACCGATCAGCTTCTTCACACAATTCCTCGCCGTCACTCCTCACACTCCTGTAAATTCAGACGTCGCATTCACCGCGTCTCAAAATGGTCGAAAAAGGCTTAAGGGCAAGAAAAACCCGACATTCAATACGATCTTACTTCTCTTTTTTTTAACACCCGACAACGGTCTTGCGCAAACAGTCGTTCGTGTTCAGGGTCTTGTTGAATTGACATGCGCCCGTGGGTCTCGCGACTAGAGGAGTGGACGACTTATGCGCCACGCAATTTTCTAAGCACGATACCGCACTTTGATCAGGAGACAACCGAACTTCGAGAACAACTTCTTGGAGATTGTCTATATCAGGCTGAGCATGTATACTGGCGAATCTGTACTCGAAAGGTGTTTTCTATCGTCTCACCTATTCCCATCGACAGTCGGACAAAGGACGAATCAAGGCTTCAGAAACAGAAACGAGTTTGGTTATGGTTGGCTTGACAGAAATGTTCTGCTCGTCGCGTGGCGCAGCAAGTACACTATTTCCGACCAAGCGCGCCAGAGACGATGACCATCTGGCCGACTTAGGCTTCACAATGACACAGAGATTACTCTTACGAAGCGGCTGGGTCGACCTCTGGAGCCTGAAACGAGGGATTTGAAATGACCATGCGCCAAATTATCGGCTCCAACCCGTGCGGCCACGCGGTTTGGTTGAAGTTCAATCCGAGGCGATGTCATTCAGGCCAGCAGTACCTACCTTGCAATGGCCTCCTTGTCATATTCCTCCGGTCATGGTAAACATTGAAGGCGATAAGGCCATGCAAGAATTCCATCAGCGAACTGCAGGTGCTGCTGCAGATGGGCGTTAGCGGCGACTGGCCAGTGATTGGAAGAAGCAAAGCGGCGGAGCCGGTCATCGCAGGTCCCAAGCTTGCAAAGCGGAACGGTGACGCTTCTATTGCCAAATCAGCCGAAACTCAAGTCAGAAGCGCCCAGTCACATGGCAGGAATACGCCTAACCCGGACGGCATAGTGTCAAGATGATATATTTCTTACGCATTCGGATACATGTGTGCTACGAGATGGTACGTCTCCCTTATTTTTTTATCATTCCCTTTTCCCCTCCTCCTTCTGCTTAGAGATCCTTCGCTTCAAGATGTACGCCTTAACGAATATATGCAGCCCAAGACAAAGAAAAAAGGACATCGCCACCCGCATACATACCCGATTCATGTTCGATAAGGAAAACTCAAGAAGCCGAAGACACATATACTCAGCGTACAAAGCGTTGATCATAAAAGACTGCGCCGAACTCTTCTCGAATGGAAGGAAGGATGCCGCCCTGACCCATCCTAAACGCCTCCCGCCATCCGTATTCGCGCAAACAGGTTCCGATTATGTGTGCGCCACCTCAACCCAAGAAAATACACTCGATTTCGTTATTCATTCTATTTCATCGTCATTGACGAAGGTCTTCATCTCTTGTTCTTGCCCAAGACCAAGAGAGACGGACCGATTTGGAAGCGAAAGGCTTGCACGCCGCACGTCTGATGAAACAGGCGAAAATGTCTGCCCCGAGAGCGACTGCGACATTGGGTCACGGCGGTGACGGTAGTTCACCCTCGGCGACGGTGCTACGGAACTCGAGCTCAGCGATGGCGACCGACCGACCGCGGTGTAACTGCCAAAGCCACCATCAGCCGCCAAGTTGCGCGCTTTGCGCAGATTATACTCCTGGATTGGGCGACAGTTGCAGAAGGTATGCTGAAGTGCTTGCGTGCGCCAGTGCGACAGCTCATCGCGCAAGCTCTTCTCCGTCTGCTTTAGTGCTGAGTTCAGCGCACTTTGTGTCCGGTATGTGTCCTCCAATTGATCAACATTCTCCTTCTTCTTTGCGCGGCACTTGGCCGCTGCAACTCGGTTCTTTTCTCTATATTTCTCTTTCTTATCGTCACCGTCCACCTCATTGTCATCTTCCTCCTTCACAGACAGCGCTTTACTGTCTTTCCGTTGTTTCTTCGGGGGGCTCTTCCCACTTGTGGATGATCGTTTCCTCGACGCCATCGTTCTTCCGACTTCATCGACATCAGACTCGGCACCGTAGCTGGGTTCGACACCTTTGCTTGGGTCTCCGTCATATCCACCAGCCAGGATCTCATCCGGAGGCGTTATTTGACCGAAGCGCTCCTTCACTGTTGCAGAACGGTCGCCTAAGATATCGTCCATGTCTGCAGGGTTGATCTTCTGACCCATGAAGTCGCTAGCTCCTTGCCCTTGCATCATCCCGAGCTTGCCAGTTTCAGCCCACATCGATGCTGGGTCGATGTGTGTAGGCCTCATGCCATGATCTGACGGGTATAGGGCCTCAGACGTGGGCAACAAGGAACCAAAGTCGGGATAGGCGAAGGCCGAGTCGTCAAATAAACTTGGATCATGCTGGCCGACAGCATTGTTGGTTGGCGAGAAGGTCATGTTGTTTGAATGTGAGAAGCTGCCTTCTATCATGGCGTGTTGTTGTGTGGTGGAAGTATCGAAGGAGTCGTAACTGGATGACATTGCGGATGGAAAAGATTGCGACAGGGCCTTCGGTTTGGGCGGCGTTGGCGATCTGCGATGCACTCACCGCGATAAGCCGCGGTTCGGGTGCAGGTGGGATGAGGCGAGAAAACGTCACAAGCCTCTAATAAGGCGAGCAGAGATGTAGATGGTCTATGGACAACTTCCAGACGCTAGGAAACACGGCCAGAGTTATCGAGATGAAGTGTCTGGCTGTTTTGGCCGAGCGCGGCGGAATCCGGACGGATTGGCTTTGTGGACCGCGGACTCCCAACTCTGCGCAGGCAGTGAATTCGACAGTTATGGACGCGAAGTTTGGAGAAGATGTGTTCAATGATGCCTTGGATTGACCGGTGTTGGCCGTAGGGCGCCGTAGGCTCGTTGTGTAGCTATGTTGATGGTTTAATGTGTAGGTGGCAAATGCAAACAGCGAGGGGCAGTAAGGTACGTGGCTGCGGGACCGTGGCGGTTGACGGCAGAAAGTGAATAGCGCGTAGCTGGCAGCAGGGTGTCACACAAGGAGTACTGGTTGCTAATAAAGGGCGAGAGGACAACCCTTGTAGCAGCGATGGCGATGGGGGATGGCAGCAGTGCAGGTGGTGAATCGCAGTTTTACTGGCCGGCTATGTCATAAAGCGGAGCCAGCTGCTGTCCACGGTCGATGCGGACGGACGAAAGACAGTTGCGCCCAATTCCGCTTATCGCAATGCGGCTTAGCGCGCCGTCCACCCCGAACTATGCGCAGGAGCCTCAACCTCAACCAGCACGCACCAGCACGTGAAGCAACCACGATGCCTGCAAGCCGCAACTTGGCTGTAGCTGTTACTTTTGCTCGCCTGCGTCCGAGGCTCTGTTTTGCGACCCGCGCCACGTTATACCTTATAGGCAGAGAAGAGGCGATGGAAGAAAGAACAAGTCCCCCGCACCCACAACACACGCCTAGGTAAAAGCTGCATGTGGAAACGACTCGCTTGGGCCTGCTCGTCTCGGAGCTGGGTCCTCACGCGGCTACCCTCCAAAGGCTCTGATTGGCGCTTGGCGGCAGCATAGGCGGAGACGGGCCACCTTGCAGCATCGGAATTCGATCTGCCATCGCCACCCAGATGACATTGCCATGCAGTGTGGCGATTACTTTATACCTACCTTAGGTACTACGTAGCTGTCGAGCTTGGCAAGTAACTTGAAGCGGAAGCTTGACATGGCGTCGGGTGTGTCCACTGTGTCGACAACGTGGACGGACCTGCAACACTGCACCTGCCCGCCCTCCTTCCACGCGAGTCGAGCTGCTTTTCGACGGAGAGGATGCCGCCAAGCGATGCATGATCTTCGACGCGCGCTACTGGGTAACCGCCACATGCCCCAAGTGTGCATGCATCATCCCGTTCGGGCGTCCAGTTACATACACGTGTGCATGTACTTGGGCCAGACACGACAGGGCTGCGTTATTTGCGGACACATGTACTGTGTGCTGCGCTTCACAAAAGGAACAGTGTATCCTCAATCATACCACAAACGTTACTACACGTGTGTGTGGAGACACGTGCACAAAACAACCGCGTATCCTCCAATTACAGCCGCCATCATGAACTCTATCTTGTCTCCTGCAAATCCTTTAGGTGGCATAGTCGCTCTTCTGCAATCCTTCCAGAAGGAATTACTTCTTTGGTAGGTTCGGATGGTCTTTCGCAATTATCCCAATTCTGCAAATGGCCACCGCCTGCTTCGCAATCAGTCCCGAGAAATCTCCCGGAAAACCTACCTGTTCTGTGCGAACAGTACATTATACAGCCGTTATCCTCAACCGGCGAGAGACTGTGCACACTGTGCACCTACCAGTAGTGCATCTCGGCAGACACTTGGGACGATTAGGTACCCCAGATCGTGCCTGGTGGGCTACCTCCTAACCCTGCTCGAAAAAAGAATCGACTATTGCGCAAGGTGGCAACCGTGACATACAGCGGTTTAGACTTCCGCTCCTCACGGCCCGAAATCCTAGAAGAAACGAAATAGCAAGTAGGTAGAAATGGAGCGCTCGTCTTGGTCTTTATCGATGCTCTGTGCGCCACTTACATGACCACGTCCCAACACTAGCATGGCATGTCATTGGCTGCCAAGCGGTGTGCACAGCACCTATCTTGTCCATACGGGTCCGGAATCGATCCGTCCAGGTGTTATGACAGTCTTGTTCTTTCCAGGTGACATCCAGCTGTACCATGCAATGCCGCTCGTTGCCGTACTCCAGAGGGCGCTGGTCGTACGCTTGTCAGGGCTCACTTGGGAGAACGGGAATAACGCCTCCAATGTGACTCTGCCACTCTGTTCCTGGGTAAGGCAGGTCCACACGTCAACTCAAAACCTACTCCATCGTGTTCTCTGGTCGACGCGCAAGGCCAGGGACCGCACCCGGAGCGAATCGCCCTGTCTGATGCAAGTCGATCGGTGTTGGCTGAATCATCGTTCCGGTGGCGTTGATATCAACTGAACGCAAGGCGCCGCTAGCACGCCGACCAAGTTAGGTGCTGATTGATACCATAGGCCCGCCCAGGAAGCATTGGACACATTCCTTCAATCTTTACTTTCGCACGCAGTCGGTGACTGAGCGTGTTCAATCAACTTCCCCGGCAATTCCTGCAAAGGACAATGGAAGACAAAGTTTTTTTTGTTATTTGTTGATTTTGCCCAACTCTTGTTTCCTCCATGCAGATGTGCATACCCATACCAAGAATCGTCAGATGGGAGCAGAGATAGTGGCTATCTCCACTCGGCTGTCCCCGAAGCCTTGATCCTTACGAATGCATCAACAGTCAATCACGTTATCGAACCTCGATCGGTCGAGACTAAGAGACCTGGCGCACCGAGGACGTGCGTAGCAAAGACATGGCCTGTGGAACGTCAAAGCACACCTGCAGGAACGGTGTCGAAGCGCCGGGAAGTGAACTCGTTTTGATTGATATCATCCTACTTGTATGTAGCCCCGATTGTATGTGTTATACGTCCCTATCCCGACCAATGATTCAAGTTCATGGGACTGATGAAGCAACAAACGTGAAGGGTTGCACCCCCGTGTTCCTTGGGCGCATGTCAAAACACCGTCATTGTTACCTCATAATGGATATACCCAGTTGCAAAATCCAGAGTCGCTGCTGGCCTCGAGTCCGTGCTCGAACACGGTTCGCGCATCGTCGAGTTCCCCTAAATTATGCCACGTCCGTACGTTGGATCAGAGAAGTCCCCAGAGCCTTCCATTCGTCGGACGTGAGGCGCAAAAATGGGTGGATGTGCATGTTTGGGAAAGATTCCTGTACGTGGTCCATGATAGCCGGCGCGAACCTGTTAGGAACGCCGCAGAAGACGACCTCGACCTCCTCTTGAATGGAGAGGCCGAGGCACTCGTAATGCCGCACAAGTACTTCGGCGACGAGGCGAACGGCGGTCGACAACACCTCGTTCGCACTGACTCCCGAACATGCGGCTCGTTTAACAAGATAGAAGGCTATCTTATCTCGGTACGACTCTCTCTCGTCCCTTTTGGGTGATTCCGTCGAAAAATAGAAATGTCCTTGGATGAAACTCTCGACGAGCTCTTGTGCCACTTCCCCTTCCCAAGTCTCCCTTGGGACTGGCCTTTGCATACCGCCAGTAAGGGTGACTGAACGCTTCTCTACCGCTGCGACGAATGCAAAACCTGGACCTGTGTCGACTTTGACCCGCGCTTGCATGGCACTCTGCTTTTCATTTGCGGTTGTGGATGATGTAATCCAACAGGCCGCAGAAGTGTCGCCAATGTATTGGTACAGACGAGTGTGGGGTGTCGGCTTCGAAAGCGACATCCGCGTCGCAGCATGACGGGTGGTTGTCTCGGTACTTTCGATTGCCGAAGACGAGACAGTAGTGCTCGATGTGCTGCAAATGCGTGTATACAGCTCCTCGTTGCCTTCCTTCCTGGCCACCTCTTTCCCCGGCTTGATATATGTATGATTGGCGACAAAAGGGGTGGCGACCTTGGGTCGTAGAGGCTTGTGAGGAGTGGGCGACAGGGTCGGCCTGTGTGTGGGGAGAACAGGTAAGAGGGCGGCCACCGACATCGAATCGACAGAGTTGGAACGTGTTCGCATGCGCCACGATACGGGCGCCTAGCAAGCCACGTTCAGTCACTCGCAGGCTGTCCGGGCTGCAGTCCTGAAATAGAGCAGGCGACACTTCCTCTATTCTCGTATGCGGAACAATCCTTTGTCTGCGCAGAAGATCGCCGTAACGTGTGCGGTGCGTGCGCGGTCGCTCGACAAGACTGAAACAAGATTTCTGCGAGCTGCAGCAACAGGAAGGGCGGGATATATACGGTTGACTATGTAGGTAAGGTAGGTACGTTCGGCGTCCGCACACACACTCGAGCCTGCTATGCCGTAGAGACGACCAGCGCGAAAGGCTTGGTATCGCCGAAGGGAAGCAGCGTAGCCTTTTGGGCGAGCAGCAGGAGTGCCATTTAACAGCTCCAGACGCCGTCTTGACTCACCATCGTCGCAGTGACACCGTCGTTCAGGCTCGTATGGCAGCGCTGAGACGCTCCGGACTCGGGAACAAACGGCGGCGGGCAGGTAGGCCGTGCAAACAGAACCGGAAGCACCTGAGCGGAGGAGGAGTATCTCAGCGGAGAAGTAAGAGCATCCGCGGACACAGGTGCGCCGCGTCCAGCAGCAGCATCGGGATGCGTCACAGCGCCCCTGGACGGGACCCAGTCCCACCTCGTCTAGGGCTGACTTTGCGCTGCCCGATCCGAAAATGTGAGCCTCCTGCTTGGGCGCGGGCGGGGATCGCGATTGGCGGTAGCAACGGACAGCGTCCCGGCTCCTGCAGTAAGTTACATCTTATGCAGTCAGAGAGCCGCGCACTTACTCAGCGTCCCATAGCTGTGGCAGGCACGTTCTGGCCGGTCCCGATCGCAGCCTGGAGCATCGTTCGGCTGCCGTGTTACACTTGCGGCGGGAAAGCGGGAACGCGGGAGAGCGGGAGAGCGGACAGCGGAGAGGATTACCTTGCACCGGCGGCCGGCAGAGGAGAATCTGCGGGCTGGGGACTCAGGAAGGGAGTCGGCAGTATAAAGAGAGGGCGCAGGTCGGCAGCATGATGGCACTGTAGGCACACATGGACATACCTTATCTCAGCTATGCAGGCGCTATGAGAGCAGCACTAGCCCATGGCATGCATCGACGACGCAAGCAACACGAGTGCATGCCCTGCATGAGGGACTTGGCCGGGGAGGCGGACGTGCGACGTGTCTGGGCACTCTAGGTGAGCATGCCGGGGCCGACTCCGTGTCCCCCGTGGAGGCGATATACAGTACCCTGACAAAATGGGGTGCCCCCACCACGTGGCACTGGATGCAGACCGACCAATGAGATGTTCCCATCGCCCTTGAATGTGAGGCTTTCATTGGCTCGTGAACGCGGGCCGGTCTTGTGGGGGCACTCCATTTTGTCAGGGTACTGTACAGTACTTTCCATGGGTGCAGGTTAGACCAACGGCAGTGGCGTGGAAGCTGTGGCGCATGCTTCCCCAATTCTCACCTGCATGGACACGTGCATCTTTAAGTCACACCAGGGAGCCAGCTGGATGCGGCGACGACTGAGTACATATGTACCTACATGTAGCACGGGGATGTTTCCTCTCTATCCGCGGGAGAGGAGCAGGGTCGAAGCGGCAAGCTTGAAAAGGCCAGGCGGTGAAGGCGCGACAGGTCCAGAGCGTGCCTTAGTAATTGTTACATACAGTAAGTTACATACACGGAGTGACTCGGCAAGCACAAGGTAGGACGACCCACGTGTAAGCTTCACATCGATGTACTGTAAAGAACGGGTCCAAGCTCAACATATATGTAGGTACAGCCGTGGACGTAACACACAGTATAGGCACTATAGGTAAAGAGAAGGTGCAAACTGCAGGTGCCCGTCAGACGATACCTGTAAGGTACAGGTATATACCCACTACTGTAGATCGCACACGAGTTTACGCGCCTACGCGGCTCCACCGCTCGATCCCCCAACAGCAGGCAGCCACGGCCCACAGCGTTTGAAGTTGTAAAATAACAGACGGCCAGAGATTCCCAAGGTCGTAGACCGCAAGGTGCGAACCGTGCGATGCTGCGGCCGGCGCTGCGGCCCCGACCAGACGGAGTGCCGGGGTCACGTCCGATTGGCTGGCCGACGGAGTTGGCTCCGCCCCGCCCGTCACAACTCGAGTGGGCTCCAGCAACGCCGTGACCGCAGAGCGCGGCTCCTACACGGCTACTGCGCCTGTGGCAGATTTGGAGAGCAAGCTGCAGTCTGGGGAGACCAGCGGACACTGCCGTCACCGCCATGGACCAAACCTCTTTCTTCCACTCCATCGAACAGGCCGACCAACACCAACCCGCTCCTTCGCAAGAGCCTTTCACGCCCATCGGCTCTGGAGTGCGCAACTCTTGACAACGCGCATATGCAGACCGACCGCCCTCGCAAGCTGCAGCGCATCTCCCAAGCTTGTACGTTCTCGTGTCGCGACCGTTGGGGTTTGACGGTCCGACGCAATCGACTGTTCGCGCTGACACGACCGAAAGGTGACCTCTGCCACCGCCGCAGTATCAGGTGCCGGCCCAGCGCCGAGGAAACCGGACGCTGCCAGAACTGCTTCGACTTCGACGTCGCCTGCACCTTCGAGCGGCCGTCAAAGCGTAGAAAGCACCCAAACGCCCCAGCTACACCGCACGCGCCCGATCACCAACGGCGTCCGCCGCCCGAGCACTCGACCTCACAGTCCAGCAGCACTGGCCTGCCTTCCCTTTCCGATGCGTCCGGCAACCTCGTCGGTCCCTCGCACGGCGGCGTCGACCTCGCCGGTAGCAAAAAGGGCAGTGGGGGCAGGGACTCCACAGGTGCATATCTCGTCATGCAAGACAGTCAGAACGACACCCTCTCGGTCGCGTGGAAGGCCTTTGCGCTTTCCTGCGAAACCACAATATTTGGGCTGATTGATGTCTACATGGAGGTTGTCTGGCCGCTATATCCTCTGTTCGACGAAGGTACGCTGAAGAAACGGATCCAAGCAAGGGATCACCTGTCTGATGAAGGTCGGTACCACACGTTGTTTCCATTTTGTCCCGCGTGGAACGTGCGGCGTGGACGTTCTGGCGCGCTTTCTATTCGATGCGCCGTGCACTTGTACAGAGTTACCTGTGTTGGTGAACGTCTTTTTACTGCATTGGTCATGTATTGCCCTTTGTGTAACACGGGCTGTCGGCATTAGATCAGCCCAGCCCAGCGAGATTCCCAACATGTTTCATCTGGCATCATTTTATGAAGACAGCTGCTAGACCGAATGGCTAACTCCCTACGACACAGGCTTCTTCGCGTCTGTCATGGCAGCATGCGCTCTCGCCTCAGCGCGCATCAGAGATGGCGCAGTCACCTCATACGCCTCTAACAGCGTACAACACGCGGAGTCATCATCTGAAATATTTTATACTGCCGCTAAAGATGCTATCGCCAAGGATCTCACCAAAGCTCAAGGCATCGACACCCTAAGAGCTTGTGCCCTTCTCGCGCTCACAAGCATACAGTATGGTCAAATTGGAACTATGCAGCAATACCTAGGCCAGTATTTCACCCTATCTTCGATGCAACGATTCTACGATGAACGCTTCTGGCCCCAGGGCCTGGATGAGGCAGAGATGAACGTACGCAGGCGCCTTTTCTGGTGTGTATACACCATGGACATATACGCTGCCGTGGTCTGGAACTGCTTTCTTCGGTCTCAGGAGATTCACGCCAACGTAAAGTACCCTGCTATTGACTCGTCCGAGATACCTCAGGAAGCCCGTGAGGGAGACGATGGGAAAGGATACTGGCTAGTGGGATGGAACTTCGCAGTCGACCTATATAGGATAATGGAGCATGTTCTCAACAAAGTCCGGGCGAAGAGGTTCCGTCACGAGGATCGGCGTTGTGTGGACAATCTTGTTTTCCAAGATACATTCTCGGATAACGATGTTATGGAAACGGTACTGAGACTGTACTACCAGTTACCGACGCATTTCAAAGAAACGCCGCCACCCACACCTGGCAACCACAAACCGAACTTGTTCGCCTACCAGGCCGCAAACATTCAGGCCACATTACAGCTTCTACGGATGATATTATTTTCCATGGAGGATGGTCCGGGGATTGAGCGCAAGTGTGACGTTGCAGGGGAAGTACTTTCGGTATTCCATTCGATCCCTGTTCCATACCTGCGCGCAATAAGCAAGCCGCTGGTCTACCATCTCGGCACGATTGGACACATTCTCGGCAGTACCATGGAGGGCCCTATTCAAGAACGCGAATACCACCGCGTACGTGCCTCATTGCTTTCCATGGTCGACTTGCTGGACATGATGGAAGCTGGACTGCAGAAATCATCTGGTGCCAGCCAGGGGCTGCGAAGTCAGGTGGAAAAAGCCGACGAGCAGATGAAGCAAAATCGACGAGAGCGCCAGCCAATAGTCATGCAGCCTGACCAGTCTGCGCCGTCTGGACCGTCGAGCAGTACGCAGATTATAGGCGCCGACCCGCAGGCAGTCGTCATGTACCCCAACTTCCAAGGCGGCTTGCAGGAGTTTCCAATGCCGCAAGAGATGTTTGGCGACTGGGCGCTACCTTTCCCTTTCTATCAGGAGGGTGGCGGTTACTTTCCCGGACCTGGTCCGAATGTGTGAAAACCCGCACGACCATGGATCGCGGACGCTGAGTTCCTCGTTCGCTCAACACCGCACTGTTGTCACCTTCTGAATGCGAAGCTTCGAAGCACATATCGGAGCCAACTCCGTAACATCGGAGTCGACTCCTTATCTATACATATCAGCGATGATATCGGAGCTGACTCCGTAACATCTGAAAATACCAGCGATGAACTCCTCCAGATCTTGGGGCACGAACACATCATCAACACCGAATCCCGTCGTTACTGCACCAAATGTTGAACGGTCACGGCATCGCTAGCTACCCTACAAAAGCATATGATTATACCCGGAACGCAGCTTCCATCCTAGGGCCACATAGCAAGGCGCCACGGGACCTGAATGAGGTTGCTTTGCACTGATGGCGAGCTGCATTCGAGAAGATTGCAACGCCCTCTACATTTCAAGAGAGGCTGAGGGTAGAAGACAGTGGGAGATAGCAAACCCTTATATGTAGAATATCCACAGATTGTAATCACTGTGGCCACAGATCGACACGAAGCTCGATTTCATTTCGCTGTGCTGATGCTTGATAAGCGCGAATGGGACCGTGCTGTTATATGGCACGCTTACAGAATTACCAGGTAAGCTTCCGTCAAGTTGTGCGCTTTTGGGATGCTTGCAAATTTGAACAGGTATTCACGTCACAGCTGTACATATGATCTAACTTATCTGTTCGGACGCGATGCTTAACGTGTCTATAGAGTCTAGAGCGTTGTGATCACGATTCCACATGAATATTTGACGACCACTCTTCTCCGTGTCGCCACGGGAACTAGCTCTGCAGAAAGTGTGCTTCCTTGGAACCCAGATTCTGCCAATGTGCCTGGCTTTTGGCTCGACGATCGCCATAGTAGAGGACTTTCACACCAGCGTGCGATACGTTGACGATGTAAAGCCCCATGCATCGAAGAGTGCACGATGGCCAGATGATGATCTCTTCAATGCATTGCAGCGGTATGAAGCAGCTGCATCAGCACCTGTGCGTCTGTATAAGATGTACCGCCAAGGTGGGGCTGATAGGTGATGGAAGTGTACCGGGCGTGAAGTGCCGCATTTCTTCCACATTGGGCAGTGACAGGTCGAATCTCATATACCAGATCCTCAAGAGCGATGTCAGGCTCGAAGGATATCTGGATCCGGCCTGGGCTTTGGCTGATGGTTGGTGGATATAGCTGCCCACTGACTCTGCCATATTCTGGTTCTTTTGGTGGCGGCTCCAATCAGTCGACCGCATCTCCTTCGTCAAGCAAAACAGCTGGTTGTAAAGGCTCCGGCAACCTCTCCAGATATGGCAGAAGGAACCAGGTGCGTTTGACTTTGCCGATAACCTTGGCTTTGATCAAGGCCAGAGGAACCGGCCCAAACGTCCTCGAGTCGCGGGAGTGTTTCAAATTATCCCCTACCACGTAACAATGTCCCTTCGGTACCTATTTCCTCATCAGTCCTGTCTTCATCGGACGTGTCGTACCGCATGTGCGGAGCATGCTCCTGAGAATGTACCTGCATCATGATCCCCTTTCCCTTTCCAGGCGTATCCCGTAGCACGAAATCTCCCTCCATGCCCACCACGCGTTTAGCAGCCCTCTTCTCTCCATCCAGCGGATGCTTGAAGGACACGACATCTCCGACTTTGATACCACGTCCGTGGTGATAGTAATGCGAAAGAAGTAGGAGTTCGCCGTCGGCGGCCAGTGTTGGCAGCATAGAGATGCCCCAGGTGCCACTGATACTGTAGAAGTATTCGACAAAGATGTGCAGTCCGAGAAGGATCCCTACGGTCGTAAAGAGAAGACTCAGCGGTTCGCGAGCGCTGGAATACAGTTTAGAGTAGCGGCTGGAGGGCGCGGAGTGTGCGCTTGCATTGGGAGGAGGCCCATTGGGTGGAGGTATGGACTTGTTAGGTCGACTACGGGTGCTGGCTGGACGAGCATTGAGGAAGCGGGATGGTCGTGGCTGCCAGCCAAGTCGGGACCGCAGTAGGTGTTGAGGCAGTAGCTGAGGCTCCCCAAGGCCTAATAGCCTTTGGCCAGTGAGGAATAGACGGTGCATGTAAGTATGTGAGGTGGATAGGTGCCCTTACACATGCTCGGAGCTTGTACATACATGCCAAGACATAAGTTGTACGGCAGCCGGTATATAGGGCTGAACTTCGCTAAAGGCACCCTGCCTAGAGTCTTTCGGTCTAATTCTGAATGCTTAAGTACCCGGCTACTGCAGGTCTAATGAAGAGTCAGCCGAATATAAGGGACGACTCTGATCTCCCCACGTCTTTTCGTGAACTTATTGAAACATACAATGAGCTGAATGCCACCAACATCGATGAGCACTGGGACGAGCCAAGTCCGCTTGAGTTCATGCGATATGTGGCGACGAACAGACCTTTTGTTATAAGGCAAGGGTGTGCGAATTGGGCAGCAAGTTGCAAGTGGTCTGCAGAGTATTTGGTACGCACAATCGGAGATAGCAGCGTCAACGTAGCTATTACGCCTTTCGGGTAGGTCTTTGATCAGTCCAAATATGCACTGAACCTTTTCTTCATATGTCGATTGTGCTGTTTCCGTCAAATACTCTTTATCCACGATGCGTCATTCCATTAACAGAGAAAGTAACGCAGACGCCGTTCTTGAACAAGAAGACGGCTCAACCATCTTTGTCAAGCCTCTCGAAGAGACCGAAACCTTCAGCGATTTCCTCTTATACGTTCAAAACCAAGAACGATCCGGCACCAATGGCCATATCAAATACGCCCAAACCCAGAACGACAACCTCAGGAACGAGTACGAAACCCTGTTCGCAGACGTGCCCAAGGATATCCCTTTTGCGCGGATAGCTCTGCAACAAGCCCCCGACGCCATCAATTTCTGGCTTGGAAACTCGCAATCCGTGACGTCGCTGCACAAGGACAATTACGAGAACATATACGCTCAGATTCGGGGCCAGAAGCACTTCGTTTTGCTGCCCCCTCTAGCAGCGCCGTGTGTGAACGAGCAGAGTCTGGTCGGTACGACGTACGTTAGGGCGCAGCAGGCTGCAGTTGGGGTATCTGACGAGCTCGTCGCTGTTGTGGATGAGCCGGTAGCTACCGTGCCAGTCGCGACTTGGGATCCTGACGATGCCGAGAGCAGGACAACGTCTTTCTCTCGTCTGGCTCAGCCGATGCGCGTCACGCTGGACGAGGGCGACTTGCTGTATCTTCCTGCCATGTGGTATCACAAGGTCAGCCAGAGTTGCGGAGACGAGGGGTTCTGTTGTGCGGTCAACTACTGGTACGTTTGTTGGAAATATTCACCAGTCAGCGCGGCTATTGACAACAACACAGGTACGACATGGATTTCAGCGGCTCGTTCTGGGCCACGAACAACTTTATCAGACAGGCTGCACGACAAGTGAACAGAGAAGGCAGCTAGGCCATAGATTTGCATACAACACGGCTCTTATGCCTAGTCGAATTCCTCTTTAAGGGAAGCGATTCCCTTCTTTGCGCCCCCAGCTCCAGCCCCGACCTTGCCCCCGAAGCCACCGTCTCGCATGAAGAAGTCGACCTCGTCGATGATGTCCCACACGATGTCCTCTGCAATCTGCTCCTTATACCTTTCAGCGATGGGCCTAAGCTCCCTTCTTGGTGTCCATCGCGGGTCCGTTGGCACTTTCACCTCACCGCCGTTCATCATTTGCACATCCTCCGATGTGCCGGTAGCAGTGGTCGGCCGTAGGTGGGGAGGAGGCATCCAGAACCCATCTTGACCGAAATTCACCTCCGCAATACCGCCACTGAAGCATGCAACAGCGGGGAAGTAGCCGACCATGCCATCGTCGAACCCTTCTCTGGCACCAGCTGACTTGCTCGGTGCGCTCGCTGGAGGCAGGAAGGCAAGCAGATTCTCAAATGCGGTGCCCACCAGGTTTCCGTTCTTGTACACTTTTACTGTGCTGTGCGGTAACGTCCTCAGCGCTTCCTCGACGTGGTTGGTATTTGGAGCAGTCTTGATTGTGGAGTTGGACGCTTGAGCACCACCAGACGAAAGGCTGGAAACGGAGAGTGTACGATCAGCATAAGCTTCCATGGGCTTGCTTGGCACATAGTCCATAGTCTCAAAATAAACGTTGCCCTTGTAGGGCACGGGTATGCGGTCGCGTATGACATCGTATGTGTCGGAGGTTCCAGGCTCGATATTTTTGACTGGAGCTTCGTCGTCGAAACCATCGCCAATGTCCACTGCCGGATTGTAGATCCCTTTCACGACCTTTTCGTGGAGAGACAATGAGGGCAGCTGAATCTCAAGCCCAATCACATCCCCTTCGCGGATGTTGCTATCGGCCATCTGCACTGTTACTGCCTCATTCTTGCCGGTCGCCGAGCCCTTCGACTTGGACTTTTTTGGGTTGGGGTGGAAGAACTTGCCCGGTCGACTGCGGTGCATCGTTTCGAAGCGAATATCTGTGACCCCGTAACTGTAGCCGTCGAAACCCACAGGCGCGTCGAGCGAAGCTTCTCGCCGTGCCCAACCCATCCTAACATGAGGTTGCGGTGTCGCTACATTCGGTATCACGGGTGGACCTTCGGCTGGTGCACCCCTCACTATGCGGACCTCATAATACAAAGAGCCTTCGCGCGCGCAGACATTTGCGCGTGCCATGCGCCATCCTTTTTCATTTGTGATGTAACGGCCAGTCGTGTCGTAGTGTATCCATTTGTCTGTGTCCTCGAAGGACATGCGTGGGCCGTACGGTATGGTGTCGGTCTGGCGATAGTACTGCTTATGGCGAAATTGAGGGTCAGCGACGCAGTGAGAGTAGCGGTATCCTCTCTTGTTCTCTGCGCTACGGTAGAGTCAGCCAAGGTTGCGCGATCAGCTTCTGTTCAAAGCAACGTACTGGTCCACTGGCTTCTTCAGTTCAACTTCCCCATCTGGCGTCAGAAACGGCACTGGCTCGTGCGAAGCAAAAAAGGTCTCTTTTGGGGGGTCATAGTCCGAAAGCTTAGGTTCAGGAATGCTGAAGCGCATCGGCGACGGCGCGCTCATGTGAGGGCCAGAAGCCTTTCTTTTGGCAGGGATTTGGAGAGCATCTCCACGCGTAGCGGCCGTAGCTTCACGTTTCTTGAGTGTTTCGCGCTTCTCTCTTTGCTCTCGTGCGGGCGCTTTTGGAGCTTTCGGTTTCGCTGCAGACTGGTCTGGGTTGAGGGGTGAGGAAATGACAGGCGCGTGAGATTGGTCCTGAGCAAGGTGCGGAGGGATACTTGTCGAAGGAGATTCCAATGGTACAGGTGACGAGTCGGCCATGGTGAAGCGGCAGGTAGCGTGTGAATTGGACTGCACACCGATACGCGTTCGAGCGCGGGCTTGGAAAGCTAACGTTACGGTTGTATGCTGTAACTGCGGGCTCGGTGGTGAGATGCCAAGACTGTGGAGACGGCAACGATCCGATATCTTATCTGAACCCTACATCTACACCATCCATACCTTCCAGGTTACCTAGGTAGATACTGTAGATAATCAAGGTTGAGGGGCACCTCTCACCTGCTCGAAATCATCATTCAACTGCACATGTAAGCATACGTTCCTGCAGATGCAACGCCCGAGTCTTAACCGGTTGAACAAACACCAGCGGCGCTGTTACTCGAATGCGCCGCTTGCTAACAATGTGTGATCTGTGTCCCCCAAGAGCTTCAGCGATAGTTCATAGTTGTACGCAAGATACATATACGTGGATGCATATACGTGGAAGACCACGACTTGAGTTGAAGTAGGTGCTTCTTTGTGGAGATATAGACGGCTCGCTGCTGTAGGGGAAGGCGAACCGCCTCCATGCTTATCTCATTTGCCTTTCCTGGGCTGAGATATCGGCTTACATTTGATATCTGAGTGGTGCGTCAAAGTAGTGTGTTCTAGATCTTCGAGGCACTCTCGGTCTCAAAACCGCCCCTTTCGACGCGTCCCAGATACTCCACGACCCTCGCACATAGCTCCTCCACGACTCCTTCGTCCTGACCGTTCAGATTGTGACTTGCGCCCCTGACCAGCCTCGCACTATCTACATCTACCACAGAACCAGCCTCCCTCACCACGCCCATCCACTTCCTCACCAACGCCTGCCGATCCACACTCTGCGGCACATACTCATCCTTCTCTCCATACAAGATCAGAAGCGGCGTGCCCTTCGGGACCTTCCCGAACGACTGCCTCAGCCTCTCGATGGGTAGATCGGAACTATAGTAATCATCCTCACCAGCATGATCTGGTCCCGGCGACGCCAGACTAAGCCAGCGCCGCGCACTGATCGGAACTCTCCCAAACACCCCCGGAGTGACGGAGAAGGGGAGGATATCCTCTCCCTTCCCTCGCTTGATCCATCGTGCCGCCATCTCGTTGGCAGCGCCATAGACCTCCTTCGACGTTTCCTGGACCAGGGCTTCGCGATCCGACACCGGTGCTTGGAGGATCAGGCCATCGATCGCCGGTCGCGTCGTCCCCTCCAGTACGGGGGAGGAAACATAGTGCAGGCCGTCCTGACACCCCGTGGAGTGACCCATCAGCACCACCTTACCCTTGCCACCCTTCAGATTGCGGAAGTAGTCCACGATCTTGGCAAGTTCGGCGACGTCCTGACCCAGACTCCCGTGACCCCAGCCGTGCCCGCTTGAGCTCAGACATGCCTGGGCGAGCTCCCATGTGGGTGGGAGAAGCGAAGCTAGCTTGTACGGGTAGCTGACTGAGCGGTATGTGTCGGAGAGTCCGCCGACCCAGAGGAGGACATTGCTGGGTTCCTGAGTCTGCAGTGGGTTAAGAGATGCGGAGGGAGAAGGCCGGGAGGGCACGAAGGCGCTGATGGGTGGGATGTAGTGGAGGATTCCCTGCGTTTGAGAAGGCGTTTTGTCGGCCATGGTGGATCCGCGGGAGTTTGAGATCTGCCGAGTAGATACTTGCGGTGCAAAGCCGGGAGTCTAAGGCGTAGGGTTTATGATTGGTGATCTCTAATGGGGATGTTGGGATTGGTCCAGCACAGTCGGCTGATCTTCAACGATTAGTAAGAGTGGGTTCTTTCCTTGGTATTGGTCTTACTGAAGAGACTTGGAGCTATTGTATTCGAGCTGAGTTTTATACTATGCGTTGTGCCTGATATCTGTTGCAACGATAGCGGAGCGAGATGGGCTGCATCGTCACTCGGAGGATTCGCCGCAGCGTGGCCAAGAGAGCGGGATCCACCTCTCTATTCCTCGCTTCATCATCAGCACTGCCCATGCTAAAGACCCGAGTCTCTTACTCGGGTAAGTCGCCGATGAGTAAGAATTTCCCTATATGTTTGCTACGGCAAAGCACGCGCTACAGCGGAAAGCAGAACAGAGTAAGGGCGGATAAGCTTGGGTTTACAGCCATGTCCATCTAATCCGTGGACTATGCAACTAACGATCATGAAAGTCGAGCCAGTCGATTCTTCCCATTGATTGTGCAGCAAGCAATGCAAGTTTCTCCATTTTGTCAATTTCCCACTTCACCAAATTTCCCTTCATTATTTAGACCTGCTCCTTCGCGCCAACAACCTCGTGCCTCTCCGGGCTCGCCTCCATCGACATCTTCTTCTCCAGACCCTCGCCATGCTCCATGCGCGCCGTGGCGCTGTAGTAGTTCTTCGTCTTCCACGCTGGGGTACCCAGATACGGGATGCCGTTGGGATCCTCAAACATCTCCATGACCTCCTCTAGGGGTTTGCCGGCCGTCTCGGGGAAGATGAAGAAGACATGGAAGAACATGGCAACGCAGAAAACTCCGAAGATGATATATGTCTCCCATCTGATGTTGACGAATGCTGGTGGAACGAAGTAGCCGAGAGCGAAGTTGAAGGCCTACGAAAACGGTTAGAAGACGTTCCATTATCCACTCACAGCCGGATTGTGCGACTTACCCAGTTGCCAGAAGTGGCGAGAGCAACAGCCTTGCCACGCACGTGGTTGGGGTAAAGCTCAGGCGGGTAGATCCAGGAGACAGGACCCCAGGTTGGAGCGTAGGAGGCGACGAAGAGATAAGAGCAGGCAATGACAGCCTTGGAAGGCGCGCCAGTGACAGACACGGAAGCCTCGGGAATGCCATCGACACCACCTGGACCAGGGTTGGTGCCGTAGGTGGCTAGAATACCGGCATTGGCAAACAGCCAGATAGCCATAAGCGCGGCGCCAACCAGCAGCGTTGGGCGACGGCCAATGCGGTCGACGTAAAGCAGGGCAGGTACAGTCATGACCACGTTGATGACGTACTGAATGGACGAAGAGACGAGCAGGGTGTTTCCAGTCAAGCCAGCCATGGTGAACACATAGGTGATGTAGTACATCATGACGTTCATTCCGGTCAATTGCGACCAGATCTGAGTGAAGAGACCGATGTGGGTGCGGTTGATCATTTTCGGGGAAAGGAGCGAGAGGTAAGTGACAGCCTTTGCTTGACGCTCAATCTCACACCATTCCTTGATCTCCCGGAACTCGCGTGCTACCCATGGGCTATCGGGGTCGCCTTTGCCGTGTACGAGGATGAGCACGCGCTCACACTCCTCCCAGCGATCGTGGGCCGCAAGCCAACGTGGGGACTCGGGGAGGAACATCATGCCGAAGAAGAGAAGGATGGCTGGGATCATCTGCAGTGCCCAGGGGATACGGAAGGCGGCCGGACCTTTGATGTAGGAGCAGCCCTGCATATATGTCAGAATTGTCGACAATGCAAAGCTTTTCGAGCTTACTTACGTATGAGATGTAAAACATGATCAGGATACCCCAGGTGATAGCCCACTGCTGAGCACCCACGAGACGACCGCGCTTGGTTGGAGGCGCGATCTCACTGATGTACACAGGGACTTGAGCAGAACAAATACCGACACAGAAGCCGTTGATGACACGGCCAACGATCAGCATAGCAATGTCCTGCGAGGCAGAGACGATGATGCATCCAATGACCCTACAGAGAATGAGTATATGACATTCGTTAGGAAAGTTGGCGAGCTCACCAGATAACAGAACCAATCATGATAGCTTTCTTTCTACCGAAGCGATCGGAGAGGAGACCAGAGATGAGAGCAGCAAGCCAGGAGCCACCAGCCATGGAGGCAGTAATGCCACCCTGAACATCAGCGTGGGGACCAGAGCAAGAGCCGTCGGCGTTGAGAGGGCCTTGCTGGAAGTAACAGAGGTAGGAGTCGCCAGAGATAATAGCGGACATGGAGGAGATATCGAAACCGAACAGACCACCTCCAACGATGGAGATGGCTGCAATGAGGTAGACGTTACCGATCTGCTTCATGGTGGAAGATGTGTGTGCAGCAAATGCACAACGAGGGGTGAGTGGTGTTAGTGTGACTTCCTCGTCTATGTACACGTTATACACAGGCAAGAGGAGAAAGAGAAGGCGCGCGAGATGAGAGCGGGGACTGAGCTATATACATGTTCATTACCAAATAGCTCACGAGCAAATGAGAGCCGCATGTAACCCGGGCGAACGAAGCGCATGACCGGTACGAGAAGGAGTCAATAAGTTAGTGGTTAGCGTCGGACGAGGGTAGCAACGAGGAATGCGTGGTGAATGCAACCCGAACAAAGGCTCTGTGCCAATTAACTGCGACATACCACGCCGATCCTCATTGTCGTCGGCGGCGCGCACCAAGCGTTGCAGGCGTTGCAGGGTTCGCCTGATTCGCGTGGATGACTTCTCCACTCAGTGCCCTGCAGGGCTCCACCATGTTCACCTTGAACTCCGTAATTCGCGAAATTTCCCCCAGGGGCCCCCAATTACTCCGCCTGTTCCTCCAGCTTCTGAACGTGGAGGATAGGTGCTTCTTCGGCCATATTGACCAAGTCGACTTCTCACCACCAGCTTCACCACGTAGTCTACACTGAAATGCACGAAACCATTTTCTTACCACGCCATGTGCGTCAGAGCCAAAGCTCTTGCAGCGGGTGGTGTAACCATGCCCTGTTCGGCTCACGGCAGCGCCAGTGGCTGCTTCAGAAGAAACGGCACGCGGGCCACTCGCGGAGCCTGCACGCCATAGCCCATAGATGAGCTTGGCCTGACATCTCTCCTTGTAAGCTGGCGACACACAACTCGATCTCTCTTGTGATCGATTGGTGCAGCCCCGCGCTGTAACCTGCGTCCACGATCCTTCGCCGTAAGAACTCCCACACAAGACTGATGATCATCGATGCACTGTCCGAGCATGCTACAACGTGGCGAAGACATCTGTATGGCCGCTCCGAGGAAGGATTGCCCAGGTCTCGGACGGCGTGCCGCAGAATCCGAACATACACGCACAACCGTAGAGTGAATGCCGGTATATCGTTGTCCGGCGCCAAGCGCTAGTAGGCCTTGATTTGCCGCGCGCCTTTGTGCCATGTGGGCATGTATTCTGTAGCGCGTGACATGGCTTTACGGCCTTGTTGTAGTGTTGTGTTAGACCCACAGTTCTGGCGTGTCCAATCATGTATTTCTCCAGATTGGCTGACGGCGGAGACGACCCACTACTTGGAGTACCTACCCAAGCTAGCCCAAGGGGAAAGGGGCCCCAAGCCATTCGAAAAGCTTCATTTGGGAGAGCACGGTCTCAACGGCTGTAAAGGGTAGAACGGCAGCGACGTTGCAAAGCTACCTGCAAGCTCAGGCAGGAGCGCAGGCGGGAACACCGATGCTGCAACTTCCTTCTCGGGAACCTGGACGGGTCTCGTAGACTCGTAGCGAGCCTTGGCTTCCAGTGTACTGCGGTAAAGGAACCTGGAACAAGGAACCTGGAACCCATCTAAGGAGAATCTCTAACGAAAGCCAATGCAAGTATCCAATCAAGACGAGCCCGAGTTGGGTGTAGCAATACACATGCCTATAGGACATTACTTTACTATCCTAATCAGAGATGACTATCACCCCAACTCCTCGCTCAAAGACAGTAAGTCCATACCAGCCCGCCATATAACCATGTACAATAGCACGACGGACCAATCTACCCGCCTCTAACGTCCTACATTCCTTCCCCAGCGTAGTCTATGCCTCGAGCCTGTATTCTCAGTTCCACCCCCACCTCCTAGCTCTTCCCTTCTCGGCTCGTCGGCGAATCGAATGCCAGGCCGCCTAGGGGTCGACTCATCTTCATCACTGCTACTCTCCTCCTTACTGACACCTAGCGCGCCCTCTCTTCTCCTCCTTTCCGCCTCTGTTTCGACATCCGCTCCACTCGGGGCTCTGACGTGTGGGCTAGGACGTCGCACTGGTGGGGGCACGCGCTCGGTGCCATCATCTTCGCTATCTTCTTCGACCTCTTGCCTGACCGGAGACCTTCTCGGCGACGCCTGCTGTCCTTGTTGCTGCGTTCTCCTCAACCTTGCCTCCCTCCGTCTCCTCTCCGCCGCTGTTTCTTGACCAGTCGGAGACTGCAGACCGTGCTCTCTCAGAGTGCTCGTGACGTTATGGAAGGGGATATCGTCGTTATTCGAGTCCACAAGCGTGAGCCCTTCCGGTCCAGTTGCCTTATCCTCCTTACTGGACACTGGCCTTACCTGTGCCATATCTTCCTCGTTTGTTTCTGGATTTTCTACTTCTTGCCTTTCCAGGGGGACCCTAGTTGGCGGACTTGGTTGTGGGTAGCGCTGCCCACGCGGCTGCTCACGAGCATCCTCACGCGCCTCTTCTTTGACGATCTCAGGGATGTCGCTCTCCTCGACCATGCGAGCGCGAGCCTTAGGATCCATACTCTGAATCTGCTTGATGAACTCTGCCTTACTCATACGTCTACCGCCTGCACTGACGGTGAAACGGATGCGGTCGTCATCCTCATCAAGAACACTGGGTTTGCGCTTCTTCTTCGTTTCGTCATCACCACCGGGACCAACTGCAGTGGATGGTCCTGCCTCTGGCTTTTCGTTCATACCAAGGTAGGTACCCATGCGCTGCAGCCGCTGCCGCGTCTTACTGTTGTCGGCAGCTCCACTCTCAGCCTTGGCCTTTTGCTTCTTCGCTGTACCAGGAATGTTGTACTTCTTGAGCACCTCGCCGTCTTCGTCCTCGACAATGATGGTATTACCAAACTGGTAGGCTCGTGCGGGTCCGCGCTTCGGTTCTGATTTTGGCTTGGGCTTAGCGGGCTTGTCAGATTCCCCTTCCTGCTTGCGGCCGAATGTGCCCATGCGCTTCATGCCTCGCTTCCAATGTTTTCCGGGATGTTCAACAGCATCAACGGCCTCCTCACCCGCCTTTTCGGTGTTTTGAAGTGCAGCATGGCCAGGATCCTTGTCTGGATCCTCTTCCTTCTCCGCCACGCCGTGGTGGACATGCTCCTGCTTGAATAGCCTGCGAGCCTCCTCCTGTTCATGCTTCCGGCGGGCTTCAGGAGTTTCTTCTCGGCTACGCTCCACCTCAAGTACATTGCCCTCTTCGTCTTCGTAGACGGTCTCATCGCCTTCTTCGTACACCTCGCCCTGGGGCTCGCCTTCTTGGTCTGGTGCTTCTCTCTTGGCCTTCTTCATGTTGCTCTCCTTCTCGGCCGGATTGTCTGGTGAGTCGTCACTCCTTGGGGCGAGCGTGTCCGAGTCGCTACGAGCCTCCTGAGTCTCAGCGTAATCGCGGACGCGCGGCGCAGGTGAAATGGCAGATTGGCTGATAGGACCACCTGGGCCTCGGCCTGAATCCCATTGTCTCCTCCGCATCGAACGCCGACTGGTAGGCCTTCTCGGATTGTCGTCCTCTTTCTGACGGCGAAGGAAGTTTCCAGGCATAACTCCGTCTGGAAAGCTCGGATAATCGGCTTTCTCATCGACTTCGGACTCGGTATCATCAGGTCTACGCATGGACATTGAGCTCTTGGACCTCGACTGAATTCGAGGCAGTCTGTCCATCCACGAAGGACCTTCCTCGTTCGCCGTTGTGTACGACATAGTAAGTGTCAGTGTGTTGATATGCTTTCCGAGCGTGAAGACGGCGATAGAAGATCCATGAACGATGATCGAGCATATCACCAAGAATGTAGTGACTGGCCATATGAGTTCAATCACGTTGAGGTGTTCGAAACCTTCCTCAGGTAGGGTTGCAAGCGGAGTTGTCCCTTCGGTTTCAAGCTCGGCTCGAGCGAGGATCGCCACAAACAGCGCGCCGACACCAATGGGACCAAAGTGACCAGCGAACAGCGCTTCTCTCCACGTCTTGACGTCCGGGATGAGGGGTTTGAGCGCGAGCATGACAGGGATTCGACGGAAGAACAAAACCAGAATACCGACGACGACTAGTCTCCATGCTTTTAGGCCCAGAACATCCGCGTTGTATTGCTCCCATGGGATGATTGTCCCGAAGTATACGAAGAAGGCCAGGTTGATGAGCAAGTCAATGACGTTTGAAACGTGAGACTCCTCGGTCTTTTCCGTAAACCAGCCGTCGTTGCTGAAGCCTACACCGCAGGCAAAGCCAATGAGCAAGTCGTCCATGCCGAGAATACTTCCAGAACCGGCACAGAACAGAGCGAGAACGAAGTAGAACACAAGGAATGACTCTCTGTCGATCAGGTCCCTCTCGTGTGCAGCCCTAATCGCCCGTCTGGCAGCATATCCGACGCACACGCCGTAGAACGCGCCAAAGATACATTCGTAGAGGATGGTGTAGCAAAACCAATGAAACGCAACTGTATTAGCATCAGGCCGATACCTGAGCAGATACAGGGCCAGGTAAATGAACGGAAAGGCCATGCCGTCGTTGCATCCGGATTCGGCTGAAAGCAAGTCTCGCAAATGCTTCGGAACGCGTTTTGCGAACTTGCCTTTTCCTACAACGGAAGAGGCTAGGACAGGATCAGTAGCTGTGACACAAGCAGCGATGCAAAGACTGTCGAGCCAGTTGACGTTAGGAATAAGGCCCCAAACAAAAAGACTGGTCACTAGCCAGCCGAAGGTCATGACTGGAATGAGCAGGAAAACGACCGATCGCCAATGTCTCTCCATGTACGCCTTGGGCAATTCGACTCCGACGGCGAAACATTGAACGACCAGGACAATGCGTGAGAATTCGAGTGTGATTTGGTCGGTGTTTCCCCATGTTCCGGGGTCAATGAGGTTCGCGGCATGAGGACCGAAGATGATTCCGCAAATTGTCGCAACTGTAGCCTCGCCAATGTATAGCTTTTCTTTAATAACGGATGAGCACAGCATAAATAGAGAAGTAAAGCCGCCCAGGATGATGTAGACCAGATGTGGCCGGTCGATAGCAAGTTGTTCCCACGCCATGTTGGCCGGTTATTTAGTCTCTCTCTTTCTATATTTGACCTCGAATGAAACGACTGTTTCAGGCAAGAATGCTGGGAGGACGCTGGTCCTGGTTCACTGAATGGGCGCTTCGATACGCGGTAGAAGTTTGTAGTCTAGAGAAGAGCATACAGTAGCCGGGTGCGCCCAGTCGCCGCTCCGGTTGGCCGCAATTGGCAGGTCTATCAATATGATTTATCGAGAGTAGCGAGCGTCAGGTCAATGGCGAGCGTTTAAAGAGTGGCCAGCTGCAAAGAAGTAAAAGTTAGCATGGGTCTACTCCCTTCACATGCGCTAAGGACTGGGGTTAAGGGCTGGAGTACCGAAAGCCGTTCCGTACATGCGGGTGAACTCGCCAATCTGGGTAGTGTCGCGATTGTGCGGGAAGAGCGAACCTCCGAATTCTTGAGTGCGTAAAAGAGAAGGTGGAAGCCAGACGAGTCGCGCCGATATTGTTGTCGCAATTGCTTCGTCGTCAACGGGCGGCGACTAGGGACTGGAGAGGGGGCAATTATGACCGTACGGAGGAGCGCGGTGGAGAAGTCGGCGTGGCTTGGCCCTTGGCATCGCCGCGGCGGATGGTCTTGGGAGTGGTGAGATGGGCGCGGCATCGCGAAGTGCTGCCGAATCAAAACACGAATGGATAGCTTGCTGCGCCATGGCAAACTTATGCTTCAAGGGTTGTGTCTTGGGCAACTCGTTCCGTGCAACAGGGCGGCGTGGTCGATGTATGCGGTGGCTTGGCGCTACACCGGATTGCGTGTATAAGGTAGCGCCCGTAAGCCCACTGCAACATTGAAGCGTCAGACAACCTTAGAATCCTTATCACACAGACGAGAGAGCTGAATTGGATTGCCGAATAATGATGTGCTTGTTGTCTTGACCTCTACCAATGCTTGGGATGCTTACTTAGTCGCCCAGACGTTTCAGCACAAGCAATGCAAACCATCTCGCTAAGACTGGTACTGTTACAAGGATATATATACCGCTCCGTCATGCTGGGAGGATCTGGGGAGTGTTCCGTTCGTGGTCGCCACCACTTCAGACCTTTAGCTTCCCAATGTCGACTGTCTGGCCGTCAATCTGCACATCGCCTGACAGCTTCTCGGCCTGGTCAAGCGTCTGCGCAATGCTGGGCTGACTGCCTCCTCGGAGGTACTCCTCGTACTCTCCAACCTTCTTTCCAGCCTCGATCCATCGCTCCTTGTATGCTTGTCGTCTCCTTGTACACTCTTCGTTGAGAGCAGGCCAGTAAACAGCATGATCATAGACAAAATCAAGCTCGCCGCCATATGCTTTCCACAGTTGCTCCGAAGGGATGTACTTGTTGAGATCCTCGTTGAATTTCATCTTCTCTTTCGTAACTGGGTCGATGAACGGAGAGATGAGCTTGAAGAAAGTCGAGACATACCATGGCACTAGAAGACACAGAGTCAGCATGACTGTGGTTGGATGTATGTTTCACGTATTCCAGCTGCATAAACTTACGCTTCGAGATAAGCGCCCTGCCCAATCGCTCCGGGTTGTGACCCTGCAGGATATTAAGAACCTGCCTCGCCTGTCCAACTGTCGGCACATTTCCGCTAGCTGCGCCGTCGAAATCGATCAGGAGCGCAGTCGTCTCTTGTCCCGGACCCATCATGTCAATGACCCGATCAAGCATAAAGCTGAGGTGATGTATTTGCCTGTCGCTCATCTTGGTGTTCTGCTTGCCAGGACTGAGGTACAGACATGGCCTGGCGTCCTTATCATATCCAAGAATGACCTGCTTTCCCGTCTCGTTCTCAGGTGAAATGTAATCGGCGGTGAAGGTATCAGCCCCATATTCCCGTCTCCAAGACAGTGTGCTCTGCAGGCGCTTCAATGCGTCGGGAACCTTCCACTTTGTAGCGCGGAGATACCGGAGGAGACATTCGCGGGTTAGCCACATGCGCTCATCTTCCGTGATAGGAGCGCTTGGTGCGCCCTTTGCCGTGGTTGTTGGTATCGTGGTCCAGGACGATACGGTGGAGAGTACAGTTGCATACTTTGCTTGCTGCTCAGGGGTGAGAGGAGCCGGAGGAGGTGGTTTGACACTGGGAGAGGCGCTTGTCAAGGGTGTCTTGCAAGGGCCGGTTGGTTGAGCTGGCTGAGGCGGGGTCGAGGCGGTGGTGGTCGGTACTTGTGATGAAGCAGATTTGAAAGATGCGTCGGATTTGACTGATGCTGGTTTACTGGACGACGTCGAGGGGCCAGAAAGTTGAGACATATCTGCAGGGACAGCGTTAATTACACTGCCAATCGTCGGCTTCTGCGCGCCTTCGGGGTCGACCGTTTCTGTCATACTGGAAATGAAATGCAGGAAACTAAATTCTGGCAATTCGCTGGCTCGAAAAGAAATCAGAAAGCGCTATGGTGATGTGTGTTAGGCGATCTATGGGAGAGGGAGAAGTAGAGTGAAAAGGGAGAAGTGGTTGAAAAGCGATGATCGGTGAGATAGGGCATGTCGAATGAGCTCAATGGCTGTACGGGGCGGAATACGACGTGCCCCCGGACCCTGAAATCTACGGGGGCGCTGCATAAGACGGCGTCACTGGCATCCGGACCCGCCTTGGCGAGTCATTGCGAGATCCCAATCAATTAATCCTGAATCCGCAGCCCGTCGCGTCGAGTCGCGTCTTCCCATGTGCAACCTTCCCCACGCGTCGCGCGCTCTATCACAAGTTGCAATCTACTTCGACGGACTGTACATCTGCAAACACCACAGATAACACTCTTCGAAATATTCACAGGCCGACAGCCATGGTAGACATGGCTACTGAGCTCAATGAGCTCTTTGCTCAGCCGAATAGCCCTCTTCAATCCGACGTACTGGGCGAGTTGCAATCGATCATCCGTGTGCATGGTATCGAACCACAGGAGCTCTTCTTCAAATGGGAGGCGTACAGTATCAAGATGGGAACCGAGAATACTACGATGGAATACAAGACTGCGAAAGACTTCAAGAAAGACCTACAGGATGCACTCGAGCGGGAGTCTAGAGGGAAAACACATCTTCAGAGCGCGAGCAAGAGAGGCGTCGGAGCAACACCACGAAATGCAAATACAGGCGATGTATATGGAGTGTATGTTCCATAGTAGGATCGCTTTTCTTTTCATACTCATGTTGTTCCAGACTTGACGGCCTTGTTACGGGTACGCCTCGACCGAACGGCAGCGCAGCCAGTAAACGCAGAAACAACTTCGCGACACCTGCCGCGAAAGCTTCCAAAGTCACCGCAATGAGCTCCCCAAGCGAGAGGAAGGCTCCAGACGGCACTTCAGACTTGCTGTATGTATATTTTGGTCGAGATTGCTTGCACATGTTTGACTGGTCCCAGTGCTATCCCGTTCAATGAACGACAAAATGCTGGACAGATTATCGAATCGCTGAACTCTCACATCCCCATCCCAGAACCCCCGTCACAACCACCGACAGACGCTCGCGTCAAGTTAAAGGCAAATTCCGAGATCGCAAAGTTCGCGTACAGGCCGATGGCTATGAAGCTTTCTGAGGCGTCCGAGATCCTCGACGACCGGATTGACGAGTTTGCGTCATTGATACAGGAACATCACAATCTTCCGGATTCCGCTTTTGGCAATCCTGCAGCCCAGAGCACTGCCGAAATCGTCGCAGTTGGAAGGATTGCGTCAGATACTTCAGAAGGCAAGCTGAATGCAGCATCCTTGGTCCTTGAGACTAGCAGACGTATGGGAGCAGGACTTCGCGTACCTCTACGCATGGGAGATTTGACATTTGATCTCTTTCCTGGCAAGATTGTTGCGCTGCGAGGTATCAACGCGTCTGGTGAGCAGTTTACTGTCAGCGAAGTGCTGCCCATCCCTTTGCTCAACCAACCAGCCTCGCTTCCAGCCGAGATTGCTACCCACAATGCCCGCCAACAGGCTGGCGCCGATACGGAGAGCCGACCCCTCAACATTATGATTGGCAGCGGTCCGTTCACTACCGATCACGACCTTTCCTATCCCGCCCTCCACGCCCTCCTTGACCGTGCAGCAGAGACTGTGGCAGATGTGCTCATCCTCACCGGCCCCTTCTTGGATATTGAGCACCCGTTAATCACATCCGGCAATATCTCACTCCCTCCTGACTTTCCAGTAGAACCAGACCACGCCACCCTCACCGACGCCTTCCGCGCCTTCATATCCACTCCCCTCAATCGCCTTACGCAACGCAATCCCGCCATCACCATAATCCTCGTCCCCTCCGTCCGCGATGCCATCAGCAAACATGTATCATGGCCGCAGGACCGCTTCCCCCGTCGCGAGCTAGGCTTGCCGAAACAAGTGACCTGTGTCACCAATCCCATCACTCTCAGTATTAACGAGATGGTGTTCGGGATCTCATCACAAGATGTCTTGGCCGAGATGCAGCGGCAACGCGTCAGCCAGGGCAAGTCCGTAACGGACGATCCATTGGCACAGCTGAGCAGGAATGTGGTTGAGCAGAGACATTTCTTCCCCGTCTTCCCGCCGCTGGAGAGGCAGGGAATGGGCGCCAGTCTTGATCTCAGTTACCTGAAGCTCGGAGAATGGCTGGTCAGGCCGGACGTGTTGATATGTCCATCCATGTTGACGCCGTTTCCGAAGGTATGTACACAACCCCTAAGCTTTGACTTTTGAAAGGACACAGGAACTGACGCGTGGTATGGCAGGTTGTTGAAGGAGTATATGTCATCAACCCAGGCACTCTAAGTAAGAAACGAGGGGCTGGTACCTTCGCGCAGATGACTGTGGTTCCCCGGAGGCTGACTGAAGAAGAGAGCAACGCCGGAGGCGTGGTGGCACATGAGGTTTATAAGCGGGCTAGGTGCGAGGTAGTCAGAATCTAGGGGCTTTGTAAGGTTGTCGATACCCGGTAATGCTTTGAATTTGTATGGGTAGGATATCACAGCGAGGAGTCTACCCAATAGGAGCCTCTGGTAGATGGATATACGGACGAACTTTTTATGGATAGGTACACCTTCTACCGGCGTGAAAGCTCTGAACATTGCTCATTGTAGCGCATTAAATAAAGAAGATCGACTAAACGTCCATCATGGTATCATCTCCACCCATAGCAGCGTTTGGCTCCACGACCACACCTCTTCCCCTGCCCTCGAGCAATTCTCTTCTCACTTCTGGCCCAATCGCTTTGTGGCCCCGCACAAGCAGCAGGTCCAACAGTGCTTCCCTCTGGTCCTCAGTAATATCGTTCCTGTAGCGCTGCGCAAATGCCAGCAGACACTGATGCCATAGCACAGGCAACTTATCGCCCTTCGCACCCAGTCCAGTCATGCCAGACATCGCCTCATCCCCGTTCGACATGCTCGTCGGATCCGTGACTTTGAAGCGCATGAAATGAAACACCAGTGCATCAATAACCTTGTATGGCAGCGCATACTTCTTCTCCAACAGTATCCTAATGAAGATGTTCGTCGCGCCACCCGCCTCAGAGTTGATGCTCATCTGCTCGGCCGCAATTTCACACAGTCTGTGAAGCGCAGCGGCAGAATGCAGGACCGGGATACTGACGCGCGCAAGTACGCTGCTGATGATGTGCGCCTCTCTGAGGGTGGCCGTGCCGCTACTGACGAGGGGGAACAGCAGACCCTTGAAGAAAGCTGCAGGCTTGTATAACGCCTTTTTCAGCGCCTTGTAAAGGTGCACGTTCAGCTTCTTGGTTTCATAGATGTCTTCGCGAACGCGCGGGAGCAGGATGTCGTGGAGGAAGGCCTGGGCGAGGGCAGGCCGGGAGGAGGTGAAGAGTTTGGTGGCTTCGTAGGTTGCGTTGGCGGTCCAGGAATCAGGACGGGTGATGGAGAGGAGAGTGTCCCATTGCGGAAGCGTAGGGAGGATCTTGAAGGGTTTGGGCAGCTTGCCGGACTTGTAGCGTGACAGAATCAGCCCGACTTGTGTGTAGACTTCGACAACTTTGGCGGGCAACTCGATGGCATCTTCTGGTGGCCCACCGCCTTGAACAGGTCCTCGACTATCTTGTGCTGCTTCGTGCTGTGCGATCTTTGCCAGAATGATGTCGGCTAGGTTGGTGCTTTCGCCTTCATCTGCTGCTTGTGGTTCAAGGAGAGTCGCCGGGTCGAATTCGGGGTTGAAGCGGTTGAACATGGCCAGGTCGTTCGGATCAACTTCTACTTCTTCCACCTCCTCTTCTTCCTCATCTCCCCACGCATCATCATCTCCGTACGCGCCCTCTACATCCTCGTCCGAAGCCGCGTCGTCGTCAAATCTGGACTCGAACGCAAAGGCAGCGTTTGGCTTTTGTGGCCGTAGGGCTTCTTGCTCTGCCTCATCCTCTTCCGCCAGATCCTTTCCGATTTGCAAAATCCTTCGCGACGATTTTGAATCTACGTAGTTCTCCTCCTCTTGGCCATCACCGCGCGACTTCTTCCGCTTGCCGAGTTTCTGCTTTTGTGGAAACGTTGGTTGGTACTCGTCGGCGAGAGGATTATGGCGCCTCTGCTGGCGCGCATCTGGCGCTGTGGCTTTTGGCATTGTGAGACGAAAATGGCGTTACTACGAGAGCGGAGGGGAAGACTGGCGGTCTCGCCAACACAGAAATAAATCTGGAAAGATGCAGGGTTTCAGCGATAAGATAACGGCCAGCTTCCGCCTCCGCAGTCTTGGCATCCACCTCCGAACCCGCAACCATGACCTGATCGCGTTCAGTCCGCCGTGGAGATTACACGTACTTGTAGCATTCCGACCGGTCTGATCATGGCAGCTGGATGATAGAAAACCTTCATGGCCGACCCGCGTCCCTTTATAGCCGTCATCATCCTCCTCTTCATTCTATTCTCGCCCGATCCGCAATCGCCGGCCAATCACCCCTCCATCTACTCGCGCCTTGAGGAGGCGATCGCTGAGGAGAGTCATGCGCTTTCGAACCTGGAAAGCAGCCACTTCGGCGACTTCAACCCGTTGGACAACCGATGGCTCAACATCAGTGGGTATCGAAAAGAGCAGGACTATGCATGGGTTGCACTAGACAAGGTGAAGGAACGCGCGCGCGAGCAAGTCAAGCATGCAATTGGCGAGGACTACATAAAGAGGATAGATGGCGATAACGGCGGATCTACGCTCCCGTTCTATCAAAATGTGTCCGGTGTGTTGCATGGCAGTTGGGTACGGTCACCGCTATCGTCCGCAATCGAAGTCCCGAGGCTGAACATGTCTGCCTTTGCACCGGAAGGGCCTTTTGGACCAATCACCTTCCCTACTTTCGGGAGGAACTTGACCGGTACCGAGGGTAAGATGAGTCTGCACGTCAGTGAGCGTGATGGAGAGCGAAATGTCGTCAGTGGATCTAATAACGATGGGAGAGAGGTCGATCTGATTCGGTCTATCACGGTCGAGATGACGGTACAGGACGACGAGAGCTTCGGAGACGGATGGGAAGTCAAGCTGCATGGTGTTCATTTTCTAGAGACAGGCGGCCTCCTGCTAGCTACGACGACAGAAAAGTTCAGAGGCATATTCGGGCTGCCTCATCTGGCCATGTCCGAGTACCAATTTGGGATCACGCAGAAGCTGTTAAACAAGACTTTGACTGGTGTCATCAACAAGCAGTCGACTGGGTACGCACCGGTGCTTAACCCATGGAGCCCAGGGACTGATAATTCCCCGGAGAATCAGTTCTCTACTCCTAACTGCGAGCTAGTGGTGTACATGCAGGAACAACCTATGCATATCGGTGTCACTGCGAATGTCGATGCACCTTCAACCCTTCTGCGCTTCATGGAGCAGGAGCTACGGTTTCCGACGGGTGCGTCCTTGCCACCTGCGCCAGAGCTTCAATTCTCTCTCACAGCGTTCTCCCCTGACTGTGGGTTTGCCTTCGAATCAAAAGGGCCTCCGGACTTTGTTCCGCAGGAGGGCCAGCATATTAACGGTCCGAAAATAGAGGTGCAGCATATCCGTGGACGCCGCCATATCCTGTTCTTTGGGTCTGTCCTAGCATTACAGCTCTGGTTGCTCACCCGACAACTCCGTGAAGCCAGCACTCCGTCCACGCGTAGTCGTGTGAGCTTCTACACCATCAGTATGCTGGCACTGGGTGATGGATTCACGACCATGAGCTTCTGTCTCGTAAGTCTATTTGTGGATGGACTCTGGGTACCACTCATTGGCGCTGCGTTTTTGTCGTTCATGAGCGTAAGCTTCTTTGGCATGCGCTTCCTGATGGATATATGGGCAGTACAACAGCCTGAAAGGGAGCAGGCAGAAAGACAGCGGAGGGCGGCAGCATCAAGTTCTTCCAATGCCGATAATGCAGCGCGGAGTCAAGAGACTCAAGATAGTGCGAACGGCGCTCCCCCTACTGTCACAAACCAAGCTGAAGTACATGGAACCGCACCTACCGCCGATACACTTCCTCTACCGGTTACAGCTCGGCGACCGGTTGATACCGGAGCTACTCCCATCATTATCCCTTCTGATCAGGACGAACCTGTGGGAGACGAGCCCACCACGACCGTCACAGATGCAGGAACAGGCACCAATCAACGAGCACCTGGATTTGGTGCTATGTATACGCGGTTCTATATTCTCCTTCTAGTCACCCTATTTCTCTCCCTGAATGCCACAACATGGCCACACTCTCTACGCCGGGGGTACTTCACCCTCCTGGCGTTTCTATACCTCTCCTTCTGGACCCCTCAGATTTACCGCAACGCGTGGCGTAATTGCCGGCATGCTCTTCGATGGGATTTTGTAGCTGGGCAGTCCGTCCTTCGGCTCATGCCTTTCGCCTACTTCTACGGCTTCAGGACCAATGTGCTCTTTGCGGAAGTCGACCTCATTGACCTTGCCATACTTGCAGCTTGGGTCTGGATTCAAGCGATATTGCTCGTCAGTCAGGAGATATTGGGACCTCGATGGTTTGCTCGCGGCGATTGGTTCCCTCCGGCTTACGATTATCATCCTGTTCTGCGCCAAGATGAAGAGGGCGGCAATATGCCTATCGGATTCTCACAAGCCACGTCTCCATCGTCACCAACGCTGAGTGCGAAGCCTGGCGAGAGCAGAGACAATGGAAAGTGGATGTTCGACTGCGCTATCTGCATGCAAGAACTCGAAGTTCCGGTCGTAGGCGCTAAGACAGGGGCAGATGCTGGGTTGGGCGGTGGTCTGCTGGCAAGAAGACAGTATATGGTGACACCCTGTCGACACATCTTCCACAGCTCTTGCTTGGAGGGATGGATGAAATATAGACTGCAGTGCCCCATCTGTAGAGAGGGACTGCCGCCACTGTAACATCGCGAATTTCACGACCATTGGTCATCGCAATTACTCGTCCCCAAAGGACAACTTGATTGCTTTGGCCTTCTTCTTGGGCTTCTTCGTGATCTTAGGTACTGACTCTGACGTATCGTTTTTCTCGTTTTCCTCCTCGCCGTCATCGCGGCCAACCACCTTCGCCACCTTCGCCACCTTCCGCTTCTTGCTTCCAATCCCAGCTTCTGCTGGTTGCTTCTTTCGTTCCCCGTCACTTGTAGGAGCATCTGTCTCTCCGTCCGGTGGAAGAGCGCCTGAAGCCTTGGGTTCGTCTTGTGTTGATTTCCCCTTAACGGTAGTGTTTCCACTGCCCTCACCCGCGTCACCTTTGCCGGATACAAGAGCCTCGTACTCTTCCTTGCTAAGTGTGTCGTTGCTTTCTTCTATAACATAAGTTGGCGCATCATCGTCGTCTGCATCTTTCGGTTTACGAGGTCGGGCAATTTGCCTTTCATGCCTGTCATCGTTGCCGCTGTTCTGGGCCCGGAGCCGGCGCAGAAAGGCTGGCTCGTTCGCATCTGTCTCTGTCAGAAGTGTTTGATCATCTCCTCAACACGCATACCAACCGTATCGGAGATCCTTGGCCTTGAACGACATATTCCACGTCGGTTGATGCGATGCTCGTTCGGTCACGTGATATCAGTGCTGGTGTTTAAAGTGTGTATACTGCCTCAGAACCGCTTTTTGCGTGAACCGGTCTGCGCAGAGCCGCCCAAAAGCTATTCCGAAGAACGCTGTAGTGGATTGTCTGATTTGTGCTCGTGCAGCTCAGAGCCAAGACCACCTTCCTGTGGCGGATGAAGACAGCTGGAGATGGGCTTCAGGCTTCTGGTGCCAAGCTGCAATTACGCAAGCCTCAGTTGGTTCGTCCGAAGGAACTGGGGAATTTGCGGTGATTGCTGGGGTTCAGAGTGTTTAACGTCCGTGGAACTGTTGTCACTGACGTCCTTGTCCCTCGGACTGTTATTTCGTGTGCCAATATAATCACCCCGACAAAGTGCAGAGGACGCCGTGTTGCTGCGTCGTTCGGAAAAGGGTGAGCGCAACCCGCATACGTTTTTCGGACCCTTGCCGCTGTCTAGTGTCTACCATCCAACCAGCCCCCTAACAATCACCAACACCACGCATATTCCGACTTTCCAGCAGCATCACCCGCACAACCACCGCTCACGGCTCTCGCTGGCCCTCCGTCGCGCGCTTCGACACTCTTTCAGATGACCACAGGTGGCTAGCTGTTCACGGGCTTCCCGATACACTACCTCCGACACTGAGGTCTCAGCCGACACTCGCTATCCTCCTTTCGCAATCCGGCTAGATCTGTCTGACGCGCATACTGTACCAATACCGCAGATCTTTCAAAGCGTTCTTGCATTACCTTGGATTTATTCTACCCACCGTTGATCTGTTCTGGCTCCTACCCCTCGAACACCGCCTAACGTTTCTCCTGCGGCAGACCAAACTGAGCAGTCCTCCACCACACCGATTGGCCCATCATGGAGTTCATACAGAATGTCAAGAAGAGGATCCCTTCGTCGCAGAGCCTCCCAACACTCGATGAATTCTCGAAGACGGCAGAGAAAATAACACCACGTCTGGGATTCTTCCGCCGGCGGATACGGTTAAAGGGCAATTCGCGCATCTCGATACCGCTCGGAATCGTTCTCCTTTTCCCAATCATAGTTCTAATATTAATACTGGTTATCTTCGTGCGGCATCCGTCGTCACCAGGGAGGATGCTGATGCCTGCGGGCGCACCCCCTACAATCAGGTATGGCTGACATCTCCCCGTCCTAGCATCTTTGTCTCCACAAAGGCCAAGGCTAATAGGTTTGTGCGATGTTTAGGAAAATCAACGAGAAATACGACAAAGTGTTCGTAACTGGTTGTCTTGAACCACAGACAGAGGGCCCTCGCGCCAATGCTGCATTCGTGGTACTTGCACGCAATAAAGAGTTGGACGGTGTGATTCAATCAGTCAAATCGATTGAGAGACATTTCAACAGGTGGTTTCACTACCCTTACGTCTTCCTCAACGATGGCGACTTCAATTCGACATTCAAGGACACAATCCAGAACTACACTAGCTCGCCTGTGGAATTTGGTAAAATCGATCCAAGTATGTGGGGTTACCCTGATTGGGTAGATGACAATGTTGCAAAAGAAGGCATCAGAAAGCAGGGAGATGCTGCAATCATGTACGGTGGCATGGAGAGCTACCACCACATGTGTCGCTTCTACTCTGGGTATGTTGATATAAATCAAGTGAGAGGTCCTGAAGCGGCGCTGACCCATTTGCCAGATTCTTCTACAAGCATGAGCTGTTGCAGAAGTATGAATGGTACTGGCGCCTTGAGCCAGAGATCAGCTACTTCTGCGACATTACCTAGTAAGCATCTCTCATCTGTCCAAACCTTCGCCTTTACTGATATCTAGCAGTGACCCTTTCATCCACATGGAACGCTCAAACAAGACCTACGGGTTCACGATTGCAGTCAAGGAACTGAAGGAGACTGTACCAAACATCTTCCGCTACGCATCCGCCTACAAGCGCCTGAACAACCTGACCTCAAAAGGACTGTGGGAAATGTTCGTTGAGCCTCCAGAGGAGAAGAAGGAGGAGGAACTCCCTAAAGATGATCCAAAGTACAAGAAGCCGTTGCCGGAGGACATTTTGCGCACTGAGCCTGGCGCAGGCACTCTGCCGGATGTTCATCCTGAAGCTATGGAAGGGGAGGTGTACAACATGTGTCATTTCTGGAGCAACTTCGAGATTGCTAAGCTGGACTGGTTCAGGAGCAAGGAATACAATGACTTCTTCGAGATGATGGATCGCAGTGGTGGCTTCTGGATGGAGAGAGTAAGTACTTAGTCGTAAGGCTAGACGATCAGTCTAGCCTGCCGTCTCCGACGTCGCATGTAGCGCGGGATGCTAACGGTTTTACAGTGGGGAGATGCGCCCATTCACTCACTTGCTGCTGGAGCACTACTTGGCCCAAGTGATATCCATTATTTCAGAGACTTCGGCTACAGGCATACGACCATCCAGCACTGTCCGGCAAATGCCAGAGCGCGCCAGATCCCAAGGCCACCATATCTTGAGAAGACGACAACAGATGAGAAGAAGCGATTCGAAGAGGACGATTACTGGGAGCACTGGGACGCGGAGAAAGAGAATGGAGTTGGCTGCCGATGCCGCTGCGACACCGACATTGTAGATGTGGAAGGCAAGGAAGGAAGTTGTACTCCGGAGTGGGTGGATGTTGCAGGAGGATGGATCACGCCTGGACCGCCGGCATGATTGTCATAGACCATTTCGAGCGGCAGAAAAGTGGCGGACATGTGTATCTGCACACTCGGAGCGTATTTCGTTCAAAGCATGCATGGGCAGGAGTTTACTTGGAGTGTCTCGAGTGGCATATACGGATTCAAGGCTGGATCATTCTGACCCGGAGAATGTGTATGGATTTGTATTGCACAGCCACATTGTCAACCTTTCATCCGCACTAATAACGGTACACAGTGAGTGGCAGGCGGCTGTCGTTAGCTGGAGGTATAGAGTCCACCCAGGTCATGTCTTGTCATGTCTTGTCGATACCTGACCATACTTGCTTTGCTAGCGTATGCGCGAGTCAGGAGCTATCAGTGAGCGTTGGCATGTGAAGTGCGCGGGGCGTGGAGCTTGGGTGCATGGATGGATGCTGCCTTGCATATGATTCTGTATGATCATCATCACTCTCACCTCCGACCGCATATCCCTGGCCGCGTGAATCATTCTGCTTCTCGTCCTCTTGGGTAGCCTCCAGCTGTTCACTTACTGCCTGGTCTTTGTAACACTCGCTGCTTGCGCTAGACTGCACCTGTGGCAGCGATAAGCTTCTGGGAGCCACAAAGCTACCCCTCCTCCCTTCCTCAGGCTGCTACCGGACTCTCCAGTCGCGCGCATCAAGCACCTTCCGACACTACGACGACCAAACTTACGCCCATACCTTTCTAAAGCCACACAAGCCTGTCACTGTAAGAGAAATTCCGACCATTTTCCTACGGCGTTCCCTCTCGCCCTTTCCCTGCTCCCCGGTCGCTGTTGTGCTGCCTTCGCAACGTCACGAGACAGCCTGTGACAACAACGTGAAATCCGAGGCTGAGACACCTCTCAAGGCTACGCCAAGACGCAAAGCCTCCTATCACTCTGAACGTGCGCATACAGATTTCTGGCACCATGGTGCACTCAGCAGCAGCAGCGGCACCTAACAGCGCCAGCCTGACAGACTCTATCGAAAGCATGACACCCTCGGAGATGTCTTCTGATAGCGTCGATACCAAAATGAACCCTTCTTCAGTGCCAGCCAACATGAAGCCGAGGTACAACGCGATGCAAGACTGGCCACGCACATTCTCTACTAAGCCCGCCGAAGAGCCTGACTATCATATGGTCGACGCCGCCTCGTCGGATGACGACAGCACCCAGACACCTCCTTCGGAACCTGTGACTGGAAATTACTACGACGACGATGCTGAGACGGTACACTCAAACGCGGACACTGAACTGTCGAACGCTGAGACCGTTGACTCCGAAATCGACGGTACTGCAGAACGCTTGGGAGGGTCGTATATCGATCTGGCTGCGGCTAACCAAGCAGAGAACCGTACTATCGCCGAAGATGGGTCTAAAGACCTGGCAGATGCAGTTCTTAGCGAGGTGACACTCGTTCCGCCAACGCCACGATCTGGTCGGAGCATGTACGGCGGTGCTGGCATGAGCCTGGATCAACGCCGTGATGCATATACTGTGACCGGTCCTGCAAGAAGTGCTTCGGCTTTGGGAGATGCCTCAGAAGAGCCTGTATATTCGATTTCAAGCTTTCGCAAGTCTTCAAACCTCTTCAAGCTTCCTGGGCACTCATTGCGGGTGCTTCTCGTCAGCGATGGTGGCGACCCCGATGGCGAACTTGAGATCATCAGGAAGCTCATATCGTCTATGGCGCTGGGCACATGTGCCAGTGACGCAAAGCAAGCCCAGGTCGTAGAGCTGCACGTTATCCGCCTTCCCAATAGGATCACGGTGGCTGGAAATACTGTTGTAGTTGACGTTCTGTCAGGCACGACAACTGTCCAACCTGGCCAAGACACGGCGACTATCAAGTCTGCAGGTCGTCAAATCTTCCCTCTCTCGAAAGAAAACGCACCGGACTTTGCCATATTCTTCCATAGCGGCATTCCCAATTCCGAGGGCCGTTCTGTGTATACGAACGCCGATCAAAAGGCTCTTCTGGCCCAACGTCTGGCAAAGATCAAAGTACCTCTTCTCGAGGTCTCCGCAGATGTGGACATCGTCAATTGGACGAACGACGTTGCCGCCTGCGTAAAGCATTCTTTACTTCATTGCACGGTCCAGCCTCCGATATCACGCACATCTTCCAAAGCGAAGACTGTACCGATCCCCATGCCACTTACGACCTTCATCTCTCTCAATGATAGGGATCTGAGTATGCATCTGGCTTATCTTGAAGAGAGTCAGAAATCGCTTCCGTCTCGGGTTTGGCGCAGCCTGCAGGGCAACAAGCAGCTAGCACTTTACCCGTCTTTGAAGACTCTCGGATTGCTTGCATACCTCGTCACCGTCATGATGGCAGTGCGAATGGTATTGCGGGTGAACCCATCGCTCGATGCTGCTACACAGTTGTCTAGGCGCCGTGAGGCCTTGAATCTTACTCTTGCGACGATGGATGATCCTGAGGGTGTCTTCAAGGCTGCGAACGTCGACCAGATCCTACGTTACCCAACAGCGACAACCAAGTATGGCGACAATGTTACGATCGAGACATTATTCCCAACATCAGTTGATCTGACTGTCTTGCGCCCGGATCTACTCCTCCTAGCAGTCCCACTTCCCCAGGTCTCCATGGGGCATCTACCGGAAGCCCACATCAAGACCTATCGGACACCGGAACGCATGCTGAGAGCGAACCATACACATCTCACTCAGGGCGTGTTCGTCATCAACCTTGACCCCAGTGAAGCTCACGGGAAGATCACCGTCAACTTCGTGACGAGCAATACCGAGCCGGGGTGTAACGACACTATTGTCGTTGATCTGGGCAACCGCCTCCTGCAGCGTGTGACATATAAGCAGGCTGCCGCGAAGATGCACGAACAAGTTCAGCACGATATCGTTGAAGCTCGTACCGCAGCAGACGCCTTCAAAGACAACGTTCTCTCGGTCGCAAAGTCTGCAATGCAGTTTTCGGTGGTTGGGTTTGACATCGTCCGGAACAAGAGCATCGCTGCAGTCCAGAGATATGAAATTCGGTTCCAAGAAGACCTTTCTGCTCTTAACCAGACTGCTCGCACCCTAGGGATTTCGATGCAAGCTATGGTACCAAGGATGGCTTCTGTTGCTTCATCGTCCCTTTCAAAAGCGAGGCACAACGCTCGGGCAATGCAAGAAAAGTTCGCTGGAAAGTTTCTGCAGGGCAAGCAGACGGCACTTGCTGAGCCAAAGGGGCAGGCCGGTGACCTTGTGGCCAAACTTCATCACGCTTATCACGAACTTGCAACAATCTACGAGGACAAGCTGGTAGTACCATCCGTCAGGTATGCAAGGTACTGCAAGTCTCTCTTTGTACCCTCAACCAAAGTTGTCACCGAGGACAAGAGAAACAACGAAGCCGGTTCTTATAGAGGAGGATCGATAGATGGAGTGACTCCGAAGAAGGACAATGCGGAGCACAGATGCAAGGGGCCTTTGTCGGCCTGCAGCAAGAAAGCAGGAGGATGCGAGAAAGGCAAGAAATGCAACAAGGTCAACAAGCTTAAGGTTTAGGGCGACGGCTCATCAAGAAGTCGGTGTCAGCTTCACGTAGGGCGCTGGGCTGGACGAGGCATTACGTTCACTATGCTTTATGAATGGAGGCATGATTCACGCGCCTATCGACCTTGCGAAGACATTGAACGCGCATATAGCGCACGGTGGAGGGCGTTCGGATTAGTGGCGTTTTGGAGTCTCCTTTTGAGTATAGACATAGCTCGTAGCTAGGTAGTTGGCTACCAAATTCGAGCAAACTACATGTACCAATCTCATGCTTGAACATTTATGAACCAGGGCGCTTCGCGGAATAGCCATCACCATAGGCCATGATGTCTCACTTTCTATTAATATTGTATTCTGCAAGAGTCACATGCAGACTCATAACACCCATACACAGCCAGACGTGCCGCACCTGGTCTGCCATGTGTGATAAAGCCCACTTTCAGGGGTGTCGGTGCACCGCTGTGCACGGCCCTCTGATGAAAACAGACCCCGCGGCATTGCGGTGAAGCACAAATTGTCCACAACCTCTAAACAATCAACGCATATCAACTACCTTCGAAACATACAATAACCCGGAGGTCCGTTATATTACGCTTCAACCAAAAAGCCACATAAAATACCAAACTACGAACCCGAGTCTTTCAAGATGGCCGAGGAAACCAAGCCTGAGGTCACCAACACCACCGAGCCAACTCCAAAGGAGACCGGCGCTGAGGACCCAAAGAAGAGCGAGAGTTACACTGAGAGCGCTGCCAACGCTGCCTCTGTTGTAAAGGACAACGTTTTCAGCATGTTCGGCGGTGGTGCCAAGAAGGAGAAGAAGGAGGAGGTTGATGACGCCGATGAGCCAAGTGGAAGCAGCAAGGCCAAGAAGGACGCTGAAGAGGTAAAAGACTATGTACGAAGAATTCGTCTCTGCAGGTGCTGATATTGTTTGATACAGGATGAGGAGACCCCAGAGAACGCCGAGCCAGATGTCCACTTCGAGCCAGTTGTCCACCTCACCGAGAAGGTCGAGACCAAGACCAACGAGGAAGCCGAGGAGCAAACTTTCAAGATGCGTGCAAAGCTCTTCAAGTTCGACCGTGACAGCAGGGAGTGGAAGGAGCGTGGAACTGGTGATGTCAGACTCCTCAAGCACAAGGAGAACCAGAAGACTAGGCTGGTTATGCGCAGAGACAAGACCTTGAAGGTCTGCGCCAACCACTATGGTATGTCTATACTTTCACCTGGATTTGTTTATTTTCTGGATACTGTGAAAGGGATTCGTTGGGAGAGATGATCGCTAACGCATGTGTGCTATAGTTGTCCCAGACATGAAGCTCTCTCCAAATGTCGGCAGTGACCGCAGCTGGGTTTGGAACGCCGCGGCCGATGTCAGTGAGGGCGAGCCAGAGGCCTGCACTCTTGCCATCCGTTTCGCCAACTCTGAGAGTGAGTAAAGCCTGTCAAGCCATCAAAGAACGCCTGCTAACAGCTTGTCAGACGCCAACCTCTTCAAGGAAGCCTTCATCAAGGCCCAGCAGGAGAACGAGGCTCTCTTCAGCAAGGATTCCTAAGCGTCCGACGTATCCCAGAACATTTGCCGCCACACAGAGAAGGGAAAGCCAGCAAGCTGGCGGACACTGGTGGACCAAGAGCCTGTCGTACGCGCAGAGTCGCGGATAGCACCCCTACATCAGACAACACCTGTCATCACCCATCATCTTATTCCCCACCTCCCGGTCCAATGAGCGAGCACTCGTGTGCCAAATCATTTATTGGGCGTTTCGTACAGCACCTGCATACCCCTGTCCCCAACCATATCACGATAGTATTGGCAAAGATTGTTCTGCAGTTGACCGGATGACCACATACGTCTCTCGCTTCTGCTTAGATAGAACATTCACAACAATGTAACTACATTATGTCCCCTCATCCATGCTGACCATTGTAACGCTTCTTACACAAGACTCGAATTTGCTCGAATTCAAATGCTCTTGAACGCCTTTCCCGAGGCTAACACATGATTTAAGTACACACCCTACGTCTAATGGATGCTCATCAAACAATAGAGTGGGAGTCCTCGAAGAGTTCAGTCTAATTGTACATTGCCAGCGTCTCTGGTGTTTAAGAGCATTAGATGTTACATTCTTCGTTCTAATTGGCTGACGAAACGTCAACGCCGACCCCCGCGACTTCGCGCGCCTCAGATCTCGACTCGCGGCAGAGCGTTAAGAGCAAGCGGCGCAACTCATTGTCTTCTCAAACCCTGCTCTAATCCTTCACCACTAATAACAATCACACTTACTATACCTGCTCACATACTCTTACCCTTTATACAACGATTCACAGCAACATCCAGAATGCCTGATGTGAGCAAACCCTAACGCATGTGCAAAGCTCTATGCGGTACTAACAAGGCGCGCAGGTCAAGCGTTCTGTTAAGCTCGTCACTGAGCAGAGAGTCACGTTAGTCGCCCTTTCCAACTTGACCAGTCTCTCAGTTACCGACCTCGGCTTGTCGTACTCGAGCTAACATCTTACCAGCGATGACCCTCCAGAGATGGAAGGTTTCCCAATGAGGAGATGGAACATTGAGGTCTACATTGTCGGCCCAGATGGCGAGGACTTGCCAGCGACTTGCTTTGAGAAGGTTACGTATAAGCTGCATGAGTCTTTTGGCAAGCGCGCAAACCAGGGTATGCGATCCATTCTCGTCCCAACCCACCTCGGGTGGGTGGGAGCAGTTCGTCAGTGCTAAGGCTAACAACGCGTTCAGTTATCAAGCAAGCTCCTTTCCGTATCTCAGAGAAGGGATGGGGTGAATTCGAAATGTTGGTCACATTGACGCCTCTGGGCGCGCCAAAGGGCGGAGACACCACGATCATTCACGATCTCAACTTCATGAGCGAGCGTTATGAGGCCGTGCACCCGGTGGTGAGTGAATGGTCAAGTTTACAACACAACTGAGCACCTCTGACGTTTGCGCTTCTTAGACCTTCCGCAACCCCAAGGCAGAGCTTCTCGAGAGACTTAGAGAATCCGGTACCACAGGCGAAGCCAACGGTGTCGGCAAAGAACAAAAGAAGAAGAAGAGCGCTAAGACTTCAGTGGATATGGAGAAGCTGGCTGAGGGTCTTCAGCGCCTCGGCGAGGAAGACTTACTGCACGTCGTGCAGATGGTACATGACAACAAGAGCGAGGAGACATACACTAAGAACGATGTCGAGAGTGAGAGAATAACCGTTCGATATTTCGAGCTGGGGCATTATGCTGACACACATACAGACGGCGAGTTTCACGTTGATCTGTATACGCTTCCCGACGCTCTGGTCAAGATGCTGTGGGACTTCGTCAGCAACAAGGTTGACATGTCTACCCTTTGAGACCACATGCACACTAAATCAACACACGCCCGGTGATACATCAGAGAAGCTTTATCCACGTCTTAGATACCCATGCGTACAGCGTTACGAAAGCGAGCCACAATGCATGGTCAGGCTGAAGGGAAGGAATCCCGCCACCACCGATTTGGCTGAGAACGTTGGAGCGGTTAAGCAATGGAGTTTGGTAGTTCAAATTGGTGTTTACGGGAATTGAGGCGTGGCACGGACGGCGGGCAGCACAGGATATATTGTCTTATTGCTTCTGACTACTTAGGGTGGAAATATGGAATGGAAATTTGATCAGCCCGGAATGTCACGACTGGTTTCGAGCCCAAAGACTTCGGCCTTCTTTGTGGACCGCATATAATTGCAAGAAAGTGGCAGATGCACAAGTATCGCCTGCAATCAAGAACCTAAACGCCGCGCTAAAACCTGACAAAATGTCGCAAATGCACTCGTATCCGGCCGCCATTCTCGTCAGGTGAATCTGCGGAGTATGATCATGGCGAGAGCCGCAAGTACAGCAATGATAGCCTTGTCCACCCAGCCAGGTACCGCTTCAACAGCTTGAGGTGGAAGCTGCTGTTGTAGAAGAAGTCTTGTCGCAGGGACGGTCTGCACTGCAGCTTGAGCGGTGGTCGTCGGCGCCACTGCTGGTGGAGAGGTTGAAACGGCGTGTGACGGAGATTGTTGCGCATCAGGGGCCATTTTCTGTCTGCTTGACCCTGCATCACCCCCGTTCTCTTGCCCTTTCCCTAGCTCATCCTTATACCCCAGCCTCAGCTCTTCCGGCACTTTCTCGTCTTCCTTCTTCCCACCTTCTGCTTCCATCTCCCGGACTTTCTCCTCCTGCTCCTCCATGATCTCGCCGCAATTCTTCCCACACCCCTGACACCTCCAAGCCTTACTCTCTGCCGCCAATCTCCTCCGAACATTTTCAGCCGCGCTCATACCACCTAGTTGGCCGCCTGCCTCGCTATCCATGAAACTCCGTATCGCAACCAGCGCGGTCCGGATACCCCATGCCGGTTGCCAGCTCTCCTCGTGATGTCCTGAAATGCTGAGGCAGATTTCTCGATTGGGCTCGAAGCGGCCGGAGGGAGTGAGGAAGCGGAAAGATGGTGGACGGAGCGGGTAGGTGGGTGGGAGCACTATGCGACCGTGATAGATGCCATTGGCGAAGGGTGAAGGAGAGGGCGGTCCCCGTAGTGTGAAGTGCCACTCAAAGAGGTTGGATTCGAGAGGTGTAGCATGGTAGTCAGAGGAGGGATGGTTGGAGAGCTCGGAGGCTTCTTTGACTGGAATGGCGGTCAGTGAACAGAGCATCTCCTCAGAAACTGGGTGGGCGTACGGATGCGTTTGATTGTAGGGTTCTTAGTGGAGAACTGGCCGGTTGTAGACATCGTGGACACAACGGGCTTGCCTCATATGTGGCATACAGGCTCCAAGACTATGTGTGAGGCTGTATACGGTATGGTGATAGAGATGAGCTGTTCACTACCCCAGATGTTAGATCTAGGCTTATCGGCGGCACTATCTACCCGCGACCGGCGGGATTGCTGTTGGGTAACTTTACGCGGGCTCAGAAGTAGTACATAAGGTACCTAGGTCTATATACATATATATATACCTTGTACTGTACAAGCGCTCTACCTCACCTCCCTCAATCTTTCTTTCGCGTGAACCCAACGCTAGAGAGCTGAAACATCGATTGCAAAAAGTGGCACGGGCATTATCGGAGCAGGGCTTCATCAGCAGGAACTCCTCCCTGCAACCCAATAATGGGCCGATATCGTGGTCGCGGAATGATCCCTCGTCATGGGACCGAGGCCGCTGTTTTCCCCAGACGAAGGTGTCGAACAATTGGAAAAACTGCACTGGCTGCTGCATCTACAACGATAGGCAGGATCATCGCTTTCATGGATATCCCTGCCGCTCATCACTCGTCTCATTAAGCCCCCAAGCATGCACGCTTCCATCATGCACAGTCGCCCTCCTCATATCCCTGACAAACCTCCCCTCATAGCCGCCACCCGGGCTCGCCCTATGCAACACGCAAGTATTATCCCACATCACCAAATCTCCATCATTACGCCACTCCACTCTAACCGTGTTCTCCGGCCGCTGCACATGCGCGTACAGCGTGTCAAACAGCCTTCTCGACGCCTCCGGCTCCAGCCCTTCGATATGGTGCACGTGGCTCGCAATATACAGATTCATGCGGCCCGAAGGCTCATGCCTCTGCACGAGGCGATGGCGACCCATCGGGTAGGCCTCTGGGCCCACATCCCGCAGCATCTCCGGCGCAGCCAGCTTGCGGCTATGGAACAGCGAGTGGGCAGCCACATAATCTTGCTTCAGTAGCTCCTCTCGCAGCTCCCCCGGCAGCGTCTCGAACGCAGTTCTCGAGTCCGCGAACTCGGTTTCGCCGCCGGAGCCGGGTGGCGGGAGCGCAGCGGCGCGGAGCAGCGAGTACGAGCCACGTCGCGGGTTGAAGGACGAGTCGACGTGGAAGAGCGTGTTGCCTTTGTTCATGGCCGCGCGGTGGGAGGAGAGCGGCGCGATGGTGCCGTCCGAGAGGAGGTTGCTGACGTCGAACAGGTAGGGCGTGGACAGTCGGTGCTGCTTGCCGAGCGCGGTGTAGGGGGTCACATCGTCCAGGTCCCCGAAGAGGGAGGCGAAGCGCACGTGGGCGGCGTCGTCTAGGCCCGTGGCGCGGAAGACGAGGACGCCGTACTGGTGATGTGTGAGAGAGGAGTATGAGAAAGGCTAGGAGTATGGGAAATGCTAGGAGGCGGCTTACTTTTGTGATGGCAGCGTAGATCTCGGCAAAGACCTCGGGCTCGATGGGCTTAGAAAAGTCTACGCCAGATATCTCTGCGCCCAAGGTCGTATGTAACTCCTTTACGGAAATGGAAGAGGTACTATGAGGCATACTGAAGTTGTACTCGTTGCTCTCCTATGTCTTCACGGGCTATACGAAAAGAAATGTTAGGACTGAGGACAAATGGAGATGTAGTGTACTTAGACCTGCCTTAATATACCCCACCTGTGATTATCGGGGTCTGTAGGTAGGTACATAGGGAAAGCGACCCCGCAGTCCGAGCGGTATCTTACGGAAAGATAGTGGAAGATACCGACCTCCTCGTTTAGTGTGCACGTATCTAGAAGGCGTTTGGAGGAGATCGTTATATGGGCGGCGATCTGGTGATCAAGCTGTATGAACATACCTTCATGTAGCTCTACGTTACTGGAGAAGCTTGGGGCTATATATAGCGAGATATAATCCCGTTGATCCAGAACCAAGAACATCACCGCACAGTTTGACGTACTTGAGAAGGGTTTATTGTCTGCTTGTGACAACAAGTAGAGTCGAGTGTTTCCGTATTATCAAACAAGAATCTGCCGACTAACTCCTCGCCGTTGTTATTGTATATTCGTAAAGTTTTGGAGCGATGATTTTCCTTTCCCAATAAGCCAACATGCGCCGACGCTTTTCATCCTCTTTGCGTTTCTTGCCCTTACCAAATTCAATTACGCCAATCCGTCCCTGCTTAGTTCTGGTGGTCCTGAATGACGTTGGTCATCAGGGCATCGTTATCCCTGTAGTCGATGCGAATGTCGACGATAGAGACACCGTCGTACGCAAGCGCCTCCTCCATCACACTCTGCATATCCTCACTCTTCAGGACGCGGAAGCCCTTGGCACCGAAGGCCTCGGCGAACTTGACAAAGTCGACACCACCCAGCTCGACACCGCTGCTGCGGCCGTACTTGGCCACCTCCTGGAACTCGACCATGTTGTAGGAGTCGTCATTGAAGATGAACTGCGTGATGTTGCACTTCTGTTGCACGGCAGTCGACAGTTCCTGAGAACTGAACATGAAGCCACCGTCGCCGCTAACGCTGACAACCTTCTTAGAGCACGGTGGGTCTTGAACAAGCGACGCGCCAATCGCCCATGGCAAACCGACACCAAGGGTCTGCTGGCCGTCAGACACGAGGAAAGTGCGTGCCTGGTACGACTGGAAGAAACGCGACATCCAGATGTACACACTGCCAATGTCGCAAGTAACCACCGTGTCGTGAGAAAGACGCTCACGCAGGAGACGGATGAAGTGGATCGGGTGGACTGGCTCGCCCGGCTGCTCCTGAGCCTTTGGGGACTTCTTCCAAGCAACCAACTCCTCTGTGAAGTGGGAGAATGGGGTACGAGAGCCGCCAGCACCGCTCTCCTCGGCCCACTCAGTCAGACGGCCCATGTTCTCGACGATGGAACCCAGCAGTTCAACCTTTGGCTCGTAGTGTGCTTCGTAGTCGCAGCTCTCATAGTCCATATGCACGATGTTATGCCTGCGTGTCGGGTTCCAGTTTGGTGGCTCGTACTCGGTTGGGTCGTATCCCACGGAGAGGATCAGGTCGGCGTTGGCGAGGACCTTGTCACCCGGCTGGTTACGGAAGAGACCTACTCTGCCACAGAACAGGTTCAGCATCTCCTCGGAAAGCGCACCGGCTGCTTGGAAGGTCTCAACAACCGGTAGAGGGTAGGTCTTCAGGAACTTGTGGATAGCTGCCACAGCAGGGCCGTGGGATGCTCTGGCTCCCAAGAAGAGCACGGGCCTGTGTGCTTGCTGGAGCAGTTCGATAGCCTGGTCGACGTATCTTTTCGCCGCACCTCCGTAAAGTGCTGGCGTGAAGGCCGATTCTTGGAAAGCCGAGAACTTAGAGACGCCAGTGTTCATGATGTTCTGAGGCAAACAGACGGCTGTCGCGCCCTTGGGGTGCGATGAGGCTACTCTGAAAACATCCACCATCACCTCTGCCACTTGGTCAGGGTGCTCAACTCCGACGGTCTTCTTCGTGACTGGAGTGAGGGTTTCCACCGCCTTGAATGACTGATGCGTGCGCTTCAAAGACATAGCCTGTGGTACAGCACCGCACAGTGCAACAACCGGATCACCCTCCGTGTTGGCGGTCAGCAGGGCTGTGACCAAGTTACTGGTGCCAGGACCGCTGGTGGCGATGCAGACTCCCGGGCGGCCAGTGATACGTCCCATGGCTTGGGCAATGAAAGCCATGTTTTGTTCATGACGACAGACGATCAGCTTGATCTCTGGGTGGTCCATCAGGCCGTTGAAGACAGCATCGATCTTCGCACCTGGAATACCCAAGATAGTGTGGACTCCGGCGTTAAGAAGACTCTGGATGACGACCTCAGACGCCTTGTGCTCTTCGTTGGTAGGCATGGTGGATGTTGGATGTTGGGATTTGGATGAAAGCTCCTGACAGCTGTTCAAGCTTCAAGTGTATATCCTCTAAGCTGCAGAAGCTAATGTCGATTAGATGCTCGCAATGGTATGTCTTGCCAAGGATACCACTTGCAGATCACTCTAAGCTTGTGATGGTCTGGTTGGCGAGGTTGTCGAATTGTATGTAGTTGCAACTTTCCTCGAAGCTTCAAAAGTCCCCCAATGAAACAAGATCTGACAAGGCGTATAATGGCAAATATAAGATCTCAAGTTTCCGAGATAAGATCGTTCATGTAAGAATCATGAGAGCCACATGTGCGCCGCAGTCGGGAGGTCCGGGAGCGTTTCATACGTCATCACGGACCGAATACCGTGCCTCCCTAGCATTAATCAGGTGAGGCTAGAGATATTAGGAGTCTTTAGGAAACAATAACAATCTCAACTTTCTGCGATATCGCGAGGTGTCAACTAGCAGCTCCAACAACAATCTACGACGACAAGATCTGCAGGAGAAATCCGACAACGCCGCACATCAACATGGCACCTAACGAACTATACCAGTACTCGACGCTCAACGCGCTGATGGAGGATGTCTACCACGACGGCATCCCGGTTTCAGCCGTGAGCAAAAGTGGCAACCACGGTCTAGGCACCTTCAAGGACATGGACGGCGAGATGGTGATCATCGACTCTACAGTCTACCAAATGCAAGCCGGGGGCACAATCGCAGAGGCGGATCCCAACACGCCCGTCCCCTTCGTCCAGACCACCAACTTTTCCCCCACAATCACCAAAGAGGTACCGTCCATTTCAAAGGATGGTCTTACGGCGGCATTGGATGAGCTGGCGCCAAAGGCCAAGAACCACTTCATTTCAGTCCGCATGGACGGTGTTTTCGACACCGTGACTGCGCGCACTGTGGCCAAGAAGACCCCGGAGCAAAAGGGTAGAAGCTTGGCTGAAAACCAGGTCGTTAAAACCTGGCACGGTGTAAAGGGAACTCTCATCGGATTCAGATCACCAGAGTTCTCGCAGGGACTGTCCGTCGCAGGTTCCCACATCCATCTGATTTCCGAGGACAGAAAGATGGGCGGTCATGTGCTGGACTTCCAGGCACACAACATCAAGTTGCAAATTGCGGTCATCAAGAACATGCATTTGGAGCTACCGGAGAACGATGAGTTTGCGGCGGCCAAGTTGGTACAAACCGACGAGGATATTAAGGCTGTGGAGGGTTGAAAGGAATCGCAAAGCCCACCTGGCTTGTTAAACCGTCACGACTAAAGTATAACATGCATAATTCCGTGGTGAAGAATCATAGCGAGGGTGGCATTCTCCTTTACGAAGGATGTGAATTCTAGATCCGCCACTCCTGATACAAGGCCATGCCTTGCAAGGAGCGGTGTAGTGCTGGACGTCTGGGCATGCCGGTTGGTTGCGGCTAAAGGCGGAGTGGAGACGCCGATGGCGGAGAGCAAGAATTATGTACCCCAACAGACTTAACATATCAAAGTAAAGGAGGCAAAGAATAGGGAAGTAACGGGCCGCTATCGCTGTATCGGCCCGGGATATAGATACTATCTGCATGGTAGCCAATATTATACAACACAGTTCTTGTGATAGCCATGAAACGCTCCTTTCTGCATCGACACGACTAATACCTTGGTGGTGGTGGCGGAGCGCCGTAACCACCATACTGAGGCTGCTGTGGTGGAGGCCTATTGTAGCCACCCTGTTGGCCGTACTGACCCTGCTGGGGCTGGCCATAGCCTCCCTGGCCAGGTGGTGGAGCACCGTACTGACCCGATGGAGGACCCCCATATTGTCCAGGTGGTGGGCCACCGTATTGTCCAGGTGGTGGGCCGCCGTATTGACCTGGTGGTGGTGGTCCACCGTAGCCTGGAGGGCCTCCGGGTCCACGGCTCTGCTTCTCGTCCTTTGTGTCGTAGGAGGGGTCGATCGCGCCGAGGATGAGCTTGAGCATCTGTTTGCGAAGTTAGCGTACTGCCAAAGACGGTCGACATGTGAGCAGAAGTGTTGCTTACCCAGAGATCAGGAGTAAGGTCGACAGGGGGGTTAGCCCTAGCCATTTCCATGCTCTCGTTCTCGTAGTTGGATGTGCAGTCCACCATCTGTCCAACACTAGGGTCGTTGTCCAGCTTTCCGAGGAACTCCCTTGCCTTCTCGTCATTGCCAACCTGGGCAAACTGGAATGCAACGGCGCCAGGACCGTACTGGCTCCTGCTGACCTGGTCGACAGCATACTTGACAGTGTCAAAGACGGCGTTCTGCGGCTCGCCAGCTGGTTGACCGTCCGTCACTGCTATGACAAGGACTGGCTTGCGCATCTGTCCGGAACGCAGGTTGGACAGAACAATGCCGTCAATAACCTTCTCGCGTAGCTTGGTACCCATTGGCGTAAGACCCTTGTAGCGCTTCTGAGCGAGAAGTGCCTCGACCTGCTGCTCGGTCTTAATGTGCGAGGTCATCTGTGGAGGTGGATCGTCATTCATGAAGCGGACTTCGATACCGTCATCATCGAAGAGGGTCGCGGCGAAGGCGACACGCTGGATAATGAGCTGTAAATCCTTGATGCGCTCTCCGTTCTCCTCGAATTGCATTGAGCCGGAGTCATCTGTAGCGATTGTTAGTACAAACCGTATACACATATTGTCAAAATTTGACTGACCAATGTATAGCACAACATCGTAAAGAGCCAGCTTGACAATATCATTGCCGATTTCCTTGCTGATACGCCAAGTCTGGCACAGGCGATCGACTTGTGCCGAAGCTCTTTGTGCAATCTGGTCAATGATTGGCGAGTATGGAGGGTAGAAAGCCTGAAGACGCTTCTCCTGGATAGTTTGCTGCAGCGCTGCCTTGTGGGCTGCTACCTCAGCTGGGTTTGGTGGCCCAGAAGGAGGGGCACCTCCGTATGGCTGTTGACCGTAGCCTCCCTGTTGGCCATAGCCTCCTTGCTGACCATAACCTCCTTGTTGGCCATATTGTTGTTGCTGACCTTGTGGGGGATAACCCTGCTGTTGCTGTGGTGGGTAACCGCCCTGTTGTTGCTGACCCTGCGAGATATAATGTTAGCCCCGCGTCTCTGTGGAGATATTCTTGCGTGACGTGTAGAGCAAAACATCGCAATGTGTTCGGAAACGCAATATGCTCAATTGAGGGAGTAACGGACATATCCGGACAATGGTGGATATGCTGGTGCGCCAAATCCGGAAGATGAGCTGTACGGTGGAGGTGCTGGACTTTGGGCGTATTGTGATTGTTGTCCATAAGGTGCAGGGGGTTGTTGCGCGTAGAATTGCTGTCCCGGTGGTGGAGGTGCTGGCCTATTATATCCAGATTGTTGTGGGTAGGGAGATGAGGCGGGCGGCGCATATTGTTGCTGCTGAGGGTATGGACTCTGGCCATACGGTGAAGGTGTAGGCTGTGATTGATAGGGTGAGTTGTATTGCGATTGCGACGTTTGAGGATATGCTGGTTGTAGCGACTGAGGGTATGGTGGCCGGTTCTGACTAGGTGCGTGGGCCCCAGGATATTGTTGGTGAGGATAGCCCGTCATGGTTTCTGTAGGATTCGAAGCTCCGCGGGGGTGTCCGGATATGCAGATGGGTGGAGGTAGGTCCCGAAGGTGTACAGGATAGGGTGACGAAAGATGTGATGGTTCAAAGGATGGATGTGAACAGAGGTGGAAAGATGCGCGCTTACCGGATACGAAGAAGCGCCGCCTGGATTGTAGGCTTGATATGAGGATTTGCCAGGCTAGTATGTATCCACGTCAGTGGCCCGTTACTCGAGTGGCTCAGCTCGGCATTGCATGGCGAACTCACATAGCCTCCTTGTGACCCTGCTCCAGGAGCTGCCTGCTGCTGCTGCGGTGGAGGGTATCCTCCGTAACCACCAGCAGGAGGAGCTCCTCCCTGTGATGCTGCAAGTTTGGATGCTAACTGTGGTACATTAGTATGAAGATGACGTGGTATGGCGGGGTAGAGCGGAAGAACTTCAGCTCAGCTGTGGTAGGGGACTTACTCCCATGCTAGCGGTATGAGGTGTATTGAAGTCTGAGCGAGGTGTACTGCGGTTTTGAGCTTGAGAAGAAGAGTCGCTCAGGTTCAATGTGTGAGGAAGAATATCGAGATCAATAAAGGGCGGAGCTGGCGTGATCTTACCCTACCACGAGCCCCTCCGCCAAGCTTCTTGGTGAGGCTGAGCATGGACACAGCCACGTCGACACACGACGTCAAGGGCTCCGCATTCATTCAGATTCACTTTGACCACTTGTTGCCTCCACGACCATGCAAGCGCTGTTACTTGACTCGAGGCGTCTCGAGCCAACGTTCACATTCCCGGATAGAAATGTCCGCATTTTGATTTCAAGATGACACAGAGCTGCATGCACAGTACGCAGCTGACCCTTCATCCAGCCAGGACAGGACCTAGCTGCACTTGCTAGCTACTGACCATGCACCTTCTGGTGCAACCAAGCTCTCAGTCCATGCCTTGTATCTCCGCCCTCACCACCACCAGCACTATCTCCAACAAACTTTTGGTAATCACCCGTCATCTCGCCCACACTTTCTCCCATCCATGGTCCCTGTGGCTTAAACACCACCCGCTGCACTCTCGCCTTGCGGTTGCCCCATCCATCTCCTGGACCATCCGTAGCATGGTAGACAGCCAGGACTTCATTGCCGACCTGGAGGAAGCTTCCATGCCCTGGTCCCCAAGGTCCTTTGCCATGCTGAGCGGACTTGATCAGCGGCGTTTGGCTCTTACGCCATGAGTTCTCGTCCAATGGGTCGCCGCCTAGAAACTGTAGCGTAGCCATCTTGTACTGATTTGTCCAGCTGCCGGCACAAGAGTATGCTAGTCCCTCCCAACTACCGTCAGGAGACTCGAGATACTGCGGGCCTTCGTTGATGCCATGGGGCTCCGTCCGCTCCCATGCCTGCTCAGGCTTACTTATACACACCGGCTTGCTATCTGCTGTAACCGGGTCTTTCAAACGCAAGATCCAGAGCTGCTGAGTGTTCTCATTGCTCATTTCACCCTGAGGCCATCCGCTGTAGACGAAGTACACGGCCCAATCCAGGTGGATGATAGTCCCATCAATGGCCCATTGCCCCTGATCCATGCCCTGGATCGGGCCTAGAAATTGCCATTGGTCAGTCATCGGGGATTCACTTGAAGATGGTCCGCCCAAGATGTACATCCTGCGCGACTTGTTGCCGTGTTTGGGATCGGCTGCCGCGAAGTAGATGTACCAGCGGCCCCCCAAAGCGTGTATTTCCGGGGCCCAGAGACCTTGGCTGTATGGGGAATCGGCAGGAGGGCGGTAGACCGTAAGTTTGGTCGGATTGGAGAAGCCAGGGAGTGATTGGGCGCTCCAGACTTCAATGTGATCGCCCGCTGTAAAAGTCTGTAAGGCGACTCAGTCAATAACATGTGGCATCTGAATTTAGAGATTGCGTGGACGACAACAATTACTTACCATGTAAAACATACCACTGGCGAAAGTAACATATGGATCCGGCGTGGCGGTGTGCGACAGGGTAAGCACAGCATTGTTATACTGTAGCAGCGCCATTATACAGTGACATACACATAATATTTGTGCATTCAAGCCCAATGATGAACATTCACTGTTACAGGTAGTCAAGGAGCCAAAGGAGATGGTCGGAGTGAGCTCCATGCGAAGGGAAGTAAATGGGCGGGGCCGAGGTCCGGTTACGCAATGGCTGCAAGCACTTGAAAGCTCAAGGAGAGCTTGAGACTGTTGATTAGATCTTGAAGATAGGTATGCTAGATCGGCAGACAGCATGGGTTTTCCCTTTGCCGGTGCTGAGTGTTTCCCATCAAACGTGATCCAGGACGTGATAACAGGTAATTGAATTTGAAGGGAGAACTCCCGCTGAATGAGACACCGCCACACAAGGCTGAGGTCTGCCGGAACATCAATTCTCGTCACATCGAAACATCAGAAATATAAGCGCAGGAGCCGATAATGCTTCCTACATTTGAGAGCGAGTCTTCTGATCCGCAGTCTTTACGCAGTCCCGGAGTTTAAAAGCCCGCTTCATGATCCTGGCATATGTATTGTAGATGCTTTGTGCTGTATCATGTATATTGTGCTCGATCGCACATGCGAGATCCAAATTGGGTATATCGCATCCTGAAAATAAGATCTCCGGGCCTCCACGAGCCTCCACTGAATCCGCTTCCAGTCGACCTCTCGCTGAGGTTCACGCTTAGTTCAGACACAGGAGAGCCCTCTCCCCAAACAAGCCTACCACACTCCCCTCAGCATCCAACATACTCCTCAACCAAGTCCTACCCCCCTCGACCTCCCTAGCCCCGAATTTCACAACCACGCAACCCCTCACACTCGCTGCAGTCCACAACAGTCCATCAACAACCTCCCTCCTCTGCCTACCTCTCCTCCACACCTCTATCCTGACCTCCTCCTCGTCAGGCTCGTCACCACTACCCGCCTCACTATTGGTATCCCAATTCCTGCCCCCTATCCTCGGCAGCGCCTTGAACTCGTCCATGAAGAAAGCAGCGAGCTTGGTGAATAGCGGACCGTAGAGGATCAGGGTCCCGAAGACTTGGAGACCGTCCATGCGCGGAGCGAGGGTGCCTATGTCCTCACCGTACGTATCCAGCAAGATGTTATCGCGCAACAGCAGTCGCTTTTGCACGTCTTTGACAAGGTAGATCTCGTTCCGACTGCCGTAGCGATAGAAGTCCCAGTCTTCGCCGAGCGCGCGCCGGCCGCATGATACCCAGTCGAGAACGCATAGGCTGCCTTTCCGTCCAACTGTCTCCCCTGGACTCGGCTCGGCTAAAAGAATATTGTAAATCTGCTTCTGCTCAAATGCGCTCCGCTCAAATGGTTGCACGGGGTCTGGAAGGTAGACGAGCGCGGCGCCAGGGTCTACGTCGACACCCATGGTCTGTCGCGTGACCACATCGCTGCTGGGCGACTTGAAGATCTTGGTACTGCCTTGGGTTAGGAGTACGAGCCTGGTTGTTGGGGCGAGAGTTACGGTGAGGAAGATGCTGTCGCCGGCGACGAGGCCTCCGCCGTAGGTGAGGAGGAACACCGTGTGCACCAGGTGGGCGCCATGGTCGGCTGATGAAAGGGCAGAGGTGTCATTGAGGGCTTTGCCAGTGTGTTTTTTCGCGTGGGAAGGGTCAACGGTAATAGGAGTTGGCGATATGAGCTTCAAAGGGTATTGATAGCTGACTGAACGAAGGACTGGCGTACAAGGTGGGAGGAGGGCGAGGTCGATGATGCCCTTGCCCGGTGCTGAGGCTGTGGGAGGGAAGGGACTGCTCATTATCGTGGTATCATGGTATGTACAATCGTCACTTCCGCGGCGCTGAAAGGATGACGTGGGGAGATCGAAGATGGCACATGCCCTGCGCCTAATGTAGGTACGGTATGTGAACGGACCGCGGACCCAAGCTTCATGTGTACGAAGGTCTGAGCTGGACCCTGCGGCGAAAGCGACCAAAGCTTGGCAAAACTCTAAAAGGCGGCTGGATCTGGCTACCCCGCTTACATCACTGGCGATCATGTCGATTGATCTATGATCGAGGTTGTCTAGATTTGCGTAGGGCAGGCACGAATGCATAGCCGCATCACAGGTACAGTGGCATCACCAGCAGGTACCGTTACGCCAATTAAGCAGGTTTGTTGCGGAGCGGGAAGTCTAAACTAGACGTCCACGGTATATAATACGTCAATCGAGCTCATCGACTTTTCACTCTCCCATTCTTCTCAATTCCCATTCTCAACAACTCCAATTCACTCCAATTGAATCACCCCTTCTTCATTCGATTCGTGTGTCTCACAACAACAAATCTCCTTACCTAACTTCACAAACTGATCGATGGAAACCATCAAGAACGCAGCTTCCTGGGCCATGGGTTCTAATACCGACACTACTCAATCAGGCACCGAGCCAGTCTCTGGCCAGACCGGCCGTGGCAATGGCACCGAGCCATACGATGCTGGCAACACCACAAGTAATGAATACGTCCCCTCCTTGATTGCTCTCACTTCCAGTTGTATGGATACATATGTCATAGAACGATACTGACATCACATTCAGCGAACTCAGCTCTGAGTGGCAGCGCTCCTCAAAACACGAGCAGCACCTCCGCCACAGGCAACACGTCCACCACCGGCAACACGTCCACCACCGGCTCCACCGCCACCGGCAGTGCACCCCAGGAGACTGCCTTCAACACGTCCCGCACCGAAGCCCCCGTCGACAAGGGTGTCTCCATGACTAGAAGCGGTGACGCGCGCCCTGGCTCCCATAGGATGGACAGCGAGGAGCTGCACAACATCGCGGCGGGTAGTCTCCGCCAAACCGGGGTGTATGGCAACGAGGGCTTGACCGGATCTTCCGGTCACAGCCACGGCCACGGTCACTCCCACAAGCACGGAGCAGAAACTTCTGCCGCCGGTACGTCTTCTAGCCCTCTCGCCCCTGCTTCAGCATCTGCTTCCGCGCCGGGGGTCTCGAAGTCTGCTCCACCAGCTGCCGAGCCTGTCGTCACTGCCGGTGACCAGACTGGGGCCGTCGGTGCGAGTCTTGATGGTGGGGTTCCACTCAAGACGAAGAGTGAGCTTGACAGCGAGTCCACCATCACCAAGCCTGATGAGGAGGGTGATAAATTCCATTCTGCTGGCACTTCGAACGTCACTGGCAGTCTGAACACTACTGACACGTCTGACTCGCGCCAGAAAAGACGACTGAGTGAGAAGATCAAGGAGAAGCTTCACATACATTGAGCAATGTCTGTAGCATGAATTCAGCCGAGTAACGGCGCTTAAGGGGGGATCAAGGATGGCAACGAAAGCAAGGCGTATTGTTGTAAATTAGTTTTTCTTATTATGATCCGACAAATCAGCCCTTGCTGAATAAGCTGGCTGCTATGAAAATCAGCATGCTCAGCTCAATGATATAAGTTACAAGAAACGAAGGTGGCTTTTCACACACACATACACGTGCAGGATCCCAACACAGCCGTGACCCAGCCGTGACCGACCATTACTCCCCCTATTCCGCAGTAGCGAATGGAATCCACCACGGGGTATCTTTAGCTCTTCTGGCTGCCTAAGCCTTCCTGCTCCTGGCACTCCTCCTCGGCGTCTCCCTGCCACTAGCAACGGGCGCCTCGATTTCCGGATGATGGATCTCCGGATGATGGACCGACTCGCCATTAAGCAGCACCTCCGGAGCCTTAGCATTGCCATTCAGCTCCTTCCTCTGCTCCAGCAGCGGCGTCTTCTCCTCATACTTCTCCCTCATTTCCCTCTCCTCCGCCTCGATCTCATCCTCCTCCTCCTCATTCTCACTCCTCTCATCCTCCGCCACATTCGTAACGACGAAGCGATACGCGATCCTCAGGATCAGCACCAGCCAGAAGATGTTGACAGCCTGCAGGGCGAAGAGCAGGGCGAAGGTGATGATCTGGCTGATCCAGCACTTGTACTGCTGCGTCTCCCAGTTCAGCTCGTAAGGGCCGACGGTGCGGAATTCCGTCAGCACGGCGTAGAGGATGCTCAGGTTGATGTAATGACGCAGATAGGTCCAGACACCGATGAATAGCGCGAAGTATGGCGCAGTTATGGGCGAGTTGAGGTAGTTTAGGACTTTGGAGGTCTGACAAAGAGAGACAGGATCAGCTAATTGGCCAGGATATGTGGAGCTGGTCAGGATATGGCGGGGTTTGGGCAAAAAGGGAGGAGGAGAGAGTGTGTGTATGTGGAACTTACCGCGAGGAAAAAATCACTAATATCATGCGTGATGTAAACCGCCAGCCCCATGTAGGTGAAATGGAAGCGATAGCTCAACCAAATCAACGCAAGCGTGACAACATGATGCAGACAAAGCTCCTTGAAATCCTTCCTGGGCTTCTCCAACATTAGCAACAGCACCAACCCTTGCTGCGCCCAGTAGCTGGCCTGCAGCAGATAATACGCCTTGAAGATAGCTACATGGCTCCTGTGCGGGAAGCCCTCGAACATGGCCGTCGTGTTGAAATACCAGATGGAGCTATGCTTCATGACGTACAAGCCGTAGGGCCCGAATATGGCAAAGTATATCGCCGTGTAGAACTGCTCCATGAACCGCGCTTGCTTGCCCTTGTTCCGGACCCCGAGCCGTATCGCGAGCGGCCGGATCATGCGCTGCATGAGGAACTCGCGCGTGAAGGATAGCACGATGGTGTAGAAGGCTACGAAGGCGAAGTCCGCGCCGCCCTTGCCGTAAAGGGTGGGCGCATCGGCGCTGGCATCGGCGCTGCGCGGGAGGGGGTAGGAGAGGAAGATGCATTTGTGGAGAGGGTTTGATTCGGTCGGGTTGAGGGCGTAGAGGGAGAGGATGAAGGCGATTAGCAGTAGCGGTACCAGCCATGTGTGTCGGAGGGCCAGACGCGTGAAGCGCCGCAGTGCTGACCGCGCTTTCCGTCGCTTCGAGTGCGGTTTTGTGCGGTCCGAGCTGGTGCGCTGTGCAAAGCTGTCAGCGTTCTGGGAATTTGTCGACACTGTTCTGACCGGGCTCTTACCGATATACTCGCGGAAGGTGTGGAGGGCGAGCTGAGCGTGGCCAGAGCCGCTGCTCCCGTGTCTCCTCGAGGCTCACCACCGAGGGAGCTCGACTTCCGGCGCGGTCGCGGGCCGCCATTGGCACGCGCCGAACCGTTCTGGCGACCCGAGGTCGGCTGTGGGCTAATGGGTGGGAATGGTTCGAGTTTCTGTTGCGACATAGCGGCGACAGTGAGAGGAAACACTCGGCGCAAACAAAAAAGCTCCCCTTATGATGGAGCGGAGGACGGAGGTGCTCGGCTGTTTTCCGGCTGACCCGAGACTGCTGGCTTGCCTCTATAAGACAGGATTCTGACAATGCACGTACTGTACCAACAACGGCTGGGTTAGGCAACCAAGTCATTGTATGTAGGATCTTCTGCACCGGAGACTTCTTCTTCCGTATCGACTCTTCGTACACTATGGGCAATCATTGTATACGCCCAGTGCTATGACAAGATGTTACAACCCCAGGGCGCCAATGCACGGAACTAGCCACCTGCAATTACATAGAGTGCTAAGAAGCCCCGATTAGGAGGTGCGCGACTTGTATCAATCCGTCCAAAGTACTCCTTGCTTTCGCCATCTCATCCAGACGTCAATTAGTCCAACGCCCTGGGGTTGTAACATCTTGTCATAGCACCGTAGGTGGCTTCAGTGCCCTGAAATGCAAGAATACGGTGGTAGGAGTAGATGTTGGAACTCCTCCACTAGTGAGCCAATCAGGAGGAGGAATGTCTGCTTGAAATTCAGGTCCGGAGCTGCGCGGAATGGCTTAATAGTCTTACCGTTATACCTAGGTACTATTCTATACCGATTTACCTTCACTAGAATTCACGTGAAGGGGTTCAAACATCTCGTCCTAACACTCTCTGCGCCACAGCGCCACGGATCCCGGAAGCGAACCCTAAGCTTCGCCGTCTGGAGCCGTTAAGTGAGACAGCCTGGAACATCGCTATACTTACAATCACATGCCTATGTGCTGACGCGGATGCTTCATGCCATATAATGTGGACGTCGCTATCTATCTTTCACTATCCTATTAGGCCGCTCCTACTACTGCTTGAAACCGTATCAACTACACCGCGTCCGAGTTGCTTCGCCCATCCGGTTGACGTATCCCAAGGAGTCCAGTCCGCCTAGGCCTGACGTCTAGATACGTACGATGTTCTAATCACGCCTCACGACTCTTACAAGGACTGGAACAAAATGGCGACGCTGGCCCCCTCGTCATCGCCTTCATCGCCGCCCTTCAACCGTCGGCGAAAGAGCTGGGCCAGACGAGTGGAACGCTGCTGCTGCGGTTCGATAGCATACTTTCCTCTGGCATTTGTATACGGTCTGTCAACATGGGCTGTATGGGTACAAGTCAGTCTAGCTTTCAGGCCCGAGGGCAGCTCTGCTGGTAAGTTGGTCACTATATCCACACGACCAGAGCGAATGTCACGCTGACTGCATTGGAACAGGCAGAGCAGCCTCCGTACTCGGTATACTCCTTTATGGACTGGCACAGAGCTCCTATACTACAGCAGTATTCGCCGATCCTGGTTCGACCCTGAACCAAATATCTTCCAAATCCTCTGGCTACTCCTCCCTCCCTACCGATGAGCCTCACCAGGAGGTGCCCCAAAACTACACTTCCTTGACGGCCAAATCTACCGGCAAGCCGCGGTTCTGTAAGAAATGCCAGGCCGTCAAGCCTGACAGGACACATCACTGCAGCACGTGCAACCGGTGCGTGCTCAAGATGGATCATCACTGCCCATGGCTCGCTACGTGCGTTGGGTTGCGCAACTACAAAGCCTTCATACTATTTCTTATCTACACGAGCTTGTTCTGCTGGGTCTGTTTCGCCATTACTGCGAGATGGGTATGGCGCGAGATACTGGACGAGACTCAGATGACGGAGGGTGCAAGAGTTATCAATACCATATTGTTAGCTGTACTGAGCGGCATTATTGGGCTGGTACTGAGTGGATTTACTGCGTGGCATATCTATCTTGCGCTCAGCGGGCAGACCACAATTGAGAGCTTGGAGAAGACTAGGTATCTGAGCCCGCTGAAGAAGAGCATGGAAAGACAGCTGCAGCATGGGCGACATTATGTTGGGACAAATCTGGAAGAGGGACAAGATGCGAGTCTGACGGACCAGCTGAAGGAGATTCATGCAAACGCGCTTCCAGGCGTGACGCGGCCGGAGGAGGGTGAGGACCGTTCGAGTGCCGCCACACCAGTGCACAACACTCGGTCAAGCTACGACTCTCCAGCTTCGGATAGTCTTCGGAGGAACTATGCCTCGATGGAAGAGGACAGGGAGCGCGAACGTTATGCTGCATATCTGGACGAGCAGGACAGCGAGAAGTTGCCTCATGCTTTTGACCTGGGCTGGCGACGAAACCTAGCCCATGTCTTCGGCGAGAACCCTCTATACTGGCCTCTGCCAATTTGCAACACGACCGGAGACGGCTGGAACTGGGAAGTGAGCCAAAAATGGCTCGCTGCACGAGAAGAGGTTGCCCGCGAACGAATGAGACGAGAGGAGAACGAGAGGCAATGGCAGGGCTCGAACGGATGGAGTCAGCAAGATTACTCGTACGGACAAAGCGGTGCTGGGCGCCATTATCATGCGCCTTCGCCCGCGGTCCGGCCTCATCCTCCTCCTCGATGGAGCGGTGAGCACGATGACAGTGACGGCCAATACCTGACCACCAGCTCTGGAATCACGCATGTGCCCAGTGCTGGACGCCGCTCTCCAATGAAAGCAGACCAGCTACTAGGACGCGAGCCGAGGGCGAGTTTGAACCGCCGTGCTGACGGTCAGCCTATGCATATGCAGAAACTGGACCATCGCAGAGGAGACGAGACGCCGGACTATGATACCAGTAGCGATGAGGAGGGACGAAGATCTGTTGCCAGGAATGGTCCAGTAAGACAGACTGATAACTGGAACGACATACCAGACGACTTCCTCGCCGCGTCAAGGGCAGGCAATAGTAGGTCACGAAGTCAGGGCAGGAGGAAGGGCGATTGATCGAGGCTGCATTTCTTTTGTCTTACGTTGACGGGCGATTCAGCGGGCGTCCTGGGTGCAAAGGGGGCCGCCGATGCCCAGGGTTGGTGCCGCCGTTTTGGGTACTTGGCAGCTGCTGCGAATAGGTATAGGTTGTTCTTGTATGCTGGCTTGGCACATGCTGTGTGAGGCACAGCTCGAATCCTTCGACATCAGCGGCGCTCGGCGAGCCTACATGTACCGTCCTGTGTGTCACCCCACACCTTTCTCCACGTGAACAACAGGAGTAGGCCCTAAGTGCCTGATATATGTGTGGGATACTCAATACTCCACAACCTTGTCCTTCATAAACCGCTACTTGTGACTGTTCGTTCCACTGTGAGTCCCTCACTACACTGCACCTCGAAATCGAGTACGGCGTAAGACAGCGATAGTCTCACCAGTCTCCTGTTCATTGCGGATTTCCTACCTTGTAACCACAACTCCACAAACCATGCCTAATCCCGGCTCCTACGTTCCCCCACCGTCAATCGGTCAGTCTTCCCTTAACTTCGCCTTCACCCTCTCCATTTTCTCCCACCCTTCATTCCTCCTCCTCCCTTCATCCATCCCTCCCTCATCCCTCCTCCTCCCTTCATCCCTCCCTCCCTCATCCTATCCCTCCGCCGCCCATCCCTCCGGCCCCCAGGATCCTCCAACTAACACCTCCCAAGGCCACGAAATTGGCATAATGTTCGGCTTCCTCGCCGCCATGGCGCTCGCCATGACCCTGTACGGCATCGCATGGAACATCGGAAACAAGCGGTCTGCGAGAAAGGAGGCTGAACGGATCGAGGCGCTCAAGGCTAGTGGGTGGTTGAAGGAGAAGCAGGGTATGGATGTCGAGAGGATTGAGGATGAGAAGACGGGGAATGAGATTGTGTTGTGAGGCTAGGGGAGAGACGATGCTGGGGACTCTTGGGAGGTGTGATAAGTAAAGATGCGTGTGGAGGTGATTGGGTTCTGCAGGCGTTGTGCTGCTTGGCTTTGGTTTGGGTTGTGGAGTATAACAAGGAGAGTCCAACACGTAGCGGCCTCGATGCATCAACCATAAGAACAGATGGAAATCGATCACTTCAGAAAGGGATAGCAGTGTACAAGGAATACTGAATTAAGGTGATACAATGCATTCAAAAACTATCAATTGACAATACAACGAAGTCTGCAGCCGCCATTTCCTTCCTACTTCCATCCAGCACTGGCTTTTGCTCAACAACGACAGAAGAAACACGCGCCGCCACTAACCTCCTTCTCATCCCCTGTACCACTGCATTACAAGGAGTGTGTGCTATGCCCGGCTGTACTTTGCGCTGTAGTGGTATCATTGAAAACAACAGAAACTAGGTCGGCCCCAATTCACGCTTAGACGCGGCCCTGGAGGACTGGGTTGTTCTCGCCGAGGGTGGTGGTGTTACCGTTGGCCTGGTTAGACTTGAGGTCATAGTCCGCCGAGCTGTCAAAAGCTTGGTTCACTTGGTTAGAGAAGCCGGCAGTACCATTTGAAGGGACGGAGTCATAGCCACCAGTGCTACCGTAGCCACCGGTGCTGCTACCGTAGCCTTGCTGGGTGCTGCTGCCGTAACCCTGCTGGGTGCTGCTGCCGTAACCCTGCTTGGTGTTGCTACCGTAACCTTGCTGACCACCAGTGCTGCCGTATCCGGTCTCACCACTTGGGTTGTAGTCGTCACGCTGGATGTTCTGAGCACCACGGACACCCTGGTCGTTAACGCTGTGTGGCTTGCGAGAGATACCAGCCAACCTAGGGAGGTTGGAGGACTCCTTGGCAGAGCCAATGCTGAAGATTGGAGACTCCCACTTGTCACCCTTGCGGGCAAGCTCCTTGTACTCAGTAGCCTTGGTAGAAATACCGCCTGGCAGGGAGATGTTCTGGAAGATGGAGTCGTGCTTGGTAATAGCGACGTTGACCTTCTTGTCGGCGGCAACCTCATCCTTCTTCTGCTTGCCCTGCAGGATCTGCTGCTGAGCGGCGTTGTAGTAACGCTGGTAGATGTTCTGGATGTTCTCTGGGTCGGGGTTGTTCTTGGCATCAGCCTCAGCCTTCTTCGCCTCCTGGTTGACCTTGTAGGCAAGAGCATCAAGCTGCTGAATCTTGTCCTTGACCAGCTTCTCGACAACCTTCGTGATGACAGGACGCATGACCTTCAGGAGAAGAGGCTTGAAGAGGCCGAACAAGAGCTTGTGGTTGGACTGCTTCAGCTTGATGTTCATGTGCTTGATGTCAACGTCGACATGGTTGACCTTGAAGAAGTGGGCGCGGTCAGTCTTGTCAGCAGTCTCCATGGCGACCTTGAAGCTCAAGCCAGTACCGCCGAGGAAGATGTCCATAACACCCTTGTCGGTGACACCTGGGAAGCCCTGCTTCTTCTTGATGTAGTAGCTGACATCGCGGAGATCGCACTGAATACCGGAGACGGAAAGCATGACCTTGTTCTTGTTCTTGTTGGAGATGGACTTACGGCCCCAGCGCCAGTAGTTGTCGCTGCCGAACTCCATGACATTTGGAGCAAGGTTGTCACCCTCGAGGACAAGGTTCTCGATGACGGCATCGATCATTGGGTCAGAGTACTCAATACGAGGCACTGGTACATAGCGGATGTGCTCGAAGAAGCCAGGGAGGATGACATCAGTCAGATCCTTAATCAAGTGAGGCTTGAAGGTTGGCTTGCCGTTCTCGTCGTTGCCGAGGTCGGTGAACAGCTTCTGCATAGCGTTGCCGAAGGCCTTGTTCTGCGGGTCCTTGTCGAACTGGTCGGCGTAGAACTTGAACTCATCGGCGATGCGGTCGGTGTGATTCCTGTAGCGGTCACGGAGGAGGAAGTTGCCGTGGTCGTACAGCTTGTTCCACTCATCGGTGGCCTGGTCCTGGAGAATGTATCCCTGCTCCTTCAATACCTTGCGGATGTATCTATCAATATCCCTGAACCAGCCCTTAAGCTCTGGGTCGTTATCAGCATCGCGGTAGATGGTGTTGATCGAGTCGAACAGGTCGTCGAGCGAGGTGGAGTTGGCGAAACGCTCAATCAAAGTCTTCAAATCAGTCAGCATCTGCTGATTGTTCTTTTTGAACTCTAGAATTTACCTTGAGGTCAGCCTCAGCCAATTGCAGACTGTCATCAGTGTGGGCACCTTTGACGGTTCCTTGGGTCTGGCCAGCAACGTTCTTGGTGTGGCCCTTGTACTCCTCAGCGAGGCTCAAAAGAGTGTCAATGGCTTGCTGGTCTGGATTTGAAATCAGTAATTGTCATGTAGACGATGAATTTGCAGGTACTTACAGTCCTGGTGGCCCTGGATCTCAACGACCATCTTCTTCAAGCGCCAGATGGTCTGCTCACGACGCTCCTTTGGAATCTTCTCCTTGACGTAGTTCTGGGTGCGGTCCCTGTAGTTGCGGGCCGTCTCCTTGGTATCCTCTGGAACATTCTCGGAGGCAGTGCCCTTGAGGTTGGAGAGGCCCTCACGGGCACCCTGCTGGGCGTCGACACCGGAAGCACCACCGGTCTGCTGGTCACGAGCTGCAAGATCGGCGGCGTCAGCTGGATCACGGGAGCCACTTGGGTGAGCAGCCTGGGTAGCATCACCGAGGGCACCCTTGGCTTGGTTCCTGTCGAATGGCTTCTGCTCGTTGAACTTCGACCTGGCCTTTTCCTTGAGATTGCCCCTGGAAAGGTCCGGGTTCTCGTGCCAGGTGTTCTCCTCGGCAGGCTCGTCGATCTGGTTGAGCTCATCCTCGCTTGGGTTGACCTTGTTCGCCGCCTTCTGAGCAGCGTCACCAGCCATATCACGGAAAAGGACAGAAGCATCCTTCACTGGATAGGAATTAGTGCATGCGAGGCAAGTCACATATATAAGTTAACTTACAGAGCTTTCTGAACTGGCCGTTGCTGATCATGAGAGTTCCGAGGGTGCGCAGACCATCAAGAGCCTGGTTGCCATGCTGCTTAGCGGTCTCCTTGTCGATTGGCGCATTTGGGGTGCCAGCGTTGCCACCGCTGATCTGCTGAGTTTGCCAGATGAAGTCTTGAAGAAGGTTGCCCTCGTTCTTTGTGAGCATAAGGATCTTTGCTTGATCAATAACATCACGAAGATCAGTAACAAGCTTCTGACCCTCAGCGGAGAGCTTCTTCGACGGGCTCGACAGCTGCTTTGATGCAAGCGCGCTGTTCAGCGCGACGTCGATCTGCTTGTTCTGCACAATTGTGAGTTTGCGACACTAGTTAAAGTGCTTAGAGTAGACTTACGGATGGGACCTTGCCGTTGGCGAAGGCTGTGATGACGATACGTTAGCATAAATGCTCATCACATGCAGATTGATGCTGCGAATTGCGCAGCTTCAAGGCGCATCAGCTAGGGAAGCTCCTTACCGGAGTAGATGCCGTAGAGCTGGAGCTTCGTGTTCACATCCTTCTCCTTGATCTTGGTGTTGGTAGGCACGTTGACAGACATTATGGCGGTGTTTGTAGTGTGGCGTCAGTAGGTCGTAATGCTGGAGAGGTAGTGTAGGCGATGCTCGTGAAAACGCAATGGGTATCTCTAAAATGCAAATGAGATGAGTGTGTGTTGTTGGGTATATTGGGGGTTGGTATGAAGAAGGAATTGGAAGTGAAGGGGAGGTTGGCGCGGTTGCAGTTTTGTGTCACGGGCAAGCAGGAGGGCAGGCGTGACAGGGAGCAGTTAGCGGGTGGTGCTACGTCATCTGTACATGGCAACAACGACGCAACAACGCAAACAGCAGGCTGGATCGGACGGATCGCCCGCCAGAACTACAGGTGATGCGCGCCAAGAGAGCCACACGCGCGTCCCAATCAGGTCAGGCGTGAACATGGACGCTGTGCCGTTGTAATTGGAAGCACCTTCATGCTAATGATGTACGCATGGCCCAGGCGGTTGTGTGCTGCTCGTCATATCCTCCTCCCCCTTTGCTTCATGTTTCCAGCGCAGCCTCCTCCCAGCATCCTCTCCCAGACCCGTCTTCCTGCGGCTACACGCTTGACCGGAGCCGCACAGGGGAGCGTCGAGCCACAGCGCACGGTAACAATGGCGGTCGACTAGCCCGCCCCCTGGCCGCAACAAAGCGCTGGGAAGGTTTCCTAAACCGGCGGCGTTCATGTCGTCTCTAGCAACCAGAAATTCCAAGCTTCGCATCTTTCCAAGGAATGACGAAGCCATGACCGCCGCTAGCGTGTGGAGAGGTTAGCTCCCGCCGCGCTAACGCCACATGTGGCTCCTTCCCCACTGCATCTTGCTGAGCTCCAGGGCTGGTCAATGACGGCCCACCTCATTCTGACGTCTTCTATCAACGTCCCAAAACGGTCCACGGAACTGCAACCTGATCGCCCTTTTTGGAATACCTTCATACTTCGATGGTCTGGCCGTCAGAGCTTCTCCATCAGAGCTTCTCCAGACATCAATGATGGTATAGGAGCATTAGGCTAAACTTCGCTTAGCCAAGGCCGACGGAAGATTTTGCTCGGCGTGCTTGAACATGGAATTTGGAGTCGATTGTACAATCACAGGTAACAAGTACATGTACAGAATGTACAGTACACGTACCCACACATCGAACATGGTGATCATCTTCTGCAAGACATGGAAGCTGAGTCGTGACATCCTTCAGCCGATGTCACATGCTTCATTCGGGTAAAGTCCCTGAAGAAGAAGTAGCGAGCTGCCGCAATCCGGCCAGTAAACCGGAAAAGGGTCCGCCCTGCCTGCAGGACATCATCCTTGGACCTTGGCTGAGATGGAACTTGCGTTACATGGGCCCCACGTGGAGTCAGATAAGAAACAGTACATGTGACTTAGGGACCGCACAGAAATACACAAGTACCCGTAGGTCTCCAGCCACCTCACCAGATCACATGCAAATTTTGCATGATATAACATGTCTCATTGTTAGGCCAGCCCCTGATGTGGGTTCCTTCCATGTCAGGAAGACGGTTTATTCTTAGCATAGTACATGACATAATTTTGGATCCTCTGCCGAAAGACTCATTCAACCCCACACTCTTCCATTCCAGGTTACTTGGCGCAGGTGATGTAGGTACATCCACATGCCTGATGTGAGGCATCTGGCCTGCTACACCGTGAACTCCACCTCCAAACTGAGTATGCTGCCGTCGGACATTTCTGTACTGCAAGTGGCTGGAAAGTGGCCTGCTTTGCTAGGCTCATCCTTGTCCACAACATATTCGCCAGCACTACGCTCTTGAACCGCCCCTTCTTCGGATCAGGTCAAGTACCCGTGCTTATGCTTCCTATCCCAGGACTTCACTCGTCCTTAATTTGTGGTGGCTGGGCAGGTTGGGCGAGTTGGGACGCCTCCTTCACCCTCAAGTCCGCAATCCTGTCGTCAACCATTGCAATCTCGACATCCAGCTTTAAAATCTTCTCCTTCAACATGTTCTCGTAGTCCTCGTCGGTGAGCACAGTCATTGGGCTCCATTTGCTCCCCGCTACCCTTTTCAACCAGTTACTTTGGTCCGCCTCAGGTGTCGCTACTTGCACAGAGTGTTGGGCATCCAGGTGATTGTACAGCGTCTGTCCGCCGTAGCCGAATAAACTGAACATGATGCATCCAGGAATAACGTTCCGTGGACCACGGGTGAGAAGTGCGATTCCGCTGCCAGCTACGCCGCCGGCAATGGTGCTGGCGCTACGTCGGTCATTGGGGGTTAAAGACCCGGTATCCCACGCTTGTAGGATGAAACTTCGCGTGCCTGGGCATAGCGTCAGAAATAGCCTAGAAATGATTGAAAGCAGCGAGTAAATGTACCCCAGTATGTAGTTCCGAGTCCAAACCATTGTATGCCAGATGCTGCGGCGAAGAGGGCCGGGGTCGTACTCTTAATCAGACCTGCTGTACCGCCCACAAGTACGCCACATGTACCTGTAATAGAGTTTATGTAAGCTCTTGTCGTACAACAATCTTAGACTGCCATTCGTAAAGACATCGAGTCCAGGACGTCCTGCTGAAGTAGCGTGCTCATATCGCCACGGACACTCGGCCCATTGGGCGCGCAAACTCGATTCAAAGGGAAGAGCGGCTCAAACAAGCATAGCTGTAGACCAACTTCCTGCCATGATGCCTATGATAGGCCGATCTCAGAGCCTTCTTTGCGGGATTCAATGCATAAAAGAATGGGTGCTCCAGGAAGGATCTTGATATGACTTTTCCCTTGCGAGATATTCGACAAACATCTTGATCCACCCTGATTCATCCTGATTCATCCTGATCCATGCCATCAAACCGCAAAGGTATCTCCTGGGAGAAGTATAGAAAGCGACTTACCGGATAACGCTCCTACTTTGAGCGCCGGCCATACAAGAGAGTCCGAGGGGCGGCTGTCCGCAGGCCTTCTGCCTTTTTCAGCCATGGACGCAAAGGTGCTCAATGCACTAGCCAGACATAGAGAAGCTTTGGTCCCAGGCTCAAACTCCGAATAATAATCTGCCCGAAAGTTGTAAGGTTGACATATGGAAGGGCCTGGTGCACACTTCGATATCCCGCTATTACCCGAACAGGCTTAGCGGACTCGACGATTTAACTCCACCGCGACGCTCAAAAGTTCGAACGTCCGCGCAAAATACCACGCGAACATCCGACGTGCACCCACTTACAACTAAACTTGTACCATACATCCGCGTCCTGAGTCGACGCGCATCTTCGACAAGTTACAGACGAAGAAAACACCGCAATCATGGGTTAGTCGCGCTCCGTCACGGCGCTCCGCCTGCCGTTTTCGGGCGAGAGCGTTGTGGCATGTGCCGCCGGAGAAGGAGAATGCAGTTGGACTGACGGTTGTGCGCAGCGCCTAAGAAGAAGCAGGAGAAGATGTCCCTTGGTGACTTCCTTGGTGATCAATGTAGGCGATGAGAACATGCGACAGGAAGGGAATATGGCGCTAAACGGATATAGCACTGGGATCATGGGCCGACGAGATGGACAGCCAGCCTCTTCCTCGTACGTACAGTCTTTACGCCTACCGCTTCCGCTTTGGTCGATATCGCGCGACACATACCGGCGATTCATACAGTCGAAAGCTACTGAAAGAGGCCGGTCATGGCTAACACATTTGATAGCCCCCACGTTCGGTAGTCGCGGTGGTGCAAGCTCTGGTGGCTTCGGCGCTGGTGGCTTCGGCGCTGGTGGCTTCGGCGACAGAAGCAGCAGTGGATTCGGCAGCGGTGGATTTGGTGGTGAGTACTCTCCAATGCTACTGTGCGTGATACGGGCGCTGAATATCATGCAAAGACCGCCCCCGCTCCAACTTCTCCCGCGAAACCCTCCCTCTCCCGGACAAGCCTCCATACACCGCACATCTAGGAAACCTCTCCTTCGACGTGACCGAGGGCGATATTCGCGACTTCCTTTCTGGGTGCGAGGTCACCAGCGTACGCATCGTCGAGGATAAGATGGACATGAGACCTAAGGGTTTTGGCTATGTCGAGTTTGGTACCCTTGAGGGATTGAAGAAGGCACTTACTCTGAGCGAGACGCAGTTCCAGGGCAGGAACATCCGCATTAGTGTCGCTGAGCCACGTAAGTTGCATGATGCAGTGTATATATCAATCTCGCTGACCCGTCTTCACAGCCAAGGAGCGCGCCGATGCTCGCGAGCTTAACGACTGGACCCGCAAGGGCCCACTTCCAGATCTTCCAGGCCAGGGCATGAGGAGAGGATCTGACAGAGGCGGTTTCAACAGAGGCTACGACGCCGGTTCAGACGCAGGCAGCGACCGTGGCGGTCGCAAGCCTTTCTTCGAGAACGACAACAAGGTCCGCGACTTCGGCAACTGGGAGCGCAAGGGCCCACTCTCCCCAGTTCCCGGCGCCGCAGCCTCATTCCGTGAGGGCGGCAGACCGCGTGACGGTCCCCGCGACGGTCCCCGCGAGCGCAGACTGTCCCCAGCCTGGGGCGAGGGTACCGGCCGCGGCTCCGAGTCAGGCTCGCGCCCACCGCGTCGCGAGTTCCAAGAACGCCCATCCCAAGAAAGAGTCCCCACTGCCGCCGAGCAAGACAACCAGTGGCGCTCACGCATGAAGCCAGACGCCCCATCCCCCTCCGCTACCCCAGACGCTAGCACTCCGACCTCCCCTACCGCGGCCGCCCCAGCCGCTCCAGCCACCCGCCCAAGACTCAACCTCGCCAAGCGCACAGTGTCAGAAGCGCCAACCGGCGGCGCCAACACGGCCAGCTCGGACAGCAAATCCAGCCCCTTCGGCGCCGCCCGCCCAATCGACACGACGGCGCGCGAGAAGGAAATCGCGGAGAAGCGCGAGCTGGCGGTCCGCCAGAAGAAGGAGGCGGACGACAAGGCGCGCGAGGAGAAGAAGGCCAAGGAAGCAGCGGCCAAGGCCGAGAAGAAGGACGCCCCCGCGGCTCCCAAGGAGAACGGCAAGGGTGGCGAGAGCAAGTCCGAGGAGGGTGCGGCGGGCAGGGGTGCTCAGTACGAGATCCTGCGCCGCGAGGAGAACGAGGAGGGTGCTGAAGACGCCGACGCCGTGGATGGTAACGCCAACGGCGATATCGTTGACGACAAGGCCGTCAAGCCGCAGGAGGTCGTGCGCGAGGTGTCCAAGGGCGCCGACTCCTGGAGGAAGCCGTCCCAGCCGGAGACGACGGCGGAGAGCCTCGAGGAGGACGGCTGGAGTACGGTGCCCGGCAAGAACAAGAACGGCAGGAGGGGCGGCAACCGCGCCATGGCTTCGTAGACGGTGGTCCATGACGCATCACCGCTAAGTGGTCCATTCCATCTTATCCCAAAAGTCGCTTTTTCTTCGCTGCATCGGGTCGCAAAGCCTTCTGTAATGTCGCTGTTATTCTGTCGGCGCTGGGGTGTTTTACACAAAGTATCTCTTCTTTTCCGCTTCTAGGCGTTGGCGGAGGTGGATGTGAAAGTTTTCAGACTGAGAGGGATTTGATGATGTGCATGCGCCTCGTCCCTGATAAACGAAGGGGCTAGATACAAAGATTATGTGTACGGCAAATGGATATCGTCAACGCTTAGGAAATTGACTTTGTGCTGATGTTTCCAAATAAGTTGCTAGAAGACTAAGGTATGGGTGAGTGACGGGAGTTTGTTGGAGTTGTGCATGAGATCATTTGCATGATTTTGACCCTGTCGCTAACAGAACTAAGGTAAGGTAGATACATGTGCCTTCCCTGATGGAGCTCATGACCGCATTCGCGTGGTATCATATAGCGTAGCAAGAAAAGTGTAGCGAACAATAGCAAACATGGTACCGTTGGGCAAATCATCCAGCAGATCGTTCCAGCAATCGACACAGCGATGATCCAGCAACCCATCCCTCGCCCTCCGCAACCTCCATCCATCCATCCATCCCTTCTCCATATCCCCCACCCAGCCCCCGTCCCTCTTCTAAACCTCACCAGCCTCAAGCCTCCTTCCCCAAGCCTTCCTTCCCCCTAACAACCCCCTCCGGCATCTCTCCCCTCGCCTGCGCCTCATTCTTCGCCTCCACCTTCCTCATCGCATCATCCATCGTCTCGAGCGTGTTCTCGACATCCTGCAGCGCTTCCGCCTGGCTCACCATGCCGTCCCCTTTCGGCACCGTCTGGCCTTTTGCCCCCGGCGCGCCCATCTTCGCCGTTACCTCGTCTGGGGTCGCGCCTTCGGTCCGCGTGGCGGCGGCTGCCATGGCCGCGTCCCGGGAGCGGCGACGTGGGGGCGCGGTGGTGGTGGTGCGATCATTGTCAGTCTCGGTGCTGGTGTCGGTGTTGGTCTCGGTGCTGGTATTGGTAGTAGTGGTGCTCGCTTCCCTGGCGCGTGGCGCGCTGAAGCCCGCGCGCTCATTATGGCGTTTATAAAAGTACGCGGACTCGTTCAGCTTCAGATGCGGAGGCAGGTTTTCCTGCACGACCTGCAGAATCCGCTCGACGCCCTCGCCGTGCTCGGCGTCGCGGTTCCACACCTGCACCAGCACCGACGTGAAGCGGATGCTGAGACTGACGCCGCAGATGTCGTCGACGAATGATGTGCGGGCGCTCGCCACAGCCGCCTGCAGCTGCTCGCCGATCGCCATCATGCACAGCTCGCGCCAGAACTCGGCCGCGTTGCTCTTCGGCACGCGGAAAGTCCAGCTGCCGCCGCGCGCATTGCGCGGATCCTCCCAGACGGGTTTCACGCCGCGGTGGAACAGGTGCACGGTGTCGCGCAGCGGCATCGAGGTGACGTCGAAGTTGTTGAAGGTGCTCCAGAAGGCCTTGACGTCGCTGATTTCGGCTAGGTGGACCAGGCGGTCTTCGTACCGCCCGGGCTCGACGAGGTCCGAGTCGTTGTTCTGGGGCGGACCCGGGTTGTATTGCGGGTTGGGCTGCGAGTTGCGGGCCCCGGATGAGGTGCCCATTCCGGCGCCTTTGCGGTCTTGCCGGTCGTGCCAGAAGTCCCAGGAGTGCACGAGGGGTGGGGGTCGGAGTTTGGAGAGCACGTTTGTGCGCATTTCGCGCCCGCGCGCTGGGGAGGCCGTCGCCGTCGTCTCTTCGGGAGATGCGCTTCTGAGGCCCGACATGTTGAGTCGTGGTGGTGGCGTGGACATTGTGGTTGTGTTCCGAGGTCCAAGGAGCTCCGGGAAGTAAGGGGTGGTGTTAGACGCCGAGTCCATGAAGTCGATGACTGAAGTCGATACCGGTTGGCCAGGATCCAACCTTCCAAGGTTGTTCGGCCTTGGTGTTGTATAATGTACCTTCAGAACTGCTACCAACCTGGTGGTATATAGAAAGCCGCGTAGAGGTGTGTTTTTGGAAGGAGCGTTGGAAGGTCGTTGGCAGATACCAGATAGGAAGGAACCTTGGAAGGCGGTATGGCAGAAAGCAGGAAGGCACCTACGGGCGGCAGACAACCCTGGAATATAAGGTACCTATAGGTAGGTAGAGGCGAGGTAATTGTCCACGAGTACAATGTACGAGTACAATAGTACGAGTACAATAACTAAGCAAATAGCTAAGCTTGTGTTTCATGAGCTCAATAGAGCAACGTGGAAGAGATTGACGCAGGATGTGATGTGGTTTCACAAGCCGCGGGTAGGTGAAGTCCGAATGGAGAGTCGAAGCGCCGAGCTGCCGTACACTGAGTACAGTACACTGCAGGTGCCCGGTGGATATCGATTAGAAGGAGTTGTGCCGTGGCTGTGTAACAGTGGGTTGACAATGTATCTTAGGTATGTAGAAGGTATATATAGAGACATATAATAGGATTCAGATCCAATCAGGACAGCTTTCATGAATCATTTTGGCCAGGGACTGTAGGTGTGGTACGGGACTGTGTCGTCGTGGGACGGTACTTGTACGTACCGACAGAGCAATGAAACGTAGCACAGGGTCCCGGCTTTCCATTCGATCGATCCACGCCAAATCTGCGGGGCCGATGGGTCCAGGGTCCATCATCTCAAGACTGCCGATTAGAGAAAGCAAAGCCACTAAACCGCATCTGCAACTTTCACCACCGAACCCATTTACCCTTTCCTCTCCTCCAACTACACCTCGCCTTCATGTCCGTGAAGCGATCCCACACGTCCCAGACGGCAACGGCGGCGACTCACGCGGCGCAAGCACCGTCGCCGAAACGCACAAGGCTGGCATCGTCGCAGCACCAAGATAGGAGCGGGGACACAGTCGGGGACAACGGTCCGGACGACGGTGGCTCAGAGAGTGAAGGCGAGAGCAGTAGCTCAGTCAGCGCGACGTCAAGCTCGGCCGACTCTTCATCCGGCGCATCAGACGCGTCCGAGAACGAAGGAATCGAAGATTTAGCCTCTGTGATTAACGTCAGCGGGCTCAAGAAACCTCAAATGCAACTTCCGGCGTCCTCCTCCCACGATCTACGCTCTCGGCTATCTTCCTTCCTCCCACAGTTAGCCGCTGCAAATGCGGAGCTGGAGCAGCTGGCACAGAATGGGGGCCTGGAGGGGAAGCGGTTCGAGGATGTCGACGAGGGGGCCGAGGGCGGGTATATTGAGATGGAGCTTGGGCTTGGGGTGCTGGAGGAGAAGCGCGAGGGGGGCGAGTATGGGGACGACGCGGACGAAGAGGACGAGGAAGGAGAGGATGAGGACGATCATCTAGGCAGACTCATGGGTCAGGTGCGGAAAGGGCAGAATCTGGGCATTCAAGAAGTCGATGGGAAATGATCTAGCGCAAAGAGGCGTTCTTTTTCCAACACGGAATTGAGCACGGTCACTTCGGCCACAGAGGGCATCACGCCTTCCGTGCTCGTGCTCGTGCTCGTGCTGGAAGAGCCGCAGTGTCAGGCTTCGGCCTGTTCAAGGGCATCATCAACCAAAGGGTACGGCACGGCCACCGCTGACGGTTCAAGACGGCGTCGCTGCAGCGAAAGAGCAGCGACTGCGGTACCATCTTAACCCAGACAGCCAACTACAAGATCATTTGATCTGACTTGGTCACAAACAATCCAATGCATAAGAGATATCTTATCTACAAGAAGAAGAGCTCTACGGCGAAAAAGAACGCTACATATCCGACCATCCCCAATTGCGCATCACGAGGAACTATCCCGCTCATCATTCGCAGCGCGAAGATCAAGAGCTGGGGTTGATGTGCTTCCTCAGCGGCAATATGCCTCCGTCGGATGTTTCCCGATTAGTGGGCGTGCTGGTGCCCGCTGGCGTTCCGATTCCGCTCCACGGACTTACAGTCCCACTCGGCGGCACAGGGATCTTGAGATCTTCCGGGCTGCCGGGGATGAGTTGGGGTGGCAGACCGGGGATATGAATGCGTTTCGCCTCATTGTTGTACGAGGCAGGGATGATCTGTTGTAGATGTATCAGTAAACCTATTCTAGGAGAGATGCCTGGCAGGTGGAACCAAGGGACGGGGAGGGGCTGAAAAGGAGACCTGGAAGAATGTGGTAGCTGCGTGGCTTACCTCGATGATTTCGTCGCGCGGAAATTCAAGGTTGGGGATGTCGGTTGCACTGCATGCCATGAGGTAGCCGTAGAGAACACGCAGTACGCTTTCGTGCGCGATGATTAAGAGGTCGTTTTGTTCACGCTCCAGCTCGAGGATGATTGGTTCTAGGCGGACGGCGAGGTCGTGGTAGGACTGTCAATCGTCAGTGATCATGCTCGGTTGTGCTGCTCTCATCCCATTCCGTGGCGATATGTTGTTGACCGAGGTCGCAACTCACCTCAGCTCTGGGGTACCGATGGTGGTAAGGGTCAGCTTCATGCTTCGCCACTTCCTGCGGGTACTCCTCCCTTATTCTCCTCTCAGACATCTTCTCGCAAACACCTGGGTTCAGCTGGCTCATCTGCGATCGTTGCCTTACACGGTAGCCAAGGCTGGCAAGGTAATGTGACGTTTCCACAGTTCTGCGGCGGGTTGAAGTCCAGATAGTGAGAGGTTTGAGCGGCGTATCCGGGCCTCCTCTCTCAATAATCCTCTTCTGTTCCTCTTCACGATGCTTGACGAGTATATCGCCCATCTTCCTGGCGTAGTCTTCTCCCTCTGCAGATAATGAAGCATCTGCTTTGTACGAGTCCTCGTCCCGTGTCGTGCCAGCTCGCGCAAAATAAGTCTGTCGTGATTTGATGTGCAAGTTTAGCAGATAGAACACTATCCGTTGTGACAAATAGCCGAAAGCGCAGTTGTTGACAATCACTCTCTCGCCTGCGTTGATCATCTTAACAAAGTGCAAGTCTTGCTCCTCCATTGTCTCGAAATGGGGAATGCGTGCGTTGATCCGCTTGAGGTAGTCCTTAACAGCGTCCTCGTCTGACCAGCCTTCATAATCTGGCGAAGAGATCTTTACGTTGCGCACATTCTCTTCGATGATTCTCTCGTCCGTGCAATGCGACTCAATGAACAGCGTCTTGACATTGTGCTTCGCAAACTCCTTGGCCAGTACTCTTCGGCCCTCCGCAGTAGGATTTACAGCGTCATAGATGGCAATTTGGCCATTCTCATGTTCGAGAAAGTCGTAGATATCTTCTCTGCATCTCCGGAGGATCTTTTGCCGCAGTAGGACTGAAGATGGAGATGCATTAACAAAGAAGTAGTCATCAGGTACATCCTGGCCCGGCTTGAGAGTCGCCCTTCGGTAGTCTCCAAGGTGGAAGATGCGTGTCTTGACTCCCAGCCAGCGGAGATATCTCGCCAAGGCTACTGAAATATGTGTCTTGCCCCGTGCTGGGAGACCAACGGTGGCGATGACTATCCTACCGGAGTGAAAGAGACGGCCAGATTCTGTGCTGTACAGTTGAGCAGGAGCCATGCTCTCCTTCTCTGGTAAATCATGGATGGCGTCTACGAAGGTGCTCGACCGTCTGCGAAAGTTGGGCGAATTCGCCATCACCTCTGCGGTGCTATACATTGTTGTTAGTGATCGACTCAGCTTCTTGCTGGCAAGCTGGAACGTTGCGAGAAGAAGGGGGGATTTTAGAATAGCTTTCACACTCTCTGTAGCGAGAGAGGCGTGTTGAGCGGGAATAATGAGACAGTACGTACAGTAATGTATCCATCTTGGCGTTCCTATAGGATGGCCCCGTCAGGCAAGAGCGTCCGGGCTAGATTGTCCTCTGAATCTGAGACGACCTGACCTCCCAAGAGAGTACAATCCACGGACTTATGTCGTGACAATTGCTCTAGGTGCTCTGATGTATATATACAACCTTGGAAAGATGCTTTGAAGTGTTGAAGTCGCACCGAATCTGACGACTAGCGATCGATGCCCAGCTTACGATCTAGGGCAGGCTGATTCGCGACCAAGAAACGGCGGTGGTAGTTTGGCACGTAGAAGATGGTCGATTGGTGCCCCTTAGTAGAATGCTTGAAATGCGTGATCTATCCCTGTTTGTATGTATCGTCTCAATCGCATACACGTACCTTAACTTATGCCCTGCCAAAAGCAACAGCGTGTTGGCGGTCTTCCGGCCTGATAAGAGACGGCGCTGGTGACAGAAGTCGTGGTGTCCGACCGTGCCTTCCGCGCATCAGCGTCCCGTAGCAGCACCGCCGAGCCGCCGTTTCATTGGCAGACGGCATGACAGCAGAGACGGCACATTTTTGAGGTCCATACTGCGTGTCCGCGACCTTGAAGTGCAGCCTCTAAGCATCACCACCACCGCACAACCCTCCACTGCTGGCCACCTTCAGCTTCTAACCTTATCTCGCACTCCTCCATCTCTCTATACAGCTAGAGAAGGTTCAGGATCTACCGGCCCGCCGTTACACCCTCCTTTTCCGCCTCTTACCCTCCACCTTCCACCCTCCATCCTCCCATCTCCATAGTACATCATGGACGTTCTTTCGGAAAAGTCATCCACCGCTGTTGATGCCGTCACATCCAACGCTCTGGTAGCGACGATCACGGACACATACAACAACTTCCAGGCACGGCGAGAAGCTCTCGGTCTGTCGAACCCGGGCACGGTTGAGAACGTAGCGAAGGAGGTTCAGCGCGATGTCTTCCTCACCAACATGATGTTCACCGGTCTGCGCGCCGACCTCACCAAGGCCTTCAGCGTTTCGCCTCTCTTCCAGGTCTCGCACGCTTTCGCCCAGGGCAGCCAGCAGATTCCTCCATACGCCTTCCTAGCGCTTTTCGGAACCAGCAAGGTAAGCAGACGGAACAGGAGCTATCTCAACACCAATCAACTGCAAGAGTTAGGATTGCGTCGTTTCTAAGCACACATAATCACTAACACACTCACGAACAGGTTTTCCTCCAAGGCAACCTCGACAGCGACCTCGCCCTCGCCGCCCGCTTCAACTACCGCTGGACCTCATCATGGATCTCCAAGCTCACGACCCAGATCGCCCCAGCAGGCCCTACCTCCCCAGGCGGCGCCCAATTCAGCTTCGAGAACGACTACACCGGCGCCGACTTCACCGCGCAACTGAAAGCCATGAACCCCTCTATCCTCGACGGCGCCCTGACCGGAATCTTCATCGGCTCCTACCTGCAGTCTGTGACGCCAAACCTGGCCCTGGGTCTCGAGGCCGTCTACCAACGACCAGCCGCCGAGATGGGTCCAGAGACCATGGTCTCCTACGCCGCGCGGTACAAGGGGCTCGATTGGATTGCCTCGGCCCAGCTGATGCCGACGGGCGGCGTGCAGACGAGCTACTGGAGACGACTGACGGAGCGCGTGGAGGCGGGCGTGGATCTCAACCTCCAGTTTGCCGGCCTGGGAGGCGGCATGATGGGCGGGCCGAGCAAGCAAGGCACGGCGACGTTCGGCGCCAAGTACGATTTCCGCGCCTCGAGCTTCCGCGCTCAGGTGAATTCGGAGGGCAAGTTGGCCTGTCTGTTGGAAAAGAGGGTTGCGCCGCCCGTGCAGGTTACCTTTGCGGGAGAGTTGGATCATGTTAAGGTCGGTTCTTTTTCTCTTTCCTTTTTTTGCGCTGAAGGAACGCACAATACTGACAGTCAGCACAGAACACCGCTAAGCTCGGTCTCGGCGTCTCCATCGAGGCGGCCGGTGAGGAGGTCATGGAGATGCAGGACAAGGTCGTCCCAGTGACTCCTCCATTCTAAGCTCGCCAAACCCCTCCAGCAAACACCGCAATTCAGCCTACCTAGCCTGGGTCTGACGTGGTTGCGTGAAACATGGGGCTGCGAGCACATTCGATAGCTCTCGACTCGACTCTGTACATTATGAATTTCCCCTTCAGCACTTGTTCCTTTCCGGTTTCAGTCTACTAGACTCGGGGCTGGATCGATGGATCATCCACCTGTCATGGAAAGGGGCGAACGCGAAACGGAATGATTTGCCCTCTTCCTTTGGTGCCGATGAGATGGAAACGACTGATAGAACCGCGCTGCGTATCTACTTCTTGCATCTTGGGAATGGGGCAATGGGATACTTTCGACACTTGTTAATCTGTTTCCATGGGCGTCACCATATGTAGGCATGGGGATATGCGTTGAGAATTAGCCTCACTTTGTATATATACTCTCCAGAACTTTCTTGTTCCCTAGATGATATAACTGGTGACTGCCCTATCATTACGAAGAACCACGTTTTGCGACGAAACACGGTCCCTTGAGCGCAAAAGGGTGGAAGGGAATTAAGAAGAGCATTTGTGATAATTCGATTATTGATAAGATTGCTGCGATTCCTTGCATGCTGGTACCGCAGAAACAGGGGGCCAAGGGTGAATGCCCGGGTATATGTTGTACAGTTTGAAAAGCAATCGAACGCGCAAAACGCAGAAGATACGCTTGGACGAGTGCTGGAAACAGAAGGATGAAAAAACAAGAAAAGGAGACGGAGTGATTCCCCAGCCCATCCCATCCCATCCCGGCCCACCAATCCAATAAACGCCATGGTTTCCCGCTTCTTATTAAGCGGAAGCAAGGGATGTTGAACGCCGGTCCCAATGATGGTGAAGAAGATTCGTGATAATGAAAATGTCCCAGTCCCACTATCAGAAGAAGAAGAAGGAGGAGGAGAAGAAGGGATTTTTGACCCGCGACCCGTTCAATAAACGCCGCCGATATCCCCCCTGTCGATGAATGACTCCGTCGAAGCTGGAATAGTGCCAATCGAAAAGGGGAGAGAGGATGTGAATGTCGCAGCAACCCCTCAATGACCAAGTTGCAAATGCTCGACATCAGCATTCAAATCCTCCCCAGTATAATCTTCCACATTAACGTAACCGGGCGGGCTAGCCGGCACATCCTCATACATGGGCGGCTGCTCGTCATCCCACGCGATGCCCATGCCACTCCTCTCGGTAACAGTGACATTGAACGTAGTCCTTAGCACCCTCGCCGCACCCGTCGGCGTCGCCTGGTTGGGTTTCTTATTCGGGGCCCACTCCTCTGCTATGACGAGTTCGAGCACGAGCTGATGCGAGATCTTGAGGCCGGAGGGGGACTCGACGTCGCACTGCGGCTTGTTGGCGTGGTTGATGAAGCAGCTGAATTCGCCCTCGAGCTGGCCGTCTTCGAAATCCGTCTTCCACCCGCTCTTGAGCTCTTCGTAGCCGATGTCGCGTACGTGTTCGTGCGCAATGCCTTTGCCCTCGCCGCCGACTTTGCCCGCGTGTTTGGCGCACGCGGGCGAGACCATGTGTTCGTGCTCTTCGATGCGCCAGGTTAGCTTGCGCAGCCGCCAGCGCGTTTGCGTGTTCGTGTCTTCGCGCTTCGTCGTGATGCCGGACATGCGGGCGTAGACGGGGAAGTCGCCGATTGGGTGGATGACATTGGGGACGGTGACGTTGAGGGTGAGGTTCGTGGGCGGGAAGATGCGCACGCTGTGTTTGTCGTTGCCCTGGCGGATGGCGCGCGTGATGACCACGGGTCGCGTGTATTCTGTGAACTCGCCTGTGGAGGCGGTGGCGCGCGAGTAGAGGTAGTAGTCGATGTGGCCGATGTGGCCGTGGGTCGTTGCTGGGAGGTGGCCAGGGATGAGGTAGCTGAAGGGGAAGTCGTGCACGCCGGGTTTGAAGGTTACGGGCTCGGTGAGGAATTTCCATTCCCGTAGATTGGTGGTTTTGGAGGCACAGTCTTTGCAGTGTTCCGAAACGGGTTTCTTGGTCGAGGTGGTGGCGCGGAATTCGAGGCAGAAGGAGTCGAGGGTGATGGGGGCATCGCGGACGTGAAGCTGCAGTCTGCCAGAGTAGAGTGCACCGGATGACTGCTGAGGAGGGTCGAGAAAGAGTGCCGGAGGTGACTCTGCGATAACGTCGATCTTGATGTTCTTAACTCCCCTAGGCACGCTGCCGTCTCTCTTTTCGCTCGGGCTCTTTGCTCTTTTCTCGTTGGAGTGGTGCTTTCCTGGAAGGCCCAGAGTCGGGCGCTTCAACTTGTCCATTTCGTCTGAGCTTGCGGTGATTGATCTCCCAAAGGAGGGCCTGTGTTTCTTGTCGCTAATGGGTTTGAGCAGTGGTGAGGTGACGGTTTGGGAGGCGCGGGAGAAGTCGAAACCCAGGATGCGTGCTGGCATGGTGGGCAGACTGTGACGGGCAAGCGGGCGCTTTTGTTCGTTATGCCTTATGCGGGAGCAGCGGGACTTCACTATTCAGGCGCTAGTGGCTGATCGGGCGGTGTGGAGTGCAGATCGGGACGGGCCCTGAGTCATGAATTGGTTTTGTGCTGGCCGAGCTGGGAACGGTAGGATATGTAGCGAGTGTGGCCGACAGCGAGCATGTCAATTCTTCAAGAAATGTAAAGGAGCAGCGGCGGAAGAGGGATGCATCAGACGTATATAGGTTTGCGGCTAAAACACATGGATGGTGGTCGGCCCTCGCGCCCGATCGTTTCTGGCGCAAGGCCTTCACCGCCAGCGCCCACCAGCGCCCCCCAAAGTGGATTTGATCGAGTAAGACTTTGCTAACGCATCATGCAAATAACCTTCAGGATGCCGCTCCCCAGACTTCGGACGAGCTACCGGCGCGCACCAGAGCAAATGAGGTATCCCTACCCACGCCCACACCTCAAATGCCCTGCACGTGTGCCCCTTCGCCATCCATCAAGCGCATGACGAGTTGACCATTCTACCCTAGCTAGGTAACACTCACATTTACCACCTGCCGCTGACGCTAGATTTTGTATGACTGCGTGTATACACTTGACTCAGTACTCCCCTTCTCCTCCTGCATGTGCTTAGGAGCTCTGCCTCTGCCTACTGCCGGATTTCCACTTTCCACTTTTGAAGAATGAGGGGCCGATGTGCGGCCTTGGGACGATCAATTCATCGTTTCCAGTCAAAACGCCAACGTCTTTGCTGGTTTTCTGTTCCAGCCGCATCTGGAGTATACCCGATACGACGGTTTCGAAACGCTCACCCCTTCTTGGCTTTGGCTTTGAGCACTCTAGAACTTACGGTGAGTCTTATTCCTTATCTACATTACCCTTGTAGGTAGTCATCTTCGGGTCTGTATATCGCTTCGTCTCAGCTTCGGCTTTGATGTCAGCGCGTAAAGTTGTACTTGACTGCCAAACCCTCACATCACGAACACGCTGATGTGCGTCCACGCGTTGTGTGTGTGTGTCGGGTCGGCCGTGCCGCGCAGCAAGTCGGTCGTCACTCCGAGCTACGTACACGCAACCTGCAGGTCGCCACAATGCGGGGATATGTCGTATGAAAGCGCGACAGGGATGACGAACCTGAAGATCTTACATGTAACGCCTGCACAATCGCCATTAGAGCCTCATTTGACGAACAAATGCTAGATCCGCCATTTGCCGCAAACCTTTATCCTCGTTGCCGAAACGTACCTGTAGGCACGGCGGAGATGCACAATAAAATAGCCAGCTGACAGTACGCCAAGCGAAGTAACAAGCAGCACACGCAGCACCACCTTAAACAAGCTGGCCCAGGTCCTGTCATGTGCGCATCCGATCCAACCTGTCGCAAAACTGCGTTGAGACGTCGGCTGAACACGACCTTGAAGAAGCTGGAGCCGCAGCTGCGCTTCTAGAGCATCCCGTCGCTAACGCTACCTTTCAGGTCCTAAAATCCAACTATTACCTAATGTCATACAACCAACCTGCCCACCTGCTCCGTCCTGAACTGTCTCTTCGCGCGGGGTTGCAGGTTTTCGAACATTTTTCCGGCCCGTTGAGAACACAACCCCTCCATCTCTCCTGTTTTTCGCAGAGAATTTCATCGCCGGGCGCACGAACTCATGTGGGACCCTTCGACTTTTCCTTCTGGGCGTGAACCATGGTGGAGTCTTTGGCTCTTCCGATGTTTTCGGAAACACGCTGTCACGCAACTGCAAGTTGACATCGCCGATTGCATGTTATAACCTTGGTGCTATGGTCGTTGTCAACACACGTGTGTGCTTGGCAAGCACCATTCATGGCCTTCATCTTTTTAGCCGCCATCAGAGATTGTACAGTAAGAGCGTTGCGAAAGGCGACTTCGGAGCCGTCCGACAAAGGTGGTGCTGTTACTCATGGCCGAAGGCGACCGTCGGGGCACCCGCCGATGTTTGTCACGTATTACCCGAAGTGATAACTCTTCGTACGTAGTACAGTATAATCCATCACATCATGCAAGTGTCGGATGATGTGGCCCATAACATGCGATTATGCAATAGTGATACAGTATTGACGAACACGTTTTGCGCAAACATTGAACCAGGGCATATATAACTGTTTCCTTGGCGTGTTCGAGAAATGTCTAGAACGACGGAACATCGTTGCGTGGAAAAGTGCTGCAGACGCAAACACTGTGGGGAAAAGGGACGGTCCATCCCGCCGTGTCGAACATCGTGGACGAAGTGTCTAAGTCTCTTAGCGGCCCGCGTTTAAGGATGGATCTGCTGGTTGGATGTTGATGTGGGAAGATATCAACGTTGTAAGGGAAAAGTAAAAGCATTGTAGTAGTGCGTGGAGTTCAGGGTTTCGGTTCGATCTGTGAGCTTGACGCCGGATTGTGGGATCTGGTCGCGTGAGGCACATACAGTACCAGGTAGTGAACAGCGCTCTCTGCTTCTTTGAAGGTCTGGTCTTCCTTAATATGCGAAGCCGGAGCACATGGCTCATTTCCCGATTGGGTATCACCATCCGCAATAAGGAACATATCTCGCTGTGGTCTAGAGCCTGGGTCGGAGATGCTTGACGTGAGACACGCCAAGGGATGTACAGTAGGGTGCGTTCACGCATGTCAGACCAGATAGTGTAGATCATGGGCCATGTCAGCATTATGTTGGCGTATCCGATAATGTGTGATCGTTGATTCATTGGGATTGCTTTTGGGATGCGATTGGCGAGTCGTTATGTATGTATCAACGATAGAAACTCCTCCTGGCTATGGATCATACTGCTGTGGTAGTATTATTCATTGCTGTAGCCAGTTCCGCACTTGACTCAATTGCTGCAAGGGCAATATGATGTGAGACGGGAGAGGGTGAAGATAGGTACCTTACAGCAGAGCGGAAGCCGCCGAACCTCTGGTTGGCCGACTTGCAACCTCACTAGCGAGCCCTTTTGCCTATCTCGCACGCAGTAAACAATCGCAACCTATTTCCTTCCCTCTTACATTTGTTACAATGCCTTCGGCAACTACAAGAGACACCGCTCAGATTCCCGTGATAGATATATCGGATAGTAATCCCGATGCGGCAAGCCAGCTACTAGAAGCTGCTGCAACCTATGGCTTCGTCTTTATCAAGAACAATGAGGCGGGCATACCGCCGGCGGAGATTGATAACATGTTCGAGCTGGTACTGTCCCCTTCACAACCCTTGAACAACTATTAAATCTTGCGCAATTTTTCTTACTGAAACGCATGTCATGTTTGAAACAGAGCCGACAATTCTTCCAAAGCCCGGTCAGCGTGAAACAGCAATGCTCAATCAACTCCAACAAATCCGGCAGCAACGTAGGCTGGATATCCATGCATACCGAAACCCTCGACCCCGGACGTCAAAAGGTAAAGCCAGCAACAACCTCACCCTGCCTTCCCTTTCCTCCTCCGTCCGCCCTTCCCCAAGATGAAATACGCCCCCTCCCGCTAACGATACGATCGACAGAGAGGCGACTTCAAAGAGTAACCCACCCACCCACCATCAACCCAAAAAGCCGCCCCCAACTAACCACAAAACCGCAGAGCCTTCAACATCAGCGCCTCAAACCCAACCAAACCGCCCTCCCCGCTCTCCGGACCCCTGGCGGCCAACAGCGCCGACCTCGTTGCCTTCAGCAGCGCCTGCCACGCCCTCTGCGAACGCATCCTGCATCACTTCGCCGTCGCGCTGGCGCTCGAGTCGGACTGGTTCACGACGCGTCACGACCGGTCCAAGGGATCGAGCGGGAATATCCTGCGCTTGCTTTACTACCCGTCCATCGGGGATGATGTGGAATTAAGACCGGACGAGGATGATATCCGCGCCGGCGCCCATAGTGATTACGGCAGTGTTACGCTGTTGTTTCAGCGAAGGGGGCAGCCGGGCTTGGAGATTTTGACGCGCCAGGGGAAGTGGGAGAGCGTGCCTGTTGATCCGTCACCGTCGCCATCGTTATCATCATCATCCGGCGACGCCGATGGCAGTACTGCAGTTGCGGACGCAGCTGCCTTACCAATCCTGGTAAACATTGGCGACCTCCTCTCCTACTGGACAAACAACCTCCTCAAATCGACCGTCCACCGCGTCATCTTCCCCTCTCCCAACGCAAACCTTACCTCCCCCTTCAAAGCCGCAAGAGCAGAGGACAGGTACAGCATAGCCTACTTCTGCCACCCGCTGGACGACGCCGAGCTAGTTCCCGTGCCCAGCCGCATCGTGCAGGAGTATCGTGCTGATGGTGTCGAGGAGGCGGGAAAGGGGACGGTGAAGGGCCGGGCGACGATCACGGCGCGCGATCATCTGAATGAGAGGTTGGCGGCTACGTATGGGGTCAAGTAGGTCGGGTCGGGACCAGGCACAAGGCTCAAGGCGAGGACAGGTATGATGAAAATGAGGGGGGCATTTATGATCCAGCGTCACCGAGTTTTCAATGGTGAACAGTGGATGGGATTCGAGGACTGGGTAAAGGGCTGGGGTTGTGGCAGGGGATGGGTTTTTGGGACTTCTGAGGATTAGATTGTGAATTAGAATGATAATTCAAAACCTCCAACCGAGGCGGAACGTGGGGCCAGAGAACATCCATTGTGTTTGTTCTACACTGAATTCATAAATGGCAGAAGATAGAATGAAGACCCAACCGCTATGCAGACCCAACCACTTCCAATCCCTCTGGCCCGAGATAATAAACCCAAATAGCATACTAAATGACGAACGCGAATAGCAACGACCAGCGGTGTTAGCGAACATGGTATATGAATGTAACCCAGACAAAACGATAAGGAAAGAGGAAAAAGCACAAAGTGGGGAACAATTAGCGTGCTCAAACTCCGGACAAAAGAAGAAGACCAAGATAGGAGATGAGACTGCGGACACCAGAGTCTAGACGCTAGCAGACGGACCGGCCGGACGCTGAAGATTGTTGCGTCCACTTGGGTCGATATTAGAGTGATAATGGTCGAATGTCCGCATTTGTCCGCCATTTAAGTAGTCGAGTCCGAGCAGAGATGTAGGAAAGAAAGCGCTCCGGAAGGAGAACATGACGCTGCAGTATAACGCCGATATAAGAGGAGGAGATTTGCCCGACCAAAAAATTGATGTACATGGTATCAAGCGCCGTAAAGAAACCCCGAAGATGAGAAGACGGAAGAAGAGGACGAAAGGGTCGTTAAGTCGTGGGCGCGCTTCAGTAGGCAGCTACTGCGACGCTGTGGGGCGCCATTGGAGGAGTACCGGTCATGCTGGCGCCGGATCGGATGGCGTCTTCGTACCCAGTTAAGGCTTGGGCGTGGAGCTTGAAGGATTCACCCATGAGTTTGGTGATTCTGTTTACCAGTTAGCATGCGTGCGGAGCATTGTAGTAAAAATGAATCAGGTGAAGGACTTACCCCCAAACAACTACCTCGTCGATCATGCTACCCCACAAACGAGCGACTGTGGAGCTGAGCTTGACGTGGTAGACATCCAGCGAGTCATCGTCGAATAGATCACGGATTTTGTTATACATGGCCACTTCGGCAGCGTCGGCTGGTTCTTCATCATGCTCTACACGCCAGAGCCAAAGACTCAGAATGACAATCAGATCGAGACCGCACAAGGGATGTTCGATGCTCCAGTTGGTCGCAGATGTTCTGGCTACCCAGCGGATGCCTTGGAGTGCAGCTACTTCGATGCAATCGTAGCATGCTTGGATGACCTTAAGCATCTCGGCCGACCGCTTGACCTTGTCACGAGCATGTGTCATAGCTGCAGCGACCTCGTAAGAGTCATGGTACCGGAGAGCTTCTTGGACCGACTTGAGATCGACGAGGAGGCGGGCTGTGGTATTGCGGTACATCGCCATGGCGTTGAAGATAAGCGGGTGGCCCTTGTGTGGAGCACTCAACTGAACAACCACGGTCTCTGGCTCACAAAGCTCGAGAGATTTCTCCCACGTCTCGAGAGCAAGGCGGAGCTTGTACTCTGTCACAACGTCCTGCAGCGCCTCGGGACTACGCTTGTGGTACCAGACTTCCAGGAAGAGAGCATTGATCATGACTCTCGTGGCAAAAGCACTGTAGCGTGCATCAATGCCCTGGAATAATGCATCGTGTGCCTCCCTGAAGGTGATGATAGTCGCCGCTGTCAAGCTCTCCTGCCACGCCTCGTCGTCGTTGACATCCAAGCTCCAGAGCGTCTCCGAGGACGGAAGTTCCAATGTGTCGAACTCGTTGAAGCTGATAGCAGGCGTGTGGTTGTAAGTCATGGTGAGAAGACCAAAGTAAATGTAGACAGCGTAGTAAGTCCTACGGCAGCCTTCATCTTCAATCCATTCCTCATGACTCGGACGTGCGCCTTCTCGTGCTTCAGATCGTAGCTTAAGCTCGTACCTGTTTCCAGCAACCATGTTTGCGACCAAACTCTTGACCGAGCAAGCCCATTCCAAACCTTTCGGATCTCCGCTCCAGCTTGCAAAGATCATGTTCAGTAGAGTGCTTTGCATTGCCCACAGTGGAGACTTCCGGGAGCTGAAGTTCTCTTTGTTAACCAAAAATTGGTTAATGAGGAGCTTCGAGCCGATGTGAAGCATGTAAGCTTGGTCCTGTTCAAAGGTGTACAGAGCGCCGATGGACAGTACCGACAGCAGAAGTGGTGCAGACACACGAGCTGGATCGAAAGATGATGGATGGAGGAACGGCAGGTGGTGATGAAACAACGTAAAGTACGTTGACAAGTACCTGTTCAGCACAGAGGTTGCCGGCAGTCGGAAGGTCTCCAAAAGCGCGCCATCACCATCACACCTTTTGATGTTGTCGAGGATACGCACCACTTGATCATCACTATCTACCTGTGGGGCCTTGGCCATTGTGCAGAGTTGAGGAGGACCGGGGGAACGACGATAGTCCACAGGAGACACAGGTCCCATCATCGACGGGAACGGCGAAAGCGCTCCCGGAGTGGCAAGCCCTGATCCGAGCGAGGACGCTGGGAACGGTGGTGGCGCGATATCAGCGGTAGATGGTTGTGGCTCCATGAGTGGTGGCAGCTGGTTTGGATGAGTCGGGGCGGTGTTTCCGCTGCCGAAGGTCTGTTGAGACTCGAATGGCCCGGAGCCGCTTGAAGACATTGAATGCGACTTCTGTTGCGACATAGTCTGCGGAAGCATGGTGTCCCAGTGCATTTGAGGGAGGGTTATAGAGGCAGGGTTGTATCCCATGGAAGGTTCCATCAAGTTGTGTCCTTGACCGGAAATGAGGGGCTCGGGCTGTATTGAACCAGTTTCAGCGCTCGACATAGCAGCCTTTTGTTGAAAATTCGTCATCAGCATAGCCGCCTCCTCCACTCCAAAAAACCCTTCGTTCGCGTCGATCTGATCTAGCGCTGCTTGTTCCATGCCAATAGGTAGCTTCGAGGTTTCAGGGACGGGTGACGTTCTCGTAACGTTGCGTCGTTTGGAGTCGCTCTGGAGGGGCACGCCTCCATCTTTTGCGTGGACGGTGCGATCATGGCGGAGAAGGAGGTCACGGCGGACGAAGGTACTGCGACACTTCAAACACTTGAACGGTCGCTCTTTGGTATCTGTAAGAAAACAGGTCAGCCTCTGTGTACCCCGCCACGGAGCAGCGTCGCGTCTCAAAGGTGCGACCCCGCCAAACAACATCTCCATTCGGATGAACTTACGTGATCTTTCGTGACGACTCCTGTGCTCGCTTCTGCTGAAGGCTCGGTTGCAGAACTGGCATTTGTATTTCTTCTCTGGCGCGACGGAGGTCTTGCGATTCGGCGTGGGTGAAGCCGAGGTGGCGGGCAAGACAGCGACGGCTGCGGCGGGCATCGTGAGGAAGGGAGACGCGAGGCGTTGAAGTCCTGATTGTAGAGTCTCCTGAGATAGACGAGCCGGCCGGCGTACTCGGTGGTTAAATCTCGATGGATATAGTGTCGGTTTGGTGGTGTTGGCACATGAGACGCTGTATGCTCATTGAACCGTGTCGCAGAAGCGCAAGGTTCAGGCAGACAGGTGATGGTGGGGGAAGAATAGCGAGTGCGCAGTGCTATGAACGGAGGGGCACTGGGTAGGAGGGGTATCTTGTTGTGATGGAAGTGCGTGTAAGAACTGATGCAGGAGGGAGAAATCGGAAAGGGGGAGGACTTGTAGGTGTACTCTGGCTGCGGGGAGACTGCTGGTCCCGCTTCGCTGAGCCCGCGCGCAAGAAAACGGTTTGAGGCTTGTGCTAGCCCAGAATAGCACGCACGTCGATTCGGACAAGTCATTTCAGCCTCACCATACCGCCGCTCTGGGACTATAAGCCTGCATCTGGTAGGTTCTGGTTCTACGAGGCTGCATAGCTTCTAGTTGGTGACCTTGTTGAAAGAAGGCGACGCCTCGTGTATCTGGGAGCGCATCCGCCCAGCTTACGGAGGAGCCAGAAGGGCCTCACGTCTGTCGCCTTCGCCGATTAGATGGAACTTCAAGGTTGGAAGCTCGGCGCGCCATCACTCTGTCTACAAACTTGAAGGGCCTTTTGGCCTTACCATTCCATTGGGCTGGCTTCCTGCCCAAGCCTGGCCACACGACTCGATCGACGCTGCATTCTCCTTGTGACTGGCGGTCAAGGTGCGTCTAAGCTACCAGCGCGGTGTATCGCGTCCTAGATGATTCATTGCGATAGCCCTGGTGATGCTTGTGTCCCGCTGGCCAACCTCAAATCGCTGGACACGTACCCGTACATGTGGCGCTCGATGGTTGACTTTGCACAACCCTCCGGCCACCGCCCAATCACCGCCATGCTGTCCCGCCCAGCGACGCAAGCGAGCACCTTCAGGTTGTGTCATCACCATCTAATCCCATTCCCAGCCATGTCTGTTCTGTTTCTCCTGAATCTCACAGCGAATGACATAATGTCCAGTCGGAAGTGAATGATCGACCAAGGGTGTCAAACACCGGGTCGCCGTCTGATCAGTCCTTGTTCCTGGCGCCGCGCATGGCAGACGCAGCGTGCTAAACCAGGCTAAATCTGTCGGCAGGCCTTCCCCGCGGCCGAAAGAAGTTTCTATACAGCGCTCGGATATATGTGACGAGTCATCAGTTTTCCACTGCCACTGCATACCATGGGCATGATGCTGCTTCCTGGTGTTTTGCGCCGCAACAGATAAGCGTCATGGCGCTTGGCTTTCGGGAGTGATAGGCTTGTGCGGTTTGTGACTGAACATGGACGCTCCAGACGGCAGGCCACAGCCACATCACATCGCGAAGTCCAAATGACCAGCGGGCGTCGCGGAACGGGCAGCTTCCCGCCTCGAAGCGTTTGGCCTTTGGTGGGGCCCATCATCGTCCATAACGAATCGGATGCCGTTGACCTCCCGCCGTCTAAGATTCGCGACGCGTCGTGTTCGGACGTCTTCCTTCTCGTAGAAGGGGAAATATCAAATTATCTGAGACTGTGACTTTTGTTTCACCAGCACTTTCAAGCTCCCTCGCCGAACATGGCTGCAGCCCACCATCATGTGTTTCCCCCTCTAGCCCCTCCATCCCACTCTCGGAGAGGAGAGCTTGTATTGCGCACGCTAGAACCCAAGAACTTTCTAGGACCGTGCTACATGACCTCTTCCGGCATTCCTGTTATTCGAAACGCGCCACACCGCGCCGTTGGGACGCCCATTCCACGGGAGTCCCCTTCCGTAGATTAGACCTCTGTTAGCTCCCATGTCAGTCAAGCCACCAATCATTGTCGGGACGGTCGATCAAGATAATCTTATCCTACCATGTTCAACAGCTGCATCTATAATCGCTAGAAATCACCCGAATTACAACTGCATCGACGTGAAGAACATTATTATATGAATTCTGTCGGTTGTATCTTTGTTCTTCGATAAGGAGTATATCCATATGTCCTGCATGTATTCAATCGTGTTGAAGCATACGTTCGGACAGTCTCGCCTGATAATCTCATGTGCTTCGATACCAGATGTGCAACAGGAGAAGTCAACCAATATAAGCCTGTATTGGCCGCAATGAGGGTTCCTACGAACTTTATTCGTGCTGGGCCGCTTTGTTCTGGCCTGAGAAATTCTACGCCCGGTGATGTATATTAGAGTTCGTGATACTTAACCCCAACTTGGTCTTCCTTTCTGTCATGTACGGTCGCCCATTATAGCACAGAGGTATTGATATCGTGTGATCTTCGAATCCCATACAGCTGGACTGCTATTTGTCCGCTCGTTGTACTGCAATGCTTTGCATCGTAGGCTCGGTCGTCTTTGCGAGGGGAGTCATGTGTGTGTTATATCGCAGGTGTCAGTCAAGGTTGACATCGTATATCACAGTTCAGAAACGACCCAGCAGGACAGTCTGTTGGGCCGAAGCGTGATCCCTGTGATGTGAAATACCCCAAGCTCTTGTCACGCATGCGAAGAAGTCCAGGCCTAGGATATTGGATCATCGAATACCTGCAGACAACAGAAAGAAACATGATCACCCAACACTTATCCCGACAGTGACGTGTAGGCGCTGCGAGCAACTGTCTGCGAGACATCGCGACTGATCGGGCAGCGCGAGCTCCCGTTGAGAAGTCTGAATGCCCAACTTCACTCCGGGCGGGGCTGATACTTGCGGCCATGGAAAACGATCGATCGGGCACATCGATCTCAGAGGTCCAACAGTCCAACACATATCAGACAATTTGCCATCACTCGGTCAGAGAAACCCAATACCATACGGTATGAACGCTGAGATCGAGGACTTGCCATGTCGCCTTCTGGCGGAGGGTAGATGTGTGCTCATGCAGACAGGGGCCAGTGTGCTGAAATACAGAGTAGCAGCTATCAGCTCCTGTGATGTTTCAGCGGTTGTCTTCGGTTTGGTGTACAGGCAACATTGAATTCAACGACGTGCCGCCTCTTACTCATGGGGCAAGGATCAGCTAGGAGGGTTGGACGGCCCAAGTTCATGGATCAAGCGAGCTGTATACACTGACCCCGTCCCCTGTAGCGTTTTGTGGAACATCCTCGCCTGGCATGCAGAGAGTGCGACAAGGTACCGTTATTGCCACTCCTGGGTGAGGAATCACAAGGATGATAGAGGGCCTGGGGCCGAGGATCAACACAACCACAGTTGCCCCAAGAACGACACTGGGATAGGTGCCAAGCATTATTGTCATACGCGCGATACACATCTTGCCGTGATCCACGGTGTTGCGAAGGAGAAACAGAGTCGGCATTAGCCTACAACTTATCAAGGTACGGCGGGGGTACACAGGATTCATTGACAAACGGGAAGAAGTCTCTACCACAATCGGCCAGCAACACAACACAGTTGTGTGTCGCGGTCCGCCTGACAAATCCCACGAGTTACCAAGCTGATGAGGTCTTGCATTAGCTTTGACCTCGGATGTCTGGTGGCATATCCCAATGGTGTCAGGTTGTCCCAGTAGAACGCGATAGGCTTGACGCCTCAATGCCGACAGGAGGTCCTATCCCAGACGTAGCCACATGCGATAGCGGAACTTTACTCCACGCTTCGTTTCTGAAGCTTAATCACATCACGTAGATCTTGACATGGGTCCTCGGTATTGTGTATCATTGAAAAGCACCTTCTCTTCCCGGTGTTGGCGTCCGAGGGGTTCATCAACGTTTTGCTTGGCGGACAGCGGCAGCAGCCGATCCGTGGATGAACCCTCCCGCCAGAATCCAGAAGCGACCAATCCCCCACGGTCTCAGCTTGCTAAAGGAGTATATGGAGGCCAGGGCGGTTACAGCCTGACCAACCAGTGCATTGCTGCACGCATCCTGTCTCGCGATTTGTATACGCTCTATACCGATGCGCAGCAAATCGAGTGCAAGTACCGCACGCGCGTCCAGCTATATAATAGTACAGCGCTGAAGATCGTCGAGTTTGGCCCGCCGTTGAAGAGCACGCTCCCTCTTCCATTCCAAACAATCCACACCGCACCTTCTCCACGACGGGGCCGGCTCCGAATATTGGAGGAGGAATAGACTTAGGCGCGAGGAGACGAGGACACAATACGCAAAGCGCAGTGAATCGGCGGTGTCTCATCTGGACTGCACGCCGACGTCTTGAGCCGAGAGAGGGGCGCCGATCACTCGCGAATCGCGCTCTCAACGAGGGAGATATACATTACAGAACGACACCCTTGTCTATGCCAGCATGAACGGTCTCGGCGGCAACGTCTCTCCTGCTGATACGATGTATGTGCGAGCACTTTACGACTACGAGGCCGACGACCGAACAAGTCTGAGTTTCCGACAAGGAGACATTATCCAGGTCATCACACAGCTAGAAAGTGGTTGGTGGGATGGAGTGATCCACGGAGTTCGTGGATGGTTCCCCAGTAACTACTGTGCGGTCATACCTGGAGCAGGCGACGATGGCAGGGAGTCACGGGCAGGACGCGACACAGGGGCTGTTTCTGCAGGAGAAGAGTCGGAAGAGGAAACACCATTCGGACACGAGCTGGATGATACTTCACGGACGGTTTCTGCAGGAAGCCCGCAGTCACACCTGGATGGCATGGATGGCAACAATCAGGAAGAGGCAGCTTTCTGGATACCTCAGGCCACCCCGGATGGCAGGCTGTTCTACTTCAATACATTGACAGGAGTGAGTACGATGGAGCTACCACTGGAGACTCCAACCTCCGCAAATGAGAGTGGGCCACGCGATCGCACCAACGTCTACATTCCCGAACAGACAAGACCACCTGCAGTGCTATTGGCAGGCGGCTATGAGAGGCACGAGGATACGGACTATGAGTCGGCTTCGGAAGCTGAAGGCAATGGTAGGATGATGGCATCAGTGGGATCATTGGTAAATATAGCACGAAGGTTTGCGGGTGCCACAAAGCTAACGCACTTCAGCCTCGGCGACGAAGGTCGCACGCTTCCGGCGTGTCACCAGCGATGTCCACAGAGTCGCTTATTACCGGCTCTCCTATGAACAGATCTCGGACCAACCTTGTGGATAACAGGAACCCTAGCTTTTCTGTCATCAACCAAGCAAACCCTCCGATTGGCACGACCATGACATCCTTCGCCAACAGTCCGCTCGGTGCTTCAAGCTCTTTAGTGTCCCGAAGGCACTTCGACGATACACAGACTGTTATGCTTACGTGGAACGCCATGGTTGAGGATATGAGGCGCGCTGTACAACGCTATAGGGAGGCTATCAATAACAGTGCCAGATCAGAATTTGTCAGGAGAGCTGAAGACATTTCTGACCATCTGCGCCTGTTGCTCGCTGCAGGATCTGGCACAACTGACAATCACTCTGGCAATCCCTCTATCATCTCGACGAACAAGGCGCTTTATCCTCATTTCCGTGAGATGATGTCTAGCTTCTCCAAGCTTGTCCTCTCGTCTCATTTTGCCGCAACGGACTACACAACAGCGGAATCTTACTCCAAGTGTCTTCAGGAAGCTGAAGGACTCTTACACGGTGTGTACGGCTTTGTTGAAGTTGCTAGACAGCAGCGAGGCGAGGAGATCCCGAGGCTCACCCCTGGCTTCATGACTGGCAGCAGATCTGGAGGCAGCTGGCAGAGCAACGGACTCAACGCAATTGATCCCACCGCGCCGTTCCTTGGCTTGGACGATACGGATAGCTTCGCTGAACCAAACGCGTATTTGGATGCCACACTCCTGGAAAGGATGGAGGACTTGAAGCGGCAAATATCCAACAGTATCCGCCAACTTGATGCGCACTTGGTGTTACGAGAAAAGCTCATAACGCCCCGGAAACATCGGAGCATTGGCGATAACGTTTGTAAGACAGCTGGAAACATACTCCAGACCTGTCGACCATACGTGGCCGCAATTGAATCGATCAACCTCACCCCATTGAACAGCTCTCTGCAGAACCCTCAGCTAGCAGATTTCAGCATCCAGAAGCAAAGAGTATACGACTCGGCCGCTGACCTTATCACCACTTGCCAAGCGGTTGCGAGTCCATTAAGCGACGAATGGTCGGAATTGCGCGGATACTCCTTAGAAGAACGTCTAAACCACGTCCAGAAGGCCTCAAGGGAGCTAGAGACATCTGTCGGCCAACTGCAGTTCTCAGTACAACTACTATCCGAGTTTCTTCCTGATGAACCACAGAGAAACCCCAAAGAAGAGTACCGTAGGACTGATGGGGGTGCCACATATTCAGAACAGCTTCTCAACAAGCAATTGCCGCGACCGAGGATGCTTGCGGAGGTCGGACAATCCAAATCTTTCCCGGATACAATGGACCAAGCGGCTGAGATACAGCGCAATGGCGAGAACTCGAAAGTCAAGCGCTTCTTTGGAGAAGTCCCAGCACCTCCACCGAATCGCGACTCGGAAGAGGTACCAGACTTCTTGCGACTTGACCATGAGGGCGAGATATCCTACGATACGAAGTCAACGCCGCCTCAGCTTAAGGGTGGCACCTTGACTGCGCTTGTTGAGCAACTTACCCGCCATGACCGGCTGGACTCACCTTTCAACAATACCTTCCTATTGACGTACCGATCCTTTACCACTGCGACTGAGCTCTTCGAGATGCTGGTCAAGCGATGGAGTATACAGCCACCCTATGGCATCGATGCCGCAGACATGAAGATCTGGGTAGACAAGAAGCAGAAACCTATCAGATTCCGTGTTGTCAACATTATTAAGAGTTGGTTCGACAACTACTGGATGGAAGGGAACGACGAGGCAAGCAAACAGCTGATGCAGAGAGTCTTCACCTTTGCGAATGATACTGTCGCCTCAACAAGCACCCCCGGCGCGCACCCACTCAAGGCTGCAATCGAGCAGCGAATGCGCGGCCAAGATGCGACAGGCAAGAAAATGATCCTGACACTGAATTCCCAATCGACTCCAACGCCAATTATACCTAAGAATATTAAGAAACTCAAGTTTCTGGACATTGATGCCCTTGAATTCGCCCGACAGCTAACAATCGTCGAATCGAGGCTGTATTGCAAGATTAAGCCTACAGAGTGCCTGAACAAGACGTGGCAGAAGAAGCTTGCTCCTGATGAGCCAGACCCAGCGAGCAATGTCAAGGCTCTGATTCTACACTCGAATCAGCTTACGAACTGGGTCGCCCAAATGATCCTGACCCAGAACGACGTCAAGCGTCGCGTCATTGTCATCAAGCACTTTGTCACCATCGCGGATAGATGTAGACAGCTCAACAATTTCTCGACATTGACATCCATCATATCCGCACTGGGGACGGCGCCAATCCACCGTCTTAATCGTACCTGGGCTCAAGTCAACCAAAAGACAACGGCGACGCTGGAGGCGATGCGCAAGCTCATGGGGAGCACTAAGAATTTCCTCGAGTACAGAGAGGCATTGCACAAGGCCAATCCGCCTTGCATACCGTTCTTCGGCGTCTACCTCACCGACTTGACCTTCATTGAGGACGGAATACCATCCATCATCAAGAAGACGGACCTCATCAACTTTGCAAAGCGTGCCAAAACTGCCGAAGTGATCCGCGACATCCAACAATATCAGAATGTACCATATCAGCTCTCGCCAGTCCCTGAGCTGCAGGACTATGTCTTGAAGAACATGCAGTCGGCGGGTGACGTGCACGAGATGTATGAGCGGAGCTTGCAGGTCGAGCCGCGAGAAAGAGAGGACGAGAAAATTGCGAGGTGGGTGCAGGCCCAACAAGTGTCACTGGAGCGTCTACTGACGTAGTATCCTAGACTGCTTTCCGAATCCGGCTTCTTATGATCCTGGTGCTCATCGCCATGCGCCATCTTGTTTGCCATTCTTCGCACCCACCTTGCATATCGCCGATACCTGCTATTTATCCAATCCATCTACCTTTCTTACGACCGACATGAGACGCATCTGCGAACGATCCAGCCACAACCATGCATATCTTACCATACCACCAAGAAACCTCGAGAACATGTGCTGCTCGATGCGGATCGAGGCAGCAACCAGACAAAGACACATAGTGATGGGACACGATGTATGGGCGGCGAGAATGAAAGCGAGTTTATGGTCTGATCATTTACGGATGTTCAATTTTGGAGCTTACCAAACCCATGGTGGATGTTTATCGCATCGACAAGGCTCAGCGCCAATGTTATCGTGACTGTAGTAGGTCGAATCCAATTACTCTTGCATTTCATGTTACACCTGCTGCAGCGTGCCGTTCCTGCATGCAGGCGGTTACACGGCGCAATCGTGAACCGCGTACCGCTTTCGTTTCCGGTCATCTCACATCTCAGGTTGGCTTCGAGGTGTCCTAAACCATTGTTGTTGGGCATTGCAAAGCGTAGAATACACGTTCAATTGACGTCGTGGTGGATTCTCGACGAGGTGAAGTGAACCTGGCCAGATGCGGTAACAGCCCCTGCCCCATAACATACGCCAATCTCATTCACCTATACGTCACGCGCACTCCATCGCCTCAGCCTATCTCTTGCGCACACTCCCTAAGGTCCTAATACATAACGCTTCACTCTTCACCCCACCACAATGCACTTGCTACAGCTTCTCATCGCCTTGATCGTCTTTGCCACGCCTAGTGAGTACTCCACGAATCCCAATTTCACCTGTCCACCACCGACACGCCAATCGACCGGCGCGCCGGCACCCACTCCTGTCCTACTCCCCCTAACACCTGCCACCAGTCCACAGCGGTTGCGAATGCGGCTACACGTTCAACAGCACGACCTCCCCAACCCACGCCCTCTACACCGACCTCTTCGAAACCGACTTCCTGCACCTCTACCACATCCCTTCTTCAGACGACCTCTCGACCGCCGGCGAACGCGCCGCAAACGTCGGATGGCAGCCCCAAGCCTACAATGTCACGCCCGCCGCCGCACGCGGTCCGTACGGCAAGCAAGCACTAGTTGGCAACGTTGTACCGAATCCGCTGGCCAGCAGACGGGACTGGGGTGGTGAGGGGGTCTTGGGAGGTGATCCGGGACTGCAGATTTGGGTCCGGGGAATCGGAAATCTGACATCGTTGGCCGCGGGTGATGGAGGTGGGCAGATGGTTAAGATTGGGGAGATTGACAGCGAGAGGGATGACGTGCTGTATGGGAGCTTTCGCGTCGGGATGAAGGCTAGTGGTGTCTCGGGGACCTGCGCAGCGTTCTTCTGGGTACGTGCCATTCCAACTGGGTCTGACCATCTCATATAATTTGACTGGCTCGACAAAGGATAGGACTTGGACTGACTTACCTCACCCACAGTACCGCAACAACACCAACGAAATCGACCTCGAATACCTATCTGCGCAAACCACGCCACTCAACACCACAGGCCCCATTAATCTCGTCCTCCAGTCACCCCTCTCCGCCTCCCTCGGCTACAACGCCGCGCCCACCTCGGGCTTCATTCTCTACAACCTCGCCTTCAACCCAAGCTCCGGCTACCACGAGTACCGCTTCGACTGGTCGCCGACCCGCATTGACTTCTTCTTCGACGGCGTCCACGCCTACACCTTCACGACCAACATCCCTTCCGCGCCGGGCAGACTGATGCTGAACCACTGGAGCAACGGCGACGCAGGCTGGTCGCAAGGCCCGCCGACCACTGACGCCGTCCTCACAATCAGCTACGTGAAAGCATACTTCAACAGCTCCAACGCCACGCGCGCCGCTGCCTACGAGTCCTCTTGTCCACAGACCCTGTCCCTTGCAGACCTCGCGGCCAGGACCTGCGAAATCCCGGACCAGACAACTTCAATTGACCCCACGGGCCCGGATGGCAATGACACGGGGAGGACGTTCTTCTTCACCCTGGAGAAGAACACTACGCAGGGCCAGACGGTCTATCCGGCCGCTACGGCGGGCCCGAGTGGGAGTGCTGGCAATCGCCTGCCCGTGGGTTGGGTGCCCTATGTCGCGTGTGCGATTGCGTTTAGTACGCTTACGGCGGTCGTGGTGGGTGTCTTTGCTATGAATTAGTTTCAATCAGAGTGGCGTGGGGGCCGGGGGTCGGGTGAAATGGAGGAGGGGTGTGTTGAGAGCGCAAGCAGTGGGTTGAGGAAGGTAGCAATTGCTCGTATATGATCGGGAGTGGGAATATGGGCCGGATGGAGGACCAGTTGATATGGCTGTGGATTGTCCCCCGGCCGTGGCAAATGGGTTCTTTTCCAAAAGGGCTGCGTCGTTGTGTATCCTTTCGCTCTGCTTACAGTCGTTGACTAGTATGGCTTTCTCTTCTCAAATTCACGCAGTAGGCCTTTTCGGACAAATCAATGTTTTAATCCGGACCATTCTTGCTTTCCATTGACTCTAGCTAGCTCCAAAAGGTATGCGCAGACAAGGTATTCATACTTCCTCCTTTCTCCACCATCGATCGAATGTACAGATTCGCATCCAACAACAAAAATCAAAAGAAACGCCTCGCCATGCAGGAACAAGAAACCCCATATCCATTGGCCCCTTAACTCCAAAACGGACAAGAACAAAACTACTCCAATGCTGACTCCAGTGTATAGTCCCTCTGTTCTAAAGCCCTGGGTGCAGCAGCCGCTCATACGCAGTAAGAAGTGAAGCAAAAAAGAAAAAAACGGATCCAAAAAGCGGCGATCCAAATGCGTTGCGTGACATCTCTTTCCTCTCCCGGTTGTTTTCCGGTCGGTCGTATGTCCAATGCCGATCCAGACGCCTGGCTCATTGGCTTGATGCCAACAACGCCCCCCTTGCGTCGTGTGTCGTGCGTCGTTCGCCTTCCTTCCCGTTATCTCTCCGACCCGTAACCAGACTTCAACCCACGCACCAAGCGTCCGTCTCTTCTACACCACAACCAGGCCCGCAACCCCCAGCGCCAACGCCGCCCCCACCATCCCCAACCCGCTCGGACCAGCCATCGCAGCATTCTTAGCCTCGTCCGTCCTGACGGCGCCGACGGTGCCGGTGATGGTGCCGAGGCCGATACTGCCGGCGCCGGCGGTCGTCTTCTGGTCCGGCACGCTGGCAAAGGTCTGGGTGTAGATGACCTCGACCCAGGTGGTTGTGCTGCCGATTGTCGATTCGATCCATTGCGTTGTTACGGTTCCGGCTTGCGTGGCGGCGAGAGTCGCGGCCGTGGCTTGGCCGGTTGCTTGGCGGAGTCTGGGGGTGGGTTAGGTTGGTTTTGGGCATGGGTATGTGTGGTAGGGGGAGGGTAAATGGGAGGGTAAATGGGAGGCAGGGAGGGGAGATGCGGTTTGGGGGAGCATGAGGGGATGGAAGTGGGGATATGGTGTGGACAGGCGCCGGAATGGAACGATTGGACTTACTCTAACACATTGCCCTCCTCCTCAGCAATCAACACCTCCTCGTGCGGTGACTGCACAGCAGTAGGCTCAGCCGTCTGCACAGCGGCTGGAGCCTGTGGCGGTGAAAGCGTGAAGGCCAAGGCCGCCGGCTGTGGTTCCGAAGGCGCAGCGTCCGGGATGATGTGTGCGAGAGCGAGGGCGGGGAGGACGGCGGCGGTAATGAGTGTGAAACGCATCGTGTAAGTTACGTGCGGTAACGACTGTTTGGCTGTATTATATTATTCCTGATTTGCTATTGCAACTGCAAGTGCAATGTACTGGCGGAAGAGAGAGCGATTGGCGATCCAGATCGGCCGTCTAACGGGCGTGTTTCAAAGGAGATGGATGTTGCTTGTCGAAGGGCCCGGGACAGGAGGCTGATGGGGATGTCACCAAGCCGGGTATGTGTGAGGTGGCAGTGCGGATAGCGGTTGGGAGTGATTACGCAGTTGCTGGATCCAAGTATGCAGGGTAAACCGGATTACAAGAGCAGGCCAGACTTGTAGGATGGTACGCGCAAGTGACCGTTTGTGGCTGCCACGAAAGACGGTAGTGATCGGCTTGGCGACAGATTCTTCTGCCGGCAGTCTCAGATAAAAAGTGAGACAGGTTCAGTTCAGTTCGGTTCGAGAAGAAAGAGGTCTGAGAGGGACGGTGGGATGGCGGCCGCAGATCAGGTCGGGACAATTATGGATTAAGTTAATGCTCGGTTGGTGTCGGTGGTGGGGTTGTATTTCCCTTTCCCGCTGAAAGGACTGTGGACTGTAGGGGGCTTGGGTCAAAGGTTGACTTGGAAACGCCGTGCAGGAGGGAGGCAGGTAGAGGATTATGCAGCACGCGGGGGGCTGCAGTAGGCAGTGCAAAGACAGAAGGAGCGAGAGAGACCGTGTCGGTGTATAGAATGAATGTACAATTGACTGCTGCAAGTAGCGAGCGGCAAGACGCAAAGGAACGGACGGAGCTGAGGTCGACACACGGCAAAACAATCGGGCCAATCTCTAACCTCAGGGAGTCAGGGTGCGCGCAAAAGACGTGGTCAAGCTTCCCGTATGGAGGGTTGGCCGTGGGTTGGCCTCCATCCATGCACGAACGATATCGCGCCAGGGTCCGTCCGCCGTGTTTCACGCCGCGATTGGCTGCTTTCGCCAGGCTGGCAATCCTAAGCTTTCCGCACGGAACTTTTAGTGTTGGTGCGACGATAGCGGGTCTGTCGTTATTTGAGCACAGGGCAGATTGGGCGCAGGAATAGATATTAAAATAACAATTAAATGGCCCTTATGCAGATGGACCGCAGGCGCCGACTGGGGCCGTCATTCATTCATAATAGCTCAGGTAGATATGATGGTTGTGCTCCCATGAAGCTCTCCAAAGGCTGGCCTTTGGCCCTCTGGTCTTTGCCCCTCCCCGAGAGGGTCATGCAGGTGGTTGGTATGGTGACCTGCATGTGAACAGCGAGATGGAGTTCGAGGGAACCCTTGAAACAAACTCCCAGCTTTCCACCCCTAAGATGAGGGCCGCCCTCGGAAGTCTGGCCGGATCTGCAAAACGCCATCTACCTACCAAGGTCTAACAGTAACCGGCGCAACGTCTCTGCATGTCCGCTCAAAGCCGCTGAACGCGATGACGTGAGAGAACTGCTTGATTAAATTCGCGCAACAGCACTAGGTAGGACGGGAGAAACATTTGCTCGTATTTCGTTACATGACCCTTGAACATGTCCGATCGCTGTATTTTGGTTCATGTCGGCAGAGCAGACTCCTCCGTGAACGGGATGTTCTCGGAGGTACAGTACATGATCGACGTCCATCGGATTTCGGAAAGGGAGGCTTGGTGCGGCGGACGGCCCCTCTACGGACGCGCGGTGCTCTTCATTTCGGGAATATGAGAGCCGCGTGAGCGTTGACTCCCCCCGGCCACTTGGGGCTGTGCAATGGTGTGCTAGGTGCTAGACATCTCCGATCTTCATGGACAGCTCGGTAGTTACATTACCTAGGTATAGGTACGGTATATAGTGAACTTGGTGATCGTCCACCTAAACTCGGTAATCATTACCAGACATTGATTCTCTTATAGTATCCGACGCGTCGAGTATGTATGTATTCATGTTTCAGATTTTGATGTGATGCGGACTACCCCGCCTCGAGCTTGACAAGTCCCATGGCTTGCAGTCGTCTACGGGACTGGAACCCAGTGCCAATGCATCGTATTGTAGGCTTTGTTTCGGACTCGATGGCCTCGTCTTCAGTCACAAGAGAAAACACGCATGCGTCTATCTGATTCTGGATATCCGAAAGCCAAAACCTCAATATGTAGAATTTGGATTATGTTACGTCTACCACCAGTCATGCCTCCACCTCCGCCAATCGAAACTCGCCGCTGCCCTCAAATCATCCACATTGAGGATATCAGCTCCTTCTTTGACCAGTACGTGCCAGACATGGTTCCGCAGACTGATCGGCCACGCTGGTGTATCCCAATACCTTGCCTTGAGCCCCACCTTCTTCGCTGCTCTTATCTGCCTCCGTAGTATCTCCATTTGCCGGGGATTCATGTGTCCTCGCCAAACGAAGCCTACGGCCGCTCTAAAGGAGACGCTTGCGTAGTAGGAGTTGGCAGGGGAAAAGATGGCGGGGTCAGTCGTAGGGAGACCGCTTAGGCCCTGGCCTGAACCGGCGTTCTCATTGTTCCTGCTTTGGACAGGGGCGATGCTTGAGCCTGACGATGATATGGAGACCGAACTCGCCTCGTCCAGCTCTGTATCCTCGTCATCTGAGTCCACATCCGAGTCGATGGCGGGCCGTCCTTGCCTGACAGTGGAGCTCCGCGTCAGCCCCCCGAGCCGTTCCAGCGGCGCGTCAAAGAAGATGTCGCGGTAGGTAGAGTTGGCCGTCACCAGATCGAAGGGCGTATTGCCCGTGCCGACTACTGTGATTGCGCCTGGGATTGTGTTCGTACCGTTAAAGTACGTAAGGAAGCCCCTTTCGCGGAGAGGGGCAAGCTGTGACTCCACATACGGGAACGTCGTGCGCCCATCAGTCTTCAAATCGATTAACAGCACAAGAGACTGGTCAAAGTCCGTGTCGAAAACGCCATGACGGCTGAGGTTGCCGTTATGGAACTCAGTCGTAGGGTTTTGCTTGTCAAGCAAGTCGACAAGCGGGTCGACGTAGAGGCTCCTGAACGTTCTGTTCCTAGTCAGAGCGGCGGTATTATGCCCAACATAGAGCTCCTCATCGAAGAGCCAAACATCTGCCTCGACCCCTGTGCAGCCATAATGAATGGCTTCGAAGAGAGGTACACGGCGCCAGTAGTCATTATGTGAGTGACAAGGGATGGGGATCACGTCCCTTGTGACATCGGTGGGATAATGGGCAAGTCCCTCCCCAAAATGCCCCGGCCTGCCCCAGTAGGGTAGAAAGTCATCGTGCTGGAAATCCCAAAGCATACTAGCTCTCCCCAGCACGACCTGAAGTACGTGCAGCGTACCACTAGGGTAAATGTTAGCTCTCGAATTGTTATGTGCCATATCACGACAGCTAGACGTACAAGAGGACCAGTATTAATATCGGCACAATCAGACACAACCTCACAAAGACAGTGTAGAGAGTCGCCCGTTTTGGCGTGCACCGAATGTGGAAAGGTCGTTTCTGGTCGAATGCTCGCGCGCTCGCTGAAGTGCTGCTTGAAGACGCGATACCATAGCCAGTGCTCCGGTGGCCTCCTGTAATCGTATTGGACAAATCAACGAAAACGTCCCGCCATGACCTGGTGGGGGCCTCATAGTAATGATGACCGTCCTCTTCGCTATGAGGCCTCAGATGAAGAGTGCCGTGGTGGAGTTCGAATGCTTCTTCCTCCGTGAGAGATGCTTCATTGGAGGACATGGTGCGAACTGATCCGACTAGGTCGGGGGAGATTGGGCCTGATTTTGTTATGTTGTCGTAAATCTGATGTTTCGTTTCGCCTGGGTGCTGGTCGGGGCTGGATCCTGGGTGTTCGTGTGTGGCTCAGCCTCTAGCTGACTTGCTATATCACCGAGAAGACATGCTTGTGGTACTGAATACGCCGTCTAAATATGGGTACTTGTGATCTGACCTGCAGCGACAGCTGTAAAAAGCCTCACAGCGGATTATTGTTCCGTTGGCCGCGACTGCCGTGTTGAATGTCACTGGCGGGGGCGATTGGGGAAATGGCGTCAGCAATTGGGGTTCCACGCGTCTAGGTGTTGGATTGTATAGATGTATATGCCTTAATCTGCGGTGATATAGAAGGATGAGAGCGAGCGTAGGTTGAGCAATGCGATCGCAGATAGAAGACAAGAAACGGAACGGAAGAGCACGTGGGAGATGCAATGACCTGCAGATGCTTGGCCAGGTGGAGGCGTGCGGTGAGGCTGCTCCGGGATTGGAGATGGTTCGGGGCCCAGATGCTTCCTAGCGGCCCGTACGAACCCACCAGCCCAGCACAGTTGGAGGACTATGCTACCTCCCAAAAACGTCAAAGTTCGCACGAGAATGGCTCATTCGGATGCGCTGTTTTATCCGAATACCAGCATAGGTAAGATTGAGACCGCGAGGTAGTACGTAATATGCAACGTCCCTACGATGTTCCTGCAACATGTTCCCTGCCGATGCCATGGTTGTGCCTAGTTGCCAAGTCTTCCGTTGGACCCTGCAGGACCATCCATGGGGGAACGCCAGTTCTCTGACGCAAAAAAGCTTGGTGTAGATCTCATCTTTTAACGTACTGATTAAATACTCTGTACACATCTACATATCGACTATACTGTGTCAAGATGCCGCACAAACACGTCCGTAGTCGCGGAGACAATGATGATTCATACAACCTCCCACCCACTACCATCGCCAAACCATTGCCCGTGCGAAATGACAAGACGGTGTTCACGCCCAAGGAGAAGAAGTCACGCTCCAAGGGCAGGCAGCCAACCAGCAATACCTCGAACAGCTACAAACTCGATGATACCCCCAAAGCTTTTGCGCGGCTGATGCAGCGTGGTACTAAGCGGGTCCCCAGCGGCCTCGACAATGGCGAGCCCAGGTCCAAAAAGAGAAAGCGGGCCGGCAATGATGCAGAGGCTCCTACTGCACCACCAAAGGCCGAGAAGAAGCAGGACAAGCCAGAGATCCCTAAGATCATGCCGGGCGAGAAGCTGTCCGATTACAGCGCGCGTGTCGATCAGGCTCTTCCGGTCGCTGGTCTGATCAAGAAGGGCAAGGGTACCAAGATTGAGGGAATGAAGGAGCGCCAGACGAAGACAGAGAAGAGGCTACACAAGATGTATGCGGAGTGGCGACGTGAAGAGGAAAGGATCCGGGAGAAAGAGGAGGAGGCGCGGGAATTGGCAGAGGAGGCAGAGGAGGAGGAGAACGCCATGCTTGGTCTGGACGGTGAAGAGGTGAAAGGCAAGAAGGGAAAGAGAAAGCGGATGATCGGTGAAGATAAGGGCAAGGATGACGATCCGTGGGCGGAGTTGAAATTGAAGAGGGATGCGCCAAAGGGCTTGCATGACGTGGCACAGGCGCCGCCCGAGATCAAAGTCATACCGAGGGAGAAGTTCAAGATGAGGAACGGAGCTGTTGCACAGGTTGCTGATGTCCCAAACGCGGCGGGAAGTTTGAAGAGGAGAGAGGAGTTAGGACAGGAGAGGAAGAACATCATCGAGCAATACAGGGCTATGATGCAGAAGAGGGAGAAATCTTGAGAAAGCCACCCGAGTGAAGCTGTCTTTTCAGAACATGCAGGAGGAAGCCCGTCTCTACGTCAGGGTTGCATCCGAGCTTAGGCCGCATACGGCGGCGGTTTTATGCGGATTTTTTGAGGAGAGCAAAGAGGCCTACTCTGCGTCTCTTCAATCCCTTACCATTCATATGGCGGGAATCTCTGCCGCTTCGCAACATAGCCCGCCTCTTCATCGAAAGAGGAGCGACCCACAAGATCTTTACCCTTGAGCAGTATTCGGCCTTGCAAATAAGCTGTCAGGCACTTCTTCGCGGTCACAGACACCGACGGTCTATAGTAATAAATGCACCAATGCGGGACTTTGTCCAGGCCTCACGCGACCTAACGCCCTCAAAAGGGTTTACTCTACATGTAACACGCGTTCTCTACCCTCATGACAACGAACGCTCGAATGTGTGTCCGAAAACCGAGCATCCAAGAAGAGGACGGGATGGTGTATATGGCTGTGAATCAGATATAAACTTCAGTGTCCATTGCCGTGACGATTTTGAACTCCAAATACGCTGTCTCCATCCTCCATGTTCGCAAATGAGGCACCATATATAGAGACACCGCTACATTTCTTCATGTCTCTCGTTCACGACGAGTGGTGGAGTGCATCACGTATTCCATCCGAATGTGAGAAGCCACAGTTACAGACCATCTGTACCCAAAGAGACTGTAATCCCGTGTTGTTTTGGTGGAGAGGAGGTCGGGAACTTCGGGATTTGGTCGTACAAATCATGTACTGTACCTTACCGTACAGTATGCGTGCCGAGACCAGGGTGGAGACCCTGACCTAGCAACGCTTGGATAGAGTCGAATTCGGAGAGTTGTGCGTCAGCAGCGATGCCTTCAAGTCGTCCACACAAGGTCTTTGTATATGATCTGAGAGTAAGGCATCGTAATCAGATAGCGCTTCCTCTCTTTCCAAAACCAAGTGTAAAGTTATCTATATTGAGTATAACAGAGAGAAAGTTGGGTTCGCCAAGCTGCTTGTATCGATACGACCACTCTATTTGCAACGTTCCCGCGCCGTTATTAGCAACCGCACTCGGCCGTAGGGCTGAACCCCTGAACGAGAGCACAAGGTTAGGAAATTGCAAGCACCGGGCCCAGATTATTGCACCGCCGATTGCTAGACCATCACTCTATTTTCCTCGCGTCTGCCTAACAGTCTCTGCTTCTATTACTTCCTGTCCCCTTTTCCTGCGTTTGCTCACTTCCTACGACTATCCGCGCGTTCCGCCGTCCAGCTGCACACGAGTGACACTCCGCCTACACCTGCATACCTCGGCCAATGCAACGCCACTTAAGGACCTGTAACATTGCCAGTTACTAGACCGAGGCTGCTTACGCGACGCGCACGTGTTGCGGTGGGCAGTGTCAGCCTGCGGGCGCCTCGAATTAAAGGGTGAGGCATCCATCATCCCATTCCTACCTACTCTACACGACCACACACCTACACACCCACACAACCTTCACCGAGCTAGAGAGGACCGAGGACAGCGCAAGGCCATATACAGATCCGGCTATCACACGATCAATCTCATCCGCGTCGAAAAACAAACATCAGGAGACGGGACCCTCATTGAAGGATCGTCGGCATCATCGGCGTTGTACCTGCGGCTGCCGGCGGAAGTCTGCGGGCGCGACCAAGTAGCGCAGGCGCGACGCAAAAGAAGTCCATCCGCTTTACATCATCACCATCTCGACTTGCCAGCCGCTCGACCTCCATCTCCAATCCCTCTACTCCACACTCTACTTTACTGCTATATCGCGAATGCGCCAGACATAACTAATTGTAATATCTAATTCGCAGAAGCGGGACAACAAGCCATGCCTATACGTATCCCATTCGCCTCCTCTCCTCCTGCTCCCTCCTCGCCCCTTGACACCCTGAACGAGAAAGCGCCTATTCACGTACAGCGGCCTGCCTCGCAACGCGCCAACAAACGCATCTCTCAGTTTTTCTCTACCTCCCCGAAATCGAGAACAACGACCGACGCACCCGCGCTGCACGCCGCGCAACAACAACAGCAACAACAAGGCCAGTTCGGACCACCCTCACCAGCCATTAATCCCGCCACACTCTCCCTACCCACCATCAACCTCACGACTGCGACTGGCGAGAAGTCCAAGTTGCAAGGAAACCAGCCGATGACCCTCTTCCAGCCGCCATCACCAGAAGAGGTGAGACGGCAGCAAAAGGCACACGCAGCATTCGGACCCATTGGATCGCAAGAGCACAGATATTCGAGTCGCTATGTCGGCCCTGAATTCCCAACACCCGTCGAGGACGAACCACCATATTACTTTGTCTTGACCACCTACATCAGCTACCTCATTCTAATTGTTTTCGGTCATGTGAGAGACTTCTTCGGCAAGCGCTTCAAGCAGGAGCAATACCGTCACCTCCAGGAGAGGGATGGCTATGCTCCATTGAATAGCGATTTCGACAACTTCTACATTCGCAGATTGCAGCTGAGAATCAATGACTGCTTCAGGCGGCCTGTCACTGGTGTTCCCGGGCGATTCATTACTTTGCTGGACCGGTCGTCTGACAACTTCAATTTAAGCTTCAAGCTCACCGGAACGACGACTGAAACGCTTAATATGAGTTCTTACAATTACCTGGGTTTCGCTCAGTCGGAGGGCGAGTGCGCTGACGCCGTCGAGGCCGCGACTAAGAAGTATGGAGTCAGCTTCGCCAGCACAAGAGGCGACGTCGGAACATCCGAATTGCATTTGGAGGTCGAGGATCAGGTCGCCAAGTTTGTTGGCAAGGAGTCCGCCATGATTTTCTCTATGGGATACGTCACAAACGCGACGGCCTTCCCAGCTTTGGTTGGTAAGGGCAGTCTGATCATCTCAGATGAGCTGAACCACTCTTCTATCCGCTTCGGTGCCCGTCTTTCCGGCGCAATGATCGACATGTTCAAGCACAACGACATGCGTGACCTCGAGCGCGTTCTTCGCGAGCGCATTTCACAGGGTCAGCCGAGAACACACCGCCCATGGAAGAAGATCCTTGTTGCTGTTGAGGGCCTGTACTCGATGGAAGGTACCATGGTCAACCTACCAGGTATCACCGAGCTCAAGCAGAAGTACAAGTTCAACTTGTATGTCGATGAGGCACACTCCATTGGGGCATTGGGACCCAATGGACGAGGTGTCTGCGATTACTTCGGCGTCGACCCTGCGAGTGTCGACATACTGATGGGCACCTTCACCAAGTCTTTCGGCGCGAACGGCGGTTACATCGCCGCCGACAAAGCTATCATCGACAAACTGCGCGCTACCAACGCTGGTACCATTTTCGGTGAGACGCCTTCTCCGCCGGTCCTTGTGCAGATCGCGTCCGCCCTCAAAATCATCTCCGGCGATCTCGTTCCCGGTCAAGGCGAAGAGCGTCTGCAACGTCTCGCCTTCAATTCACGCTACTTGCGCCTGGGTCTTAAGCGCCTCGGCTTCATCGTCTACGGCCATGACGACTCGCCCATCATCCCAGTCATGCTGTATAACCCAGCCAAGATCCCCGCCTTCAGCCACGAAATGCTCAAGCGAAAGATCGCTGTTGTTGTCGTCGGATACCCAGCCACCCCACTCATTACATCCCGTGCTCGCTTCTGTGTCAGTGCCGCGCACACGAAGGATGATCTTGACCGCATGCTCGCTGCCTGCGACCAAGCTGGCGAGACGCTACAGCTCAAGTTCAGCTCCGGCATCGCTGGCGGCCGGGAGCCGATTCCAGATGGTCTGACCAACACTGAGGAGACCAAGATCCAGGAGCTGAAGAGCGAGGGACGTCACCCACACGTCGTGCCTCCTCGCTGGAAGCTCGAGGACATCGTCAAGAGAGGTGTGCAGGACGTCAAGCTACCGCTTGTCTAAACTGTCCACGCCTGCCTCAAACCTCAAATTTTCGTAGCTTTTGCGATGGTGTTCTGGCGATTTCTGAGACGGTGTCAAAGGCTTGGTTGCGGCGTTTTCTATCGGACTGGGGCTGGTGCATATGGTGGCTGGGCTATACAATTCCTTTGTTAATTTCTCCATTCTTGCCCGTCGTTGTGTCTCGGCTGGCATATTGACTGTGTCACGGTTGTCGGGATGGCATAGAGACCCCCTTGATTGGGAAGGCGGGATGGAGCTTTGTAGGATGATTGCGAAAGACAAGCGGACTATTTGTATATATTATTGACCGGACTGTGTTACAATTAGCTTAATCAAGGCTTCTCGAAAGCGCTATTACTCTGAACATGTCGCTTCCTATGTCCTCGGCTCAGGTGATTGATGCTATGGAACTATTGTATTAGATTATATAGTGATCTCATTTAGTATTACCCCTGCGCTGAAAAGGACTTTATCTATTCTACTCTGTATACTGCCAGTCTGTTGTAACCCGAACGACTCAAATACGCCCTCAGTCCCCAAACGCCGCCCATCAAACCCGACCCCAAGTACATGAGCATGATTTTGCATCTCTTTAGAGCAAAAAGGGGGTATAAAGCCACATCAAAGTCGTAAGCGAGTGAATCTGAAGAAGAAGAAGAAAAAAAAGAAAAAGATCGATCGTGAAGGGAAAGAAAACTTCCCAGTCCTCCTCCCTCATGCCCGGTCCGGATACGACGAAAACCCTACGCCACGGTAGGCATCCTGGACTCGTGGAACGCATCCGCAGGCCATCCCTGATACGTACACCCCTCATCAGCAACATCGCCCGCCATGACCAGCGTGTGCTCCAACAGCACACTATCCGCGCCCATATGCGCACCACTCAGCAACCTGCTGCCGGAGCGCAACACGCTCCGATCACCGACGCTCAAGCGATTGAGGTTGAACACGCCGCGCGAGTTAATGTGGCTGACGAGACTGGCATCGTCGACGCTGACCCTTTCGCCCAGTGTCAAGAGGTCCGGCTCCGTGAACATCAGGCTCGGCAAGCCGCCGGCGAACAGCGCGCAGTCCTTGCCGATGGTCGCGCCCAGCGCGCGGAAATACATGACGGCGTAGTGCGTTCCCGTCAGCAGGCCTAGGATCCCCTGGTTGCCGTAGCAGTGGCGGCGCAGCTTCTCGATCGTCAGGAAGAGCTGCCACCGCTGGCAGTAGGGGCTCTTGTCCCAGTCGTAGTTGCCTGGTTGGCGGCGACCGAGGAGGATCCACTTTGAGGCGATGACGAGGCCGAGGGCCAGGAGCGATTGTGCCGTCATGAGGATGGCGATGGAGGCAGTGAAGAGCGCGTAAATCAGAATTGGACGCCAGGGGGTGTGGGCGGCGAACTCGGCGGTCGGCAGGGAAAGGATACGCGCGACGACTTGGATCGAGGACGTTGTGCCCACGTTCCAGTAGAAGGCGGTGAAGACGGTGATGAAGGAGGAGTAGAGGAAGATGGTGCCGAGGCCGTAGACGCGGTAGGGTGCTTTGCCCTCGTAGAAGGCGCGGCCGAAGGGCGAGGATGCCGCAGGTGGCTCTTGTTTGCGGGAGGGCTCGAGGTAAGAGGAGGCGCTGCTGGAGGGGCCGCTTAGGTCGCCCTTTTCGCCGTCTTTGTCGTAGCTATCCTGGCGTGGGATCGGCTTCGCAGATACACGGCTTTCCTTCTTTTCGAGTGGAACGGGCTCCACGGTGACCCGGCTTTCCTTCTTCTCGAGAGGACCCTCGGCGTCATCGACCAAAGTAGCGGATGACCCCGGGCTGGAGAGACAGACAGCTTCGCCACGTCTGCTACCGACCCAGACCGTGTTAGGCGCGTAGCGCTGGTTACGCTTGGTGAGAGCACCGCTACCGAGCACCGACTGGCTTCCGACAGACGAGCCGGGCAAGAGGACAACGCGGTCTGCGATCATAGCGCCGTTACCAACACGGACAGTATCACTTCCAAGTCCATCAGATGTGACAATGTGTGCTCTGGAACCGAAGACGACGTCGTTGCCAATGTCCAAGAGATCAAAGTCCTGGAAAGATGGTCCAGTGCCTGGCCAGTAGACTCTCGAGCCAACCTTGGCACCCATGGCGCGGTAAAGGATAGATGTGAATTCGTAGTGGCTTCCGAAGATCTCGAGTAGCTTGTGGAATTGAGAAACTGAACAGATCTTCTTTATCAGAGACATCTTCCACTTCTGCATGCTACCTCTGGTATAGGCGGGGCTGGGCTGCAGCTTGCCAATCGAGGCATCCAGAAGCTTCTTGATAAGAAAGACACCTGCGAACCAGAACATAGGACCGAAGTACGAGTTGAGGACCAGGGCGAGGTAGTGGTAACCAATACGATTTGGCTCAGCGAACCAGTCAATGATGGATCTCACTTCGTCTGCCGAAGCTTGAGGCTCGACCTTGACGAGACCGATCAGACCACCGATCCAAGGACCAGCTCTGACAAGCGTGATGAGACCGGCGATGGGGAGGCTGAGAAGAAGGTCGAGCAGAAAGTGAGCACCTGGGACACGGCTTGATGATAGCTCGCGGTTGGCTTCATCGGCATCCTTGGCCTCCCAGCTGGACGAGTTTGGTCCGATGCAAGCATCGTCAGGAATGGTAGTACCAGGAGCGACAATCCCGTTAAGACCGACGCTGCTGTTTCTGCCAATATGAATGCGGCCAAGGTACATGGAAGTGTTTTGCTCGACTGCGAAGCCTCTGCAGATGCATTTATCCAGGTTCGCGCCATCCTCAATAGTGATCAAGTCGTATTCGGCGAGCGTGGCGGATGGAGCAATCTTGACTCCCTTGCCAATCTTCATACCGAGCATGCGATAGTACCAGATGAGAGTCGTGTTGGTGGCACCGAAGTGACCTCTTCCGCAGACTTGCAGAATCTTCTGGACTAGCCACCACCTGGTGTGGTAGGAACCCCACATTGGATAGACGCCCGCTCTGTACTTGCCAATGATGAGCCATTTGCAGATCAGTCCGAAGATAGGAGCCACAGCCCGAGTGACAGCTCTGCCGATACCAAGACAGACGATCAGGTTGAACAGGCGGCCAACGAGGTATGGCGAGGTGACCCAATCCTGCGTCGCCGTGAGCATGTACATGAAGACGGTCCAGGTCATGGCACGCTTCATCGGGTACATGAGCACCAGGGGGAAGAGCTGAAGCAGAAGCAGGAAAGGGTTGGTGGAGCTGCGGGTCTCGGTGCAGCCCTTCTGGATGACGGGAGCTTCGGTAATCGATGTGTTCGCCTTTGGTGGGGCACTCTGCAGACGTTGATCGATATCCTGAGCGAGAGAGCCGACCTGACCATGGGCGAAAAGAAGGTCGATCGGCAATCTGATTTGGAATTCGCGACGAAGCTCAGAGACAAGACGGCCTGCACGGAGGGAGTCACCACCCATCTGGAAGAAGTCCAATTCGCGGTTGAGATCAGTGGCATCACACATCAAGATTTGCGCAAAGATGCGCGCAACCTTGCCCTCGGTGAGCGTCATGCCGGAGTCATCGAAGGCATTCTGGGACTTCTGATTCTGCGAGTCGAACCTGGTGAGGTCGACTGTCCCACGTCTATCACGGGGGAAAGGCTCCTCGAAGCAATGGACCTTGCTTGGGATCTCATAGTCATGTAGCTCCTTACGCAGCTTCTCATCCAGGACTTGTATGAAGGCATCGTCGACGTTGGGCTCGGTGCCAGGGTACGGTGCCAGAAACGCTTCACAGTAGCCGTCATGAGCGCCTGGGCGAATGTGAACTTCAAAGGCTGAGCCGGTAACCTGCTCGAGGATACTTGACACAGCTGAATCGTTGCGAGAGCAAGGCCCACTCTTGATGGGTTCCTTCAGTGGCGTGTCCGGCGGTGGGCATTCTGCCTCGGCGTGGAGGTGTGCCAATGGAACTTCGTCCGATATCTCTTGCAGGCCAAGGCGCTCAGCCAATTTGATGCGCAAAACTTTGTTGTTGTTCTTAGGGAGTCCGTCCATGAAGACAATGTATGACGGCCATTTGACTTGGTTGAGTGAGTCCTTGATGGCTTCCCGGAGTGTCTTGATGCAAATGCGGCGAGCACCGGGCGGTGTGACGATAGCAAGTCCAACGACTTCTTGAAGGACAGCATGTGGCATAGAGAAAGCCAATGCAGCGGAGACACGGCCATATATAGGCGAGCCTTCCTTGTTCGCTGCGATAATGACAGCCTCCTCAACCTCAAACGGGGAGATGAGCTCTCCACCACGGTTGATGACCTCTTTACTGCGACCAGTAACGTAGAAATATCCATCACCATCCAGGTAGCCCATGTCTCCAGTGTCGAACCAACCATCTGCCGTGAAAGGACTTGTATCAATTGAACCGTCGCTCTTCTTGTACCCTTCGAATACTGGTGCGCCTCTGACTGCGATGCGGCCGACTGTGTCCTTGGGCAAAACGTTGTCGTTGCCATCAAGGATGGCCATATCCGGACCAACGCTGATGCCTGATGTACCCGGACGATCGAGCTTGTAGTTGAGGGGTGGGGTGGAGATAGGCATACACTCAGTCATGCCGTAGCTTGGAAGGACTGTACAGTGAAAGGTCTCGCGGAGAGAGCATGCGAGGGAGGGCAGGAGACCACCTGCAGCATTGCAGATTAGGCGGATCCTGCTCTTAGAAAGAGCATCAGGACGGTTACGCCCTTCTTCAAGCACCGCGGAGTGCATTGTTGGCGAGGCATAATACCATGTAGGTTGGCGGTCCTCAACCACATCCCAGAAGAGGTTGGGGTCAAAAGCGGGACAACAGATGGTCGAACCACCAGCCAGGATAGGTGCGAACAAATTGCGGATGATACCGCCGCTAGATCTGGTCAGCTATGTCATGGGTACGGGTGTAATGAGGACTTACACATGGAAAAGCGGCATCATATTGGAACAGACATCTTGGTTGGAAAGACCCCAAGACTCAATGACGAATGCCACGCCTGAACAGATGGAGTGAACCGTCATTGGCACAACCTTCTTAGTACCTGATGTGCCTGAAGTGAATAGGATGAGACCGGCATCATCAGGGCCGTTCGGTGTGTGGATGCCACCAGTGATGCTAAGCTTTGAGCCTCTGTCGGAGCTCATGGTAAAGGTGAAGTCTGGCTGTGCGTCAAGGACGACGATTGCAATGCCAGATTCCTCCACCCAGGGTTGGTCGAGACCCAGTCGCACGACATCAACTCTCGTGATAAGAAGAACTTTCGCTCCAGACTGGAGCACATCGCTGCGGAACTGCTCTGGACCGCTAGTAACAGACACAGGAGCGGCTGTGTACCAGGACACAGTGGCTAGCAGAGCAAGACCGAGCAGTGGCCCGTTCGGAAGGGCGATTGCCACCACATGGTTAGTCGCTGGTACAGGTAATCGAAATTGGCGAAGGAATGTGGAGAGGCGTTGGTGGCTCAAGAAAGATGGCGAAGTTGCATCTTGGATGGCAGGCTTGTCGCTGGTAGGGAAAAGGGAAGGGAGGTCAGAGTAAGTTGATCTGACCTGGCGGGCAATAGATTCAAGCAACGCCGCGTCGGTAGTGTCCCGGCCGCTTTTGGAGGCCTCGGGCAGATGCTTCCATAGCTTCGCGTATGTGCACAGGAGAGGAAAGACTGGCCATTGTCCTGGCAAGGATGTAAGAAGTCTGGAGAGAATGTTCAAAGGGAAAGAAGAAGGTTGGTTTGTGAGAGGAATCGAAGTGAGAAGCAGGGCTTTGTTGACATCGCTTCGGGCAAGTTCAGTATGGAAGAAATGTGAGTATGCTGCATGCTCGCTCTGTGAAAGTGACTTTGGGAGGCAGGAGGCAAGCTCACTACCCAGCTGATGTTGCTGGGCCATGGCGAATGACTCCACGAGAAAAAAGCAGGAAATCAGAGAAGACAGACCACTCTGGCAGGCACATACCATCGCTGGGGAGAGCTGCTGTTATAGCGCAGCTTCACCATTGAGTCCACATTTGGACGCCTAAGCCTTACCCCAGCTACGTCCCAGAGACCTAGGAGTGAGATAGGACGGCGCCATCAACAACTACGGGCTTGCTGGAGCCGCCCACGACAGCGACCGTGCTTCGAAGATCCGACCCTCAGCGGATCTCGAACCCGTTCAGCTGGAACTGAATCGGATTGGACGCTTTGACAGCGTGATGGGAAGTGAAGATAATGCGTGATTGTACTAGTAACGTGCCTACACCCAGGGAAGGCTTGTGGTGCGCTAGGCGATTCTATACCTTGATGGCGTGGCAGGAATTGCAACGGTCCCTATGCGATGCCATCTCGTGCATGAACAGTGCTGCGAACGACAGCATGATGGCGAAGATCAGTAGAACACGGCGCAACAAGTGATTTCGCTTGTGAGGAAGAAAATCTGCGAGAAGCTATTATTACCATACGCCAGAAGCCTAGAGCGGATAGGCGTAGCTGAGGTTTGGCGGCGTTGCCGGGATTGAAGCACATGTTGCGCCTGTTCCAGTTGCCCGATCGGTCTGCTCAATGTAGTCGGTTTTGACTTTGCTGAGCTCGCACAGTACCTGCATCTTGCCAAGGCCCTAAACGGGCGGACCTCGAGCCAGGAATATGAGTGGACGAGCGGTGGACAGGGCTGTACATTGGTCCACCTGAGGTTGTTTCAAGATAATCATTATCTGATGAACATCGTAGTCGAAAGTGTAATCTGTAGAGCATTAGATAAGGTGAGGGTGGCTCTTTAAGTCGTTTTCGTGATCAGCAATGGTAGGAGCGCTGACAGGACGTTGGTAACGGTCTCTTCTCGGCGACGAGGCGGCAGCAGCCATCGCAACAGCCCTCCCGCAGTCGCATACTGTCTGGGGAAACATGTACCAAAGAAATTTTAATGTGGCCAGATTGAAATGGTATAGGGGCGTGGCTGAACCAGAGCCGCATGTCAGCTGGAAAAGCGCAAACGCCACCAGGTAGTGCTCCTAATCAGGCAAGGGTCCAGAACACTAGCCGAGACAGGGCTTCGAGTGGGGAGACCAGCACGCCTGATTGGGAGATGCCACTGCTGCATAGATGCCGATAAGTGAAGGAGGCTAAGTCAAAGGCCTGTCCTGTCAAGGCATTGCCGGGATCTGATTAGTACAGAGCTCCGGTGCGTACCGACAGCCTCCGACTTAGAATCGAGCAGGGACGCGATAAGTGGGTGTCTCACAGACAATATCAGCCCATAGGGAGGTCCGATGTTCTCCCAAATACACCACTCATACGGTTCTTGGAGAGGACGGCGGGGCACAATGTTGATCTGCACCCCACCATTGTTCATCCGCGAACAGTGAAGGGTGCCCTAGGATTCCAGCCAAGTAGATTGATAGTGTGCTGTAGTAACGCGACTTCGGAGCTGGTAGCGTGGGGACACTGCCCGATAGATCTTCGCAGAGCCCCATCCCCCCATGGCACTGATCTTTGTCGGCTTGCTATGGCGCGATTTGGTAATTGCATGGAATCTGATAGTGCGCGCAGTGACACCACTGCCCTGGGGCCGCTCCTCACCACTCAGAAGCAGCACGTAGCCTGCTAGTAAAGTGTTGAGAAACGCAGATCGTTTCAATCACAGAAGCGGACGATTGGAAAGAAGTGAGAAGAATGGTCCAGAGCTCACGAAAAGGATGTGCTGTTCGCCAGTAAAGCACATGTAGAGACATGCCTGCCTCGAAGCCAAGAGCGCATGAAGTGCTTGGCGGTTTGCAGGCTGATCAGGGCTGGCCGGCAGCAGCCGAGGCCATGGGGCCCTTCCGAAGGTTGGTTGCCGGGCAACTGTATATTTTCGTACACAGCTTGACGTATCGGAGGATAATGTACCTAACGTACACCGTCGAGAAAGCAGAAAGCCGTTACATGACATACAACCTCACCGCGCAAGAGCAATCTGTACGCAAAGGAAATAGCAGTTTGAGCTATCCGACATTCGCTACACGGGGTTTACGCATAACGATCACTCACTACCGCGACGCCCTTCGAGCCTACATTCCTCGCTTCTCGCCCTATCTCTACGACCTTGCATGAGTCTCAGAGTCCTGAATCACAAGCTGCTGGCAGCCTGACAGAATGGACACCAGTTACTTGTCGCAGCAGGTCACGACTATCATCAACCAGCTCCATGGCTACTTCGACGAGATTGGCGTACCGAGCCATGAGAGGGACACGCGCGAATCCGAGCTCTTCTCTGCGCTCTCGGAAACTCTTCATAACCAGCTCAGGCTTGTCGCAAGGTACGACGCGTGTCCCATCCGTGGAATCATAGTGCTGACCAAGTGTACAGTGAGAAACATGAGCTCACCGAGAATGCTAAACGACTCGTCAAGACTATCCGCCAAATGGAGGCGTCATTAGATGATACCAAGGTCCGGGATGACTATGACGCCGAAGACTCCGACATGAGAGTCACATATCCCCTCCTTAGCTGCATAGAAGGTCTCAAGCAGAAACACAACACAATCAGCAAACTTCACCGTGAGCGCTTCGAGCAGGTCAAAAAGCTAGTAGAAGCACTCCAATCATATGCATCACATCTCGAGCCATCTTTCATCAGCGTCAAACTTCCGCCCACATCACCAAACTCCAAGGTACCACCGACCTTTGACCTCTCTCCGACATACGTCGCGGCGCTGGATAACGAGTTCACTCGCGTCTACGAGGAATACAACAAGCGCATTGTCACCGTGACGACACTGGCAGATGAGATAATACATCTTTGGGGCGAACTGGGAACGCCACAGGCGCAAGTGGACAGCGCGATAGTCCAGCATGGACGAGACGCGCCAGAGCAACTGGGACTGCACCAGGAGGACTTGGCGCGTCTGCAAGCAAAGCGCGATAAGTTGATTGAAGAGAAGCGCGGTCGCGAAAAGAAGCTTAGGGATCTCAAGACGACTGTGGAGGGTTTGTGGAACATGCTCAATGTGGATGAGGCTGAGCGCAAACAATTCATGGCTTCCAACCGTGGTTGTGGCCTTAGGACGATCAATGAGTTCGAGGACGAGCTGTCAAGGCTGAACGAGCTCAAGAGACAAAATCTGCACATCTTTGTGGAAGATGCGAGGTTCAAGATACAAGAGTTGTGGGATAGTCTCTACTACTCGGAGGAGGAGATGCTCGAGTTCACACCCGCCTTTTCAGATGTCTACTCTGATGCTCTTCTCTCCGCACACGAAAACGAAATATCGCGCCTCGAAGCCCTCAAAGAGCAACGTGCGCCTACGCTTGCCTTGATCGACAAGCACCGCTCCATCATCAAGGATCGTGAAGATCTCGCCGCTTCCTCACAGGACGCTTCGCGCCTAATGATGCGTGGACAGAAGGGCGAGAAGCGTGATCCTACCCGCCTCCTACGTGAAGAGAAGATGCGCAAGCGGATCGCGAAGGAGCTGCCGAAGGTCGAGGTTGAGCTACGCAAGATACTGGAGTCTTGGGAGAACGAATATGGTCGTCCTTTCCTTGTTCACGGCCAGCGTTATCTTGATGAGCTCGATGCACCTGCGCCAAAGCCTGCTCCAACAACGAGCCGTGCAAAGACGCCTTCTAACCCACCTCCCCCCGCCAGAACAACTTCTGCAAGAACCGCACCCCCTGCCAGCCGAAACGGCACGATGCGTGGCCCACCTCCACCCCGCTCAAAAACTCCAACCGCATCGATTGGCCGCAACCCTCTCTCATCCTCCGTCATGGCACCTTCATCTACCACTAGCACTTTCGCCTCATCGGTCTCACACGGCTCTACTCTCCGATCACCCTCCAAGATTCCCGCACGCGCTCCTCTTAGCAACCTAACCCACGGCCACAACTCCCCCGAACGGCGCCCTCGCACCGCAATGGCCAGCCACGGCAGAGACGAAAACACCAGCACGATCAAGAGCCGTCCTGGTGCCATGGGTCCGCCCGCATCCACAGCATCCCGATCGACACGCGTCCCACCACCCAAAATCAAAGACTACTTCGCCCAACCTCCACCAACGCCCACCCCAACAAGCGCTCACGACATGAACGTCGACCGCAGCGCCAGCATCGTCCGCCACGTTGATCCCGAAGATGTCTACGACGACAACGCCCCCTCATACCAGCGCGGCCACCACTCCACCCACTCAGCCCACTCCATTACCTCCAGCGCCTCCACCACCTCCCGCCCAGCAAGCGTCCTCCACCACTACCAACCGCACCACCAGCAAGCCGCCAGTCTCTCCGAATCCGTAAGCTCAATGCACTCGTACCGGCCCTCACCCGCGCTGAAGCAGGCCAGCCGCTTCGAAGGCTACCCGCTTGCGCCTACCAGCGGCATCTCGCGCCAGACTTCTAACACCAGCTCTGTCATAACGTCGCAATCACATGCCAGCTCTGCCGTCTCCGGATCGGAGAACTGGGAGACTTACACGGACAACTCGGATGTTGAGGATGGCGAACCAGAGCCGGATGCTAGGGACGCGTATTATGCTAAGCTGAGGACGCATGGTGGCATGAAGGTTGCGCCGCCCAGGATGATCAGGGAGGCGACGGTCGAGGGGAGCGATTCTTGGAGTGATGTTGGGGAAACCTTCTGAGTGTGACGTTTTTTGATGCGTTGCGTTTTCTGCACTTCTCGTTTACGCTTCGGAGTATGTCTCCGGCTTGCATTGTGGGTTGTAACGGTCTCTTTCTTCACATTGGAGTCTGGAAAATGGCGCGGTTGGAACTTTGGACATGACTGAATGCCGATTTTGCTTTTTGTTTTCGACCTGTATATTTAGCGGCCCCAGCTGGGGGAAGAGCGAGAGAAACTCTGATCTGATGGATTGCACAACCTTGGTCCTGCGTCTCTCAATGTGGCGGCGCCGTCGTACACTTCGTCCATTTCTCAGTGTCCATCCTTGGTACTGACCCACTTCGGTCTATGGCTCTATTCCGAGAAGCTGGGGCCCCTTTTAGTCCAGCGTCTACTCGTTGCTGACCATGAAGAGCTTCTTAGTAGCCGTTCCTTAGTGTCTCTTCTCTTTATAAGAGAGACGAAATCTCAGGACCCTTCCTACTTAGCTGCGGCGGTTCTCTTTCCTGGCCTTTCTTCTTAAACTAGCGGGTCTTTAGTACATTCGAGTGCGCTAAGAGGGCGTCGTCTGCGCTGTGAAGGCATTTAAAGCACTTATGAAACGAAGCAAAGGGTCTCCTTGGGTGGCGTCTTTCTCCAACAGCGACAACACGTCCTCGAATTTTAGCGGAATCATGATCTTCTTTATGTGATGCACAATGCTAAAATTCAAGTGCTGTCTTTTTCACATGTTCCACACTTTCTCTGTCTTCAAGTCTCCCATTCGTCTGATTCGTCCTTGCGGCCGTCCCCAGGCCTCCGTCTCCTCCGCCCCCTCCTCTGTCAACGGCGCCGCAAGCCGCGCATGCTGCTCAGCCCTTCGCCGCCCTCCTCCTCCTCCTCCGTCAACGGCGCCGCAAGCCGCGTATGCCGCTGCCTCTCGTTTTGTCGACATCTCGTAGCACTGGAGAATTTGCCCTGAAGTCAGGCAGATACTGCCCAACTTCACGGTCCTCAGCCCCATGGGCTTCGGCATCCCCCCAGCAGCCGGATATAGACAAATAAGTCGTAGAAGCGCAGGGCTTCTGCTGCTGTTACATCGGGCTTGTCGAGTGTCGAGCTCCCTCTGTAGCTGGTTACACAGCGCTGGTCAAGGCGTTGTTATTGCTTTGCGAACCCCATAGCTTCTAGGGGGCTCCGGATGAAGACGCAGAAGTCGAGGAAGCGCAGGAATTTGGCTAGGTACTGTTACATCGGGCCTGTCAAGCGCCGAGCTTACAGGTGAGGACAAAGAAGCGTCAACGTAGCGCATGTTGAAGACGGCACCAAAAAGACTTACAGACTCGTTTCGAGGCGTCTCGACTTCATAGTCTCGCATCCGATCGTTCCATCGCGAAACACCTCGGACTGCTCCCAGAACACTGCTTTACCCTGCTCCATGTGAATAAAATTAAGTTGATGGGGCCCCGGAGCAGTTGCAAGCCATGGTGGGTGCCACACAGGGACCCTGTTCGTCTGAGTCAGTCAAGCTTCCAGTCTCGGCATTCATTTGTCAGCTATCGGTATGGCTAAGGTAGATGCTATTCGAGGTGCACCCAAGCATATCGAAGGGATGAACATCGATGCGTATAAGCTTGAGGAGTCGACCATGTCTACGACTCTACAGACGGGTCCGGACAATTGGTATGGCGTGACGGATGCTCGAAAGCGGAAACGGATCCAAGACAGATTGGCGCAGCGAGCTCGTAGTAAGCAGATGAACCAGCTTGGTCAAGTACCTTCTTTCTGAGCTTGTATGTCACAGGAAGGCGTCTTGCAGGAGCCAAGGTCACAGAATGTGTCAGCGCCACAGACAGCAGCGCCTCGACCCCTGCTACCAATGACTCCTCCATAAGCAGCAGCACAAGCCTTCGCGAACGAGGCCTCGCATCAAGTCTGCAGACGACCTCTGCGTCTTCCTTGAGTCCGGGTGGAGATCCGTCAGTCCCTTCAATGCCAGACGCCATTGTACCACACCTAGTCGAGGACCAACATTTTCTCCCAGATCCCAGGCTATCCGTCTTCAAGGCTTTATGGGATAATGGAGCCAGACTTGGTATCGACTGCATGACCATACCCAGTAGATCGCCTCCGGCAACTGCAACCCTTCCGAAGTGGCTACATCCGACAGCACTACAAATGACGACGATACATATACGGTGGATTGACCGCTTTCCTTTCCCTCAGATGCGTGACAACATAATCAATTTGAGTGGCGTGTTCGACGATCAGGCCTTCTCACGCGATTTGTTCTGCAGTAACAGCTTCAGAGTAAGAGAAGGCGGATCAGCCTGGAATCCGAATGACTGGGAGATCGCCAAAGACTTCTGTGAGAGATGGGGCTATCTATTCTACTAATGCAGATCATGACAACCAATTTGACAGGCGTAGAGACCATCTACCGTCGACTTGATAAGCGAGCGCAACCCAGAGGGCCTTGCAGTCTATCCTTTCCTCGACATATGCCCCCCGAGTGCGACGATCATCGTCTTCGCTCGCTCAGACCTTTTCACCAGCAATACGCCTTATGATTGCTGTAACCGCATCCGGCATGCTCGCGTTTGGACAATGGCCGCTGTCCAAGTAATGAACGTCAATCTTGGCCCCACTCTCTTTCTCGATGAAGTCAATGGCCTTCTGCTGAAATTCCGGCGGCAGGATGAGATCTTTTTCGCAGAATATGTAGGAGACTGGTATGAACTGATAGGCGGGATAAGTGAGATCGCCGGTGAAGCTGATGGCAGAATGCGAGGTCGCCTTCTGTCCCCACTCTAGTGCTTCTGCTGGGTCCAGATCAGAGAATATCAGGGGTGCGCTTCGTTCTACGTCGTGGGACATAAAGCCGGCCTAGTACTCATCAGCATAGAGACGAACACTTCCAACTGGTATACTGGGCGCACTTACTTCGACAGTGATAAAGTCTGGCATAATGTCACTGCCCATTGCAGACTGCGCTGTGCCACCCACAGGCGGTACAATGCTCGTCAGATAGACAATACGCACAATACCACCCTTCAGGCCCGCAGCCTTGCGATCGGCGATGGCAAGGCCTTTGGCGCTTTCCGTTCCTGGTATCCCACCATAGGAATGGGCCACCAGGATGATTTCCTTGCCCTCGTCGGCGAGCGACGATGCGATTCCATGGAAGTGGGCCGCATCCTCTGCCATGGTGGCTGGCTCTTGCGGGGGAAGGCGGCTTGCAGAAGGAAGATCAGCCGCAAGAGCCTCATACCCCCGTGCTCTCAGGTCCTCCACAATCACGTCGTATATATCGCTCGAGAAGAATGATCCAGGGACGATGAGGATTGCTGGCTTGGTGCTGGATGACGCCATTGTAGGGTGTATGCGAGTGAATGGGGATGTAAAGAGGCAGATTGGACAAAGAAAGAACGAGGAGATTGGTAGTGTCGAAGGAGGGAGCAGTTGCCATGTCCGTTATATATACAAGACGTTGCTCAACTCTTACTTGTTGAGCCTGATAGACCATTATTCAGCTCTTCTTACAAATGGTATCATAGAAAGTTGCCGGCACCAAGTCTCCGCACTCGGGAGACGTCAGAATATCGCGTTGCGTGTCAGAGAATAGTCCAGGAATGTCAGAAACTAGGGCGTCGAAGCTTCAAGTACTTGGCACGATGTATACCGTTGCACAGAAAGACAAGAAGGCGCCAAACTCCTCGTACGGACTTGACTAGTCTGCAATGTCGGAGGGACTCTCATTGGGATACCGTCGATCTCAACCGCGCGAAGGGACACAGACCAGCAGTTACCTTCGATAGGAGATAACCGTAGCGTCCGATTTCCAACGGCCGAATGGATGGCAAGGCTGGACCAGGACAGCCATGCACACAGCAGGACAGAGCAGAACAGAACGTAGACTGTTACGTTGTGGTGAGCGAGTCGAGCAGAAGCAAGGGATGAGACATGAAGTGTGAGATGTCAAACCTGAAGCTGTCAAGATGTAAAGATCTATATAAAGTCCATGCGTCTGGGGTAACCTTGCGACGATCAGATCATGTTTCAGCCACACAGGACGCGCAACCTGAAAGCCAACGCCTCGCGCATGTACACGACTGCCCACGATAACTTTTACTACCACCTTCTAATACTTCCATTACTCCCAGCCGAGGATACTGCGCTACATATCACGACCGTCGTTACTTCTGCGTGTCTCCAAAAACAACCACCGCCTTTCACTCGTTCCGACAGCGTCGAAGAGATACAGAGCGCTCGCTCGTTGAAAGCGCCTTCTGACGTGAGACCTGCAAACCCGCCAGTACACAGCCTGCATTCAGCCCTCAGCCAGCCAGCCTCACATTTCGACATAAGAGCCTTCGATCTTTGATACGGCTGGTCCGATCTTTCAGCAACAGACAAGTCGACCCTCCTCCTGCCGCGATGGCGGCCAACGACTACTACAACACCTCCTACCACGGCCGTCGCGAAGACGCTCCTCTGCCTTCCACCCCAGCCTCACCGTTTGACGACCATACATACCCTTATCGACATCCGCAGTCATCATACTCATCGTTTGCCGGTGCTTCGTCAAGACCTGATACAAGTGATCCTTTCACCGACCAGCATGCTGTGCCGATGCGCGACTACACTCCGAATAAACATACCTCACAAAGCAGCGAAGTCCCAATTGTACCAGAGCCGTATGACGACCCATTTGTTAGAGATGCGAAGCCAGGTCGCTGGGGAAGAAGAAGAGGAGGTCGAAACAACACAAAGAAAGGATGGTTTAGTGGGAGGATAACGTGGGTCTGCTACATCCTGACGTTGATACAATTAGTGGTTTTCATCGTGGAGATTGTCAAGAACGGTATGCTCCTTTCTGCAATATGCTATCACAAGGCGGACGATCTAACAATGTCCCAGCCATCCTGACGAAATCCCCAATTGAGATTCACCCCTCATTCAATCCCATGATCGGACCATCCCCCTACGTCCTCATCAACATGGGGGCGCGCTATGTTCCTTGCATGCACAATATGGCCAACGTTCAAAACTCCAGTACGAACATCCTCTGGCCTTGTCCCAACGCTACCTCCACCACTGGCGACAGCGTAAGCTGCTCACTCTCCGATCTCTGCGGCTTCTCCGGTGTCCCCAACCCCCACGTCGGCGGCAGCATTAACGACAAGCCGGCCCCGAACCAATGGTTCCGCTTTATCGTCCCCATCTTCCTCCATGCCGGCATCATCCACATCGGCTTTAACCTCCTTCTGCAACTGACTCTCGGCCGTGACATCGAGCGCTCGATCGGCAGTCTCCGGTTCTTCTTCGTCTATTTCTCCGCCGGTATCTTCGGCTTCGTGCTCGGTGGCAATTTTGCAGCCACAGGCATTGCGTCGACTGGATGCTCTGGCTCCCTCTTCGGTATCCTGGCTATCAGTCTGCTGGAGCTGCTCTACACGTGGCGCGAACGACGTAGTCCAGTCAAAGACTTGCTCTTCATCCTTGTCGACGTCATCATCGCCTTTGTGCTTGGTCTGCTGCCAGGCCTAGACAACTTCTCCCACATCGGTGGTTTCCTCATGGGGCTCGTGCTCGGCGTTTGCCTTCTCCGCTCGCCAACAGCGCTACGCAGACGCACTGGTCAGGACGAGCCACCCTATTCCGTCGCGCCGGGTTCACCGGAACGCGGCCAAGCTGCCACTGGGGGCTTGAAGGACTTCGTGAAACAGCCCGTGGGTTTCTTCAAGGGCAGGAGAGCGCTGTGGTGGGCGTGGTGGCTCGTCAGAGTGGCTGCTTTGCTTGGAGCTTTGATCGGATTCATTCTATTGTTGAAGAATTTCTACGTTTGGAGGACGGGATGTTCGTGGTGCAAGTACCTTAGTTGCTTGGTGAGTCTATTGACATAAATCATTGACTTGATGATGGCGATGCTAACTTCATCTTCAGCCGGTCAACAACTGGTGCAGCGTAGGTAACTTGGAGTTCACGTCCACGACTAGTTCGAAGCGAAGTCTCGACCTTCTCTCTTTGACACATGACGTCTTCAGCAAGACACCCTGAGTCATGACTTATTTCATGATGACTTATTTACGCAACATCCGACAGCAGGCGCAAAGGCTGAAGCACATATCTTATTGGGAAGGGAAGCATGTTACGGTGTTAGGGTGCATCTGTGGGTGAGTTATCCTAGCCGGGAAGATAGCGATGCGGGTGAAAGCACGATACCACTTGTATCTACATGTATGCATTGAATGTAAACGGCCTCCTTATGTCAATCAGATATTGTACGCTATCTTCGTGCAATTCCCATGGAGTTGCAGTTTTAGTGTCGTCGCGAATTGAGAAAGTAACACTCGAAAATTAACAAGAGCCACAAAAACATGCTTTTAGATGTGCTGTAAGTGGGGAGCAAGCACATGAAGGTCCATTCTCGTCCCCCTTTGTTGGTTTGGGGCATCGTTGCTATTCGCCTGGCCCTGGTGAAAGTCCGTAGTTGTGTTTGGAACGAAGAATTAGCTCACAGTCTGGCTCCAGGATGCTTCGCCTCATACTTGACGTCCATCACGCCTTTGGATCTCTCCTTGATTGGATTTGCACCTTCTCTTGGTGTTCTATCAAAGTTCGCCTTGTTCAAGCCCCAGATCTTCTCCTGCTCGTGCATCCTTTGCGCACTCAGAATCCCACCCGTGATCTCATCCAGTGCCTTCCCATAACCCTCACTACGAGCAATGACACATTTGCCGCCCCTGGCACTCGCCTCACAGTGCTGCACTAGTGCCGTCGCGGTCTTGAAATTTTTGTTGCAGCTTGGACACGCAATGCGTTTGGCAGCATGAAAGTCGAGCAAATGTGTCTCTATTTCCAAAGGTCCGTCAAACGTCGCTTCGCATTCCGGGAAAGGGCAGCAGTATTTGCCAATTACCGAATGGAGGAAGCGATCAGGGTCATAGGCTTTGCTTGTACGATCCCAGAAGCGGGCGCGGAACAAGTTTTTCTCGTCGTCTTCGCGGGAATTGCGCTTTACGGAGAGAGCAACAGCGTCCCAATTGGTGGTTGGTGGCGTGGGCTTTGCACCTGGAAAGAGCTTGGTGGAGACTGAACCATCAGACACATTCCAGACCCTGCTTCCATTGGCAGCGGTGGATGTACTCGAAACCGAGCCAGCGGCACTTGAAGTATCAAGTAAGGTCGGAGAAGCACGAGAACGTAGGCAGCTGCCAGAATGCCCACCAGTCGGCGAAGTTATGCTGCTCCTGTCTGGTGGTGTGGTGCGCCCGATGGAAGACGAGCGTGAACCGATGGACAGCCCCCGAATGTGATCCAGAGTCCTGTCGTTGGGCAGCCTTGACCACGTCTCATCATCGGTTCGACATACAGTCATTGGAACATTCAAGTCCAAACTGTGCATTTGCCGCTCTGGTTGGAGAGTGGGATGGATGAGGGATATTTGGCTTTGGTCGTCCGCTTCAGGAAGAGGGACACCTCCTGCTGTTGCTTCAGGCTCGGGACCATCGTCCAGGAGGCTTGGCTTGTCAGACGCGTCTCTGGAGGCTTGGTTAATGGCGAGATTATGTGTAAAAGCATCTGGATTGGCCATTATCTGTCGGACAACATGTTTCTGTGTGCGCTCGGCTTTAAATTCGGATTTGCTGATGTACTTGCAGTGGCCTTCCTCTAAATGTTTGATCAATCCACTTGGGCGAGCAAATATTGCATTGCATTCACGGCGGATGACCCTTTTAGTCTTTGGATCCTCTTCCACAAGACTACCTGGACACCTGATCTGCTGATCTGCCTGATGTTTCTGAATCTGTTAACGCTAGTGGACGCAATAGAATCGGGAGTTGAGCTTACCTTTGTGCGGTGTAATTCCCTGCCCCCAAGACTCTTGAACTCCTCGCCGCAGAACTCGCAAACGATATGCTTCATCTTTTTCTTCTTCTCCTCACTTCGACTGCCAATGATGAAAGGGGCCATGGCATCGACCTTGTGCTGGAGCAGGTCTTCCCAGTCTTCGCAGTCAACATCGCAGCGTTTGCAATAGTGGTGGTTGGGTTCCGTAATTTTGTGCGATTTCATGAGATCGATGTTGGTGAAGTAGACATTGCAGTCACTGTAGCTACATTTGACGGGCTTGTTGGTGTCAAGTAACGCAGCCATGGTTGAGGCTGTCAGGTGAAGCCTGGATGAGGTCGCAGCGCGAGATGCTGTGTGGCGACTGATGCTTGTGGCGGTTGTGACCGAAGTAGTGATGAACAGAGGAGGACCAGAGTACATATACCTCAGGAGAAAGTTGCCCTGCTTAGAGCCGATGGTCAGGTCTGAGGGATGATACAGGTGAATGTTGGGGTGGAAGGTGCTTTTGAGTGTAAAGATGGAAGGAGCTAGTGCCGCAATGCTGAAGCTTGATGAGGCAGGCACGAACTGTAACGCAAGTAGAAGTGAGCCAGCGGACATATTAGACTCAAAGTCTGCTAGAGTTTCGTATACGTACGCATGTACATACCTTTTGGTGCTTCAACTACATTCATGTTGCTTTCCAACATTGCGAGTGGTGAACGTGGAAACACACCAGCTGATGGCACAATGAGGATAAAGGATGTGGACGTGGTCTTAAATGCGAGTTTTAACGAACTCCCACTTGGATCGACAAAGAAAGAAAAGGCGTGGTAGCTGAAGCAGATTGATGAGACAAACGAAATTCATAGTAAAATACGCCGTCCATGCCAAAAACGCTCCAGGCCCAGGGACGTCGCCGCTAGAACACCACAATGCAGACAGGAATCCGTCTCCAGATCCCACTCTCTTTTGTCTTCGAGTTCTCGATATACCATATCGTAAGGACACTGGGTCGAGAAGTATATGAGGTATGGCCATGTAAAGCACAGCGGTCGAGTCGACTTAGCACAGAAAGGATACCAGGTTGAAAACCACATCAAAAGCAACACATGCTAGGACGTTCCTTGACCTCAAGCGCAAGCACATCATGCACTGCTTCTCTCTCCACTCCAGGCCCATGGCCATGGGCTTCGGAACCCTGCCTGCTTACTCCTAGCCTCACTCTTTCCTGTCTTTCTCGCAGAGAGAGAGGTCTATCATCTCTAGCGACGAAGCTCTTGCGCCCAAGTACATTGCCACTAGGGCTTTTCACAACATGGTTGTAGGCTTGTAGGGAAGTTGGGTCGATCAATTCGGATAGACGGCGAAGGCGCGGTGGTGGTGCTGGACTGGTTATGTCATGGCCGTAGCATGGGTCGAGACTCTGTTTGTGTTCCAGATTAGGCTGCTGGTGCACACTTTCCGTAACAGGAGAGGAGACGAAATCGGCATAACGGTGGTCCAGGACGGCCTTGGACTCATGAGGGTTTGTAGATAACATGGCGGTGGTTGAAAGGGTACTCGATGTTGCGGAAGCATGGCGATTGCCTTTGGAACTTGAATTGCCCATTATCCAAGTTGGTGGTGTATCCAGGTTGCCTATGCAAAGCCCGTAAGCCCGTGGTAAGTGCTCTGGGCAGCATCATCACCTACCTAATCTACGGAGGATGGTGTGTCTGTGAGCAGTCTACTTCTTTTCTCTGATTCAAGGTGTTGGGATCAAGGGGTCGGAAAAGTCGATAGGCCCGGCCGGGTTGGTGAGAGCTGTCGGGTTCACGTGGACGCGTTGTTCCGTGACGACACGTGCCAGCAAGATGGCTGCACAGCGGTGGATAGAAATGGATATTTGAAGTATCACGGGTAGACTGCAGGTATTCAAGGGACGATATCGTTAAGGTGTTCTTACATTAGACATGTCTATTTACAGCTTCATGTCAATCTAGAAGCGGGAGTAGGGCAGCCTAAAAGCGGCGTGTTAGCAATTGTCTTGCACCCGGAACTTCGTATATACTCACCACTTGCCCCTGAGGGTAATGACAGCCCAATCGCCCTTCTCATCGGTCTCCTTCTCAACCTTGGTGGAGAAAGTGATGGCAGACATGATACCATCACCGAATTTCTCGTTCAAGACTGCCTTGTAGGCATATCCGTAGTTCTGGACAATCTCGAACAGTCTGTATACAAGAGGCTCCTTTGGTGGCATCTCCATCTGCCTGCCGCGGTCCGGCCAGCCGGCAAGCTCAGAAGCCTCCAGCTGCTCAGTTGGTATCTCAAGGATCTCTGACAGCTTCTTGATGTCCTCAGTCGATGCCCTGGCCTGACCGTAGAACATGGCAGCCACAGCGACCTCCTCACGTCCGAGGTGCTTGGCAATGGTCTCGAAGGAGAGGTTCTTTTGCTTCTTAGCTGCGAAGAGGTGTGGGCAGAAGGAAGGGAGGCGGGGGGCAATCGAGCTCTGGAGAGTGTCAGTACTGGCCAATTGGGTCTGCGGTCCAATGATGGTTCCTTCCTACGTACGTCGAGGGTGCCCACGATGGGCTGGCCAGAGGAAGTACCTTGAGCGGCCATCTTTGGAGAGGAAGATTGGAAGTTGCGGATGTTTTGGTTCAGTAGACCTGCAGTAGGACGGGCTGCGTAGGAAGCGTAAGGAAGAAGAGCACGAGATGAGAGTCTGGTAGACAGGGCGAAGGCGTTCATTGGAGGCATGGTGGCTTATTTAGATGTACAGTACACGTACGAACAGCGACTGCGGAGGTGGGAGGTACATATGCCGACTCATCTCCGGTAAGCTGCTGCGCGCGGAGAAAGCAACCCACCAGGGCGTCATTGCCCAGGCTGGAATGGCCTAGCGTACGATCTCCAGGATACCGCATAAGAAGCCTTTGGACCGATAGAGACAGATTACAGAGAACACAGTCTAGCACGCGCTTGGCCTCCTATAGCGGGAAACATGGCTCATCTTGGCTCGCTTCTGGAGCCATTCGTTATCTATCGTTGGCACGATAGTACTTAATACCAGATGCCTCGTCTTCGGAGCGTGCTCCTCGATCTACACTTAAGCTTTCGAGCTTGGATGGTCTGTGCCCATCCTCAGATACCGAGACGGGCGTTCCATGTTTACCTTATCTCCCGTGCCGTGATCGCTTTTTAAGGTTGTGCTATATAGCAGTTCTCGCTGAGGAGAACAGGCTGCCTTTAACAGCGGGTTTCCTGTGATAGACAGAGGAGCAAGAAGCGATGCCACTGTGTCGCTTACTCTCAATCTAGGTACGTACGGCACCTTGTTTACCACACTGGGCTGTACCCCGCCAAAGCCCCGATGCCATAGCGTCATCGGTCGGAGATGACAGTCGACCCAGCTGTGTTACTATATACTGGTATGTAATATCTCTTTTTCGCACCAGGAACGACAGCTCGACACAAGGCCATTTCGGGGCCTGTAAGATGTTCGAAATGAGAAGATACCTTATATGTGTTCTGACAAGCTCGTCTTGTTGTTAAAGCGCGCGAAGTTTCGAAACCGGAATCTGTGACACTTTTCCCTGCCCCGCACGTCATGCGCAGGGCAGTTACGCATACGCGTTCGCTCTTGCTTGGGCTGCACACGACACCGCTTCATCATTTAGATACCTTCACGTTAGCAATATAGACCAAACCGGCCTCACTATTCAATTCAGTCACTCCCATTTCGCCTAAGTTTTCCGATAACCCTACAACCGCTTCATCAATCCAACATGTCATACCTTTTCGATAAAATGCATGCGGCGGTGCATGACATAGGCAGTGATATCAAACAAAAAATTACCCACGAAGGTGAAAAGCATGGACATACACACCCTAGCGGGGAGTGCTCAGATGGATCGCATCCACACGATATGCACCGCTTCCAAAGCTTTGCGCCCCAAAGAGAAGGCAATGATGTGAAGTGGTATGTTGATGCGTGCGGGTACATGTGGGCTGTGAGCATGGCGCTAGAAAGAGCGAGGGAATCAATATGGATTCTTGACTGTAGGTCAATACATGGGTGGAGTGATTAGGGACAGCAACTGACCTGATCACAAGGGTGGTTATCGCCCGAGTTGTACCTCAGGAGACCACCAGCCAAAAACGAGCAGTATCGGGTAGATCGCATGCTTCAGGCCGCAGCACAGAGAGGTGTCAAGGTTAACATCATTGTATACAAGGAGGTATGTGCTATCACTTCCTGGATGTACGGTTATAGCTCACAAGTACCAGGTCACGCAGGCATTGACCCGTAAGTACCTCAATCCCACATTACCAGACTACCTACACTCCCTTCTTCCAAGGTCAACGGACCCTATAACTTCAGCGTTGACCCGGATCGGACTGGACCTCACGTTCGCGTCGTTGGAAGTTGCAGAGAAGGAGTATCCGCTGATTGAGCCTCCTATTCCAGTCTCTTCTTCACATACAAAGCATGCGCTCGAAGATCTCCATCCAAATATCTGCGTATTCCGGCATCCAGACCATCTCCCTGATAAACAGACCCTTGCCTCGTCATTTATGTCATCTTTGAAGGGTGACAATCTAAGTGCAGCGAGTGTGGCAAAGATGCCCGGTGATGCACTCAAAGCCATTTACGGTATGAATGATGACACTGTACTTTATTGGGCGCATCACGAGAAGCTCTGCTTGGTTGATGGCACTATTGCTTTCATGGGAGGTCTCGATCTTTGTTATGGTCGTTGGGACACGAATCAGGTAAGTGCGAGGGCTGGTAATAACTTGGGAACGGGTACTCATACAGCCTAGCATTCGATTGCCGATGCACATCCCGGTGATCTTGAGCAGATTGTATTCCCGGGCCAAGACTACAACAACGCCCGCATCATGGATTTTCAAGACGTGGTGCACTGGCAAGACAACAAGCTTGACCGAAAGTGGAACTCGCGCATGGGTTGGTCAGATATGTCTATATGTCTGAAGGGGCCAGTAGTGGAAGACCTCAAGGCACACTTCGTGCAAAGATGGAATTTCATCTACCGAGAGAAGTACGATGTCCGTAAGGATGTTCGTTATCATCTCCTAGAGTACAAGGAGTCGAGAGACGGCATTATCGGTCATGGTCACCATCAGGAAGCATATGGAGGTGCCGAAGCAGAGCCTCCGCAACATGAACATCTCCGCGACCGCATGCGCGAGCGTATCGCAGAGGGCCGCGACAGATTTGATGAGCGGAAAGACCGGGTGAGAGGTCGGTCCCAGGGTGGCCTTGGAGGGATCCCCTGCCAGATCATGCGAAGCTGCGCTAAGTGGAGTCACGGCGTTCCGATCGAACACTCTATCGCAAATGCCTACATCGAAACTATCCGAAACAGCCAACACTTCGTCTACATCGAGAACCAGTTCTTCATCACCGCAACTGATGAAAAGCAAAGGCCTATCAAGAACAAGATTGCTGCCGCCATAACTGAGCGTATCATCCGGGCAGCCCGAAATGGCGAGCAATACAAGATGATCATTGCCATTCCAGCTATACCTGCATTTGCTGGTGATCTCAAGGCCGACGATGCTCTCAGCACCCGCGCAATCATGGAGTTCCAGTACAACAGTATCAACCGTGGCGGACACAGCATCTTGGAAACTATTGCGAGAGAGGGTATAGATCCAATGCAGTATATCCGCTTTTACAACCTCCGCAACTACGATCGCATCAACTCTAGCAGCATCATGCGTGAAGCAGAGCAGCAGAGTGGTGTTGCTTACGACGATGCTCGTCGTGGCTACGATCAGCGCTACGGCGCTGGATTTGCCGGAAACCCCCAGCAAGTATCTGCAGAGCCGTATGGGAGCCCTGGCCAGCAGCAGAATGACTACCAGCGTTACCAGCAAGCAACCCAGCAGATAGGCGAACGCAAGGGTCTGGGCAGTGGACGCTGGGACAGTGTGGCGGAGTGCTACATGCTAGGGGGAGAGGACATACGAAACGTTCCTTGGGAGGACGGCTATACCAACGAAATGGATGCCTTTGTCTCCGAAGAGCTATATATTCACTCGAAGCTCCTAATCGCAGATGATCGCGTCGTGATCTGCGGTTCCGCCAACCTTAACGACAGGTCTCAGGTCGGCGACCACGACTCTGAGATTGCAATCTGCATTCAAGACCCGCAAGAAATCGATTCCTACATGGGTAGTCGGCCCTGGCGCGCCACCCGCTTCGCCGCCAGTCTCCGTCGACAGATCTTCCGCAAACACCTAGGTCTTCTGCGACCCCAAGACTACACACGTCCAGATCAGAACTTCGAGCCCACTGGTGTACCGAATGCCTACGACTGGGGCAGCCGCGAAGACAATCAGGTTGCCGACCCTCTCAGCGACCAGTTCCAAGATTTGTGGAATACTCGCGCCCGCGTCAACACGGAGTGTTTCGAGCGTGTTTTCCACCCAGTTCCAACCGACAAAGTCCGTACGTGGAAAGAGTATGACACATACTACGAGCGTTTCTTCGCATCGGTTAAGGAGGCAAAGGAGCAGAAGGGCAAGGAACCTACTCGACCTAGTACGTGGAAGTGGGGTCATGTGGTGGCTGAGGAATTCCCTCCTGGTGAGGCCGGCGTCAAAGAGGTCAAGGAAGTGCTTAGCCGTGTCAAGGGTACGCTTGTGGAGATGCCACTGCTGTTCTTGAAGGACGAGGACATTGCTAAGGAAGGCCTGGGCCTGAATGCCTTCACCGAAGAAGTCTACACCTAGAGCCATAGAAAGCAGAAGAGCACCAATCATGATTATGAAAAGACCTGAGGCGTCACCTGCGGAACTGCTGTAATAATAGCATGTATGTGTAGGGTATCTCAGAATCCAGAACCATGCACGCTCATCTCATCCACCCCCTTCTATCCCTCTTCCTCCGCCTCAGCTCCGGCCCCAGCATCCGCCTCCATCTCCTCTGCCTCCGCCGGCGTCGGAGATTCATACCACGCCTTATCAACCCATCTCACAACCTGCGCCTTCGCCTTCTCACTCATAGCATAATACCCCGGATTCTGCGCAGGCGTAAACATAGCCATATGCGCGCCCGTTTCCGCCGTGGCCTTCTCATTAACACACTTAACCCACGTCCCCTTATTCGCCACCTTCCCCTCCTTCCCCACCATCTCCGTCTTGCGTTTCTTACTCGGACTCGGCTTCCCAGTCCCAACCTTCTTCGCATCCTTAGGCACCACGCAAAACGTCCGTTCCTCGCCCAAAACCTGCCCGGCGTAATACGTCTCCCGCTTCGCCTCGCCCCCGAGACACGTGTAGAAATCCGCGAACCCGATTCCGTGGCGTTCGGAAAGCCGCACCACGTTGTCGACGCGAGAGGCTAGCTCGGCGCCCCGCGCAAGGCAGCCTACGAATTCGAGATGCGAGCCCACCCACGTCCAGCCCGCGCTCAACTGCTGCCGCCCCATCCAGGCGCCGGCACCGGCTGCGGCGACCGCTGCCGCGCCGCCAGCAAACATGGCGTACTTGCCCCAATTGCCCCACTTTCCGGTCTGGGCGTCTGGCAGCGCTTGAGAGGCGTTGACGGCGGCCGCGGCGGTCTCTTGCGAAGCGTTTGTTGCCGACCCGGCGGAGCCGAAGAAGCGCGAGGCTTGGTTGTAGGCGTTCCAGGCGGCTGAGGCGGTGTTGTAGTGCGATTCGGCACCGTGGGCGACCACACCGGGATGGATGCCTAGGTACGGCGTGTCGAAGGCGAGGATGGCTTGGATGAAGGGGAATAGGAAGGTGGTGGCTGAGTCAGGAGTTGAGGCTGTGGTGGGTTTCGGGGTTTCGGGGTCGGCTGTGTTTGAGTCGGGTGGTGCGGAAGAGGAGCGGGTTGTCTCGTGTGGGACGGAGAGGTTCGCCGTGCTGGCGTTCCTGGACGCTGGGTTTGAGGTCGAGGTTGTGGTATTGTTTCCAATGTTTGGCGGAGGGGTGGCGGAGCTGTTCGGTGGAATTGGCTGATCTCGTGCGATGCTGAGGAGGGTTTCAGCGGCGACGATGCCGCCCATAGAATGCCCTATCAGGATTACGCGGACAGATGGGTCAACTGTAGGGGAGGGTGTGCGGGCAGCAACCTCAAGATCAATGACCTTGTTCTGAAGCCTGTATATCTCAGTCAGACGTGGCACACCAAGATAATGTAACGAGCTTACCATTCTTTGAACCTCGCAACGCATTCTTTCAGATCTCCTCGAGTCTCGTACTTGGGATAGGTTATGGATAGGACATTAAGCTTCGGGAGTGAGTTTGAGATCAGTGTTCTGAAGTGATTGGGGAAGTCGGCGAAGGTGTCATCGCCGCCCTAGAAGAACGTATGTCAGCAACTGGACACGCAAGCGACAAGTGTCTGAGCTACCTTGAACCCATGTATGAAGACCAACAAAAGCGTCTTCTTCATCGTTCACAATGTTCCTGCATTGCTTGGCGTGTCAAGACTCGGGAGAGCGGCGTAGGAAAGTGAGATGGGTAGGAATTCGTGTTGACACTCGTTCGCGGCTCTTTGGATTGTGTAGGAAAAAAGAAAGAAAGTAAAGGCTACAAAGCGAATGGTAGTTGTAGCATTGAGTTCCTGACTTCCTGTGCAACATGCCGTACCGCCCTGTACTGGACATCCGCCTGCATGTACGCGGCCGCTCGAGTACAATGACGTCGGTCAGATGCCAAGACTTCAAGGTTCAATGTCCGCCACGGGACGGGACGAGAGTCTCTGGACCGTCCGCATAGGTACCTTTAGAGGTATTTAAAAATATTCATATATATATCTGGAGAGTACGTGTATTCCGCTATTCAGACAAGTACAAGACACGCTTTCCAAGACAGATGCATGTGTTGTGAAATTTGATTGAACGAATGTGAGCTATGTAGGGGTATTGAACGCTATGCTGAGCAGAGTAGGTGGTAACCGGGCCGCCCATTCCAAATCACCCAACAAACCACAACTTTCCCAAAGTACGCCTTTTGACCCATGATATTATTGCTCTGCTTCTTTCCTCACATCTGATAGGATCCCGCGATACCGGGCGCCGGTCCCTCGAGGTCAACTCTCATGACCCTACCTCTGATATCGCCGCTCTCTCTGACTAGGTTGCTGAAGTACTTCCTCGCCACTTCGCTCTCACCTTGGACCTTGACCTTCTCCTTACGCTCATCCACGAGCTTCTGCACACTGCGCTCGAGGCCAGCACGGAGCTTATCTGCAGGATACTTCAGCGCACGACGCACTTCAGATGAGATGCGTGTGGCATTGGAGTGGGTGTAGTCGAGCTCGGCCAGCTGGGCGGAGAGTTTGGCTGAGAGTCGGCGTGGAAGCGAATGTGGGATTGAGGTTAGTGCGTATGAGACGCCGAGTGCGGCTAGATTTAAGTTAGCAGGAGCACACGGAAGCATAATCGTGTTAACGTACCTGCAACGATGATGCCGGGGATAATCAGCCTGCGCAGATTCTGCGAGCCCATGACCCTTGCAGCACCCAGAGCACCATCTAACCAACCGACGCCACCGACCATGCGGCCACCAACGACACCAGCAACTGTGAGGGCCATGCTGGTACCAGCAACCTTCTCTTGCCGCTCCCACAGGCTTGCGACGTCGAAGAAGTCCCACATGTCGACATCGACGTCAACCTGCCTTCCGAGGGTATCCCGTCGGCTGCGGAACATCTTCTCCGAACGGAAGGTCAGGTCGACATAGTCATCTCCAAGGTGAAGCATTCCGAGACTCTTGATCCCGTTTACTCCCTGTGCTGTCCTGTCTCTAGCCTGGTCTTCGCAGCGCCTTACACTCTCCGCAATCTCTTGTAGCATTGCTATCTTGATGTCGTCCGCGTACTGGTAAGCACTCAACAGACCAGGGTAGTGCACGCCGAGGTCATGATCTGCAACGCGGGAGATAGCGTTGTTGATGTTATCTCTTGTTTGAGTGTAGACGTCAGAAGCCGTCTCCTCAATCGTGAAGTCGACCCCCTCTCCGGCGTCGGTTCTAGCCTTCTTCGACTTTTCGAACACCGGCTCCAGGTCCTGAAGCTCCCTGGTAACCCTGTCAAACTCGTTCTGCGCAACCTCCTTGTTGACGTTGGCGAGACTTTCCAGATCGCCAAGCACGTTCATAAGGTATGTCTTTGCTGGCGCAAGTTTGGACCGTGACCGTTTCTCAAGCACGAAGCGACGGAGGGATGCTTCGAGCTCGTTGAAGTCGTCGATCTTCTCCTTGTCTTTGCCCTTGCCCTTGTTCTTAGGTGGAGAGCCTGGCTCGCCGTGCTTGCCTTGTGGCTCTGCGTCATCATCATCCGGTTTGTCTCCGTCGTCGTCTCCTGGGACGGAAGAATATCCGCCAGAGCCACCGTTTCCACCCGGACCTGGGCCCTCCGCAGGGGCCACAGGGATAGCATTGCTGGATACGAAGTGGACTAGCTCAGAAGACTCCTTGAAGGTAGCCGGGCTAAGGTGCGCAACCTGCTTGAGGATCATTTCTTGGCATCGCTTCTTGTCCCGGATATTGTCGAAACCGTTGACGACCATGAACATATACGCCTTCTCCCTGGCAGCGTTGAAGATGAACTCCTTCGCCGAGAGTGTGAAGTGGTTAGCAGCAGACACCACAAAAACGACCACATCAATCTCTTCCTGACGGGCAAAGACTGCTGTAGTCTTCAATGAGTCGTTGTTCAAGCCTGGTGCATCGATGAGCGCGATGTCTACCACCCCGTTGTTGAGTAGTGACTGATCGACAGTCCGGATGTCCTTGATGTAGATCTTGCACTGCGAATAACGCTCGTTGTCAACAACAATCTGTTCAAGATGCTTGAGTGCGTACACATCGTATGTACTCTCGTCGTTGCGGTCATAGTTGACTCCGTTCGGGATAGCATGTACTTCCTCGATACCCCCGTTCTCCCGGACATCCAGCACTTCGCAGAAGATGCTGGTGCACGGTTGTTGATCTTCGGGCAGAACCTTTCGCCTAAGCAGTGCATTGCAGAACGTTGACTTTCCCGCGTTCAAATCTCCAGTAACCAGAACCTTGCTTGATGTGTCCTCTATGCGGTCGCGTAGGGAGAAGAGATGTCTTATGCTGTTGTTTATCTGTCCATCCAGAAGAGAGGCTATCGACTGCTTTTCCAGAGAATGCACCAGTTCCGTCTGCGAGACGCCTTCCATCTTGAGTTCGATCTTCAGTACGGAAAATTGCTGTGCTAATTGAGGCGTGACGAGTCGTGGTTCTTGTGCAGGCTTGGTAGCTGCTGCTGAGCTTGACTCCGCCATCGACGTGTCTTCTCCGAGGGAGGTTCCAGCCCGCCTCGGACCAGAGGGGCGACTGGGCGCTGGCTGGTCATAATGGTTGTCAAGCGTTGATTGTGTGTGATGCAGACCCGGTCGAGGATGGGGGGCGCGGGGAGGAGAGAGTGGTTGCGGACGTTGTACGGTAGGATAGTGTGCAGGCCATTTTGCGTTCATATCTTGTAGTTTCTTCAAGGTTTCGACCGTCTGATTGATAGCACGTCCCAGGGCGGTTCGGTTCTGGTTGTAGAACAGCTGGTGCACATGGCTAGCAAGTGCACGTCGTTCACTCTCAGCTGCTGAATATGTCAGCACGCATTGGAGCGATGCATCCTTAGGTCTAGCTCACAGGAACCGGCTTGCTCGCCAGGTGTATGCGACGGCGTGAACTGGTCGGTGGTGAGACCTGGATTCCAGCCACGGGCGGAGCTTTCACCATCTGCTATGCTTCCACCATATCCCGAGTCTTCGTCCAACATGGCAGCCAATCTCGACGCGCTCTCTGACGTAGATCCAGAACCAACTGTCATGTATTGCGGTCTCGCGTATGGGCGGCCAGCACCGGAGGAGCCAGCGGCGGGCGAGCTGCGCCCACTGCCAGAAGGGGAACCGTAGCTCATTCTTGTAGATCGAAGAGGGGGTATCAGATCATTTCTTTGTGGAGAGGACGGGCTGTAGAGAGCCTAGGTGGAGTTGAGAAGCGTAACAATACGGAGGCAAAGCGGTCATACGATGGCACGCATTGATGATTGATCATGGAATGTTAGCGTGCTCGGGAAGCCAAACGCCGAGCTCGGCTGCTGCCGAGGGCGTGGCAGCGTGCATCGTGCATTGACCGTCTCGCACCGTCACCGTGGAGCTTCAACCCCAGACAACAACGTGCTCATCAGACAGCGACCGCTCTCGAAGGCAGCAGTGCGACTTCAATCTACCATCCTACTACACAGCGTCCACCCCCTCCTCCACTCAGAGCCACCTGCAGTTCCCTAAACACACTGAGCTAAGCGAAGAAGGCAGCCATCATGAATGTCAGTATCAGCGACTCGTTTGCGATAAGCACAAGCTCACGACTCCCGCTCAGATCGTAGAATGGGCATTCGGGAAGCGCATGACCCCAGCCGAGCGATTGCGGAAACACCAGCGTGCCTTGGAGAAGACTCAGCGAGAACTTGACAGAGAGCGCACCAAGCTGGAGAACCAAGAGAAGAAGCTTGTGGCCGATATCAAGAAGAATGCCAAGAATGGACAGATGGGCGCGGTCAAGATCCAGGCGAAAGATCTTGTGAGGACGAGAAGGTAGGGGCGACGCAAAATTGGTGGTCTTCATGCATGGTGGCTGACGCAGGCCTCAGATACATTCAAAAGTTCTACCAGATGCGGACACAATTACAAGCCATATCACTACGGATACAGGTGAGCGGGGTATTGAAAATGGCACGATCAGGTACTGACGTCGTCTTAGACGGTCCGGAGCAACGAACAGATGATGCAGTCCATGAAGGGCGCAACCTCCCTGTTAGGCAGCATGAACAGGCAGATGAACCTCCCAGCGTTACAGCGGATAGCCATGGAGTTTGAACGAGAGAACGACATCATGGACCAGCGGCAAGAGATGATGGATGATGCTATAGACGACGTAACCGGGCTTGAAGATGAGGAGGAAGGCGAAGAGGTTGTAAACCAAGTGCTGGACGAGATAGGAGTCGACCTGGGCCAAGCTGTAAGCGCCTCTCGAAACCTTGCCAAGTGCACTGCTGACTTTGTTTTGCAGCTTGGAGAGACACCTTCAGGACTTCAGAGCACGGGCGTCGCGGAAGGTAAGGTCGCTCAAGCAATCGGTGGGGATCCGGGCGATGATGATCTGCAAGCCAGACTCGATAGTCTAAGGCGCTGAACGAGGGTGTCTGGTCGCTATAATGGGACGTTCGGTCTAGCATACGGCGTTTTGGAGGCCTTCTGTGATACCTATCACACCTGAAATATCCATGAAGCAAAAGAAGTGACAGGTGGCCGAGCTTGATGCATCAGTAAAGGGGCTGAAGTCTCGATGACTGTCGTCAAACGCATGTGTTATACATTGTGTCTTTAACCTATCCATCAGTTGGAAAGGTTAGTGAAGGAAAGATGCTATGCGTTGAACAATGCTCTGAGAGCTGCCTCGTGGGTATGTATGGAGGCAGACTGAATCGACAGTACGCCGTCCCATGCGTATGCAAACATCTGCGCTCATTCCATCATGAAATGCAAATGCCATGCCGTGCAGAATCTGTCGCTATGCATTCAAACCCAATTTGTATCCCTCAAACACATCGCCATGTATCCCAGGGTATCTTCCATGCCAATGCCAATGCCGATCCAATCTCTTACAATACAACTCTACTCGAACGATCATCTCACCTCCTAGCTCTGCCATTTTTCCTTTCCAATCTTTCTGCAAACTCCCTAACCATACTCGGATCCTTCTCCGCCACGAAGTAGTTCCCGCCCGCATCTGTCCAACTGACGTGACCACTGAAATACTGGCCCTTGCTGCGCACGCGAAGTAAATGCGCAGGATCCCCCATATTCCTCTCCTGGATTTCATACCCCTCTTGCTTGAAGCTCTTGAGACTGACAATCTTCGTGCCATCCTTAAGATCCAGAAAGCGGTCGACGAGTTTACTATTCAGGTCTGGACCGAAGGCTTGGTTATTAACAAGCACCACATCCGCGCGCTTCAAGACTTCTCCGATCTCCCTGTTCTCGAGGAAATCGCCTTTGAGCAGGTGTACGCTGCCGACGCTAAGACCCCAGAGTCTTGCGCGGGCGGGAAACTCCTTGGCTTGCAAGTCGGCCAGCCGGCAGGGGTTGGGCATCATTTCGCAGCCCCAGCTCTCGCAGCCGAATTCGAGAGCGGCCTGGAGGACGACGTTGCCGACGCCGGAACCTAGGTCTACGAAGACTTGATCGCTGCGGAGACCCACCTCGTGAAGCATCTGAGAGACCAGAAGTGGGAGTAGCTCGCCGTAGACGTTGTCGGTGCCGTTCTGGTAGGCACGTAGGGATTCGACGTCCGGAGAGACGGTGCGGGCGTAAGTTTGGTCGAGGATCCGTTGTGCCCAATCTTTATGAATAGCGTGCTGAGCACTGAGGTGTCGGCGGATTGTGCCATCCTTGACGAGGGTCAAGATGAAGGTGTTGTATGCTTCAATCGCGGCGCGGTACTCCTCCAGCGTGCCATTGTTCTTAGCGCGGATGACTTGGCGGACGACACCCGTGTCCTCGTCGTTGTGCTTTCTGGCGATATCTTCGGGGATGTAATACTTGAATACGCTCTGGATCGTGTGGCCGATGTCCTCGAAGGGTTCATAGCCGCCATTTTCTTGGTTTCTAACGAGTAGGAAGCGCTCGCGCTGAGAGTCGCTCGGGTATTGGAGCTCGATTTCGGGTATCTCATCCGGCTCAATATTGGGGTTCTTGTTGAAGGCAACTTTAAAACGCTTCCTATGACCCTTCGCTATTTCGCCCTCTATAATGTCTGCGGAGCTGATAAACGGGAACTTGCCACCGTCTTCCACGCTCTTATTCGACGTGTCAACTATCGTGCGGTTCGGATCTACCGAGCTCGCGCTCGACCTGGCTCTTTTTCGCGATGCATCGAGTGAGGAGTCACTAGCCTCATCACTCGAGCTATCATTCCCAAAATCTGGTGGCGGTGTGGAGGCCTTGCGCTTAAGTTGGCGTTTCGGAGGTTGAAGGCGATCTTTCTGCGGTGTGCCGGGTCCGGATGTTCTCGGTGAAGGCTGCGAGGGAGCCCTTGAAACTCTCGGCGACGGCTTAGGCGAAGGCTTCGAACCTTGTTTCTTGAGTATTTCAGAGGTTTGTTTGGCGACGTTCTTAACGGGGACAGTGGCGTTGACTTTGACGACCTTGTTCGCTTTGGACGGGGCAAAGCCGCCGAAAAGGCTCATGCCGACGATACTGTTTAACGATAGTGTGTGGCAGATGCCTGTAAAGGATGGTCGCGTGGTGTAAAAAGAGGGTTGCGGAATATTATGAGAGATGGCGTAGGGAATATGCGGGACAGGGATGCGGAGGGAACGTGTCGGGTGGAATGCAACGACCAGATCAAACGAGCAACGAGGATCCCAGCCGCGCCATCAGCCTTGCGCGCAGGTCCGTGCGGAAGTGCTTGCTTGTTGCCGAGACCCTGTCTCTCCCTTCTATTGCCCCTTTCGCCTCCTACCACAACAGCTGGCGCTGGTATACATGCGTGTGTTCGTCTTCAGGAGTGCGAGTTAGTATGCGGGATCATGGCTGTGGTGTAGAGGCAATACGACAGCCTCGAGCTCGCATTAACCCATGTTTACAGCGGCGTCATAATGCGCGAGAGTGACGTCGAAGGGACCATACATCCATGATGTGGGCTGATACAATGTCCACAAGCACGACACGGAGGTATAACATTTCTCTTCCTTTCCTGCAGCTTTGCTCTCCTCTTTCTCTTCATCCCGGCCTTTTCTCAGACCTGTAAACCACTTAACTTCTTGTGCCTTCCCGGACCACACATCTCCACTATAACAATGGACGCTCTCCCCGTCACCAACGACACCTTAGGCGCCCCCGAATCCGCCAAAAACAAGACCCTCGAAACCGGCGCCAGCCTGACCCAATCCTTCGGTCCTCTCAAGCGTCTCTGCGCCCATCTCAACGCCTTCCACGCCTACGCGCGTGAGCCCTCGCGCTGCGTCGAAGCGAACCACTACTGCGCGCACCTGAACGAGGACGTGCGGCAATGCATCCTGTACGACAGTCCCGAGCCGAATGCGCGGTTGATCGGCATCGAGTACATGATCAAGCCGCACCTGTACGAGGCGCTAGACCCGGAGGAGAGGAAGCTGTGGCATTCGCATGTGTTTGAGGTCAAGAGTGGGATGCTGATTATGCCTACGCCGGCCGCTGTGCCGGAGTCCGCGTGGGAGATACCTGAGAATAAGGAGATGGAAGAGGTGGTGCATCTTTACGGCAAGGTGTACCATCTGTGGCAGACGGACCGCGGTGATAAGCTACCCCTAGGCGAGCCGCAACTGATGACGAGCTACACGGCCAAAGATCAGTTTGAATTCGACAAGATGGTTGGAGATCGGGATCGCAGGTTTGGCACGGATTACAAGAGGAAGGCGGAGGTGAGGAGTTATATCGAGGAGCCGAAGATCCATGAGGATGCGGATGCGACTTGGAAGGGGAAGTTGCCGGAGAAGAAGTAGTAGGCGGTGAATGTGACAGGGTGGAAAATGATGTCTATGGAGTCTAAGAGACGTGCTTAACGAAACTGGAACGATGGGTTGCGGGAGTCGCAGGCTCTTCGATGAACGATGAATATCGGAGAAAACTCCGCTCTACTGTTTATTACGAGAAACTTTTCTAAACCCCTATAGTGAGGCAGTGACCCATCGACTCTTCACTACCTGTTCTATGCAGTCGTAGCAGTAGCGAGGGCAGCAGTGGGGCTGACACCGTTGCTACACGAGCACGCGCCACCAGAGATGCTGGTGACAGGTGGACCATTGGTGCACCAAGCACTGGTCGTCCAAGGAGCAGTTGTTGTCGCGCTCGGGCTACCGGTGATTGTCTCGGCTCTAACCAACACCGGGATGATAGCGCCAGTCACCAAGCTAAACTGGATATGACCCAGCACCCTCAGCAGGCTGGCGCCTTCACCAGAGTGCGTAGTGATAGAGATGACGTCGGCCGGATCCGTTGAAAAGACCTCGTCCAGCACCTTCTTGCTCCTGTAGTCCTGTGCGCTCGATGTCTCAGCCGTGATCCCGTTCCACAGCTCGTCGTACTCGGTGAGATCGGCGTCGATGTTGAAGGTGGGGAAGGTCTCGGAGATGTAGGTACGGTTGCTGCGGTGGTCACAGGTATGGGTGCTGATGCCTTCCCTGAAGAATTCCTTCACCGTCGGCACGAACGGGTAGACCTTCGGCAGCGTCAAGTTGCCAAAGGTGTAGTTCGCCGTCTGCAAACACCTGGTCAAAGGAGAGACGTAGTAGCTCTTTGGAGGCTGAATCTTCTCCGTCTCCATCTCAGAGGCCCAGAAGTTGTTCGCCTTGACGGCCTGCGCGATTCCGTCGGGTGTCAGCGCCGCATCTGCCCATCGCACAGTGCTGTTTCCTTCTAGCTCGGACCAATAGCAGTTCCAGGCTGGGGTCCCATAGTAAGTCTCAGCGGCGTTGTGGTAGCCGGTGCCGTGGCGGCCGATGAAGAGGAGTTTGTAGAGTACGTTGGAGGGGGCTTCTTGGTTGAGGGCGAAGAGTTGGCGCCCGAAGCGTTGCCATTGGGTGAGATTGGCACTGGTGGAGCTGCAGTCGGTGCTGTAGGTTTGGTTGATCAGGCCGAAGTTGGTGGCAGTGTAGTCGAAGGTCGAGGCATTGGTTGTGTTCAGGTCTTGAAGGAAGTAACCCTCAACAGTCGAGTACTTGATGTACTCCGCGCCGTTGTCCATCGTGAGGCCGGAGGCGGTGGGGTTCGCGGTCGCGGCAGTCGGGATAGAGTAGGTAGTGGTGGTCGCGCCGGTGTAGGTTGCGGCTATGTTGGAGGAGATAGATGATGTGGAGGCGTGGGTGGTAGAGGTGGAATGAGAAGTAGAGTGCGACGTAGAGGTGGAGTGTTGCTTGTTCCCCTGCGCTGGTTGAGGATGCCACTTGTTGGCTTCCTCATGATGTCTCCATCCAGCCTCGGAGAAGGAAGCAAGAGAAATCAGAGCAAGGGCTCCAGCGGTGAAAGTAGACGCAACCATGATTACGAGGAAGAAGAGTCTATGGCGAAGGCAACGACGAACTGAAGCAGGAAAAGGCATGTACTTATCCTCCGCGGCTGCATTGGCATACCGCTGCGCATTATGAACACGTGGGTGAAGACGGCGGAATTGTCTCGGTATCTGTCCAGACAAGTCGCGTGGGTTCCTGCAGCGCGCGAGATGATGGGTACTGTATGCAGCAGTACAAGGGTGGATGACATGGCGGAGTTCACCTTGCGGGTAAGTTGGCGGGCGAGCTTCTTGACCAATCAAACCGAAACGTGAGCTCGCCACGTGTTGCTGTACCGGAGAACCAACCCTTCCAAGTTGACAAGCAACTTCCACTCCACTCTTGACGAGAAACACTATCCACATAGGCTTGGGTTGATCATCTTCACATTCGATCCGACAGTTTGAAGCGATGCTGTGGAGCATACGCTTCGCCGGAGCACAGCCAGTACAACATCGCCGAGACTCGCCGACCACTGGACAACACGAAAAGAGGATGAAAGATACCAGACAGCGGCTTGATAAAATGTTAGATTAAGTAAAGCTCAAGTCAATGTCAAAATGCATTTTTGGGTATCACAGAAGTCCGGGCCCCCTTCCTGTGAAGTAGAGTTGGCACAACAGACACCGTCTCGTATCGCCTTCCCCAGTTTGATCTCGCATACGCAACACATAAGAAAATGCAGCGGGAGAAATGTCCCAGACTGTTCCCCACTGCTCAATAGTAGCGCTCGCGTGAGTCTCTCCGTCGCCCACCACCAATGGGCTCCATCCTTCTCCGCTCATCCCGCCTGCCCTGCTCAATTCCATCCAGACGCACCTGCTCTAGTGCCTCACGGATAACAGCCTCTTCATCCCCGAGCCTCCCACCGTATCCATCCTCGCGACGTCCTGGAAGGGCTCGCGGCGTTCGGTCGAACGAAAAACGATGTTGATGCAACTCCGGTCTGGCCGGCTTGTAGTCAATGGGGAGACGACGCTCTGGGTACCCACGGTCCTCCTCGCGACGTCCTCTCCTATACGGGCGGATATCGACACGACCGTCACTATATCCGCCGCGGTCACTATAACCGTAGCCAGAGCCGCTAGGCTTGCGATGATGTCTGTAGGCAGGGTCTTCACGACGTCGGCCGAAAGAGCCATCGCGGCGGCCTCTGTCACCGCCACGGTCGCGGTGAAGCTTAGCGTGGCGAAGCCTCGGGGAACTCGAGTAGTCCGTTGGATCTGTCTCCGCGTCGGTAAAGTCGGAGAGATCGTCACGGCTGTAATCGCTGGAGAAGGAATCGTCGTCATGAATGTCCCGCCATTCGTCAACCTTGTTGCGTACGTCTGTCTTATACTGTTTGCCACGACGGGGATCAGGTGAATTACGACGCTTCCCTTGACTCATTCCCTTGCCCCCTCCGTTGCCGCCATTTGGTGGGAACGGCAAATCGTCGTGAGGCATGTTCCCTTTGGCGTTGCCACCCTTGCCCCCTTTCCTTGGGTTGGGCCCGTTCCCAACGTCGACAAACCCTTGATCAAAAGGTACATCAACAAATTGGTCGAATGGGTTCGGCTGCTGCTTCGGAATTTTAACTTTGGGTTGCTTTGGCGGAGGCATGCCGAAGTTCGGTGGCGGTGCAAATGGCTCAGGAAACTGAGCAACATTGGCGGCCTTGTTCTTCTTCGGAGCGGGTTGCTGGAATCCTTGAGGCGGTAGACCGCCAGCCATTACTGGATCGAAAATCGGATCGAAGAAGGGTCCTTGTTGAGGGGGGAAGCCCTGTCCCTGTGGTGGTGGCATTGGTCCTGGCCCCGGAGCAAATGGCATGTTGTTGATATCATTGGGTGGGGGGCCCACGTTCACAACCCCGGGTGGAAGCGGTTGACCTTTATCCTTCGACTTTCCAGATTTGGCATTTCCCTTGAGAAGTATAGGACAATCGAGGTCCACAATGGTTACGCCGCCTTCATTGCGTACTAGCTGCAGCTTGGGCCTGCTTTGGCCAGAAGGCGCTTTCGTATTATACTTGTCTTGTCTTCTGAGAATGACATGTACTAAGTGTTCTGTGATGCGTACCATGCCTGTCCGCCGCATTTCCGTGCGTCCAGACTCGAAGCTTCTAACATCGGCTAATGACCATTCCGCGTTGGGGTTCGTCTCTAAGAATCTCTGGTCCATTAAAACGCGGTCAATTTGCGCCCGCTGGTCGTCTGTCAGACTACTGGGCATCTTGAAGGTTGCGTTCCTCTCGAGCTTGGCTGATCGCTCCTTGACTCGTCGCTGCGACATCAGCTCCTTTTCGACACGGGCCCAGCTAGGTCTTTGGCGATCATTTTCAGGCGGAGCTTTGCGCAAGACATAGCCCTCATATGAGGTCGGAATAGGACTGCTAAGACTGCTAACAACAACTTTCGGGGCCTTCACTTTTGGACCAGCGTTTTGGAACATTGGCGCTTGTTGCATCGGTATACCAGGATCGACAAAGATGGGTTGCGGCTGACCGCCGAAGTCATTTATTGGGCCACCATTGAACGGCGGTAAGTCCATTGGCTGGAAATGCATCGGCGGAGGAGGTGGTGGCATCGCCATGGTATCGCACGTTCAGCTCTGCGCAGTATTGGCAGCTGTTAGTGCGTGAAAAGTACCGTAAGCGACAAGAGAAAGATGCGCGGGACCAGCCTGCGCGGAATAGGAAGCTAGCTTGGCGGGGTAACAACACGTAGGTATGCGTCTCGTAAAAGCAGAAAAGAAGGAGTAAAGGAACTCGAGTCGGGTGGGTGGTGTGCAAGAGTCCAAGATATAGAGTCTGGCACCCCTCCATCAGGTTGTTGTGGTCCCTGCCTTGTTATCGTGACTCCGCCCCGTTTTCGACAACTTCAAGAATCCGGTGAGTGTCGGACAGGCAGACATGTCATTCGCCAATAAGACACACATCGTTTTGCGCATTCGTGTCCGATTGACCAGATGCATGCGGCATGCAGGATGGTGAAGCTTAGCCAAGGCATTCCAGGCATCCATGAGACGCCACACAAGGATGCTGGGGAGAGGTACCTCAAGTACATATGTACCCTTCCACTTTGTGCGACGCGTCTCTATAATCAAAGACAGTGACCATGAGGAGAGACATACCTTTGTTTTCACCATCGCCATTCATGCTTACCGCCTTTTTGTAGATCAATTGTTGCTTCATGTGTTCGGCGCTTGGAGCGGCGGCGGGCCGCTACAGCCCAATTGATTCGGCAGCGGCTATATTGTTGCAGCGTCAGTTGTATGAGAGTGACTGCTTGATCAGACCGGTTAATAATAGCCAGGTGTGGGCGATAAGACCCAGCTACAGATCGCCTGCTGTCCAGACTGTGTTCGAACTGCGAACAGCATGAGGAATGCGGATAGGCTCGGCTTGAGAAAAGGCGAACGGGGCGTAAGGTAGGGTCAGCAGAGCACTGCCCCCAGCATACAGCTTCAGGTCATGCAAGCGATCCGGAGGGGACCTTTCAATACGACTCTCCTAAGAATGATCGAAAGAGCGTGCCATCTGTTTATATGCCTCTTCTTCGCCGTCTTCTGCCAATGCGGCCAGGTTATCAAGCGCCTATGCAGGCCATGCTGTATACCATTGATTGATGCACTTCACCGCTGCCGCAGCAGGTGCTTCGAGATTTGGTGTAGAGATGCCATACGGTGCGGCATGAGAGCGGCGAGTACGGAGGTACCGACGGTTGGATTCCTATACGCCATCTCGTGCATGGGCATGTCGCATCGACTCGCAGCAACGATGCGCTGGCACCGCTCGAGGGCAGTCGCCCGTGCCATTACCCGCCGATTTGCTGCATGCCCCAGCAAAAGCGAGGCGGACGATGCAGAGGGGACGTTGGGCAGCAACGATAGCGCGGAAAGCGACGCGGAAGGCCGCCCGATTTGAGGGCAAGAGCTCCAAGCTGTTCCCCGATGCCTGACGCCAAGGAAAAAGGCAAACACATAGTTGATTCACATACACATGACCTTGATCTACCACGGCCGCATGAATGCGCTATGAAACAGACTGCAGCGGAGGCATCTCCTTTTGTCAAGTGAGTACGGCCTCTCTCTACGACAGAGTGTACCGAGTCAAGGTCACACCTCAATACGCCCGCCAGTCACAACGTGATAATACAATGGTAGGTATTAACCAGGAATGTCATCCACGCCCCTCGCCCAACCAGAAGATCTCTGGTCAGGACAAAGCGAGAAGCGAAAGATCCGAGCCAAATTGGATTGAAGGGTCCTTGACTTGGGAGTTGTTACTATTGCTTCTTTGTCCACACTCGTTCATCCTGGATGGTTGGAGATGACGGGCTCTAGCATAATGAAGAAGCGTGCGTGCGTGCATGCATGTACGTAGAAGGGGCACGATAGACGAGCCAATACGATCGAACAGGCCAAGATCTCAAGCACTGCCTTTATGCTTCGATCCTTGACCAGACTGGCGTATGGCAGCAAAAAAGAACACTGCTCGTGTATGGATTGTGTGTGTTGTGAAAAGATGTTTGAAGATTTAAGTAATAAAGATCTCTACGCTAAGGGCCCGTGCTCCAAGTTGACCGTACAAACCGTGCAAACACTTCCGTCATGAAGCATATACATGTACCATTCACGTCTCGCGACACCACTCCGAATGCGCCAGCATGTCTAAGTAGCGCTCCAGCGCGCTGTCAAACTCACAAGTCATGGTCATTACTCCCGCACGCACAAGATATACTCCGAATCACACTAACGCACGACACAGCCGCCCAAGCGCGCCCGCGCCCCTCCAGCAGCACCCAGCGGCCCCGCCAAACCGCCCAAAAAGCGCGCCTCCAAGCTCGCCAAAGAGAACGACATAACCGCAGAACAAGAAGCCGAGATCCGCGAAGCCTTCCTCCTCTTTGCGCTCGAGTCGCCCTCGCACGACGAAAAGGAAGGCGTGATCCGACGCCAGGATGTCCGTCGCTGTTTAATCGCGCTGAACACGCCTCCCACCTCTCCGGCCGAGTTGGCGGAGATCCTGAGTACGTTGGATCCGGACGAGAGCGGGGTGGTGCCTTACTCTCTGTTCGTGGCGATTGCGGCGCTCAAGTTGCATGCGAGACACAGTGATCCGGATGGGGATGCGGAGGAGGTGGAGAGGGCGTTTCAGTTGTTTGCGAGGGGTAGGGAGATGATTACGTTGGAGAGGTTGAGACAGGTGGCGAAGGAGTTGAGAGAGGATGTGGCTGAGGGGACTTTGAGGGATATGATTAGGGAGGCGAATGGAGGAGGAAATGTGGCGGGTGGTGTGGGGAGAGAGGAGTTTGAGGGGGTAATGAGGAGGGCAGGCGTCTTTGGTTGAGTTTTGGGTTAGAAGAGGTGGGACTGGAGTTATGGCGTTCATGACGAATACGGAATTGGTAGGCGGTATGTGGGTGGCGTGTTAGCAGGAAAGATATACCCCAGAGATAGGCGGGAACAGCATGGAACGAAAAGCCAGGCAATCCGGTGGAAAGAAGATTCATAATGTTACATGACCTACTTACTCCTCACGCTATTATAATAGCAAAGCGCCGTTGCAATGCACGCAAATCTTCGCATCCAGCCAAAAGGAGCCATCGTATACTAAAGCTTAACCCCTCATTCGCCCAGCACACTCTCCACCTCCTCATCCTCCGGCTGCTGCGCGACATGGATCTCTTCTTCTTCATCGGGCTCATCCTCTCCATCTTCAATCTCATACATTACCTCGTCTTCCTCTTCACTCTCGTCCTCTTCTACAATCTCCCTACTCTTCGCAGCGGGCTTGCCCTTCTTCGCCGTCTGCCAATTCGTGGCAGGCTGCTTTTCCCTCTTCGGCCTCGCCTTCGCCCTTCCGTGGTCCAAGTGCGCAACCACCTCCTTGAAGTTGACGCCCAGCCTCGCCCTATTCCTTTCCAACCTCTTCTCCACCCTCTGCCTCCCCACCATATCTCCCAGGCACGCCAGCACCAGTTTGCCTGCTAGCTCACACAGCCGCTGCTCTGCGATCAAGCTACGCTGCATCTTATTCGCGCGTCGCATCTGCGATGACTGCGTTTCATTGCCATCTTCATCGAACTCCTCTCCCTCATCCTCATCGGCGTCATCTTCGGCCTCAGGATCGGCGTCCATGGGATCAGCGTCCACGTCTTCGTCCTCAGTGGCAGCTTCCAGAACTTTCCCGCTCGCTTTGGCGAAGGCGTTCTCTGCGGCGCCGTAGACGCGGAGGATGCGATTGAGCGTCTTGGGGTCAATGTCTTGCGCGACGCTCTCTAGGTCTTCCTTACTCTGCGTCGATTGCGCGGAGGGCTTGATCTGGCGCACTGTGGACAGCAGCATGTTCGTGTCCAGCAAGAGTCCGGCGACTTCAATACTTATGTCTTCTTTGGGATCGCGGCCGGTGAGGACTGCGGTGAGGGACTTTGTGAAGGCCTCGCTGTGTTCCCGTAGGGTGTTGATGGATGTTGATGAGGTGTTGGTGGCGGAGGACTCTAGTGAACTCTTGAGGGAAGTCACGAGCCACATGAAGTAGAATCGCATGGTGCGAGCGGCGTGGATTGCAAGACTGTCTTCTAGGAGGGCGTCTTCTGGATCTTCTGGGGTGGAGCCGTAGGGTACAGCCTGCTGGATGAGAGCGATTAAGCTCTCCAAAGGTGATGCGCCCTGTCTGGCTTGGCTCTTACGGGAACCACTGCTTTGTACTGGAGATTCCAAGTAGCTGATCGGGTTCGTGATGCTGGCCAACCGCTCCATCCTCAATACGGTCTTGACCATGGCATCAAGCACCTTGGAGGGAAGGGTCGTCCGCACGTTAAGACTCTTGCCCTTCGTAAGCGCATCAAAAGACCCCATAGTATCATCCCAAAGCGCTTCGATCTTTTCGTCTGTAACCTCTCCTAGCTCTGCAAAACTCTTTGCGCTCAACAACGCACGGCTTGCCTCGGCAAGCACGTCCTCGCTGCCATGCGTAAGAAACTGCTTGTTGATATCGTCTAGCAGAGACGCGTAGGTTGCAGAGTCTTGGCGGTACTCTTGGAAAGCCTCGAGATTGACAACCCTCTCTAGGCGAAGAACGGTTGTTGCAGTCTGAGGCGACTCGCCGAACTTCTTCAGTAAACGTGGTAGCAGGCTCACGAGGTGGCGTGCTGCTTCCTCAGATTCTTCCGCAAGCTCTTCACGCTGCTTCTTGGTCTTCCTGCCCTTCTTGTCCGAGCCTGCTTCAATCAATTGAGTAATGGTCCCTTTGACAGAAGAGTTGAGGACCTCCAGCAAAATCACCTCCTCCTTCTCGCTCAGCCGAAGTTGCTCCTTTAATTGCGCTTCTGTCCCCGCGTCCGCACCATCCTGGCCGTCCGTTGAAGTGTCGTAAAGCAAGTAGCCCGCCAATGCCTCCCACTGGCGTATTTCAGGTATCTGATTGTACAGGGTCTCCGCAGCGATGGCGAACCGAGATTCAGCAACTTCGGTATTGAGATGGTAGATGTCAGTGCCAACTCCCCTTTCGACATGCCTCATCGGTTCTGCATCCTCGGAATCATAAGACTCCAGCCCCTCTGCCAGACACTTGAACTTGATCCACTCTGGACGAGGATTGTCGAACCCTGCACCTTCCTCGCTAGGTAGGATCTCGTCCACATTTTCCTGACCACCAAGCTCTTCGATTTTCGCGTCATACGCCTCGTTGATACTCTCAGCGAAGAAACCTACGACAGCCTTGCGGACACGCTGTTCGGCATCGAAGATCAAGCGGCCGATTGCGTCAATATCATCGGGCTCGAGGAAGCCTCCCTCGCGAAGAAGATCAAGCAGCTCAACTGTAGCAGCGCGCACGCTAGCTTCGTGATCCTTGGTTGCCATCTCCACAAGGCGTGCCCTGAAGCGCTCCGTAAAGGTCTTGAGGCCGCCCAACTTATCTTTGTCCTTGTAGAACCTTGTAAGCTGCTTGACAACCTCGTGCCTTGCCGGAGCATAAGTGTCTGACAACACCCATCCAAGGTATCGCAGATGCGAACCGTCAAAGAACACGTCAGGATAAGTCATGATCCAATCACCTAGAGCTTGCGCGCAATCCACGCGTATCCTTGGGTCCACATCTCGGTACCTGTGGATGTAAATGGTGTCGAACCAGTCTTTGACGAGGTTGTCCAGCTTCTCTTGCAGTTGCTTGGAATCCTTTGCCTGCTTCTGCAGCTCACTAACCCGGGCTTTGTTCACCCTTGACTTCTTGCGCTCGCTTTCGCTGTGACGCAGCGCCTTTGCGGAGTCATTTACAAGGTCTCTCCCAATCTCGCACAGCGCAGTAATGACTGCTAGTGACACCACCGTCGCCGTGTGCCGGAAGGGCCTATTCTGGGCGGCAGACATAGAGCTCAACCATACTTCGATGTTTTCAATCAACTCAACATTCTCAAATAAAACACCGCCGGCGTAGATGGTTTTGATCAGCGTGTAGAAAAAGCCAGTAATTGAGGCCTTGAATGCTGCTGTGCCTTTGCCTTTTGCGATGATTGGGTACTCCGTGATGTTTTGCTATTTCACTGTCAGTAGGGCACGCCCACGGCTAATGCTGTACTCACAGCCTGGTATTCATCTTGCAGGTCGCTGAGCTTGTTCGTGCAGCCATCCACATCTTCGATATCGTGATCAGTGACCTTGGCATCGCAGCCGGCGCATTTGAGCACAAAGTTTATGAGCTCGGATACAGCGCGTGCCTGGTGATCTCCCTCCTCTTCGTCAAATTCTTCGAAATCTTGTAGCCACTGCTTCGCAACGTCCTCCAGAGTGTTTCCGCTAGCAAAGACCTCAGCTGCTGCTCGTCAGTAATGCATTCCCAAAGCCCTTGTGTTTGCGCCAACGCACCGTATAATCCGCCAGCCTCTTCCGCCGCCGCACTGTCAAGAGCTTTGGCCCTTTTCGGTGCGCGCTTCTTTCCCTGTCCAGTGCGTATCGCCAAATTCGTAGCGGTGCCATTAGACTTGGGCTTCTTCGCCGCCGGCTTCTTGGGTGCCGCACTTTTCGCCTTCCGTTCTCTTGCACGCTTCTCTCTCATTTCCTCCTCATCTGGTTCGTCTTCACTAGACTCCTCTTCTTCCTGTGATACTTCATCTTCAACTTCCTCGTCGTCCGCATGATCGCGCTTGCGCTTGGCTCCATTTGGGCTGGATGCGTAAACATCTGGCTTGCGCGAAACGCGTCCGGAGCGGCGCTTGTTGGTAGTTGAAGTCGCGTCGTCTGGCGCTTCGGATAGCGGTGACGAAGACATTGTGTGTCCCGATGTGTGGTGCTAATAATCGGTCATGCGGTGGTCGGAGGGTGATGCGATGACGCGCAACAAGCTGGACGCGTCAAAATGTGAAGACAGAGGAAGGCAATGTTTTGCTATCACAGCATGCCCTTGTGCACTCCAGCGATCGGTAAGTGGAATCGAGAAGGCGGCACGCGTCGTTGTAAGGCGATTATATGTTTAGAGGGACTGCGGCGAACGCGTTGCGGGTAACTTATGAGGCATCAACCCCACGCGCATCTCAAAGCGCGCCCTCTGCACGGACCGCTTACCGATTGCGCATTCATGACCGCTTTGGTCACTGCCATTCACATGTACATGTACTTACATGTAGATTTGCAGCGACTAGCTGTTGGTATCCTATTGGCTATATGAGAGAGAACGTTATTCGATGCATCGGATCCGACGACTGATGCATGGTTTTTGACACAAGCACGTTAAGTCACAGACGCAAAAGTCCATGTCCATTCTGTATCTGTCTAGACTTGAAGAAAACCACTGTATTGCTTAGAAGGTATAGAACTATAATCCACAAACCGCTTTCCCGAAACGCCTGTGCTATACTTAGGGAGAGGAAGACGATTTGACTGATGAACCAATCAATATTCCTCAGTGTCTCCCACTACCAACGACCGTGCCAGTCTCCTGATCGTTGTCCCTCACCTGCCCCATCTCCACAACCCGGTTCCGCCTGCTCCCACTGAACCACCCGCCGCCAGTCTTCTTTTGCGCAGGCTGCGGTCTCTGGACACGGTCCGCAGCCCCATCCTGCTGCGACCGGACGAAAGCTCTACGCTCGTCCTCCTCGTCGCTGAAATCCTCATAGACTGTGGCAGGAGCGTCGGGATATCCATTCGCCTTACGTCTGGCTTTCTCCTCGTTCTTAGCACTGTCCGGCTTGTATACTGCATCCAATCTCTTCTCCAACAGCCGCACATTCCTCGTGTTTGCCTTGAACGCCGCATCCGCTAAGTCTCCCAACAGTGGCACGAAGCCGACCACCAAGTCGATGATTACATTCATGTACATCTGGCTCTGGGTCGAGGAACCCAGTCCACAGCTAATCTTGGCGCACTGCTTCACGAGCAGTAGTGCCAGGAAGGCATCGAGCAGATCGCCAAATCCAGGAATTAGGCCAAGTAGTGCCGACCAGCCGAATCGGATTCCGAAGAGATCGAAAAGTGCCATGTCGAGACTATATGAGCGCTTCCGCATTTTGGCGAGGATTATTGCGTCGTTTTCGGGGATGTAGGCTGGAATTTGCTTCTTTACTTTCTTCGTCTTGCCTGGGCGTTTGGGGTCTGGAATCATAGCGAAGTAGGGGTCCTACGGTTTATGTCAATATCTGTGCAAGGCGGATTGTGCTATTGATATGGATGAGATCGTACAGTATCGCCTCCGACCTTCTTCTTCTGGTACTGCTTCATCTGCTTCTTGAGCAGCGTGTTTGCTGCGAGCTTTCCCAGTGCGGCGGTCATGATGGGCGGATTGGATGTTGCGATGGTTAAGGTAGGTATCGGATGATGCTTGGAAAGCTGATGTGTGGTGGTGAGGCCTGATTATATGGCTACCTTACGCAGGGTCTTGGTTGGAATGCGACAATGTCGTCAATTGGCTTGTAGCGCTTGTCTCAAGGAACCTGAAACGCCGTCTCAGAGTACGCGCGCTTCCTATCAATAGCAGGTGCTGGTCCGGATATAGATGAAACTGCCGCAGTAGAGTGTGTGGGTTTGTAAAGGGAGGCAGTAACTAGGGGAGGAAGAATATAGGAAGAATATATGCGCTGGCGGTGGTTTCCCTGTTTCGTTGGCATGTCATCGATCGTGGCTAAGGCGATATCTGAATCTATACATTTGCACCGCCACACCCCAGACACGTCACTGCGCGTTGCGAGCCGTTCCCATGCGCCACAGCTTCCCGGCTGGTCCCGCAGTGGACGCGACTTGGGAGCTCAGCTTGCGCAGCTCGTACGCCCAGACCGCAGGGGATTTTGAGAATCGCCCATACAATGCTCTTGGGTGACCCCTGATCTGCTTGGAAATTATCAAAATCGGAAGAACACCCTAGAAGAAGTTGCACTGCCCGCGGGCCAGAAGAGACACGGCCAGAATGCGGAGATGGTTTCAGCTGCTCGGCTTACTGCTGGTGCAGTTGCTCGTAGTCAAGGCTGCAGAGACTAAGATAGTATGTGATTTGATCGAGAATAGGTGGCCGAATGTTCTAACAAATTCCACAGGATGAGAAGACCAACACGCAACAATGTTCGGGCATGTACAGCCGCAAGAGCTGGGGAGGCAGCGTGGACCCCTTCATCCTCACCACATTCATTAAGCCGAACGATATCGCTGAGGGTCAAGACCCGATTGTCAGCTTGGTGATATTTGAATGGAGAGATAAGAAATACGTGGGCAAGGAGACGTACAATGACATGGGGGTCAGTGGTATCTAAGAATACGTTGGCAAAGAATAAGGCTGACATCCTCTCCCCACAGAGAGCATACATTTGCGATCCCGGAAATGTAGAAGCGAAGCTCTGTAACACGACCGATGAGGGCTCCTTCATCCTCTCCGACGACTCCGACCAGTCGCGTGTACAAGTTGTGTCCCAGGCTATCCACCTCAAGGACCCAATTCCAATCAACTACCCCATCCGCAGCACGGGCTACTACTGCGTCGGCACGTTCGGCTACAGCACCGACGAATACACTGCCGTCGTCGAGTTCCGCAATGCATATGGCGAGCTTCCAGCCGCGCAAATCGCCAAGTTGCCGTTCTACGGTGCTCTTACTCTCGTCTACGCTCTCATGAGCGCGGCCTGGGGCTTTCTTTACTTCCAGAATCGCCGCGACATACTTCCAGTGCAGAACTACATCACAGCAATCCTTGTTTTCCTCGTCGTTGAGATCTTCATGACATGGCTCTTCTACGACTTCCAGAACCGTCATGGGCTGAACGCCGGCGCCAAGGCTCTGCTGATCGTAGTCAGTATTCTTAGTGCAGGCAGGAACAGCTTTAGCTTTTTCCTGTTGCTCATCGTCTGTATGGGCTACGGCGTCGTCAAGCCAAGTTTGGGCCGGACTATGATCTGGGTTCGTGGACTCGCAATCACGCACTTCGTCTTCGGCGTCATCTACGCCGTGGCATCGCTCTCCGTGACCCCAGAGTCTGCTGGCCCACTGGTACTTCTGGTCGTCCTGCCGCTTGCTGCCACCCTGACAGCATTCTACATCTGGACCCTGAACAGCCTGAATGCGACAATGAAGGATCTGATGGAGCGCAAGCAAACGATCAAGGCAGGCATGTATCGCAAGCTTTGGTGGTGCATCCTGGTGTCCATCATAGTTATTTTCGTTTTCTTCTTCGTCAACAGCTGGACCTTTGCTGGCCAGAGTGATGCGGATTTCGTGCCTAACCATTGGTCAACAAGGTGGTTCATCTTAGATGGATGGCTCAACCTGGTATATTTGGCTGATGTCGCGTTTGTGGCATGGTTGTGGAGGCCGACAGCGAACAACCGCAGGTTTGCCATGAGTGATGAGGTAAGTGTAACTGTCCTCATGAGTGGCAAAATAAACTGACGTGCTGCAGATTGCCCAAGACGACGAAGGCTTCGAGATTGCATCCGTCCGGAATTCCTTCGATCTTGATGATGATGAATTCGGTGAGAATCAGCGCCCGAACGAGCCGCCAGCATACGACGCGCCAAGGAGAAGCAACCGCGATGCTAGTCCCTTGCCCGCGCCTGTACCGCAGAAACCGACACCGCTGCCTAGAGAGTCTTTAGACGGGGAGACTATGTTCGCAGTCGGCGATGATGCCGACAGGTGGAGCGAGAGTGGAGACGAAGAAGAGAGGAAGGGATTGAACGCGAAAAGCGATTAAAGGGAACCTGGAAGGCTAGGCTGGATAGTTTGCGGCAATGTAGTCTTCGACTCACAAAATTCAGTGTATCTATATGCTGCAGTAGCGATTTTGAGTCCATACCAATTATAATTGTTTAGCAAGCTTTCATTGAAGCCACAGCATCTAAGCTCTATGTTGAAGAGTTTCCTGCCCCGACATGGTAATGAATCTGTAAAGCAATCAGACGCCAGACTCCTCGCTAGACATCTTGTTGAAGACCAGCGCGCCTGTTGAACCTCCCAATGCTTCCCAAGAGCTCTGTCGTTGAATGACATGCTCACTGTTGAACCAGCCAGCCCTCGCTGGAAGGCAAATCCGAAGCCATACCCTACATGTATACAGACCGTAGACCTCCAAGCGCACTGTTGACAGACGAGATAAATGGCGCAGCATGTTGACATATTGCGCCCGTCTCTGAACTCATACCGGCCAAGCTTACTTGTCGATTGCCTTCTCAGCCCCGTAACCACCCTTTCCTTCCAAATTCTGATAGGTCTTCCCCTCGCCACTCTGCCCGTTCCTAGGACCGCGTTCCCTCAAATCCTCTCTCAACCAGCCCAAAACCAGTTGGCCCAGCCTCGAATTACCAGTCGCACCACCAGTAGTCTCCGGAACCTCGAACTCGTCCAGCGCGCCCCACTTCCTCACCTTGCCCAGACTCATATGCACCAAATGGGTGGGCCAATCCGCCAAATTGTCCAGGATATGCGTCGCATACACAATCGTGCAGGCACGCGACTGCGTCTCCCGCTTCAGAAACTCGAGGAAGTTGTGCCGAGACAACAGATCCAGATCGACGGTGATCTCATCGAGCAACAGCACAGTCCACGGCCGCAACAGGCCCATACACAGCTGCACGCGGCGGCGCTCGCCGTCGCTCACCGCGTGCAGCCGCCACTTCAGATCGACGTCGAGAATCTGGACCAGTTCGTCTCTGCGGTCGGGATAGGCGTCGCCGCCGACTGAGGCGAGAAGGGTGGGCACGTCGATATCGGAACGCACGATTGGGTTCAGCACCCATTCAAGACCGAGGTAGGTTACGCCTTCCAGGCCTTCGACGAAGGGATCGATGCCGCCGATGCTGACGGTGGAGCTCGGCGCCATGCGCTTGCCGCTGAGGAGGCGGAGGAGGGTCGTTTTGCCTGCGCCGTTTGCTGGAGTTTTTTGTCAGTATTTGGGGGTTCAGATTTGAGGATTCATGAACATACCGCCAATGAGGAGCGTTCGGCTGCCTGGTGGGAGGTCGAGTGTGACATGTTGGAGTCCGCTGCTACCGTCTGGGAAAGCGAAGGTGAGGTTTTTAGTTGCGATCGAGGGAGCCAGCTTGCCATTGGCAGCAGACGGTTCGGCCATTGTGAACTGAGACGTGAAAATTATCTATAAAATTTCAAGGCAACTGTTCCTGTTGTATTCGAAGCAATTGACAATATAGATAATGTAGTCGTCATTAGTGCCATCGTATGAGAGCGAATTGGCTCACTCCACACTGGGCCCATGGTCCGCGCCACGCGACGCTAGAATCTACCGTTCCGAGCCAAAAGAATCTAAAACCGCCAACGAGACATCGAGTATTTGATGTTTGGTTCCTTTGCAAGAATGCAATGAGTAGATGTTTAGGAGCATCATCAGGTGTCAGACGAGGAGGATGTCAACCACGCCGTCGCGGTTGCCGCTGATTGCAATCGTCGGCGCCACAGGGACTGGTAAATCTGAGGTACATCAAAAGACCGTCCGGTCCTCATCACCCTTTCATTAAGAAGATATGTAATCGTACGAATCACCAACAGAGACTGATCACATATGCTACATAGCTAGCGGTAGAAATCGCCCTCAAACACAATGGCGAGATCATCAACGGCGACGCCATGCAACTATACCAAGGCCTCCCCATCATCACCAACAAGATCCCCACCTCCGAGCGCAAAGGGATTCCTCACCACCTCCTCGGCTGCATCACTCTCTCCGAACCCACCTGGACCGTAGCCAACTTCGTGTCCTCCGCCCTCGCCAAAATCGCCGAAATCCGGTCTCGAGGACGCCTCCCGATTCTCGTCGGTGGCACGCACTACTACACCCAAAGCCTCCTGTTCAATGAATCCCTGACCCAAAAGGAAGAAAACGACGGCGACGCAGCGGACCCCTCTGCTGCAACTACAGGTACCCTCTCGACCGAGGAGCTGGAGGCCAAATGGCCCATCCTCTCCGCCCCCAGCGAGGAAATGCTCGCCAAGCTCTACGAAGTCGACCCCGTGATGGCGAACCGCTGGCACCCGAAAGATCACCGCAAGATCCGGCGCAGTCTGGAGATCTACCTCCAAACTGGCCGTCCGGCTTCCGAGATCTACGACGAGCAGCGCCAGCTCCGCAATCCTCTCAATCTCGGCGACGCTAGTAAGGACGGGGCTGAGCGGAGCGGTGAGGGCGAGGGTGCAGACGCGGGCGCTTTGCGGACGAGGACTCTGGTCCTCTGGGTGCACGCCCAAAACAACGCTCTCAACACGCGCCTCGACGCCCGCATCGACAGGATGCTGGCCGCGGGTTTGCTCTCAGAAGTCGAGACGCTAGCCTCCTACGCCGACGTCCTAACCAGTCAAGGCGAGCCGCCCGACCAGAGCCGTGGCATCTGGGTCGCGATCGGATACAAAGAGTTCCTGACCTACCGATCTGCTCTGCAAGAAGAAGAGGGGAAGTGGAACTCGAAGCAGCTGGAGACGCTTCGGGCTGCCGCGGTCGAGAGGACGCAGATTGCGACGCGTCAGTATGCGAAGAGGCAGGTTAGGTGGATCAGGATCAAACTTGCCCAAGCGCTGGCTGCGGCGGGGGCGAAGAATAACTTCTACTTGCTCGACAGCACGGATCCAGGTCAATGGCATCACCGCGTTGCGGCACGAGGGGTCGACCTGGTTTCATTGTTTGTGGCTGAGGAGGCGATGCCGGAGCCGGAGTCGCTGTCTGCGTTGGCCGCGGAGTCGTTGAGGGGGGATGGTGATGCGGTGAATAGTGCGAATGGTGGGTTCAGGCAGCATTGTGAGGTTTGCGATATCACGGCTGTGAGGGAGCTGGATTGGCTGCTGCATGTGAGGAGCAAGAAGCATAAGAAATTGGTTAGTAAGAAGAGAAATCCCGGGTGGAGGCCTGGTATGGGACCGTTGAGGGAAAAGGACGATGTCCGGGTAGGGAAGGTTAAGCAAACGGTGGAAGGAGGGCAAGAGACGAAACAGGCCGACTCAGAGCCTTGAGCCTTGAGCCTTGAGCCCGGCCTTCAAGGTCTGGACCTGGCCGGTCCTGATATACCAGGAAGCGACTGCTATCCATCTAACTAAGTCACTATATTCACTACAGATTCATCAAGCGGTTCGAAGGGCCGGACATATACCCACACGATGAAGGAAAAGCACAATCAATTCGAATACAAACGGTGGACATGAACAAGCCTCCTACTCTCCTCTCTTATCCAGGGAGCACTCACTCCAACCCCTCCGCCAACCCCGCCAGAAACTCCGCCAAACCATAGGCTCCCGGATCAGGCACATTCTCCCAGCCCTCGCCACCCACATAAACCGTCCGTCCCAAACTCGCCTTCATCCCCTTCGTCCTCGCCGCGCCCTCCTCCGCTTTCTTCGCCGCAGCTTGCACACCCCCACTTCCAAGCTCATCCACAAAAGGCGCCAGCGCATCCACCAACGTCCTATCCCCAGGCTTCGCAGGCGTATACTTTCCCATTGCTTCCAACGCCTGTTTTGCCGCTTGCGCCCAGACCTTGCTATCCACCGGCGTTTCCGAAGATTGGGCCTGGGACCGCAGACCCCAGGCCAGCGCGTTGAGGTAGATGGCATAGAGCGCACCGGAGGTGCCGTCCATGGCTGTCTCGACGACAGAGATAATAGCGTCGAGGAATTGGGCTGCGTCTGAGGAAGGGGTTTTCGAGGAGAGCAGGGAGAGGATGGCTTCGGCCCCGCGAGCTAGGCCAATGCCGCAGTCGCCGTCGCCGACGCGGGTATCGTAGTCAGTTACGAGGGGCTCTGCTTTGATAAGGCGGTGAAGGGCGCTTTGGAGGGCTTTTGTGGCGAGCTCAGGGTCCACTAAGGGTGTGTCAGTTGTACGTACGGATTGAGTGGAGAGGGGAGGTAGCTCACGGGTTAGGTTACTGGGTTTTGTTTCGCCGGCGCCACTCTTTCTTGCTTCTCTTGTCGCAGTGCTCCGCTCAGTCCACGTCTTTGGGCTGACGGCTGCACTCCAACCTGTCGCTTCCGCGGGCGCATCGAGGAGCTCGAGCATGCTGTGACCGACGCCTGTGTCTGTGAGCTTGAGTAGCGAAATACTGAAGCCGAGTCCATTCAATGAAGTCATGTATGTCCCACTGAGTACCCGCACAGGTTTAATCTCATAGTCTTCTTCAAGCTGCTTCAAGACCTCGGTCGTGATGCCGCCCATTTCGAGTACAGAAACGCCGCCCAGGTTGTTCACGAGCACGACTGTTGGGTCTGCGGATTTGACGGAGAGGAATGCGCGATCCTTGTCTGAGGGGTCCAGCATGTACTTGAGCATGGTCTTGACGGTGCCTGGGAGGTCGGAGGTAGTGCGTTCGGAACCTGGCTCGTTATGAATACCCATTCCAATCTCGACCTCGTTCTCTCTGAGCTCGCCTTCGCTGCTCTCATTTCTTCCGGGGACGTGGACATGCGAAAGCGAAGAGCCGATGGAGACGAGGTTGTTGGCGGTCAACTGGGCGACGTCGTGGACCTCCTTTAGAGAAGCACTATGCCGTACTCGGTCAGTAGTTCTTCCATTCATCACGATCATGTCAGACTCACCCAGTGGCGGCCAGCGCACCCGCAATCTTCTGTACAAGCACCGTCCCCGCAATGCCTCTTCTGCCCACTTTCCCACCCCTCTGCCGTCCTACACCTGCATCATCTCCAACAACAACCATCTGACAGTCGACTCCACTGGCCTTGGCCTTCTCTACCGCCATACCAAAGTTAAGCACATCACCAGTATAATTCATAACAACGACCAATACGCCCTTTGAGCCATCTATGCGGTTGAGCACGCATTGCCTGATCTGCTCAGCAGAGGGAGAGGCGAAGATAGTGCCAGCGACGGCGCCGGAGAGTAGTCCAGGACCCACGAAGGCGGCAAACGAAGGTTCATGTCCACTGCCACCGCCGGAGATGATGGAGACTTGGGATGCGTGGCCGGGGCGCCGGTAGACGACTTTGTTTTCGACATCGAGGGCGCAGGCGGGGTTGGTAAGGGTTATGGATTTCAGCGCGGTCAGGACCAGGTGAGTTGGGTCATTGATAAAGTGTTTGGCTGTTAGGGATTAGTGACGGGTAGCTGCGGCATTCCCTGGACCTGAAGGTAGACTTACAGGACATGGCGGAGAGCTACAGGAGGCACGAGACAGTAGCATAGAGTTAGGTAGGAGAAGGGAGGGAAAGCTGAAGGGTCCACGGCGGACATATAAGGGGGCCGGGTGATTCGGTGGTTCCGTGATGCCCTCACCTGAAAGGATCGATCGACTGCGGGGTGTTTCCACATCTGCCTACCTGGAGGTACCTATCTCCACATTGGCCATGGCGGGGTAGATGCGAACAAGCGGGGCATTTCGGAACATGGCGACTGCTGCCGAGTTGGAGAAGCTGCCGACAGTCTGCAAACATATACATACCTTATCTACACATGTCTTATCGGCAATGGTTCTGGTCTAGCATCATGGGCGACTACGCTGCTCATGAGGGAGTATGAAGCCCGTTTTACCATCCATAGGAGGTAGGACCTTACCTACCTAAGGTACGTAGCCATGAGGCCCCCAAATCGGCGTCTGCACCCCACGCCGACCCCCATTGCCGAGAACCCGCCCCCAAAGAGGCATGTCTACATACTCTAATATGAACAAGCTATACCGTTACTCTCTCCGAGAGCCAGGTAGTACCAGCAACACCGATCTTCATTCGATTATCTCTTCGGGACCATATTTGATATCTATAGCTGACTCTCCTGCGGTATTCCGCGTGTCTTGGCGTGTCGCTTGCAGCGGCGGCTTTCCGCTCGAGATCAAACGCCGACTTCACTTCATTCCCTTCGTCACAACTGTATACAGAGGATTGAGATAAAGCGAAGCTCGACATTGTCTACACAACTTCTGATGGCCGGAAGTATATACTGTCGATTTTGCCCTTGGATATTACGTCAGTGGCAACGTACAATATGCACGTATTGGCCCGAAGACGCAACAGTGCCGAGACCTTCCAAGTGATAGACGGAACAATCCACCCGACCACATACATGGACTTATGCTCTTTTCCTACTCTACTTGCGCATGACATACTCTGTTCTCGGTTCTTTGAGTACGTGATGGCGCACAAGTCAAGTCTGCCCTACTGCTTTGCTCTTCGCCTTTCAGATACTCTTTTCTCCGTTCTCGAATCTGACTACGCGTGAAGTTCTTGAGATAATGATTTCACTTCCCCTCGCAAAACATCTTCGAATGGCTATACATCCAGGCAAGCACAACGTTCTACACGAGCAGCTTCGATGTACAAGCACGTGTGTCCCGAAACATCATGTGTTTCACGTTCACGGAGTCCATAGGCTGCTGAAGTGAGGGTCGGCCATCATGGAGGGTACCGGGACTGCGGTGGCTGACGACAATAGAGCCTTAATCTATTGTCGGTTGCCAGCCTTCTGCCAGCCATCATGGATATAATGAGGTCTCCTCGCCCTCCTTTCCTTCCATCTTTCTTCTACATCCTTTCTCTGTGTGTATAACATCGATTGTTGTGCTTTTTCGCTTGTACGAATTTCTGAGCTGGTCTCATTCTGAAGTTCACACTCTATTCCCTTTACCATCTTGAAACACATCCTGCGGGTCAGGGGAACCTTTAGCGCGATCTCAAGTTAACCAGAGCTGGTCTCTTGTATGAAGAGTATGGCTTCCACTCTTACTTGTTTGATCCTCCAGATCTTCCAACTTACACATTCCAGTGTCGAACCCAATTTTTCCTCCGCTCCGTCTGGACCACCCTTCTGCCACCATGGTCGTAGACACGTTGACCCCGTTCGAGAATGAATGGTCTCTTTCGCACCCAGGCCCTTCTCCTACTGTTCCGAAGAAGAAGCAAAAGTACGTCCCTTCCTACAGTACGAGGTTTCTCTCCTGTTAACACCTCAGCAGACTGCCAGCAACCAGTGCTGTTGCGCGGACACATGGCATGCGTACACGCGCTGTCGCTGCCGTCTTCCCATTCCAGAAACTGCCGCCTGAGATCCGTAACATGATCTACGAGCTTGCGCTGGACTTCGACAGCCTCCATGGTTACTTCAGGCTCTACATCGAGAAGATGAACGAGGCGCATAGAGCCGAAGTGCACCCAGACAAGATCAGTCCTCCACATGTACACGTCCACACGCCAGGCATCCTCCTTGTCAACCGTGAGATCTCTCACGAGGCACGCTCTGTACTCTACCGTAAGCCACTGGTCTTCTCGAATGGACTCATCAAGGCCCATCTCTCCGACATCATGAGCGAAGAGCTCATTACCCGTGTTACTCACCTCCGTATCGACGACGCCGGCGGTGATCTCCTGGAGAAAAAGTTCCGTGGTGCACCATTCCTCGGCTATCTCAACTTGTTCAAGGAATTGTCTGGTCTCCTGAAAGGTCCTCACAGCCTGAAAAGTTTGGAGATTGAGATCCAGAACGCCGACTTCGCATGGCACCTCACGCACTGTCTGAACAACCCTCGCCACTACTATTGCGGCATGAACGGGTTCGTCAATAAGGGAAAGACCTTCCTCCGCCGCATCCATGGCATCCAAAACGTTACCCTCAAAGGCGTCTTCACTCAAAGCATCATCAACGATGTCATCTCAGAGTTGCAAGCGCCCGCTTCGCCCTTCCTCCGTCTACCAGGCGAGCTCCGCAATCAGATTTACGATGGCCTGCTGAACTGGAACGAGGCTTCAAACAGATTCAACAAGCGCATCCAAGCCCAGATCACGCTCAACGCTGACCGACTGATGCCACCGCAGAAGCGCACGCCTTCAATCCTGCTTTTGAACCGCCAGATCACCTCTGAAGCGAGGGCGATCTTACACAAGAAGCCGATCGTCATCGACTTCAAGATCGACCCGCAGCGCCTCGTCCTCAAGAACAAGAAGCTTCCCTCGCTCTTCAACTTCTTCAGCCGCGGCGTCTTCCAGACCGCTCCACGGGTCGTTCTCAAGATGAACCACTCAGCCTACGCAGCCGTCATTCCTGAGCTTGCCAAGGCTTGGGAGGAGAAACACAATCTCCGCCGCTTCAAGCTCCATTTCATCGATGACCTCAAGAACACGTTCCTGAATGGTGGATCTTTCTACCCAGACGAGAACATGTCTCGCAAGGTCTCCTCTCTGGCCAAGGTCCGCGGTGTCCGTAGTGCTTCCATTACGGGAAGCCTGTGGGGCGGGTATTGCGTTGCGCTGGAGGAGACCATGGAGTCCAGTCATGGTGAGGTGGCCGAAAAGCTCTTTTCTGCAAACAAGGATGGTGAGCTGAAGCAGTATCTGGGTGCAGACGCTGAGCCCTCTACGGGTTTGTTTTGAGGAGTCTCTTCACTTCACTTGGACGGTCTGAGAACCAACGTGGACACGTCGACCTCAACGAGGCTATGCAGCAAAGCATTGTTACACGAGCATCTCTGGCAAGCCGAGGAAGTCTTGCTACACACTCTTTCACAATGGTATTGTCCAGCGACACTCCTTTATTCTGGTCTGGTATCGACCAACGACACTCCTTTTACGACCAGCATTTTATTCTTACGACTATTACGATTGTTCAATTGCTCAGGGAAATACATGAATGAAATCTGTCCATGTGAATCAAACATGGGCGCATCGCGGGAGGATAATGGACATATCCAGCACTCATGGCAGTGACTTAAGGCTGCATCAAAGGAAATATCATCGCTACGTAGCTCAGTAAATGCAAACGCCATCTAAAGGCGAGTATCATCAAATATCCCTGTGAGGAGCTGCGACATACCATGCTTCTGCCGCAATGTGATAGCCTTACCCTGACTTGAAGCACACTTAGGCGTGTGCCCTTATATCTTTCCCTATACAGATGACGTGAACGTTTGTAATAACAGTTCGGCTCCTTTCATAGGATGCAGGAGGCCTTTGGGACACGGCGCACTCGAGGTGATGCAGGGACTCAAAATAGGCAGCTGTATCAGGTATTAAGAGAATAGACTGTGCTCGCTCGAATTCAGGTTTGTAAGGTTGCCTACGTGCTTGCGAACTTGTGTTCTCATCGCCCAACAGTAGTAGCTGCACAAAATTGTACCCTCACCGCCATCAGCTGGTAAGTGAGGCAGTAACCAGCCTTCAACATGACGCCTCTAAAGGAACGGTTCTGTAAGCCTACTCATTTATGCAATTACCCGGTCGGTTATGACAGAGATCTTCTCTACGTCGCATCGAATCTTAGCCATTGCTGTTGCAACGAGATACTGCACAGTTTCCATGGTCTGCGTCAGGACCGAGAAACTTGGTCTGGCAGGGCAGGGCAGTCATACCTGATATTAAATCACACGTGTCAAGCCTATCACACGTCCAACAGTCGCCAGGTTATTCTATAAGGTACCTCACCTAAGGTACTTACCGTGATTACTTAATGTACGAGTGAGGACGTCCTTTTGGCGCGACACGTATTTGCGCTGACACGTGTTGCGATTTTGACGGGGTGTGTAGGATGACACGTCTTTCCAGTCTGACACGTCTTTCCACTATGACACGCCTTTTTAATCTGACACACCTTTCCTATCTGACACGTCTTTCCACTGTGACACGCCTTTCCATTGTGACACATGTTTTCGCTAATACATACTAGGTACTTCCCAAACTGCCATGTCAGGGTGGTGTAGATTTCCAACAGGTGTATCTATACAAAACTATATGAACATGACTCTAACACCACTATCATGTCCAACATAAACCGGTAAGGTACCTTATTGTCCGATGCCAACCTGTACCACAGTTCCTCAAGTCCATGGCCACAGTGACAAACATCGGATGCTTGCAGCTTTTGTTAAGTATATATTATTACTATGGTATTTGCATCAGTGCAGTAGCACTGAGAGAGAAGGTCGTGATAGCTAGCCCCTCCAGCAAGTCGCAATGCCATCCATGTTACATCGAAGCAAAACCAGCTTAGTAAAATTAAACCACTTTCCGTAAAAGCAACGCCATCCATTGGTATCATCCTTGCACCGCTGTACCCATTAATCTGGCCTCCTATGCTGAGATCTCATTGGCACCCACCACCTGATTCCACCCTGCTCCAACCACCAGCACGCACCCCATCCCACCCCGCCACCTCAATCAAAATCAAAGAAACTAGCATCGAACTCAGTCATCTGGTTCATGCCACCCTTGCCCTCCCCATCCTCCGCTGGCGGATAATCATCCATGTCGAAGTACTTCCCGTTCATGAGATCCTGGAAGATATCCTCCTCCATGTGCTGCGCTTGGGTGTTGTGATTTGGTGGAGAAGCGTTGCCGGGATTAGCTGGCGGGTTGATTTGAGCGTTGCCAGCGGCTTGCTGGGAGGTGCGCGCGTTGGCCATTAGTTGGTCGTGCGCTGTGTCTACCTCGGCTTGCTCGTCGGCGGAGAGCGAGAAGTCGGGCATGGCGAAATCCTCGCCGTCGCCATCGCCATCGCCATCGCCACCGCCATTCTCGGCGTTGTCGTTGTTGGCGGCGTTTTGCTGCTGCGGCGGCTGCTGCTCGCCCTCGGCGGGTGTGGCGTTAGCGTAGCTTTCCAGACCTGGAAGGAGGGAGGAGATAGTGTCGTCGGCCTCGGCCATGGTGGCGTTGTTGTCATTGTCATTGTCGTTGGTGGTGGTATCCATGCTAGCATTGAAGGCAGCGAAGTTGAAGTCCGGCATGGATGAGTCGTTGGTGTCGGATGGTGCTGGTTTGATGTTGGCTTCTGGAGGAGAACGGTTTTGGAAAGGCACACCGTCTGTGGCTGGGGAGAAGAAGTCTCTGGTTGGTGAAGTTGCACTGTTGAAGAGGGAGTCGAGGTCTGCGTTCTGCGTGGTCGCGGTCGGGTCTTGGTCGCTGGTTGGCTGGGAGGAGGTGTCAAGGGTGAGAGGAGCTTTCTGCTGTGGTGATGGTCTGGCAGGGGAAGCGGACTTGGGGGAAGTTGCGCCATCGGTTTGGGCGGTGGCTGGTTGTGGTTGGTGTTGGGCTGGGGTGGCAAAGCCTTCATCCATGTGAGCGTCAATCGTGTCGTCAGACTTCGGCTCTGCAGACGCTGAGGCGATGGTTGTAGTCGGTGGAGCGGTGGCCTTGGCTTGACTCGCCTGCAAGACTCCCAGGTCACGGCGCATTACAGCCTTTGCTTGGAACTGTGAGACAGATTAGTATGAGAATGAGTAAGGAGGCTTCAGCGTGCCTACCAATTCGTCCTCCAGTGCGTCCAGCGCATTGTTGAAGTATTCCAGGTGGCGAGGTAGACGCTGACGAAGTTTGCTTCCATGGTTGAAGCCTTGGTCTCTACCGCCTTTGGCAGATGCTGCGAACATGTGTCCGATTTGCTCAAGCTACAAAGTGTCAGGTACGGTGGTTCAAATGGTGAGCTGAAGATGGTACATACAACGTCCCCGATCGTAGCCTGCAACTGATCGAGTTCCTTCTGAGACTGGTCTTTCTCCGTGGTGCTCATTGTCGTGGATTGGTAAGAAGTACGGAAGTAGAAAAAGTGTGATATTCGAAATAGATGGGTGTTAAGCTGTGACAGATGGTAAGAAGCAAGTCTGGAGAGGAGGCATATAAGTAGGGAGCGGCTCTGAAGCTACAGCATCTGAAAGTGGCAAAGATGGCTGGGAAGAGGGCTAGGAAGGTTGGTGAAGGTTTGTTAAAAGGTTGGTCATGAAACAAGTAGCCTCATACTGAGTTCACTCCCTCTACTTCACCTGGCCCTTGGGCTGCCATCACTCGAAGTTCTCGAGGCCGCCAAGAATTCTGGAGAGCCGCTTGAGACGCTTGGGCCGCTAGGACCCTGCTCCGGCACGCGAGAAGGGCCTAACGGCCGCTAATCCAGAAAAGGGTGCTAGCGCCGGGTGATTAAGCGCGCTTTGATTTCCGTTGGACTCGAGGAGCTGACTACTGCCTGAGCCTGAGCCCTCCTTCCTCCTTCTCCCATCTCACCAAAACCACGCAATACATCCGACTGCCATTGAGACGAAGGAGACGACTCTCTTTTCTCTCGTCTTTCCTACTTGTTCCTTGTTTCCTCCTTTTCTCGCCTGCTTTCCCGGCTTGTTTGAGTACCCATCGGACGGTTTCCAGCGTGTCCTCTCCTCCTTTTCCGGTTCCTCGCCCATTAACGACCACATACCCTCGGTTTCGCAGCGCAACGTATCAGCTGCTTGCTTTCACGTCCAGCGTCTTTCCGGTCTCACGTGCATATATACCATATCGACCATCAACTTTTCCTGATCGAAGCTACCCCACAGTCAGCTCGACCTGTCGCATATCTTATCGCGAGACATTTCCCCCCGGTCACCCACCAGCTTTGTCTTAAAAATCATCAGTCATGGCTGAAGGACTTTCCGGAGCAGCTCTACCCCTACCTCCCTCCGCTGGAGTGGCGCCAGGCCAACAGCCTTACGACCACAACCAGGGCAACGGCTTCATGCCTCCTCCATCCGTACCTCCTCTCAATATCCCCCAGAACAACAACCCTCTTCCGACGGCTGTTACCTCGGCCATGGGCAACAATGGTATGGCTTCTCCTACCAGCGCTGGTGGTACGGTTCGTCGTGCGGCTCCTGAGCCAAACAAGAGGGCCCTATACGTCGGAGGACTGGACCCAAGAGTCACGGAGGACGTTCTGAAGCAAATCTTTGAGACTACTGGACATGTGTTGAGCGTCAAAATTATCCCGGATAAGAATGTGAGTCCTGGCTATCCTTCTCCACATTATCCCGAATTCACATGCTGCTACCCGGCTGGAATCGACGAACAGTAACGGGCAAACCGCTCGTGACGCCGTCTATAGCCGGACACGTCAGATGCAGACAGCTGATTGGTACTTCTTACTTTTTCTATGACAATAAACGGCTACCTGCCTTTGTCCAAGTATTCATCAACTAATCACTTTTTCAGTTTCAATCAAAGGGTTTCAACTACGGCTTTGTCGAATACGACGATCCCTCCTCCGCAGAGCGCGCCATGCAGACGCTCAACGGTCGCCGTGTGCACCAGTCCGTAAGTCAAGGTCCATTCAGCGTGAGGTTGCATATGGGCGTTCTAACACTGTCAGGAAATTCGCGTCAACTGGGCCTATCAGTCGAACACCAACAGCAAGGAGGACACTAGCAATCACTTCCATATCTTCGTTGGCGACCTTTCGAACGAAGTCAACGATGAGGTTCTCCTGCAAGCTTTCTCCGCATTTGGCAACGTCTCTGAGGCACGTGTCATGTGGGACATGAAGACTGGTCGCTCTCGCGGCTACGGCTTCGTCGCTTTCCGCGACCGTGGTGAAGCTGAGAAGGCTCTCAGCTCCATGGATGGTGAGTGGCTTGGATCACGTGCCATTCGCTGCAACTGGGCGAACCAGAAGGGTCAGCCTTCATTCTCCCAGCAGCAAGCAATGGTCTCTATGGGCATGACTCCAACGACTCCCTATGGACACCACAATTTCCCTACTCAAGGCGTCCAGTCTTACGACATGATTGTTGGACAGACTCCACAATGGCAGACCACCTGCTATGTCGGCAACCTCACTCCTTACACTACCCAGAACGACCTTGTCCCACTATTCTCGAACTTTGGTTACGTGACCGAGACTCGTTTCCAGTCCGACCGTGGCTTCGCCTTCGTCAAGATGGACACCCACGAGAACGCCGCCATGGCCATCTGCCAGCTTTCTGGATACCAGGTTAATGGCCGTCCATTGAAGTGCAGCGTAAGTTATATTCATGAAACATATCAAGAGTTAGACTGACATGTGACAGTGGGGCAAGGACCGTCCACCAACCGGCCAATTCGATGCATTCTCTCCTACCGGCGCACCAGCCTCCGCGTTTCCACCAACTCCCTCTGGCTACGGCTTTCCACAGTACGGAGGTGCTCCTGCCATGTCCCCACAGGGTGAGTTTCTACCTCTCGAGCTTACAACCGGAACGTGATGCTGACGAATGCACCAGGTCCTAGCCCAGGTGGCTTCCAGCAGCCTCACGCCGGCTACGGCGCCCCTGCAATGCCACAGCCATATGCGCAGATGCCCCAGAGCGCTGGCGGATATGGCCGTGGTGCTGCCGCACCAGGTGGCTATATGAACCAGCCCCAGGCAGGCGGCTTCGGCGGCAGCCCGTACGGTGGCTACTCTGCTTAGAACACAGAGCGCTCCCACACATGATGACCTTCGGCATGTCTCCTCAACTTTCATTTCGGTTCTCAAGATTACCCTTTGGATATTGCATGGCTGTCGTATGCTTCTTGCTCGCCTTAGACAAAACAGTCTACAGTGCGGCTTCTCTTTGCTTCCTATCTCAAGCGATCAGCTCAGCTTGCGGCTTTCTCCATCTTGGATATCGCTGTGCTCTGCCGAGCGCTGAATCCTTTCTCGACTTCTACTCTCAAGCATCTCACTGCGTGCATACCCAAGATTGTTTTGCCATCACTAAATTGTCTCTAAAAAGCATTGTGTCGGTTGCCAGACTTTCAGGCGGATGAAGACGACAATGTGGATGGCTGTTTTCAGACACTGGATCAGGGCTTTTCATGCAAATTCCTCTCTTATAGTCAAATTCCTGCTGTTCTCCTTTCTCTATCTCCATACTCAAGTTTGATAATGACCTATCTATGCCTTCTCCTATGTGATGATTCTAGCATACCCCTCTTGCGCTGCTTTGGCCCCTCAATATACCCCCAATTTGGCGATTCTTCATATTTGACATTTGCGCACATGTTGAGGATGTTCATAGCGGTACTGGACGATGTAACTAGGATTCGTAGGCTTTGGATGCCGATGCTTCTACGCGCTTAAATTTTGGATCCTTTCGAACTTGACCAAGTCGTAGCTTGTTGCATGCGGTACATTCTGCTCGACCATGCTTAACAGTATGTGCTAACAGCCTATGTCTACGTACTGTACATGTACTGTATGTGTAAAATACTCGATGTGTGAGCTGTTCGGGCACTTGCATGTGAAACTTCGCTAAAGGACCCTTGCGACTGCCTTATTGGTCGAAGCTTCCTGAACCGCGCTAGTGCGGATTAGTGTGGATGATGGGGTTTGCAAGTGGACCTCGCGGACCCGCGTTGTAATCGCGTCTGGCACGTTTGGATGGCGTTTCTACCTTGCCATCCCTTTGTAGTCTGTCTTCTCGGTACTTCCCTTCTCGTCGTCTTCCTTTGTGTATACTGCATGCTGGCGTATCGTTCGCCAGCTAAGGGATTGTTGCGAACGCCAGGGGTTGCCATTCCTCACTCCCGAAAACCACCCTTCTTCGCAGCACCGCCCGCTCCCGTACATTCTTATATATGCCGGCCTGTCGCCTCCCAATACCGGCAATACACAATGCTCAAGCGCGCCGTCGACTCTCACCAGGCCAACTCCAAGCAACAGAAGACCCTTGCGCAGGCTCTTTCCCCTTCTAGCTCCCCGGTTCAGGCAACCCCGTCAAGGCAAACGACACTACCTACAAATGCGCGTCCCCAGAATTCGAGTATCAACAATATCTTAAGACCTAGCAGCTCGGCGGCGTTAAACACCTCATTACCTAGAAATCCTTCCACCAATACTGTCAGTGGCATCAAGCGCACATCAAGCGGCCTGGAGAAGGTGCTGGGTAGGGCAGGTTCGTTTGAGGAGAATGCACCAGTCAAGAGCAGCGTACCCCAGGTTACACAATCGGAATACTTCGACGCGGACGACTTTAGCAGTGATGTGGAGCTGGACATTGAGGACCCTTCTACCAGAGGATCGGTTACATACCCTTCAATACCAACCAAGGCGACTTCAACGACAAACCCCGTCTTCTACCCCACACTACCAAAACAGCAATCACACGATGTGCAATCAAGAAGGACGAGTCCTGATGATTCAGGCTACGGCTCAATAGAAAATACGGCATTCGAACAGCCACCGGGGAGTAGTGCTCCCTTGTCGTGGCCGTCTTCGCCGCCGGAACACCGCGCGCCTGTACAGAAGGACAGTTTGGGCCGCTTCGTATACTCAGGAGTACCAACTGCTAGGCAACAAACGAGCAATGCCGCGTCAGTAACAGCTCAGTCCTCAGCGGCGGCAGCAGCTGCCCGTCCCACTAAGCGCAGAACTTTGCCTTGGCTGGAACAGGACAAGCAGATGATTGCAAACGGACCTCCACTCCCAGAGTCTACAAGATCACCGCCTTCGAAGGTCAAGAACGAGTCATTAGCTTACACGCCACTACCGAAGGATTCCAAGAAGTCGGCTTACCCCTGGAACACCACCGCAAGCGCTATCAAGGATCAGCAGAAGCAACTTCGTGAAGTCAACAAGAAGAAGGTAAGGAACAACGAGGGTTCAGCGGAGACCATCTTGAAGGCCAAGTCAACGAAGAGCAAGAACCATGTGGCGAGAGTGTTCCTGAGTGAGGAGCAACAGCATGTCTTGGATCTGGTCGCTGAGCATAAAAAGAGCGTCTTCTTCACTGGATCTGCGGGTACCGGAAAGTCCGTGCTTCTGCGCGAGATAATTGCAACCCTGAGGAAGAAGTTCACGCGCGAACCGGACAGGGTCGCTGTCACTGCTTCGACTGGTCTCGCTGCTTGCAACATTGGTGGTGTGACATTGCACAGTTTCGCAGGCATCGGCCTAGGCAAGGAAGACGTGCCGGAGCTCGTGAAGAAGATCAAGCGCAACCAGAAGGCCAAGCATAGGTGGATGCGGACGAAGATCCTGGTAGTTGATGAAATTTCCATGGTCGATGGCGAACTTTTCGACAAGCTGGAGGCGATTGCAAGGCAGCTGAGAAACAATGGAAGGCCATTCGGTGGTATCCAGCTTGTCATCACCGGAGACTTCTTCCAGCTTCCACCTGTGCCTGACTACGGCAAAGTCTCGAAATTTGCGTTTGATGCAGCTTCGTGGACCACTAGCATTGAACACACGATTGGCTTGCACCATGTCTTCCGTCAGAAAGATCCAGGTAGGCGAATAACGCTTTAGTCTCCGCTGCAGAGTACACGCTGACAAAATATATAGTATTTGCAGGCATGCTTAACGAGATGCGAGAAGGAAGGCTGACACAAAGCTCTATCAACGCTTTCCGCGCATTGGACAGACCAATGTCTAACGACAACGAGCTCGAAGCAACGGAATTGTTTCCAACCCGAGCAGAAGTCGAACGCGCCAATACGACTCGCATGGGCCAGCTCGTTGGTGAAACCCGCACCTATGAGGCACGCGACGGCGGGACAATCACCGACAAAGCGCAGCGCGACAAGCTGCTCTTGAACTGCATGGCGCCGGAAAATGTAACACTGAAGAAGGGCGCACAGGTCATGCTGATCAAAAACATCGACGAGTCTCTCGTGAACGGCTCGCTGGGCAAAGTCATCGGCTTCATGTCCGAGCAGACTTTCGATGCGTACCACGAAGACGAGGAAACTTTCCTTGCCACGCAGGGCGGTACTATTGCCGAGGATGGTGATGTCAAAGATCCCAAGCTAAAGGCCAAACAACGCATCATGGACAATCTGCTCGGTAGCACCACGCAGACATGGCCCGTGGTGCGGTTTTCGATCGCCGACGGCACGACCAGGGATCTTCTATGCCAGCGCGAGAACTGGAAGGTAGAGCTGCCGAACGGCGAGGTTCAGGCGTCGCGAGCACAGGTTCCGCTGATCTTGGCCTGGGCGCTGAGTATTCACAAGGCGCAGGGTCAGACGTTGGAAAGGGTCAAGGTCGACCTGGGAAAGGTTTTTGAGAAGGGTCAGGCGTATGTCGCGCTGTCGAGGGCGACGAGTATGAATGGCTTGCAGGTGTTGAGGTTCGATCCGAGGAAGGTCGTTGCGCATGAGAAGGTTAGGACTTTCTATCAGAATCTGTCGAGGGTGGAGGTGTTGGAGAGGGAGAAGGGTGGGAAGGGAAAGGTAGTTAGGACGAAGAATAAGGCTGAGGAGTATGAGAGGAGGTTTGTGGACGGGGAGCTTTAGGAGCTGGCTGTTTTTGCTTCGGGGACTAGTAGGGGCGTACCGGAAAGGCGGGAGGGGTATCCCAATGGTGTTCTATGTCCTCGGCCTTGGCTGATTCCTGGACGAAGTCATGGCGTCGCTTCTCTTCTTTCTACTTTGCACCTCGATTCTACGCTTTTCATATGTAACAGGCCCAACAGATAGCCTGTGGTATCTCAGCTCGCTGCCGAACCGCGTGCTCGGACAGAAATTGCGATCTCATGTCTGATTGAACCCAGAGGCTGGTCGGACATCTCTATTCAGTCACCATCCAACACGAATGTTTGGAAAAGATGGAGGCTCGGCACCAATCATAACCGCGCTCAGTCCATGACTTCTTTGCGGTTGCTGATGTATGCTGGGTGCTAGAGTATGATTGAATGGCGTTCCTCGATCCATGAATCTTGCACCAAAAGAGATCGGAACCATCCAACTTGGGGATGACGACCGTGGCACTCTCGAATTCGAGAATACAGATGCGACGGCTGAAACGCTGGTGAAGAGGGGCGCGGCGCCCGAGTAAGAATTATGGACCAGCGAAGGCGCGGATAAGCATGGTTTCCAACCCTAGCAGGTTGCTCGGATTGGTTTGGTCCATCTCCAGACAGAAGTGCTTCGCCTCCTAGCGCAGTCCCGATCACAAGGAGAGGGTCTAGCGCTCTGCAGTTGGCATTGGGACCATACACGATATGAAGTTGACATGCGCAGACTGAATAGACCATTCTAAATCATTGGTTTTGGTGTGTGGTCTTTGAGCATATGCTCTTTTCATAGCGCTTTCCAATATCAATACATATCCCTTCAAAGTTCTTGGTAGAGTCCTTGGTATCCCAAACGCCATCCATGCATAGAATCGTACATCTGCGCCAACCCATGCATCTGTACAACATCTTCCTCTTTCGCCTTCCTTCCCACCAATTTCACATCCCACGTTGGTCCACCCTCCATTCAGCAGCCCTCAAATCTTCCACTGGTGGCCATGGAAAGGATCCCAGATACCTCTCACACTCTCGTTCAAACTCTTCACCGGCTTCGTGACCTTCTTCAACTTCTCCCCACTAGCATCCCTCAACAGCACCGCCTTCTTCACGATCTCCTTCGGGTCCATGTTGGCCACGCAGACGGCCTTTTCCCGTCCGTTGATGTAGTTGCCTTTGATTACGGGGTGTTTACGTGGCTTTGGTGATACGGTGATCTCAATTTGTGGATTCTGTTGCGCGAAGCGGGGAAGGTAGTGGGTCAGGAAGGAGCTGAGTCGGGTGGGTTAGTGAAGACTTGGAGAGGAGCGAGGACGAGGATAGCGTACTTCATGCCCTTTGATGAGCCGGCCCAGTCGCAGTAGGTGAAGTGGAGGGACTTGCATTGGAGGATGAATGCGCCCACGCCATTCTGAAATGTCGTATTAGTCTCGGAGTTTGTCTGCGCAGAATCTGTGTGATAAGACTCACTTGAGGTTTGGCAACCTGTCGTATCGCTTGTAGAGGCATGGTGTTGTGCTGTATGTGATCTACTCTCGCCTTGCACTTCCGTTTGAAAGTTGTAGATTCACGATCACGTGCCTGATATAGAACGCGGTCTTGGCAATGGACTGAACCTCGAAAGCTCCTTGCTTTACCATCCAGTGCCTTCACCAAACCATTTGCGGCGTCCGTTGCTTCTCATTACTTCCTCGATCATTGAACGCGACGCTGTCCAATTGGTGCGCGCGTATTGAAGTGCCGAGTCGCTGCTGTTCGACGCGCCTACGCTCGGAAAGAAGTGACCAGCTGTCGCAGCCTGGCAGTCCTATAACGACCACCTCACCTCCTCCTGTACCTCAATATTCTCGTCAACATGACCGACAAGCTCCCGCCAAACCTGTTGCAGCTGTTTGCGCCGCGTCCAGCGCTTCGCTACCTTCCTCCATGCGACCACGCGCCAGAAGAACGCAAAACGCACCAGATTTCAGGACTCGCGCAATACCTTCCTGCACTGCAAGAGGAGATACCCTACAACCCTACTGAAAGCTGGCTGCAGAAGAGGGATAGAAAATTCATGGAGAGGAGAGAGAAGGCGGAATGGCTGGTTACTGAGGGTGTGAAGGAGTGTACGTGTTCACCGATAGTCAGATATGGAGAGCAATGCGCTGACAGTCTTGGTGTAGTCAAACCATCAGAAGACCCGAATGTCAAGGGTGACCCGTTCAAGACGCTTTTCGTTGGCCGTCTGAGTTACGATGTCACGGAGAAGGATCTGGAGCGCGAATTCGGTCGCTTTGGTCCAATTGAGAGGGTAGGCTTCCTTCATACAGGGCGCAAGCTAGTTGCTAACAATCTGCAGATTCGGCTCGTAACGGACACCACCGCGGAAACCCCAGATCTGAAAAAGAAGCACAGAGGCTACGCATTCATTGTGTTCGAGCGCGACCAAGACATGAAGGGTATGAACATTCTAACCTGAACTCTCCGTTCCTACTCTGTTGAAGGTAAGAGGCATACTAACCCAATCTCTCATAGCCGCATACAAGGACAGCGACGGAATCCGCATCAAAGACAGACGCATAGTTGTCGACGTGGAGCGCGGTCGCACAGTAAAGGAATGGCGACCACGTCGCTTCGGAGGTGGACTCGGTGGCCGTGGATACACCAAGGTTGCACCTCCAAGACCAATGGGCGGACTTGGCCCACCTGCTGGACCTGGCTTTGGCGGCAGAGGCGGCTTCGGCGGCGGTTTCAGGGGTGGCTTCAGAGGTGGTCGTGGAGGTGGAGGATTCGGCGGCGATCGCGGAGGCTACAGGGACAGTGGTAGAGGTGGGTATGGAGGCGGTGGAAGAGGTGTTATCGGCTATCAGAACGGCTTCGCGCCGGAGGGTGCGCCTGCTGGCCCTCGTGGTGGTGGTAGGGGTGGCTACGGCGGTGGTGGCTACGGTGACAGAGACTCCGGCAGGGGTGGCTACGGTGACAGAGATTCTGGCCGGGGTGGTTATGGCGGTGGAGGCAGGTACGATGATCGCCCACCCAGGTATGGCGGAGGTGGCGGTATGAGCGGCGGTAACAGAGAGCCGCTCGGTGGTGGTGGCGGAGGATACAGAGACCGTGATCGCGAATTCTCGGACCGAAAACGCCCGTATGATGGAAGCGGTGGCTACGACGAGTCGAGGAGTAAGAGGAGATACTGAGCGGCCTGAGATCAAGGTCTGATCACGGTTTGTGGCACGGTACATCCCCTTCATCTTCCCGGCAATACGTCTTATCATCTTTCCCTTTTCGAATCGAGGGTAAGCCATGAGACACAGCGCTTTGCATATCGGACCGTCTTGGAAGTCTGTGTGCGTGGCTTGAGGCACCATAAACTGGCCTCATCATAACGGTCGGCCGCTTTCAGACAAGGCAGAGAGTATAGTAAGGAAGAACAAAAGCTCGCATGTCATGGCGTCAAAGGATTAATGGTGGGTCGGTCAGGAAGGTGCCTGGCGAGGCACGTATTGTATCACTGCAGATTGGGGACATGTCTTCCCTCCTCGCCTACGGGTGGGATTTCGCAGGGTAAGTATGTACTTTAACCAACAGAATTATGCCACCTGCCCCTTTGCAAATTCCAAGGTAAGGCGTCCGTTGCTGGCTCGGTAACGGCCAGCATACCTGACAAGTGACGCCTTTCGAATCCATTCCTTTTGGGATGCTACGGCCCCTGACTGGCTTCGAGTCTTTGTAGCAGATCATGGCACCCAATCGGAGCTCTTCTGCCATAAGAGATCATGAAGCTGTCTTGCTGGAGATAGGATGGCTAACGTTGCACTGCACAACGTACAAAACAGTACGGCGTAAAACACATGCCTGTTTGTCCCTCCCGACGAATACCGTGTTACACGTTCCAGGTGCAGCTCGGATCCTGTTGCTCGACAAACTTTACCTTTACCTACATGTCCTGTCACTACATGTACAACACATTACAACACATGCGCTAGGACACGCGAGTGATGCTCTCCACAAGCCGAACGCGGAGCGAGTACTGTGATCGGCGCAGTCGTAGATTGACCGTTGAGACGCGTAAGGAGGTCTAACTGGGGTATCGCCTATAAGGTACTATGGCGTGACGCGTCAAGAAGAGATCTGAGACGTATGAGGTGTAAGTCGTGTGTCAGTGAGTGCAGGAGACAGACCCTATGTCGGCAAGTGTTCATATTACCCGAGCAATGGAAGGATGATAAACCGTATGCAATCATGTATAAACTTACATTTGCATGCGTCTTAGCTTACAGTACACTGAGCATTCGTCGGAACTCTCATAAATGTGCCGGGCGCCAAGGAAGGATACGGCTTGAGTCCATATGTTATGCCTGATTGGGATGGGCAGAGTTCTCATCTAGGTAATTTGAAATCTAGCGACTTAGTGGTCCCGACCTTAAGGTACCAACATGTACAGTATGCTTGAGAACTGCAACATGGTGAGCAGAAGCTATTGTCCGCTCAGACACAGAAGTTCGCGAGATGGATTCAGCTTCCAATAAAGTTATCTTCAATCCCAGTGTATTACTTTATCCACTTTTGCCCTTCTCAAAATCAACATGAATCTACCGTACCTTAAGGCCCGCGAGTCATCCATGTTCATGTGAATCGCGATTGCATCAGCGGTGATCACCGTGCGGCCAAGACTTTAGAGATGCGGCTCTGTGGTAGCGCCAAGCGGGTGCGGATAGGCCAGCCACATGCACGAGCCGAGGCATGTCGCGTGTGCATGACGAAATCGCCAACACGGTAACTTCGGAAGTGGATTAACATACAAGACCTGCAATTCGAGCCTTATACCAAACGCGCTGTTTGCTCCACGGGCTGCCAAGTTCGAAAACACTGTCGATTGGCAGAACATGATCCACGGCCATCTCCGCAATCTGATGAGAGCTTGGCTTCCTGGGGACACGACTCACACGAGCGTGCGAGGGGCCGCGGGCAGCGATTCTTCCGCTGCTTTCCGGATGCCTGCTTCCATTGGTCCTTCTTTCGACAGACCTCGGAGCTTTGGGCAACTTTTGTCGCGCGCCGAACGTCTTGGCATTCGGAGTACGGCTCTGGGAAGCTTCCGCCAGCGCCTTTGCATTGACTAGGTTAGCCACCTGCATGCTTGGGAATGCTATGCCGGTAGTTATGCCCTATGGAAGACGGAGCCGTGGCCGAGCCTGACGCCGCTCGTGTGACGCAGTCAGACGGCCAAATAAGTGCAGCCGCATAGCAAGCAGAGACGATCACTTCCCAGACGCGATTTGCGGATAGCCAGGGAATCAGGGCTATACAGTCAGCCTGCGTTAGAGTGACGGGAGTCGCTGAAAGGGGTCCTGCCCGGGTGCCCAGAGAAAAGCGTCCTTGTACTGGTTGATTTCCCCTCCACTTTCTCACGGCCTCCGTCACCAGAAATCTTGGAAGGTTAAACAACTAGGCTATCGTCTTCGTTCTTGCCTGTTGAACGCTTTCCGCTGCCGCTATCGCGGGCCTAACCCACAGTATCCACCTTCTCATCTCGTTCTCGGCCTGTTTCTTATTTCGGTATCAATTGTCCTTGTAAACACGAACATTTACTAATCCTGCGCTCCGTCTCTCTCTTGTACTCATAGAGTTGTACATAACCGCCAGTTTGTCGTTGTTGCGCAGGCTTATGACATAGCATCTCACGACTGCATTGTTTAAACCGCCAAACCACCTCACGCGACAGCCTACACCACCTTCAGGAAGCCTGAGCACATACCCTGCAATCCACAATGGGCGCCGGTGCCTTCATCGAGCCCGCCGTCGTCCTCTCCCTCCTTCTCGGCGGCACCTGGGTCAATCGATCAGCTCCTCAATACTTTGCGCGGAAAGCACCACATCACAGCGGCAAGAGACGCGACTCTGTAGAAAGCTTGGAGTCTGGAGGAAGCAGTAGCCCTGCGGTAGAGACAGATGGCCTGCTGAGTCCAGGCTTCCGTTCTTCCTCACCTGGCGAGCGGGCGGCGCATGACGGATGGCGGAAACGGGAGATTCACTTCTGGGGCTGGAGAAAGAGCGTGTGGAGTGCGGACACAAAGCAGTTTGAGGATCGGATGCTAAGCAGGCTGTTGCGGCGCTTTCCTTTCTTGGTGGAGGTCTGGTATTGGGCGCTGATATACTGGGTAAGTACTCTGGGACCAAAGATGGGGTTGTGCGAGCGCTAACATGCAATTGCAGGTTTACCAACTCGGCCGCGCATTCACAGCTGTGACGATCGTTCAAGGCACAGTGCACAGCGCACGGCGCCACGCAGTCCAACTAATCCACCTTGAGCAACGCCTGCACATCTTCTGGGAGCTCTCTATCCAGCAATTCTTCCTCCAGTATCCCCTCCTCATGCATTGGATCAATCGCATCTACTCCTTCATCCACATCCCCGGCACAATCCTCTTTCTAATCGGCCTCTACTACTACACCATCACCAGTAACCGCCTCACCTTCGCCTCTCCCCACACACCCCCGGCCTCCACCGTCCACGGCTCCCCTGCGGGCCCAGCCCTCTACCAGGCCCGCCGCCGCACAATGGCCGTCTGCAACCTCATAGCCTTTATCGTCTTCACAGCCTGGCCCTGCATGCCGCCCCGCCTCCTCTCAGACCCAGCATACAAGGGCAAACTGGCGCCCGAGGCGCGCGGCTACGGCTTCGTCGACACCGTGCATGGCGCAGAGGGCGAGAGCTCCGTCTGGACCCAGAACAAATTCTGCAACCAGTACGCCGCCATGCCATCCCTGCACTTCGGATACAGCCTGCTCATCGGCCTCACCGTGGCCACGATCCCCTTGGCCCCGCACCATGAGAGGACCAGACGTGTCATGGTCCGCGGCCGCGTCTGCCTGAGGCTGCCCAGTGCCAGGAGAGTCGCGTGCGTGCTGTTGGGTCTGCTCTACCCGGCCATCATCCTCGTCGCCATCATCGCCACCGCCAACCATTTCATTCTCGACGCAGTGGCTGGCGCCATCGTGTGCGGCATCGCGTGGCAGGGCAACGGGATCCTGTTGAATCTGTGCCCGTTGGAGGATTGGTTCTTGTGGTGTCTGAGGATGCATAAGCCGGAGATTGAGGCGCTCAGCGTCCTCGAGGGCGAGGAGGGCGAGAGGGTCTGGGGCCAGGGCGTGGTTACGAAGTAACGATTTGGACATTGAGGGGGATAGAGATGCGTTGCATGGCAAGCGTGGCTTATATGTAATTTTAATGGATCATTTCTCTATTCCGGTGTGTAGACTAAGAATGTGCGTTGTGAGTGCCGTGAGTGATGTGAGTAAGGTACCTACCTTGTCGGGACCTACTGCAAAAGGAAGGAGCGACGCGCGGTGTCATGTACTGTACCTACCCATACCCACTCCCCATTGCGTGTGGAAGAGGGGATTTGCTTCCATCGCGGTACACAAACTGTTGGTCTTCCGAGATTCCTTCCCCAAGCGACGCTCTGTTGTCGCACGCTCATGAAATGCACCGATGGGCTTTTCACCTATGGGCTTTTCACCTATGGGCTTTTCACCTATGGGCTTTTCACCTATGGGCTTTTCACCCTTGGGCTCTTCACCTACTACAACCCGAGCTCTTGCACGTAGAAAGGGGCCAGTTGAAGGTACACATGTCTGTCCCAGTAACGCACGTGGAGGAAGCAACCGCGTGCATGGTATGGCGGGCTTTCCGGGTCCCGGGATGGGAGAAGAGAAAAGAAAAGAAAAGGCTTAAGACTAGAGTTTTAGAGTTTTGCAGAATGGAACCTTTCTCAGTATGCCAAGGTGGGCTTTCGCCGTCGTTGACGTTTTAGCAAGACTGCAGGATTGTGTGGAGCTGATTCCATTTTGTACGAGACTCTGCTACATCGGCGGAGCGCTGGACCCTGCAAGACCATGGTCGTCTTCCGGAGCCTGTTGGGTCTCGTGCCCTTTGCCGACTACGAGACGGCACAAGGCTCCAAGGCAGTCAAGATGCAATACTTGGTTGAGATTTCTTCTCACTACAAAAGTAGGACCGTGTAGACGAGCTTCATCGAACGTGAATATATCATTTCAGCAGATCGTTTCATCATATTCAAGGCATCTGCTATCCTGACCCATGGGCCAACTTTATGTTCTAAAGCATCGCCATAACGACACATTTACTGCCTAGCGTTGATGATGTCCACGAACGCAGGCTTCAAGCTGGCACCGCCAACAAGGAAACCGTCAATGTCCTTCTCCTGAGCCAACTCCCTGCAGTTCTTCTCGCTCACACTGCCGCCGTAGATAATCCTGGTGTTGTCTGCGGCCTCGCTGCTGACCTCCTTGCCAAGCCACTCACGGATGGCGGCGTGCACCTCCTGAGCCTGCTCCTTAGTAGCGACCTTGCCGGTACCAATGGCCCAGATTGGCTCGTAGGCAATGACGATCTTGCTCCAGTCCTTGACCTCCTTCGCGACGGCGGACAGCTGGGCAGTGACGACGTCGATGGTCTTGCCGGCCTCGCGCTGCTCGAGGGACTCGCCAATGCAGAGGATGACACCGAGACCACCGTCGAGGGCAGCCTTGGTCTTGGAAGCGACGAAGCTGTCGGACTCTTGGAGGACGACACGGCGCTCGCTGTGGCCGAGGAGAGTCCAGGTGATGTTGGAGTCCTTGAGCTGGGCGACGGAGATCTCACCAGTGAAGGCGCCGTTTGGCTTGTCGAAGACGTTCTGGGCAGCGACCTCAATGCCGGAACGGAGGTGCTCGCGGGTCAGGAGGAGGTAGAGGGCTGGTGGGGCAATGACAACCTCTTGAGGAGTGTTAGTTGTGTCTCTGAGTCGCCGTGAAGATGCAGGTGCTCACCAGTGTTGGAGTCAACCTTGGCGTCGTTCAGGTGAGAAACGATGCCCTTAATGGTGTCAACAGACCCATTCCTGTACACCTGTTAGCTGTGATGCGCCAACCTCGGGAAAGTCTTCACTACATCTTGAAGTTACCACCGACGAAGAATTGGCGAGGCATGATTGCGGTGTTGTAATTAGACCTTGGGAAAAAGGGTATATATTTGTTCAAAAAGCGAATTGGGGGTATAATGCTTGGGTTGAATGTGTTTCTAAAGGAAGATGTTCCAAAGTTCGAAGATTCTGGCGGGACACCCAACGTGGGGCAGCTGCGTCACACGAAAACAGATGTATTCCAGGAACGCAGGGATACATATCGCCAAGACGTGAATCAGTTCGGTATTTTCCATTTTTTTGGAGTACGGATAGCTATTTGAGTGTAGTAAGCGATCCAATCGCGTCTTGTACTGCAAAAGAACTCATATGAAGACTGTTTTGCGGACGAGCGGTGAGGATAGCTCGCTGGTTATCACACAACACCTTGGCTGATCTTGAGACCTTGGCCGGTATAGCACCGAAGCAGCATCACCCAAGCATTGCCTTCCTATAGGTGCATACAGGACTGTATCGCACGACGACCGGCCCATAGAGACGTCCAGTACATGGACCACTCTAATTTGCATCATCTATAAGATTCCGTTTTGTAAGTCTCCAAATTTACAGCTCTCAAATTTTCACGTTTGGCGATAAAAAATCCATTTCCGCACATGGAAAGATGGAATAAGGCAATTAATCTGCCTGCTCATATTCCTACATGGATGAACTCTCTATCATCGACATGTACTTTTTCTCTCAGCTCTGTCTGGTTAAACTTTAGTTCGTCACGAGCTTCCTGCCCGCGGGGTCGGGACAAGGACGTATATAGACCTGAGAACCGTCACCGAGTAGCGGACCTCACAGATCAACAAAAAAAGAAATGCTAACGGAGCATCAAAGTAGACTGAACTGATCACTATTCACACGCCAGCCCTTCTCGGGAACCAAATCCCAGCCCAACCACACCAATCCACCAAAGCTCCCTAACACCCACCCTACCTCCACCCGCCCAAGAAACCCCGCCACCATGTCCCCAAACACAACCACCCACGCAACCACCACCCCCTGGCGCACCGCCACCGAACTCCACGCCGTGCGCACCAGCCTGTACACGCCCTCCACCCCCTCCGACCGCGCCTCCGCCATCTCCCTCATCTCCGCCTGGAAAACCCGCGGCAACCTCCCCCACGCCATCGAAAGCACCGCGCACCTCTTCTCCGCGCTCCAATTCCACGAAGCCCAGGGCAACTTCCCCTCGCCCAGCACCACGCCCGCCTCGTTCTCGGCCTCGAAATCCGCCTCCGCAGCACCGCCCTCAGCGACCCCGACCGCGCCCCCAGCAGCCTCAGCAACGACCATCTACGCGCTCCGCGCGACCTACACGCTCGCGCTGAGCCGCTTCGTAACCGGGCTTGCGGATCTCGGGCGCAGGCGCGAAAACGCCTACTCCATGTACGAAGTGGCGCGGAGCATCGGGCTGCCGGCGCATTTCGTCGAGCTGCGGCACGAGAGCGCGCACGAGGAGATGCCGGGGCTGAGGCGGTTGGCCCGGGCCGCGGAGGAGGCGCTGGGGTGGCTTTGGGGGGTCTATTGGGCGCAGTTGCCGGCTGGAGAGGAGGGGAGTGGGAGTGCAGGCGGGTTGGACAAGGTGTTTGGGAAGAGGGTGGGGACGATGAATTTGCATGAGCCTGGGGGTGAGGGACAGAGGGAGAAGTTTAGGGAGACGGTGAGGGGGGAGTTGAAGGCATTTCGGAAGGAGAGGAAGGGCCAGTTGGCCGCCGGGAAGGCGAAGACGAAGAAGTCGACGGCTTATGTGGACAAGTTTGCGAGGAGCTTTTTGAAGCTGATGTGGCACGAGAGAGATTGGGAGGATGTGTGCACTGTGCTGGTGGACGAGGGCATGATCATCCCGGGGCCGCGAAGGTACGTTTTCTCATTCTTCCCATTTCGCCACCCCGCCATTTCTCGGCCTAATGCTGCTCTATAGATCCTTCCCTCTTGATGCCTTGCCTCCTGGTTGGACCCATGATGATGATTTACCACACAATGTGGCCGCGCCCATGTCCGGCGCCTACGTGCTCTGGGACCATCTTTTGATGAGTATATCCGGTGACAAACGATTCCTGCCCGTTCTCTACAAACACCTCATAAACCAACTGACAGCGGTTTCCCACATGGATCCGGAACTCGATACCCGAAAGGCGGGCCTTTACAACTGGTTGAGGCGTCTGATTGCCTCTGAGACATGGTTCGACTCCCATGCAGAGGAAAAAGAGCTCCAAGCCATGCTCTTTAGAGAATGCTGCATGAACCCTGGCCTCTGGACCCAGAAGCTGGGAGAGTGCCTGTTAGAGTGGGGGAAGGCCGATGTCGTCAAGGATTGGGAGGAGATGTTCAAAGCTAGTCTACCCGGTGGTGGTGCAGAGCTAGATACCCACGGGCAAAACCCCTATGACTTCGATAATACGACCGATGAGGAGGGGTTGGCTGAGGTTGTGCTGGAGCCAGAAGAAGGGATGCAAGATGCGGGCACTGGGGCTGGAGGATGGCGTCGGGACACTGAGACATGGAGGCCTGTCCCTATTGGTGTTGCATTGTCGTAGATAGCCTCTTCCACCAGTAGCTCTGATAAAGTTCCACCTGTCCCTTGTCGATGCTGTAGTGTCGTAGATAAAATCTCCCAACAGTGGCCTAACAATTATCCGAAATCTGGAGGGCTTGTCCCTATTTGTATTGTATTGTCGTAGATAATCTCCTCCAGCCGCAGTAGCCCTAACAGTGATCCAAGACATGAGTCGTGTCTCGACTGAGGTTGTAGTTCTGTAGATGGTCTTTCCAACAGTAGCCCTGCCAGTCATAGTCCGCCAGATGATGTATCCCACAGGGGTATCCAGAGTGTGCTCCCATTGAGATCAGTTATGGGCGGTGGTTCCATCGTCCATCAACCGCCACCAGCCTTAAGCGCATCCTCCCTCTCCACAACCTCGGGCTTGAATTTGATCAAATACAGCGTCTTGCCCGGCCACAGTTCATCACCTTCCATCGTATGGACGTCGACAGAATCGGTGCTGAATCCAGCTGCATCGCACGCGCCCTCGACAATGCCCGCCACAAACGCGGCGCAGTTGAGCTGGCTCATCTCCTTCGGAATGCTGATGTAGGTGTTGACGAGCGGATCGTTGTCAATGATCATGTACCAGTTCTTGTTGTCCGTGCTCTGCTGCAAGGCATCGGCCTGTCTGCCGAACAGCGACCGCCAGTAGTGGACCTGGATGAATTGCAGGAGCTCTAGGAGGCGAGTGGGACGTGTTGCGGTGCGTGGGGGGAGGCGGTAGAGGATCAGATCCAGGAGTTTGACCCCGATGGGGTAGCCGGACTGTGCGAGGCGGGACTCGAGGTCTGCGACTGAGGGAGAGCGTGTGTGGTGGTAGGATATCAGACTGTTGAAGAGGTGGGCGAAGGAAGGGAGGGAAAGCTCGGAGGTTCGTGTGCGGTTGAGGTTACGGTCGTAGATTGTCTTTCGTGAGGTGGGGTAGCGGAGGGGCACATATGGTGCTGGTGGTGGGAGGGGAGTGTATGAGGCTTTGGCGCTGACGGGTTGATGTTGAGCGAGAGCGGGTGGGTTGAGATTGGTTGTGGCCATGATGTAGGTGATGAAGGGGATTATCTGCGTTGTACTTGTTGCTACCGGGGGCCCGAATCCATCAAGTCGTACGTATCATTCCTGGTTATGGTATAGCTTAACGTCGGGTATAATAGAATGGAGGTGACCCAGAAGGTGCTTGGCACTCCCGGCTTGGCAGGTACGCTGCGACGACGACTTCTGGCCGGATAGTGCACGGCTGTACACACGTGTGACAAAATGTATGGGCGTTCCTGCCGCGTTCGTCTGACTGGCTCGAGCTTTCGTTAGCGTGGTGACATGTGAAAGCGCCGTGTGCATGAACTGAAGCCCAGGGCAAGTTCAGCTGCCGAATGCGAACACGGCGACGCACATGCGGACGGCTCTCCTCACATGCTCGCACGCCTTCCTTTCTCCTCTCACTGCTGCATCATGCTCCTCTATGTCCTCTTCATTTTCAATTGACCTCACTTCCGCTTCAAAGTAACCGTTCGACGTTTCATGTTGGTATTGCCGCTGTCTTGGTATTGCTCAAACAGTCTAACTATCGGCTCATCTCCGTTTCGGCAACCTTCCACTTGCGCGCATCACATGCGTCATCTAGTTGGAGACCACCCCATCTTCACATGCAAGCCCGAAGCTGAAGCGACAAAACAACCTGGACCCCCTGGTGTCCACCTTTGCCATCCCTGCCGTGTAATCACCTGAAGGAATTCCGACTTTCCGTGCATTTTGCTTGTCTTCAATCTCATATGTGATCACTTGCGCTCATCTTAAAAGCCTTGCTTCATCTTTCGGTCTGTCCCACTCAAACTCTAGCAAGAAAAGTCTCGAGCCTCACACAAGTCGGAGTTTGCTTAAATTTTCGGACCCTTGCATACGACATTTATTTTATATCACACCAGTCAAGCTTGGTACTCGGTAGTGTTTTCTTGAATTGGCCCTCACAATGGGCCGTACCCAACCCACTGTTGTTGTCCAGCCACAAGCCGTGCGGCGTGCCGATCGCTCCAAGAAGGCAAGAGAGACGGTGAACAAAGTACTACCGGAGCTCCTACGATCCAGCCCACGAGCGCGACACGGAGTGCACAAAGCTAGTCTCGTCCTCGACCCGCCGCCGAATCCAATACAAGATGCAGCATCTAACGGACAATCCCATGCAAACCTTCGCATCACCCTCCAAAGCACCGACACTCTGACCGCTGCCCGTCGTCTCACATCAGCCTCTAGACGAGCATCCTTCAGCATCAATGCCCCGAAATCAAAATCTCCACCGAACGTCTGCATCCTGAACATGGCATCCCCCTTACGCGCCGGCGGCGGGTTCCTCGAGGGCGCAACTAGCCAGGAAGAATTCCTCTGCATGCGCTCAACCCTGTACCCATCTCTCTGGGATGACTTCTACCGGCTTCCCGAAGTCGGCGGCATCTTTACGCCTGATGTTCTCGTCTTCAGAGACAGCACGCCCGACGCGTTGGAATTGCCGAAACGGGAGCGCTTTTTTGTCGATGTGGTCAGTGCAGGAATGTTGCGGTTTCCTGAAACCAAAGGAAAGGCAATGACGGAGGAGGAAGGTGGATGTAGTTGCGGCGTCAGCTACTGCGATCGGGACCGGGAGCTCGTGACGCGAAAGATGAAGGCTGTGATGCGAATGGCGCAGAGTCAAGGGACGGAGAAAGTAGTTCTTGGAGCATGGGGATGCGGCGCGTATGGGAATCCAGTCAAGGAAGTAGCCAAGATCTGGCGACGGGTGATTGTTGGGACGGCTCGAAAGAAGGAGGACTGGAGTGGAATCAACGAGGTTGCGTTCGCCATCACCGACCGTTCCATGTCGCGAGAATTCGAGAAATGCTTCTCCGACGTCCTGGACAAAACACCACTATCCCCACCACCGGAGCCGGAAACCCTAGCCACCCAAACCGACGGCCAGGCCGAAGACCCCAAACCCTACACCTTCGGCGCCCTGACCCAATACTCGACCGGCACCGAAACAACCTCAGACCTCATCACCTCCCTCGTGGCCAAAATCCAAGAAACAGAACTCACCCTTGACCAGATCCGCAACCCGCGCAGCAAAGCCCGTCTCCGCCTCGTGCTCGAGAATCTAAACAAACAACTCTCCCTCGCCGGCGCCCCGGCTGACGACCCCCTGTCCGCGTCGCAAAACGTTTCAGACGACGAAGACGCAGTGGGCGAGGAAGACTGGGTCGGCATCGAAGCCTCCGACGGCGAAGAAAGCCACTACTACGACCCCGACGACGTGCCCTCAAGCGGCACCAGCAGCCCTGGGCTCAGTGCCGACGACACGTACGATTTCCGCACCCACGGCCCGACCAGCCCCAGCACAACCAGGCGTCCCAGAACAGCGAGTTTCGACCCCGAAAGTGGGTGGTTTTCGGGCAGTATTAATGGTCTGCATGCGCTGTTGGCGCCGAAGCGCGCGGTCGGCAGTCCCGTCCTTAGGCCTGATAGCGGTGGGGGCCCGGGTGGCGGCGTGGGGGGTTATGAGGAGGTTGTGCTCGGGGAGAGGTTGGATTTGGGGGAGTATTTGAGGCGGTATAGCAGCCGTGAGGATGATTGAGATGGGGCTGGAATGTAGTTGGGTTGGGTGGCATTAGGCTCTCTCGTGAGTGAGGGAGGTCGAGCATGCGGAGCGGGAGACGATGGAAAGTTATCATGATTCATGTTGCATGGAATAGGCGTTTTCCCCTTTTCACATTTTCCTCTCGATGGGGCTCGGGAAGGACAGGACAGGACAGGACGACAAAAACGGTCCTTATCGAAGGCAGGCGGCGAGTGCCAGCCTGGTTGTTGTATATATATCTCTCTGTCCATCAGATCTTTTGCAAATCTTCGTGGATTTGGTCCTTTGACTAAACAAGTGTAGAGCGGTACAGTTGTGGAGCTCACCGACCCGGCAACTGTCCTGTCCTGTTGCACGCCTTTATAGTCCCATGTGCATATTGCGGTTGGACTCAATTTCCCGAGCCTTTGCGACTCCCCAGCTCCAACAAACGCCGCCAACGCCGCGCTATGATAGCAGTACTTCCCTTCTCTCTTCCCTCGCGCTTGTGGTAAATCCTCGATGCAGCCAGCTCTTTGTCTTCCCATAGCGACCAAAATTTCCCATTACTCTTCGGCGTACCTCCTTTAGGAATCCTTCGGGGCGAGTCTTGCACATCTGACCTCCCCACTCCCAGCCCAGTCCACTCAACGCAATTTATATCTTCGAGACCCTCATCTCACTTCTTCTTGCACTCACGCAACGCCCTAGACCAAATCCGGATCCGGCAACCAAAGCACGACCTCCGCCCCCGCCGTCGCGGCACAATTATGCCGCGGATTATACCCGACCAGCGGACTCGTCTTCGGCCCTGGCAGATCCGTCACAGGCGCCAGCACCATCTCACTCCCCTTCGGCTGCGCCAACGTGTCCCAGACCAGCAATCCGGGGTTGGACGAGCCGGAGAGGATATAGCGGCCGTCGGGGGAAAAGCAGGCGTCGCCTTGGACGCCCGGCTGCATTGCGTCGGGGGAGGAGGTGGCGGATGGGGCTGGGGCAGGCGAGCCGCGGTGCAAGAACGCGCGCAAATCGCCGTCGAAAGCGTCGAGTAGGTAATGGCCCACGCTCGCCGTGCCGAGCAGGATCCACTTCCCATTATTACTGAACTCGAGGGTCGTCCAGAGCGCACCTTTCTGGCCATGCGAGGCCCCCAACCTTTGCTCCGTCTCGGCCAAATCGAACGTCGCGAACGGCGGCTTGTCGTAGTTCCGGTAGTCGTAGAGTAGAAGGGTTTGGGTTGCTGGACTCGCGATTGCGATCACGGACGCGGAGGGATCGAAGGCGACGAGCCGCGAACCGTGGAGGGAGAGACTGCCTTGCGCGTTCTGGCTGCGCAGGTCCCATAGCTTGACGCTGTGGTCGAGGGACGCGGACAGGAACGTGTCGTTGCTTGGACTCATCTTCAGATCCGTCACCCTGTCCGTGTGCCCGCGGAAATAGCGTATGTAGCTGTTGTCATGGGTGCTGAGGTATCTAATTCCATCATCAACTTTAGTGCTCGCGTAGATGACGCTGCCGGCGTGGTGAGTGAAGCGTGCGAGCGCGCAGCCGTATTTTTGTGATTTGAGTTCCTTCGCGTGGGCACCGGCTTTGGTGTTATAGAGTTGAAGGGTGTTGTCGGAGCGACTGAGGAGGAGCAGTTCGCCCGAGGTGTCGAAGTCGAGAGAGGTGTAGGTGTGCGTGGGGGTCTTGAAGAGCCGTGAGGCGCGGAAGGTGTGGATTGTGTCGCTTATTTTGGCCGTGGGCGGGCCGGCGTGTTCGGTCACCATTGTTGCGGCATGTGGTTGTGCGTATGAGAGAAAAGAGGGGAGGGAGGGAGTGTGTGCAAAGGGAGAGAGAGAGTGGTATAGTAGAGAGCGACGTTTGTGTCTGGGCTGCGGGAGACGCGCACAGGGATGGCCAGAAGAATTTCCCCGGATTCTTTGGAGACGTCTCGGTTCTGACGTCGGAATAGTGCCAAGACAGCTCTATACCTCTTTCTCTACATCCCTTTTCTCTGCGATAAACTAAGTAGCCATTATCAAGACTAGCTAGACGATATGCGGATGGACAGATGATGCATAGTATACTTAGGATGGTGTTAGCCATTGGCATTAACGATTGGAGTAACGAGAATGATTATTGTAATGCCGGCTTCGGAGCGGGAATCTAAGACTCAGCCCTACGGAACGGGAAACCTTAAGGTTATGCAAGTGAGCCGCTCACTCAGCATTTCTACATAAGGTCCTACCTAACCTTGAATCTCCGCTTGGGGATACACCATCGCTCTGCCACTCTACGCCTGTCAGGCTTCTATCTTCCTACATCCGCCCTTATCCCGACCGAAGTCGTCGCAACTCTCCCCTCTCTCACTACCTTACTTTTCTGTTTCGCGCGACGCGCCCTCTTCGAAGGCCGAGGTCATTCATATACTCGAAAGGAGGAGGACTCGGCAACCATGTCAACCACTCTCGGGTACAACCACCAGTCTATACTACCATCGCCAATCGCTGATGACAGTCCAGCTCCTTTATTGCCGGCGGCGTAGCAGCCTGCGGTGCTGTGACTGTAACCCACAGTTTCGAGACAATCAAGATTCGGTACCTGCTCCCCCACTCTGGGCCCATTGCGCCAATTGATACAGCTAGCTAAGACAACAATCCCAGACTTCAATTACAAGGCGAGCTCAAATCCAAGACCGATGCGCCACGGTTATACAGGGGAGTCCTCCACGGCGTCTCCACCGTCTACAAGAATGAAGGCATGAAAGGTCTCCTCCGTGGTCTCAACTGCGCCGTACGTCCTCTCCAACCCACCTCTCCCCCCCTACGCCTTCCCACCACAACCTCGCCCTAACAAAACCCGCTTCATCCAGTACATCTACCAAATGGTACTAAACGGCTGCCGCCTCGGTTTCTACGAGCCCATCCGCACCCACCTGAACTCGATCTACCTACACCAGAACCTCACCTCTTCCCACGATCCAACCTCGACCTCCCTCCAAAACCTCCCCATCAACATCATCTCAGGCGCCACCTCCGGCATCATGGGCGCCGCGGCCGGTTCGCCCTTCTTCCTCGTCAAAACCCGTCTCCAGAGCTTCAGCCCCTTCCTCCCCGTCGGCACCCAGCACCACTACGCGAACGCCTGGGACGGCATGCGCCAAATCTACACCGCCGAGGGGATCCGCGGTCTCTACCGCGGCGTAGGCCCCGCCATGGTGCGCACAGGCTTCGGCTCCTCCGTGCAACTCCCCACCTACTTCTTCGCCAAGCGCCGCCTGGTGCGGCATCTGGGCATGGAGGAGGGCCCCGCGCTGCATTTGTTGTCTTCGACCGCGAGCGGGTTCGTGGTCTGCTGTGTGATGCACCCGCCGGATACGGTGATGAGTCGCATGTACAACCAGACGGGGAATCTGTACTCGGGCGCGTTGGATTGTTTGTTTAGGACGGTGAAGACGGAGGGCTTGCTCGCGGTTTACAAGGGGTTTTTTGCGCATTTGGCCAGGATTTTGCCGCATACGGTATTGCTTGTCCCCCCCCCCTTTTTTCTCATGAGTCAGGTTTATGGAATGTGGTGGGGGCTAATACTGGTGCTTTGAACAGATCTTGACACTTTCGCTTGCCGAGCAGACGAACAAACTCATGCGCAGGTTCGAAGACAGGATTCTTCCGGACAGGGTCAAGGAGAAGATTTAAAATGAACGCCAGAAACAACCACCCGGGATACCACCATCCCGGTTGAAGTGCGCAGCGGGCGGAACCCATGGAGGAGGACTGTTTTGATGGGGATAATCGAGCGGAGAAAGCAAAAAGGCCATAGCTGGAAAGGGGTGCGCTACTGGACACGGCCTTTTGGATGGATTCTGAGGGAGAGCGTGAGATGGAAAAAGCGACACTTGCATTTTTGGGGCGCAAGTACGCATGGCATGGGGGCTTCTTTCCTTTCAGTTGCCGTTTGCCGGTATTGAGTTGTTCAAGGTGCTTGTATATATGGAGGATGTACTGATGATGAGGAGGGTTGTTTGGGGGCAAGGCAAGGGAGGACCTTGGTTTAGCTGGACGGGACGACGAGGACGATAGGTTAGCTGGTGGGAAGGTCGCATCGCACCATGTCCATGTAGAGACCGTAGAGATAGACGAAACGATGCCCTCCATATGGTGGGGTCAGAACCCATCTGCCAAAAAAGGAAAGTTTTCTTCAGGGTAACTAAAAATTTCTTGCATACGTGGGGTATTCTCTACATGGCGATACAAAAAAAAGTTGGCTGGCAAATCAAGCCTTCTCTACGGTTGCGTTGCAAGCATATCAACCTCAGCGCCTTCGCTTGTACCCGTCTTTTAATCCAGGGGTATATATTCGACGCACCCACCCATCCAGGAAATGCGTGCCCAAGGTGGTGGTGGGGGGATAAACAATAAAACATTGGGGTTTATGTGTGTGTGTGTGTGTGTGTGTGTGAAGAAAAAAAGATCGAGAGATCAATTATGCGCCCTTTGCTTTTGCCCTCGTCTGTGATCTGAGAGGTACGTATTCCAGTCCGAGATAGATGCCGGCGGCGGGGATGCTGGATTTTGATCGGATTCGAGGAAAGGGGTGAGGGAGTGAGTGGAAGGCGTCGCTAAATCGAGGTCCAGGCTTGGTGATAAGTGCGGAGGACTAAGATGCTGAATCAGTAAAAGAAGGTATAGCATAGGAGGGACTCAATTACACAGGGGTGGAAAAACATACCAGACAGCAACTGCGCCTGCGTCGACGCGTCCTCACACGCACACTGCAGCGCCGACCCCTCTCCATGATCCATCACAACGCCTGCTCACCAGTCAGCAACAACATCACAACACCGCCACAACGCCACCTTGCCCCACTCCACAAGACAGAACACAGGAAAGGAGACGGGTAACACTCACTATAAGGCAACTCCATAACCTCGACATCCGGCACATATGGCGCGCCAAACTCCCTGAGCGGCCATCGCCGCACCTGGCCCTGGACAGCCTTACTCTCGTTCGCCTTGGCGACGCTAAAGACCAGGTTACCGTGGCTGTCGATGTCCAGCCGCCGCCGCTTCCACAGCTGCCATGTAGTCAGCACGCGCTTTCTTTTCTCCTGTTCGTCATCATTGCCAGTGCCAGTGTTCGTTGCATGTGCAGTCTGGCCATTGGTACCGGTAGGAAGAGTAGTGGAGGTGAGTTGACGCACCAGGTTATCCGGAAACTGGACGTTGAGATCACCGAGCTGGATCGGCGGGGGCACGTCCTTCGACATAGCGGTGCTGGTGCTCATTTTACGTCCACCATTGCCATCCTTGCCGTTGGCGGTCGGGGGCCGGGGAAAGGCGTCGAAGGCGGATGAAGGGATGGGCGGGCTCATGACCGTGCTGTGCGTGACGACGGGGCTGGAGATGTCGGGGACGTTGGAGGTCGTGCTGTCGCGTTTCCCGTTCCTGTTCTTGTCTTTCTTGGCCTTGGTGGCGTGCGAGGAGCCGGTGATTGCGCCGCTCATGCGCTTGAAGAAGCGCGACGTGCGGCTGGATTTGGAGACTTCGGATTCGTCGGAGAGGAAGGAGGAGGGTGACATGGGTCTGTTTGCGGCTGGGGCTGGTGCTGCGTTGCCTGTGGGTGGGCTGCTGGAGTCGTTCTTGCTGCGGCGCAGGGTAATCGATTTGCGGAAACTGTGGCGGTGCGTGCCGTCGACTGAGTCTCGGGTCGAGGCTGGGGACATGCCACCGTCGCGGCCTACAGGGGACAGAACGTCGGAGGAGACGATTGAGGCGCGGTGGTCGGCTGGTTCGGAGGCTTTTGGTGGCGGGACGGAATCGGTGATTAGAGGGGCTAGAGGTGGGAGTTCGGTTCGAGACGCTGTTGCGCGCTTATGACTGATTACCAGTGGGGACGGGTACAGGCCCGAATCGCTAATTGGTGATAGTGGTGCATGTTCATCTGCTTGAGCAGACCCGGGCCGGATAATGCGAGCAGTGACCGATACGGAATCCCGGTGGGTGGTCGGGTCTCGCTCGACCGTGTAGACTGGTTGGGTTTCGGTCGGACCTGCAACTCCTTGCGAAATGTGACCATTCGTGGCTAGCGTCAGCTTTTGACCTGCGCGCCTGGTAGCCGAAGATGCTCTTGATTCGGATGGTTCTCGTAGAGACGTTTTGCGCATAGCCACAAAACCAATCGAGTTTGCATCAGGGGAGAGAGGAGAAAGAGGTGAGACACTCGGAGGAGGACTAGCCTCCCGAGATACGACTCTTTCGTTCAGCGCCTGAATCCGTTTATACAAACCCGACGAGACTTGGGATCGGTTCCGAATGAGTTTCGGCTCAGCATTCTCCTTCTCCTTCTCCGGCTCTAGGGCTATGGTCGCGGAGAGGGAATGAGAACGATTGACCCCCGGTGACAAGCGATCAGCAGAGCCCGTCATCTTCTCAAGTGTGAGCGGGTCCGATTTGGTTCGCTGGATAGTAATGGACTGAACAGAAACGCCTGATTTGCCTGATCTGCCTGATTTTGCGGAATTGACGGAATTGGAACTTGGGCGGCGAGGAAAGAACGGTGTAGCTGGCGATTTCGTCACTTGCACGGGCTTTGCTTCCTCGAATGTTGCACTCCGCAATTCCTCCATCAATTCATCGTCGGAAGAGAAAATATCATTGTCGTCTTGCTGCTCCGGATCAACAGTAATATGGAGCGGATCGACCAGTCCGCGGCGCTTCCTCTGCAATTCGGTGGATTTTTGCGGCATCGTAAAGGAGGGCTGCGGAGAAAGTCCCCGGACAGGAGAAACTGGAGATGCTCTGACTGATTCCTCATCCAAGGGAGATATAGATGGAGAATCGACGGTGAGCTCATCGTCGTGATCATGCGCGACAGGACGCGATCCATCGCCCATGACAATGGTAGGGAGGGGAGATATCGGCGGCTTTTCTATATCCATTGATGGCAATGGACTGTAGATATGAGCTCGGCCAAGCGTTGGGCTGTCCATATCCTCAATAGTTTGAGGCGGCTCAAACGTCGGAGTTGTCTCAGTGCTGATCCCTATGCTACTCTTACTGGCAGGATGAGAGACATTCTTAGGTTCTTCAGTGTTCGCATCTTCTGGCTGCGGTCGTTCTTGCTCCTCAGGTACAGTCTGTGGAACGGGTACAGCAGGTGCAATTGGCGAGGTCGGTGAGTTCTGGGCTGAATTAGGTCGGCTGTTATAGACCATCGCAATCCCTGAGTCTACCTTGTTTGGCAGGGCCTTTGGTTGCTCGCCGACTACTGGTTTGGAAGGCTCCCGTACCTCTTCCTGTGGCGCTTTCGAAAAATCTGCCGTACTCACGTCCTGGACTTCCGGCTGTACCGCCTGGTCTTCTAACTTACGAGACTTCTTCATCTGCTTTTTCCGCAACTCTGCGGCTTTCATCAACCGAAGTTTCTCGGGAGTCATTGCCGACTTGCTAGTTCTAGTACTCTGCATAGTCTTCGAACTTTGCATAGAGCGTTGACTACCTCGTGAGCCTGGACGTGGTATTTGATGTGGATCGTCCGGGATTGGGGGTGGCTCGGGAAGCGGCGCGAATTCTGGTAGAGATGCTATTCTCGGCGGTGCCGCTGACACTGGTCTTGAGTCCTCCGCCTGCTGTGCTTTGAAATGAAATCCAGCTGGTAGCGCAGAAACGGGTCTTCCTGCACTCGCGGTATGAGCCCTTCCATGACGGTCGGTCAAGGCTACCGGCCTCGGACCAAGCTTGATCTTTGGTTTGGGCATATACTGATCAAATGTGTAGTAGTCCATAGGCGGGGACTTGGCACTCAGGGAAGGCGAAGTTGGTTGCTCTTCACTCATTCTCACTGATTCCGTGTCTGGAGTTGAGCTCTCCGTCGGCGCGTACTCTGTCAATGACGGACTGAGAGACGTCACCGACCTCTGACCCTGTTCTTCCCGGACTAGGAAATGTGATATCGAAGACTTTGGTTGTTGAGTCAAAGGATCATCCTTCAACGCCGGGACTGCTGCCGAGGCATTCGCAAGCGCGGCGAGACGCCTCCCTGATGAGCGTCTGTCTGGTGCAGGTCTTCGAGCAGTCGGAGGTGGGGAAGCCATGCCCTTGCGCGTGGCCTTTGGCGAACCACCTTCCTCTGTATCTTCGCTGATTTCGTCAAGCTTGTTGGTCGTGATGGCTGGCGACGCTGTGTGCAAAGGGAACGCTGCGGCCAAAGATGTGTCGTTCAGATCCTCTCCAGACGTTATTTCCAACAGTGTCTCGTATGGGGTAAATTGGTCTAGGATATCCGAAAAATGTACGGTTGTGCGCGCTGCAGTATCGGTCAGCTCTGTGAAGCATCTCTGTCTTTCTCTTTCTCCTACCTTGCAACAACCTTGATGTGCCCTCCGGGATGTATTTGATCAAGACCTTCCGCCGGCGGTATATTATTAAGCCGTACACAGGTGACTTCTCTTCGTATTGTATTAACGCATTTCTTGCTTCCGTGACGCCAGCGCTTCCATGGTCCAGGATATCAACCGTGTCGCGCGATGAATACTTGAGAAGGAACCTGTATGAAGCTTCAGCATTGTGCGCGTGAACCTTCCTGACGATCTGCGCTTTTCATCCTTACCATCCTCCTGGTTCAGTGAGCACCGAGTTGTACACTCCGGTAAGCTCTGGATTATCCAAGCCATTCAAGGACATCTTGGCCTTCCTTAGACTCGCCTGATAGCGACGGAGACTTCTTCGTCTTCAACCGATCCAATTCTTTCACGCGCTTTGATCTTCAGGGGTGCGCGTTATGCTCTGCGGGGTGCGCGTCCGAAACCGTTATACTATGACCTCGAGTCCGTATCGCGTCCATGCGCGGGACCGTTATCCGGCGTTTCCCCTGTCAGGCATGGTCCATAAGGCGAGACAATAGCGATTGAAGAGAGGATGAGACTGGTACGGTCAGGCGTGGGGGAAAGTAGGAAAAGCAGGCAAGCTCGGTGCGGCGGCCATATGCAAGTCACTGCAAGGGCTCCGGCATGTCCTAGTTTCCCCCCAGGCGCAAGCCCAGCTGGGGAGCCCCAAAAGTCCGATATCAAAAGTCCAGCCAATCAGCGACCCCTCCCGCCGCTTTCTTGTATAGCCGTCGCCAGTCCCTCTCCTGGAACCCGGACGCTTCAAGGTTGTGGCTTTCCTTGCCGAACATTGCCATTGTCTTTCCACTTGCGGCCGGTCGCACGTGGTTATCGATCTATATCGTGCTCGTCATTATCATTGCACTATGCAAGGAACACTGGAAGAAATCTACAGTCGCACGCCATTCACCAGATCTATGGAGAGAGCAGAGCATATGATATATCCATGAAGAGTGGTACGAAGAAACGCCATCCGGAGACTAAACATAGCGCCAGAGGCACGATCGCATCACCCACCTGGCCGGACTGGAACCAACCAGCGCTCAGATCCCCTACGAGGTCATCCTCTCCGCAACCGTTAGCTGTAGGGCCGGTTTTATCGATTTCCCAGTGCTGTTTCCGATGCTGCATGCCCTAGGTACTCCGTACATACTGTAAGTGGTTGCGAATTCCTGTATACATAGGTATGTAGGTACGACTATGTAAGCTCATCCAACTTTGCATGAACGGACGGCAGAGACAACAAGGCACCAGCGAAACGGAATATTTCTTCTTGAAACCTAGCCCCCAGCCATGTCTGACATGCGCAAGCCGCAACTCACCTTGGCTGCTTTGCCGTGCCGTCTGACTGCGTCGGCGCATTTTCGCGTGTTCGCGCGGCCGCGCCCGCTTCGCTTTCGGTGACGGCAGGGCAGCTCCGCATTTGGCAATTGAAGCTCATGCGGCTCTACCTCATCAAGCTACAAAACCCCAGCCTCTGCCATCATCTCAACATACCATACCAGTGACTGGTATCTTCAATTGTACCAATATCTCTCTGGATAACGAGTGGTTCGGTATAAGTAACATGTCCTCCTCAACACTCCCTTCAATAGACACCGTCCCCACCCTCTCCACAGCCGAACGCGCCGCAGTCCTCGACCTCCTCTTCGAACCCAGTACCGCCCTGCACACTCTGTCCGTCGAGCTGCTCCAAACCCATCCCTTCCCATCCTACGACGATCTCATCGCAGCAATCGGGAATCAACTCTCCGCCCTAGCTGACTCCACCTCGACATCCGACACACAATGGCTCGAGTCAATCCTAGGCTCGCATCCCCGGCTCGGGGCAAAGAAAGTCGAGAGCGCGCAGAGTGCGGCCGAGCAGGCACAGTTGCAGGGTGGAGGCGAGGAAGCGGAGCAATTGAGGAAATTGAATGAAGAGTATGAAGCCAAGTATCCGGGTCTGAGATATGTGGTGTTTGTGGATGGGAGGAGTCGGAGTGTCATTATGGAGGATATGAGACGCAGGATTGATGCGGGGGATGTCGGCGCCGAGAGGAATGCTGCTATTACGGTAAGCGAAGGATGATGAGATATTGGAGGGCAGATTGTGGAATAGGCAGGCTAATGGACGTATAGGCCATGTGCCAGATTGCCGCAGACCGCGCGAGGAAGCTGGAGCCACAGATCACCGCATAAGCTATGCCTGGTGGATCGCTCTCGTGTGCGGCTGCGGTGCCATCTAGCCAACGAGCTCGAAAGCCCGAGTTTTAATGAGGACTTCAGAAGCTCTATAGCCCCTGGACATCAGGATTACTGTGCAACCCAATCAGGATTCGGAACGCTACGGAGGCCTTCGTGTCGACCTTGGCGCGTCCCATGATGCCGTACTGCTTTCCACGCTTCAGAAACAGAACGTCCTAGGCAGCTATCTGGTGTGGGAAGGGTAGCAGAGAAGACAGGGAAAGACCGGGCAGTTTGCGTACACGTCAGTAGGGACTGCAACCGCGCGCAACGAAGAGATTGACAAGTGGCCTCACTGCGACTTGGTATCTGCCACTGAGCTGGTGGCTTTGGTGGTGAGAACAGTCTCCCGTTGATGGATAACTCAGACGATGCGGATGACGAACTAAATAAAGTCTCTAGCGACGAGTAGATACGGTTAACGTGACAAGGTGTTATCTGCAACAAGTTTTGAGAAACCAGTCACCATCATACCGCCACTGTACCTCTGTTTGAAGGGTCGGCGGACGACGAGCAATAATGTTTGCTGGCGATACTGATCGGCAGATCGGTCGACGTCCTCAGCTTGAACCCCACCTCTACGGTCAATGACCAATTCCTTTCTCTATTTACATGCACCATCCTTATGGTACAATACACATCCCAAACCTCGGGAACCTCCATTATCCTGGAGAAATGACTACTCAAAAAGACAATAGGCTGTTCTCCCCCGTCAGAAATTGAGCAGCTGGTAAAGGATCGGTATCGCTGGTTCTAGGTCTGGCGCGTCGCAAACTTTACCGTACACGTATCTTGGTAGCGAGCGGGAGATGCAGCGTGCCCTGCAGATAAGGTCCAAGGCATTGGGGCCTCTTGAGTCAACCTGCACCTACTGCTCGTTCCAAGCTTTATCTGCTATCACACCTAAGGCGCCCCATTCAAGCCCATATGCATGCGTGGCAGGCACCTTGTGCATGCGACTTGCCTATACCCTCCAATTACTGGAGGTTGATCAATCAAGCTTCCGATCATTCTATGGTTTGGTCACCCAGACAGGCAGCTCTGTACATCCTTGTCTGCCGTACCCATAACATGGAAGGATCTAGCCAACATTGCACAGCGTGTTGTCGCAGGGACAAAGGTGCCTTCGGCCAAGCTTATCAGAAATCCCTCGCATGCATGTACTCGTTCAACTGCAGGCTGGACGCGTCGCCATGAGGATAGGTAGATTTATTTGAGGACTACCTGTTGCCCATGTAAGTGCATTTCCGCATCTTGCTCTATACATCAAGTGGTGAGTTGCTCCCCACTCTGAGGGCAAGTAGACATTCTCTCGTATCTCTGTATCTCTGCGTATTGAGCCAAACTCGAGCCAACATGCCGTCGAACGAGAAGCAGATGGAGGAGCTCGCGGTTTATCGCACAGCAGATAGTGAAGGCTCCCCAAGAGCTGTTGGTTCAATAGAGGAACGCGAAGTCTTCGGAGATGACAAGAATCATCAAGTCAGTGGCGTTCAATTAGCTCTGACCGGGTCGCAATGTTCAGAGATCTGATGATTCCCAGATCAAGTACCGCACCTTGTCATGGCCTTTCGTTGCCATGATCATGATCACCGAGATCGTGACAGGCGGCACTCTGACACTGCCTCAAGCACTCGCAGTCGTCGGCATCGTGCCCGGCCTGATCCTCATCATCTTCTGTGGTGTTTTTGCGCTGTTCACCAGCTTGATCCTCATCGACTTTAAGATTAACCATCCCGAGGTCCACAACATGGGCGACGCAGGCTACATCATCTTCAAGCCCTTCGGTTTGGGCGCCGTGGGTAGAGAAGTCTTGTCATTTGGGTAACACATTCCGCTACCTCGTTCCGCTTACTTTGCATCCAGCTGACACCTCAGCAGCACTCTACTATTCGCCATCACCGCCGTCGGTGCTACCGCACTGCTCGGCCAAGAAGCCCTCACCACTCTCTCGTCCAGCAGACTGTGCCTCATGCTCTACACGGGCATATTCAGCATTCCGATCCTCCTTTGTGCACTTCCCCGCACCCTCAACACAGGCCTCTCCTGGTTCAGCATGGTTGCCTGTCTCTCCGTCTTCATCGCCTGCATCGTCGCCATGGCAGGCTCAGCCGCCGAGCCCACCCCAAACAGAGTCGTCTCTGTTACAGTGCCTAGTAACTTTTACACCGCCTTTCTGTCGATCACCAACCCCGTGATTGCGGTGAGTATAGGGGGTCCCTACCTGTTCAGCAAAAGCTAATAGTTTTTTCAGTATGCAGGCCATTTCATGTTCTTCCCGCTGATCTCAGAGATGCACACACCGCGCGATGCTAAGAAGGCAGCATGGTGTCTGCAGACGTTCGCCACCGCTTTCTACGCCGTCTTCGCCGTCGTGACTTACTGCTACCTCGGATCCAATGTCCAGAATCCGAGCCTTCTGTCGTTGAGCCCTAAGTGGGCGAAGGCGGCATGGGGGCTCTTCTTGCCGAACATTCTCATCGCAGGAAGCTTGTACAACCATACGGCGGCCAAAATCGTGTTCGTGAGACTGTTTAGGGGCAGCAAGCATCTGCATGACCACACGGTTACGGGCTGGCTGTCGTGGATCGGTCTCGTGCTGCTGATGAATGCGGCGGGGTTCGTGCTAGCTGTTGGTGTACCTGTAAGCGCATCCTCCATCTTCGCGGCCGCCGACAAGGCCAGACGAGATATGCACGTCCATAGCTAACACTGTCCAGATCTTTGCCTACCTCTGTGGCATCGCAGCCGCTTTGTTCGCATCATGGTACACCTACGGTCTCGCCGGCGCTTTTTGGTGGCACGACGTTTACTACCTCGAAGGTGGTTGGCCTGCGTTAAAACGACGCTGGTTCATGTATGTTATTGCTATCTTAACGATTTTGGCGGGGGCTTTCATCTGCGTCGCTGGTCTATATGCAATCATTAAGAGTTTGGTGATTGCGTATGCGGATGGTAGCGTGGGCAGTCCTTTCTCTTGTTGAAGGGTGGTTGATTGGTGGTGCGTGACGAGGGTGGTTGATTGGTGGTGCGTGACGTGGGTGATAGATTGCTTGGTATTGTAGACATCGACAAGTATGGCAAGCACGATTGACCGTTAAAGAGCGCATACAACCCTACATGTTACTACAAAGAATAGATCGTCCGGCATTGCGATGGTGATAAGGGCGTAAACTGCCAAGACCTGAGTGCATGTGACTAAGGATCATGTTATAAGTCCATGAACATGACTCGACGGAAACTCTAGCCCCTGCTGCGTGACCTCGAGCTCCAACCTTGAGCCTCACCAGTTTCACCTTCACGTGCACCTCCATTTTACGCCTACAAACAAGCCAGACACATCCTGATAGTTGTCTGCTGTGCGGTGCAGTCTTATGTGCTGATCTAGTAATTTACTGATCAGCTCTCTGTGTGCTTTGTCGATCGACCTCCCCACAACCGCCAACATGATCTCCGGTTTCAAAGAATGGGCAACGTCTGCGCAGCTAATTGAAACAGCAAGCCTCGAACAGTTGAAAGGCGCTGTTCTCGCTATTGAGGCGGACGACCTCATCAACACCTTGCTAGGCACTACACCAACCACCGAGCCACTTCTACCAGCACTTGGCGGTCTTCCATTCGCTCTTGAGACCCAAGTCCGCAACGTCCTGAACCGCTGCAAGGAGTACGAGATCAAGCCCATCTTTGTATTCAACGGTCTTAGCGCCAATGGACAGGAAACGAAGCTACAGAAGGCATTGAAGGCGTCCCAGGGTATTTCCTCTGCCTGGGACTTCTATACCGCCTCCGATCCTGAGAAGGCTGTTGCTGAGTTTGGAAAGTCCGGTACGGCGAAGAGCAATCTCCATGAGAGAGAACAGATTCACTGACTCATTAAGGTATCTTCGATGCCGACAACATATACCGCTATTATCAAAGCTTCTTTCAGCGGGAGAAGGTCGACTTCATCGTCGCGCCTTACGGCGCATGCGCGCAGGTAAGATCAACATCCTCTAGTCCATGTCTCAGACAAAGCTCACCGTGTTCTAGCTTGCTACTATGGAAGGCACAGACTTTGCAGACGCTGTGCTTGGATCCTCAGAGATTCTCATGTTCAATGTCGAGAAGGTCATCCTCAAGATCGACTGGGAAGCTGGTTCCTTTTCATGGGTAGTCCGTCGATCCTGCATGGACAAGCTCGGCGTCACCTCTACAAGCCAATTTGTAGATGCTTGTCTCCTGGCCGGCTCTTCCATCCTCCCCACATTGCCACACCTGGAACAGGACGGCCCCGTCACGCCCCGCCCTCCAAGGATACAGGCAGCTGCCGACTTGTTGAAGCGCATGAACCAGGACGGAAACAGTATCTGCTTACAGTTCCAAGATGATCCAGCTGTGCAATCACCAAGCTACCTCGAGCGCTATCAAAAAGCGTACCTTTCAATCAAGCATCATGTGGTCCTGACTCCGGACGGCAAAGTCGAGTGTCTGAACAAGGACAGTGTGCCAAGTGATGTACACGCCTTCATCGGCCAAAGGCTTCCCGATGAGGTATACGCATACTTGTCTCGCGGTGTCATCGGGCCTCGCGTTCTCACCTGGAGAACTGCTGGTGAGATTGTCGAGAGCCCACCTCTTGACGGAGGCATGTCTGCTGCGTATCACCAGCTCGTTAGGGACGGGCTCGTGCCTCTGCGGTCTTCTGCCCTCGCTCTCCTCTCCTACTCCTTACACCGCTTCTACCAGCACACCGATGTGACCCTCCGCCTCTGGTTTAACCGGGATGAGCCGAAAGCACTGAACATCTCAAGCACAGATGACCCCAAGGGAGCTATCAGCAATTGGAATGTCAGATCAAAGGCCATTCAGGAAAAGGCATCATCAGTACGTTGATGTCATATTCGATGCCCATGTTTACGGTGCTAATTTTGACAGACTGATCCGTCGACGGTCGCCTTCGCCTTAACCACCCTTCAAGACACCTCCTTTGCAGAAGACTCCAAGAAGTCTGCGCCGGGCAAGAACTTCACCCCTCTCCGCAACCAGGACGAGATCCACTCCAACGCACTTTGGAGATTTCTCCAACTGCGTGGCTTTGTAGGTCCTGATCATCGCCTGACTGCACTTGGCACAAGCCTGCAGAGCACTTTGGCTGGTATTCCCGACTCAGAGTTCGAGGAGCCAGTTGTGCTCGCCATCGAGATGTTGCGCTTGAGCTTGCTCAATTCTCAAATAATGTTCCACTCATACGGCGGCGCACCAATGCGCGGCAGCGACATCGACAAGCGCAACACTCTCCTAGTCAGCAGGGTCGCCTGTCTTTTGAGACTCCGACACAAAGACATCGGATACACTGGGCCGCTGAGTAGGCATCTGCTGGGTTATCAGAGTATGGTTTCAGCTGTTCGTGGAAGCCTGCGAGACTTGCTAGAAATGAGCTTGTGCACAATGCTTATCAATGGCCATGTTGCCCGCGATCTGCCTCCACAAGAATTGGCCGACGTCAGCTTCAGGTATGCATCTCTTTTGCTCGGGTCCTCCTAACGATTTCGCTAATTCATGTCAGTCTTCCATTCGTCAGAGACACCGATTGCGCCCTCGGCATTGCGGTTAAGAGCTACCTTGACGAGCTTACCACGCACGACAAGCCGACATCTCAAGAAGCCCGCCAAAGCGTGATGGAGAACGGCATGCGTGCCTGGTTTCCACACGCTGTGGACCTTCCTGGTGATCTGCAGAGGGCATTCGCCCTGTGGGATGCTGTAGGTCTCTCCAAATGCCTCTATTCGGGTTGTACTGACTGTCATTGCAGGTCTTCAAGCTTGTCCAAAACGTGCCGACAACCGTGGTGTCGGACAAGGACAAGAAGTTGTGGGAAGAGGTCAACGTGTGGCTCGCTGAGAGGAGGTAGAAACGCCTCACGTGTTTGCACTACTACCTTTGCTGCGATTATGATACCCATGCCATTGAGAAACAAAAGTACTCTCTTCGACGGGCCAGGCTTACACCACGACAACATCTCATGCAACATAATTGCTAAATACTGCTCGACAAATGCAAAACGGCTCGTCTTCACACTGGTTTTCCTTAGATCCCTTGCTACATGACAACGCTATATCCTGGTCTCTTATGCCGACAATGCAACTCTACCCACTCCCTGTATGCAACCAATAACATGATCCCTTCATTCATCCCAGTCACTTCCCCACAGTCAAGAACAACCGATCCCCCACATCCCCCAACCCAGGCTTGATCATCCCCTTCTCATCCGTCTCGCCGTCAACACCCCCAACCCACACCTCGACCCCTTCGCCCCACGTCTCCGCCACTCGCCCCAGCCCCTCCTCACTCGCCAACACACAGCACACGATGATCCTCTTGACGCCCCAATCCTTCAGCGTGTCAATGGCTGCGCTGGCGGTCGCGCCCGTCGCGATGATCGGGTCGAGGAGCAGGGCGAGGTCCGAGACCGGAGATGGCTCTGAGGCGGAGGAGTGCGAGGGCCGGTGGTAGGGAAGGTTGTTGTAGTATTCGACTGGCTGCAGGGTGGACTTTTCGCGGTACATGCCCAGGTGGAAGATGGGTACGGGGCCGGGGAGGAGGGACTGGAGGGCTGTGCGAACGACGGCGGTTAGTTGGTTGCCTTGCGCGACTGGGGTGGAGAGGGGGTGGAGAGGGGGTGGAGTGGAGGGAGAGGGAGGGAGGCATACGCACCGTCTACCATGCTCAGTCCTGAGCGCAGGATCGGTACCAGTGAGATTTGGGTCGGCGTAATCGTCGTCGTCGCGTATTCGTAGCCCAGCGGTGACTTGTCCTGCAATGTCACATTTCCGGCGTCAGCCATTTGCAAGCGGAGATCTGGCTTCGGCACGGGAAATATGAGAGATAGAGACTACCTTGCCGCTTTCGACGGTCTCTAGACCGCTTGCGAGGGCTTCACATCCTATTATGGTTGCGATCTCGTGGATCAGCTGTTTCGTTTCGCGCGCGTTAGTTGCATGTGATCGCAGCTGGGAGAGCTTGGCGCGGAGGCAGGGATGGCGGGAGATGTGCACGTTTGGTGGTGGGGAGGTTGTCATTGCTGCTGAAAGAACTGGTGACGAAAAAGAGGAGGAAGAGGGATCGGTACACGAGAAGAGAGAATAGGGACAGAGAAATTGTCACGGTGTCTGGAGCAAACATGGAATGAGTACCGGGACCGCTGTTTACCTCATGCTGGCTTCCCCACCTCAGATAGGCCAGGATCCAGATAAGCGATAAGCTTCCTATGCCAAGCCATGCATGTACCGGCCCGGGCCGTTTGGATGCAAACAATAGCCGATGTCCGATGCGCATCCGTGAAACACCACCGCCAAACACCACCTAGGTTTGACTATACCATTCGGCCTCATGCGCAGCCAATTGGCACCGCTGGGTTCGTGCTCGTGATCAAGCGGCCGCATGTCCGGAGCACCTTCTTCCTCGACGGCTCCTGAGCCCAAGTCTTCAGGCACATCTAGACCAGCCCGGCCTGTGTCAATTGACAGTGGTAGCAAGAGAGCGTCATGGTATGAGCAACAGCGCAGCCAGCCCAAGGCACCTAGGATCGTGAGCGGACAGAGCGCATATGCTCCCGAATTGGATACTACCGCGAGTCCATACAATGACGACCCGCAATCTCCGGAGGAGGGCCTGGCGAAGCAGAAGCGATTCTACCGACCGCAAAGCGTGGGCAGTGTACGACTAGAAGAGCAGAGATCACGAGAAGGAAGAAGGGAACGGCCCACCAATCGTCGTGATAGCCATGCAAGCCGACAGACGACGCGTTCGTCGCAGGAGCAGAACCTCACCGAACTCGCCGCGCCGGACCCAGTTCAGGATCGGGAACAGCGGGGATACCACCGCGAGGATTTCCTGGAGGAAGCGGGAGAGGAGGATGTGCCGGACTATGCGCAACCGCCGCCGGACTTTGGGCGCGGGAGAGGACAGGGAGAACCACCTCGTAGCGCAAGACGACAACGAGCTTCGGAGTTCGCAACGCAGGTCTACATCTACTCGTACCTGATCTTCTTCTCCATCCTCGGCACGCTCGCCCGCTTAGGCGTACAGTGGCTCACATTCTACCCCGCCGCACCGGTCGTGACACCGGTGCTATGGGCCAACTTCAGCGGCTCGCTAATCATGGGATTCCTCTCCGAAGACCGCCGCCTCTTCCGCGACGAATGGGGCGTATCGCGCAAAGACGTCGAGGTCGAAAAGAACGCGGAAGCGTGGGGAAAGAACCACGCCAAAGTCAAGAAGACAATCCCGCTCTACATCGGGCTCGCGACCGGCTTCTGCGGCTCCTTCACCTCCTTCTCCTCCTTCATCCGCGACGTCTTCCTCGCGCTGTCAAACGACCTGCCCACGCCCCTCAACCACCCCAACCCCGCCGCCACGAGCACCACATACAGCACGGCCCGCAGCCGCAACGGCGGATACTCCCTCGAAGCCCTCCTTGGCGTCATCATCCTCACAACCACCGTCTCCATCTCCGCCCTCACAATCGGCGCCCACTTCGCCCTCGCCCTCGACCGCTTCACCCCCACCCTCCCCTTCGCCTTCACCCGCAAGATCCTCGACCGCCTCATCGTCCCCCTCGCCCTCGGCTCCTGGCTCGGCGCCGTCCTCCTGTGCATCTGGCCGCCCGACCGTCCCAACGGGCCCAATTCGAAGGGCAGCTGGGCCAACGAGACATGGCGCGGCGACGCGCTGTTCGCGCTCGTCTTCGCGCCCCTCGGCTGCCTCGCGCGCTACTGGCTGAGTCTGAAAATCAACGCCATCAGACCCTCCTTCCCGCTCGGCACGTTCGCGGTCAACATCTTCGGCACCGCCGTCCTGGCCATGTGCTACGATCTCCAGCACGTCGCGCTGCTGCCCAGCAACGGGATGATGGTGGGCGGCGGCACGGTCGGGTGTCAGGTGCTGCAGGGCGTTATGGATGGGTTTTGCGGTGCCTTGACGACGGTTAGTACGTGGGTTGCGGAATTGAAGGGACTAAGGAGGCGGCACGCGTGGGTTTATGGGGGCGCGAGTGTGGCGGTTGCGTTGGGGGTTTGTGTGGTTGTTATGGGGAGTGTGAGGTGGACGGTGGGGTGGACTAGTCCGGCTTGTGCGAGTATGAGGACGACTGTGTAGGAGTGTTTGTATTTTTATTTGGGTTTGTATGTGTATGACGCTGGATCTAAGAACCAGATCTAGATCTATGGTTCCATACTACGCTAGAACGCTACGAAAGGCACATTGCAATCTGCTCGACACATGTTTCCGTTTCACCAACCAACCAATCCAGCACCCACCACTCAACCCTTACTCCAAACCCTTCCCAAGCAACTCCCCCACATCCCTAACCAAATCCTCCACCCCACTCCCCCTCGCAACCCCACCCTCCCTCGACCCCACCACCGTCCCCCTCGCCTCCATAGCCGCACAAAGATCCCACACCTCCCCCTCGCTCCGCGCAAAATAAACCAGATACCCCAGCGCGTACAACGCAGGCTTCAGCACCGGATTCGGCTCCCTCCCACCCTCCCCACCCAACCCCTTCTCTGCCTCCGCTCCCAACGTCTCAAGCAAACTCGCCGCAAGCTCCACCTGCACCTCCTCCCCCACCCCCTCCCGCTCCTCCTCGCGCCGGACCCGGTAATTCGCCGCCGCGAGATTGAACGCCAGACTCGCCGCAGCGGCGCGGACGGGCGCGTGGTCCGTATCGAGCAGACTCTGAGTCACGAGGCGGACCATGATACCCGGCAGCTGCGATGCGAGTACGGCGCCCGCGCTCAGCGGCGACGAGAACAGGTTGCAGGCCAGCTGGAGGGCGACGAGACGGAGGGCGTAGGGGGCTGTCCCCTCGGGAAGAGACGCGACGTGGGATAGGAGCGCGGCAGGCGTGGCGAGGGGGGGAGTCTCCTCGGCGAACCAGCCGCTCGTGCGCGGGTCGGCGAGCGCGGCGCGCAGGAGATCGTAGGCGGTGAAGAGGACGCTGGAGTCGAGGACTGATGGCGCTTGACGCAGCCAAGTGGAGATGGTGGGGAGGTCGGGGAGGGGCGCTTCGCGCGCGCCGTCCTGTTGGCGGTGCGTGAGGAAGGCTTTTAGGGCGGTCACGGCGGGGGAGGTGGCGGCCGCGCCCATTTTGGCGGTCAATTTGTCGAGCGGTGGGATTTTGGGGAAGAGGACGGGGGAGAGGCTGCCGCGTTGGAGACTCGGGACGCGGAGCTGGGCGTGCGGGTGCGGGACGAAGGCTTTGGAGATCAGGAGGCGGACGTTGCCGGTTAGTTGGGAGGGGTCGGCGCCGGTCCATTCATACTCCTTGTGCCCGTGAAGGAAGGTCATGAAGGTTGGCGTGGCGCGGATTTTGTATTTCAAAGCGATCGAGTCGGCGGCGTTGATGTCGACCTTGATGAAGGGGACTTTGGGGTGTTCGACTGCTAGGCTGTCGTAGGTTGGATATGCGATCTTGCAGGGTGCGCATGTGCTGGAGGTGAAGAAGACGACGGCGCAGGTATCTTTGGCCGAGTCGAGGAGGTTGTCGAGAGCAGAAATGGAGGTGACGTTGTGGACAGTGCCATGTGCTCCTGATGTTGAGTCGAAGTTATCTAAATTCCCAGCTATCCTCATTGCTGGTGTCTGAGCAGCGCCTGGCGAAGCCGCGGCTATATTTGATGCGCTGGAAGACGAAGCAACAGCACCTGCTCTGCCTGCAGGTGGAACTTTCTGTGGTGGCACTGGAGCTTGAGTAATCGACCGCATGGAAGCGTCGATTTGTGGCTTCAGCATCTGTCCGAAGGGAGTCTGAAGTACAGTCTCCGGCAGCGAGGTGATGTGTTCCGGAATACCCTTGCCAACGAGGAACATAGCAAAATCATTGGTGAAGTTGTTGCAGTTGTGGGCAAACAGATCATAGGACTCTGGTGTATATATCGTCTTCAGCGACTCGAGGTACTCCAGTATCACTTCGAGTGGTAACTGTGTCCGGCCCAGTGGTATTATCTCCATGGGCTGTCCATGATGCGTTGAACCAGGATAGCATGTCTGTACGCCCTGCCCGAAGAAGTACTCGACACCATTGAAGACCAGTGAGGTGTGGTATACGGCATCGATCTGTATGCCAAGAAGTGACCTGGACATGGTCCTGGCCATGCCTCTCGTGAGATCATAGACATACAGCTGGACGTCCATATTTCGCGATTCTGTTCTGGGGTTGTCAAGTCTGAGGACTATGGGGGAGGACTGTTGTCGTGGTGGGAGCCGCAGAGCTGGCGCGTATTGCCACTCGTGAGGCAGGCAACAGTCGCTTCGTCGTCAACCGCGGATAGAATCTTCTCGATTCAGCAGACGATAGGTCGCGTGCACGCTTTTCGGGTATCAGCAGGATGTGATGTACTACAAGGCGTGGCCCAGCTTCAAGTTCTGAATTATTTATGGTGTATGGAAATGTTTTGTGCCAGCAACAGAAAATGTACCGTGAGATACAGGAGAGGGATTGAAGGCCGCTTGATGGAAGAACGTCTAAGCTGTATACTGTATGCAGAAGTCTAAGAGAGTAAAAACAGAGGGAGATTGCTCGGAACAGTCAGAGAGGCACGGGAATCAATATCGGAGCGGAGTATTGTTTATGAGGACGTTACGGTGAATGCAAGGAGGATGAGCATCTACTACTGTACAGTGTATGGATGGCCTTGGCAACATCTTGATTGGCCCCGGACTTCTTTGCGTCAACCATTTTCGGCCCAGCTTCCATCTTGACGTTAAGGTACCTGTATAATTATTCCTTGCAACGCTTTCTTTAGGCACACTTCACGTTCAAGCCGCCTTACTTTCTTCCTCTTCCTCAGTTATTTTGCCCGAACACAACATGTCGCATCCACAACCGCCCAACCGACTTCCAACTGACTCCGAGACCAACCAATACCGGTCCATCGTCCACAATGTCGCACTCGCATCTCTCGTCGTCTGCCCTATCCTCGTCATCCTGCCTCCTCGCAAGTTTGACGCCTACACAATCGGTCTTCTTGGCATGACCGCCGTCTCAGGAAACCACCTCTATCGGGAGCAGACCGGAAGGTCTTTCCTGCAAGATCTCCGGCCATCCAGCTGGTTGATGCCTACAGGCGAGGCAGCCAACTCGAGTCTGCCCACGGACAGAGCGAGGGAGTTTCAGAAGCACATGAAAGCACAGAAGGAGGCGCGGTTGGCTGCCGAGGGACAGGCTGTGGAGACGGCGGCGGAGACTCCGGCTGCAGATGGACAAAAGCAGGGTGTGCTGGAGCAGGTGTGGATGGGGAAGGAGAAGGAGGGTTGGCAGGCCAAGAGAGAGAAGGAGGTCCAGGAGGCTTTGGCTGAGGGCAAGGGCTATGGCGATATCATCATGGATCAGATCTGGGAAGTCTGGAACTGGGGAAAGAAAGGTGACGAGACCAAGCCGGACGAGGAGAAGTCATCTTAAGAGGACAGAAAGCCCTTGTCTTCAGCACGAAAGAACTCCCGTTACCATCTTCGGGTACTCCAAGGAAGCTTCGATCATCTACTCCTTGCACATGATACCAACGTGCTAAGTCGACGCAGACGAAGAGGCCGCCACCCACATCATCCGGCGGATGTCAGGTCAAATGCGCCCCAAACAGATGCCCAAGTGAGACTGGGTATCAACGTACGCTTTGCCTGCATTTGGCCTGGAAGCGGTTGCAAATGAACCAAAGATCTTGCCTTTCAGCAATCGAAGTCCCACGGCGATCTGTTTCTGAACGGACTATACGCTTTTCAAAGCGGCACATCTCCACGTACCGGGCAGGGGACTTCCACTGTCAAATGCTTGAAGCAACGCGGAAACACAACTCTTCTCATGCCATATGTATATTAATCTCATGGACAACAATATTCTGATTGCCTGGTGCCAATCTTTCCAGGCAAGGCGCTTTCCCGCTACTCAACTGTAGAATACTCTCGAACCCAAACCATTACCAGGTCAAATCGGCGTTTCCGCATCCTCCAAATGGAGAAGCAAGGCCATCAAGCTCCTGACAGACTGCGCAACAAATAGTCAGCAAGGGTGATCCCCGTAATGGAGGCTTTACATACTCCGCTCAGCTCGTTCGAAATCACTGCCAAGATTTTGTTCCCTTCCAGCAGGATGTATCTCACGACCTTCCACCTGCTCCTGCTTCGCGTGTGCCTTGATCTGGTCTAGGATCAAGTGCTGAGCTACTGATGACCGTTAGTACAGAACTCGAAATACTCATTGTCAGAATGTCTCTGGTGTGACGTACTTGCAGTATTCTTAGAGTCGCCTGCGTTCTGGTCACTAGCCAAGGTAGCAACCCAATCGTCAACATACTTCTTCAGCTCTTCAACGACCCTGCTGTCAGGTTCCACTACATCGTCCCGGATGGAGTAGAGATTGCACTGGAAAGCTGTACGAGTGGACGCAATGGGTGAGTTAATCACAGAGACCCACAGTGACTTCCTCGGCATCGTCAAAATACGCGTCGCGGGGAACATGGCAACCTCCTCACGAGGTTGGTCGCCTCCGCTGGCTTGCCATCGCATCCACGGCGAGAGCAGCATCTCTGCTAGTGGGGCGCTCTTCTTTGCGGTGCTTGTGTTGCAGCTGGCTGCGCACTCTATCAGAAGCTGCCCGTCGGTTCGATGGCTTTACTTACCGGCAAGTTTCCAATTCAGTTCTGCATCGACCTGCCACCCAGTCACAAAGCAAGACTTTGCAACTTGAGCATCACGGAAAGCCGGTCTGGCAACTTTTACGTCCTCCAACGGCGTCGCTTCTTTGGAGTCCAGGTTAACGAAGACGAATCCGTGCCTGTCTACATGGGTGTGGATCTCGAACAAGCCATTCTGGGACTTGTCGAAGCCTTCAATGCCGTCAAATTGTGGTGCCTTTACCAGTTTGCCTTTGGTATCATAGCTCCAGCCATGATATCTGCATCCCAGGACAAGAGATGAGCCGGCTGCTTTCTTAGTCACGGTATACGCTTCGCACGAAGCCTTAGCGAGATATTTTACTGCGACGGGAGTCTCAACATACCCCGATGACGGCAAACATTGTGGAAGCCACGCAGTACGTTGTCCTTGCCTAGGATAATCAGAATCGGGAAACCAGCGGGCTCGAAACTGCGGTAATCGCCGGCCTTCTTGAAGTTGCTGCGATGGGAAATGAAGAGCCAGGATTTGCTGAAGATTGCACGTCGTTCCAGAGCGAAGTACTTTTCAGAAGTCAACCAGTCCTCAGGAAATTCTGACTCTTTCGTGACTTCTACGCCATCCGGGAGGGCCGAGCCTAGATTGCTCTTGTCATGATCTGTCGCATGGGGCTTCTTCGTGACAAGAGCTTCCACATTCCATTGCTTCTTGAGTCCAGTCGACCGCTCGGAATACTTTCCAAGCAGGAAGGCAAACACTAAGAGAAGAACAACAGCGGGAAACGGCACGCCTTGGATTTCCTCCATTCCTCAATGCAGCCAATAAATCTTTACGAAAAGGTTTCTACACGCAAACGACCTTTATCAATCGAGGCCGGATCGCTGTATTATAATGAGCATCCGGGATACTGTTATCACGTCTACATTTACTTGGAGATATGCGGTTGATATGCAAGTACGCGATGGATCACCGTTGTTACTTTATCGGGAAGCGGGGCGATCGTTTACTGCTTACGGTATTCTGGTCCCCAGTGCAGCCAGGGTACCTTACCCGTCCCGCAACTCCAACATCACCAATGCCTCATTATGGTCACGGCTATCACACCATGACGAGGACTGCACAACAAGGCTATGGTAATGTCCGATTGATACGCTGACTCATCGGACCCTCTGGCGCATTGGAGAAGAAGGATCTGAAGCAGCTACGCACATACTGTATTACGGCTCAAGCACGCGAAAGGGAAATGACATAATCACGCCGCTGCCTGCACGCTCTTCGCTCCTACTGCCATTGATGCATCTGGGCTCTGGTTCTCAGTCGCAGTCATGGCCGATTTCTCCATCTCATACTGAGCGGTAACACGCTCCAGAATCTGCTGCTGGTAGACTTCAAGATCATCAGCATTGTTCTTCGCGGAGATGTATTGCGACGAGTCACTTACAGGCAACTCCGTTCTCCTTGACTGGGTTCAGAATGCCTTCATTGTAGACACCCTTCTCGAGGTTCTCCTGCGCCTTCTCGCAAAGCTCGAAATCCTCCAGAGCGACCTGGCGGACAAACTTGAAGTACTCCTCGAACTTTGCGCTGTCCGCGTCTTCGAGATGGTAGTAGTCGAACTCCATGCGCGTCACGCCTGGCTTCTCGGTCGGGCAAACACTACGCCCATCAGCATCCTATCCTACCGCCTTCCCTTCCCTTCCCTTCCCTTCCCTTCCCTTCCCTTCCCTTCCCTTCCCTTCCCTTCCCTTTCCCCTTCTTTGCTTTGCTCGGATCGCACTCACCGGAAACTGCTCATCCCACCCCCATACACATTCAGCGTCTCGAGCGGAAAAAAGTACAAAAACAGCCCGTCCTCGCGCTTCGCGGGATCGGCAATGTGCTGCGAGAAATTGACATGGTTCTCGACCGCGTAGAAGGTGGGCGGGTACAGCACGCTGAAGGACGGGTGCGTGTACTGGCAGTGCAGACACTCCTGGTATCCATCGACCATGGTCTTCCAGTTGAAGTTGCCCTCGTACTTGATGCTGCGGCGGTGCGGCAGCCGCGTGAAGTCGACGCGCGCGAGCAGCGGCTCCAGGTCTGGGAAGAAGTTGTGGAAGGTTGGTGCTGAGGCGCTGATGGTGCTGAAGACTAGACCTGTCGGCGTCACGTGGTGGCGTAGCGAGGTGCCGTCTTGGTCGCTGACGACGGTGATGCCTTCGCTGCTGAGGTCCGGCGAGCTGCTGCTCTTGCGCACTGTGATGGGGACTTGGCCGAACTCATATTGGACCGACGAGCCGGGCTTGAAGCGCGTGAGGGGCCCGAGGAGGTACCATGATTTCAGGAGCACGGCACGTCGCTCGAGCTGGTATAGAGGCTCGCTGCGGTACCAGGAAGCTGGCAGGGTTCGGGTTAGGTGTTGCATCTCTCGTAATGTAGATCTACTGTATAATAGAATCAGAAGCAGTTGGAGTGGCACAGACGCTCAGGAAGGGGCCTTTCGCTTCTTCTGTCCACGTTCCCATCCGTGTGGAGTCTACTGTATCTACCTATATGTATATACAAAATACCCTACCCCATTATCAACCGTTTTCTTGGAGATAACTTAGTTCCAAGGTGACACCGCAGAGTCCGGGGTCCTGCCCGAAATGGTGAATCGATCCCGGCCAGTTGCTTCATCCGCCTGTCACGGCCGGTGGTTATCTCGCCATGTGTGTCGATCATCGATACGGCGCACTTAGTGCGAGAAGGATCTCACTTGCTGCGGGAAGGATCTGGACATGGAACGGTCGGGTTTGATAGGCGATGAGGTGGGCGATGTGCGTGTTCCGGCAACTTACCTTAACCGGGGTATGTTGATGTTTTGCTGCGGGCGTTGATTGTTGGTTGCTTCATCCTATTGGAACGGTGACGACTGTTCCACAGCAGAATAAGCACTACAAAACATCATCGGTGTGTGAATTTTCTTCCCTTTTGATATTCAACATGGATATAATATCTTTGATGACCAAGATGCTCATACGGCCTGACGATGAATCCCGGGCGATGCCGTAGGTAATTTTTCCATAACACAGAGGTCATTGATGCCAGTGTGCCTCCTCGCAAATGCCATATCTTAGAAAGGCAAGGATATCTCATAGTCATTTACGATGCGTTATGTCTTTTCATCATTCACTTTCCATTTCTCATTCGGTGCCGTGCACCACTTTCCGTGCGTCTGATGGCTGTCTCACCTACAAACACCACCTCCATTTCCAACTTGCTTCTCAAATTCCATCCACACACAAAGAACAGGAACACATCTTACAAACCGAGCGCGACATGAGAATAAAAATAAGAATAGATGCCACAGCTGAACCACGTCTCATTCCAACACATGGACTTGCTGTCACGATGGAGGCTCCTGGATCACATCCACACACGGGAAATCTGCAGCCATCCGACGACATTCCTGCATGTCTCGGGGACGAAGTGGCTATGAGGCGCTCAGGCAGGTTTCTTGGCGCGCTCCTGAACCAGGCACAAACGAGCAAGTTGCGTACTCAAATAGCTCGCTCCCACTCTGATCTCCCATCTTCCATCCACAACACTTCAACCAATCAATCAATCTCTACCACATATCTCAAGCTTCTCATAACCACAACGAACCACGCCCACAATGGCAACAAGCTCGAGCCCAGACCACGACACCGACTTCTACGCCCTCCGCGCCTTCAACGACGCCTGCGACACACCCACCATGCCCATCGACCCCGCCGTCCTCAGCACTCACGCAACCCCATCCCCATCCCCATCCACCTACGCCGCCACCACCCCACCCACTTCCACCCCTGCTCTTCGAAACGACGACTTCAACTACCCTCCACCGCACCCTCACGGGCCCCAAAACCCAACACCCTACTACCACGCGGCCACCCCACCGCCCCAGCTCCCACGCCACCGCGCCCAACCCCACCCGAACAGGCGCTCCCACTCCATGCCACCAGAAGCCACTCACCACGACCACGACCTCTTCGCCGACGTCGAGGACCACCCCATCCCGACCTTCGTGCGCACAACAGGGCGTGAGATTGGCGTCGCGGCCTCTGCCGGGCCGTCTCCATCGCGAAGGGCCGGTGGGCGCAGTGGGAGGAGCGCGGCGCAGGCAAAGAGCGGAGCTAGAAACTTGAGGCATGAGCCGTATCCGACTAATGCGCACCTTTATGCTCATGCTCAGGGTCATGGTCATGGTCATGGTCATGGTCAGCCGCGAGGGGCTGGCTATGAGTTCAGGAGGGCGCAGACGACGCCTCTGGGCCCAGTGCCTTTCAATTTCGGAGCAGGAGCAGGAGCAAGAGGCCAAGCTGTCCCTATCCCTGGGTACGGGCCCGGCCCAACAAGCGCACCCTCACTATTCAGGCCCTTCATCCCTCTGCAAGGTCAAGCGAGCGGAGGAGCAGAAGTCCAATTCGGCTCGCCTCCGCCAGGGAGCCAGATGTCCAGTCGGATGGGGACGCCGATGAGCTGTACCCCCGCACGGCAGGAGAGTGAGGTTGGAGGGTCGTTGGGCAGGATTGAGGATCAGGTTACTATGGTGCTTGATGTGCTGGAGAGGTTAGAGGGGAGGGTGAGAGGGGTTGAGGAGAGGTTGGCGGAGATGGATGGGGAACGGAGACGGGAGGGTGGAAAGGGTACGGCGACCGGTACGGGTGTTGGTGGGAATGGGAACGAGAATGGGAATCGGGTTGGGGAGATGGAGGAGCAGATGGATGATGACGGGGCTGATTCTGCTGAGCTGGGTCTGTTGGACGAGTGAGTCTGTTGAACTGCGCTTGTGATTGGGATTTGCAAGAAGCTGACAGCGGGTGTAGGGATTCTCTGTTCGACTTTAACGAGGCACCGACTCAGAAGATTTAAAGCCAACTCAGAGGATCTGAAATGCGACTCTCAGGGAAGTTAAGACGACTGGAACATTCAGTTGCGATTTCCTCGTCTACAATAATAGCCTGGGATGCTACTAGAAGCTGGACGCGGAGTCCCGGTATGGCTCATATAGACAGGCAAGGCGTTCCGGTGATTGACTCTCATATCTCCTCGTTATCATAGGTCATGTAGCATTCTTATGATGAATACGATACCTCAAGACCGACACTCCCAATAATGCGATCTCTCCTCTTCAGATCCAATCCAGCACCGATACTCACCAACAATTCCTTGATCCTGCCCTCCCACAGGATTCCAATCTTCCAATTCTGATCGCCCTTGACCTTCAGTACGCCATTGATATCATCCGCACCTTTGATCCCTTCCGCTACAAGCTGCTCTACATTCTCATCAGCTGGCGTTGGTGACGGCGTTTCTACCTTCACCGCTGGCGGGCGCCACAACTCCATCCCTAGCTGAACATCCGATTCATAGCTGTAGAAGTTGAAGTTGAAGCGCGAGCAAAGCGCCAGATTCTGCCCGGCCTTGACTGCATAGCTCGAAGATACATTGCCCATCAAGGGGTTCAGCGTCAAAGTCATCGTATAAGGGAACCCAGTATGTGCAGGCAAAGTGGTGAAACGGACGCCAGTCGACATGCCACCGGACTTGTTCAGTGGGGAGAAGTAAGCCTCTGCGCCAGCGCTGAGTCGGCCATGCTGCGGATCCACCGGTCCTGGAGGCGATATTGTGACGGATGATGGAGGCTGCTTCGAGATTGACGGTGCTGGGTCGTTCCTCGGGTCGTGGCCAAAATTGTAAAGACCTCTTATTCCGAAGAGTGCGCTGTCGGTACTGTAGAGGTACTCCGTGCTATATTTACCGTGATCATTCTGCAGGACCGCTAGGATTGTACCTCCGTTGGGCAGGGTAGAGTCGGAGACTGCAGACAAGCGTAGGAGCCGTGACGGACTGACCCGTCGGAGATAGAGTGCTTCCAGAGCAGATGTCGGGAGGTAAATGCGACCGTAGAGCAGAGCATCTAGGAAGCGAGTCAGCGTATGCGTTCCGGATATCATAGTTCCGTAGCCAGACAGCACCAGACTGCTGCATACATACCGCGCTTGTCTACTCTCTTTCCCCTTTGCCAAATCTCCCAATGCCAGGGTTCATCTTGCTTGCGCAGCTCCGCCAAATGCCGATATCCCCGAATCAGATGGTGTAGATCGATTTGACTGCTCTTTGAAGGTATGCTCAAGGCTAGCGAAGAGTATAGGTACGAAACGGAGCCATCAACCACTCCTCTGTTCCCGAGGGTATATGAAGTCGCAAAGTTTGGCGCAGATAGCGAGGATATGTGCATCCGAAGACCATGAGGTGTCTGAAAGTCGAGTAGAGCTGTGAACCGTGAGGGACTGGCCGGAAACGGGCATTGCGATAGAAGGTACCTTGGGCGGTAGCTGTTAGGGTGCTATAGGAGTTGTCATGATCCCAGTAGGAAGCCGCTGAGAAGGCGTGTTGGACATAGTCCATGAACTCGATCATTGCTGCAGAAATGCTTCATAGCTGCTCCATTAGATCGAATACATGCTCGCTATGTTGCAACCTTCGAACCCTTGAACTGGGGAAGACGGATCGAAGCACCTACATCTCGCACTTCGGTGCCAAGCTCCATGTTCCGCCGGAACCCACATGCATGCACGTTGCGGACCGTTCCGCTGTGGCTAGAAGTTTATACGCGGAGCCCAGAATTTCTTCCGCTATTATTTTGCGGAAGAGAGATTGGTAGACTTTTACTACTATTTTCTGTCTCTCGAATACTTGCACACTTTTCTCTTCTCATTATTGTACGAAGGACGGATTCTTCATAAACCCTACACCACACATTCTCCGCCACAATGCCAAAGTCCAAGCGCGCGAAGGTCGTCCACTTGACCAAGGTCGAGAAGAAGGGCAAGGAAAACAGACAAGAGCTGTTCGAGAACATCCGCCAGGCCGCCGACAACAACTCGCACATATTCGTCCTCAGCGTCGACAACATGCGCAACACGTACCTCAAAGACATCCGCACCGAATTCGCCGACTCGCGCATTTTCTTCGGAAAGACCAAGGTGATGGCGAAGGCGCTGGGCACCACCAGGGAAGAGGAGCACCTGCCAGGATTGGCTAAGCTGAGCGAACAGTTGGAGGGTGTTGTGGGCTTGCTGTTCACGAACAGGGAGCCGCAGGAGGTGCTGAGCTACTTCGAGACATACAGCGAGATGGACTTTGCGAGGGCGGGCATCAAGGCTACGCAGACTTTCACTGTGCCAGCTGGTGTTGTCTACTCCACTGGTGGACAGCAGCCGATCGAGGATGATGTGCCCATGCCGCACAGTCTGGAGGTCACCGTGAGGAAGTGGGGAATGCCAACCAGGCTGGACAAGGGCAAGGTTATGTTGGATGTCGACTACACCATCGCGAAGGAGGGCCAGACCCTGAACAGCCACCAGACTGCTCTGTTGAAGCTTTTCGGCGTGGCCATGGCGGAGTTCAAGGTCCAGGTGAAGGCATACTGGAGCTCAAGCAGCGAGGATGTTACCGTTGTCGAGCCTGCGAAGATGGAGGAGTAGGACGGACATTAGAGAGGCAGGTTGCTATCTTTAGGCTCGAAGCATGGCGTTACTGGCGTTCTTGGTGGCTATAGGAGCATGGAAAAAGGATGTGCATGTGCATTGGAAGGAGACCGTGGAGATACCTCATGAATATTCCATATGGCAGCTGGCCGATACTACATATATAGCATGGCCGCAGTACTTGACATTATACGTGTAACAATCACTTCCACAGTCGAGCAATGTGTCGCTATGCGCTTGTCTTGTCCTGCTGGCAAAGGCTTTGTATCGAAGCCGGTGCGATACAGATCTTCCACACAGTCAGATGAAAGTGGGTAGATGCTACCATATTGTTAACGTCTGTCTGGCACCTGATGGATGAGCTTTGCAATAAGCAGCTTAGATCAGGTAGCGTGTGACATGTGGGAGCGTGCATAGTTATCTGGAGGCTGAGGCGGCATAGCTCGTGAGATCTCAAGGAACGCGAAAGGACTTTCGTTTTCTCAAAAGCTTTAATGGATCCGTTCCTACACTTATAAAAAAGAGCAAGCGGTTGTAGTATGTGTGTACCGTAGAGCAGCAAAAAGCTTGGAGGGCGCATCCCAAACAAAAACAAAAGAAGAAGAGTCTCGACGTGGACAAGATTCGAACTTGCGCTCCCGAAGGAAATTGATAGCGAATTAAGGATTCGAGTCAATCGCATTAACCACTTTGCTACCACGCCTATGAACGCTTAGCGCCCGAGACTTGTTGAGATTGCGGAAAATGATCAATATATCCCTTTACAGCACGAGCAGCAGTGAGCCAGTCAACTCCGCGCCTCGGACCAGTGCTCCGGACTGGCTGCGGCTTTGGCGGACAACACTGACTCGCACGCCGTTGTTGGACCGGAATCGGTGCTATTATTACTGGTACACGCGATTATTGGCCGTTTCCGGCCTCCTGTACTTGATGGACGTCATGAAAGATGGCAAGGCAGGATTTGAGAACCAGAGCGACAGAATATACGAGTGTGTAAAGAGGTAACTCCAGAACAAGGAGCAGGTTTATGGTAATTATTGCTAGGTATATACAGGTATATGGTAGATTCGAAACAGGAAAAGCAACGGAGTACGTGTTTAAGGGTCAAGGCTGTCTCCATCAGATGAATCGCATCTAGCTCTGTGCAGACGTGGAATTGTATCTACCATACAGTACTTCGGAGGACGCGGAAGAGCAAACATCGATCGACCTTCGAGCACACGTACTGCTATGATGCTACCTTATCTCAGCTTGCTTCTCGGCTTGCTGGCGCTGCTGCCATGATCAATGGGCGACACATTAGAGGGGTAAATTCACGCTGGAACGGAAATCGTTCGGACATGCCATATGCCCGGTCTTGAATAGGACTCGCGAGTCGGAGAGAGTAGGACCGCCTCGGACCAGAGGACGTCAGAGATAGACACAAAGGCGGAGGATGGGGAATTGGAGGGCTGAGGCACACGTGCAGGATGAGATCTTGCCAAGTATGAGGCCGAATTTAGAGATGTTGAGCACCCGTATGCGTTACACGCGTGGTCGTGAGGTCTAGATGAGCTTGTTATATGACAAAAAGCTCGGCGCGAATAGCACGCGACATCGAGAAGTAGAGTTGTGACGGACCCGTCGTTTGGTGGATATGTATCGTAAAAGCGAAAAAAAGCTCAAGGGGGCGACGATCTGGTGTGGCTGCTCAACGTGGAACAGCTCCGACCGGAAAACGGGAGAGCTGCGGTTGACCCTGGCCTCCCGTCCTGAGCGCTGGGCCCGGTGTTCGCAGGAGGTCCGAGCTCGCAACATTATCTTTTGCGGCCAACGTGAGCACCTGCCTCGATTCCCTGTGTGTGTCATTACTCCCACCGCTCCTCACAAACCCCCTCCACCGCGAGATCAGAGGCGCCAATGCCCTCCAAGGCTGCCATGAGGCCCATCGTTGCCTCCGTCTCCGCCGCAATGGCTGCCCAGCAGGTTGCCCGTCGCACCTTTGCGACTACTCAACACATCACACGCGCCAGGCCAACCGCCAGGTGCGCGCTGAACCAGCCATCCTTGCGCCAGGCTTTCCGCAGGTCGTACGCCGACAACATCAACCCGGAGACCAAGAAGCAGATCAAGAAGAAGGGTGCTGGTTTCCTCAGATGGACCTGGAGAATCACTTATCTCTCCGCCATCGCCGGTCTCGGATGGTTCACATACGGTGTCTACGAGTCCAGGACACCTCCAGAGCAACAGGAGCCTGACCCAAAGAAGAAGACCCTCGTAGTTCTCGGTATGTGGAAAAATCACAAATGCTGAATCGAATTCCGAATTCAGCTGCTGACTTTCTGGCATAGGTACTGGCTGGGGTTCCGTCTCTCTCTTGAAGAAGCTCGACACTGAGAACTACAATGTCATCGTCATCTCGCCTCGCAACTACTTCCTGTTCACTCCTCTTCTCCCGTCCTGCACTGTTGGTACCATCGAACACCGTTCTATCATGGAGCCTATCCGCCACTTCCTCCGTCACAAGAAGGCCGCTGTCAAGTTCTACGAGGCTGAGGCCACCAAGATCGATTACGAGAAGCGCGTTGTCTACATCAATGATGAGTCTGAGATCAAGGGTGCTATCTCTACCACTGAGGTCCCATTCGACATGCTTGTCGTCGGTGTCGGCGCTGAGAACGCTACTTTCGGTGGGTACAAACACATGACAAGGTCGGGCTTGGAAGCTTACATGTCTTTTCAGGTATCCCAGGTGTTCGCGAGCACTCTTCCTTCTTGAAGGAGGTCGCTGATGCTCAGCGTATCCGCAAGCGTATTATGGACTGCTGTGAGACTGCCATGTTCAAGGACCAAAGCCCAGAGGAGGTCAAGCGTCTTCTCCACATGGTCGTCGTCGGTGGTGGCCCAACTGGTGTTGAGTTCGCTGGTGAGCTCCAGGACTATTTCGAGAACGATCTCAAGAAGTGGATCCCAGAGATTGCTGAGAACTTTCACGTCACTCTCGTCGAGGCCCTTCCATCCGTAGGTTCCATCAGAACCCGTATGGACACAAATGCAAGCAGCTAACATACTATCAAGGTCCTTCCCATGTTCTCCAAGCAGCTGATTGACTACACCGAGCAAACCTTCAAGGAGGAGACTATCGAGATCCGCACCAAGACCATGGTCAAGAACGTCACCGACAAGTACATCGAGGCTGAATACACCGGCCCAGACGGCAAGAAGGTCCTCGAGCAGATCCCATACGGTCTCCTCGTGTGGGCCACCGGTAACGCTCTCCGCCCCGTTGTCAAGGACCTCATGACCCAGATCCCCGCCCAGAAGGACTCCCGCCGCGGTCTCGCCGTCAACGAGTACCTCGTCGTTAAGGGCACTGACAACGTCTGGGCCGTCGGTGACTGCGCCATCGCCAATTACGCGCCAACCGCCCAGGTCGCCGCCCAGGAAGGTGCTTTCCTCGCCCGCCTCTTCAACCAGATGGCCAAGACCGAGGAGATCGAGCAGGAGCTCCAGTCCTTGAGCGAGAGGCAGGAGAAGGCTCCTAGCAAGGAGGTGCGCGACGCCGCCTTCGGCGAGATCAAGGAGCTCCAGAAGCGCCTCCGTCGTGTCAAGCAGATGGGTCCCTTCGAGTACTCTCACCAGGGTTCCCTGGCCTACATCGGTTCCGAGAAGGCTGTCGCTGATATCTCCTGGTTGACTGGTAACCTCGCCACTGGTGGTACTCTGACCTACTTCTTCTGGAGGAGTGCTTACCTCAGCATGTGCTTCAGCAGTAAGTTTGCACCCCTTGAGAATTGAACTCCTGCGAACGTGTCACTAACGAATCCCAATAGCTCGCAACCGTGTCCTGGTTCTCGTCGATTGGATCAAGGCCAAGATGTTCGGCCGTGACGTGTCCCGCGAGTAAACAAAAGCTCGCCACACGCGAATCCTTTCAGCCTTGCCTTCCAAATATTTCCCTGCCCTTGGGGTCGACTGTCGCCAGTACAACGATCGTCGGCTCAATGTAACCTAGTTTGTACAGATAGACAGGGATTGGACGGGGCGTTTTTCTCACTTTGAGCCAGAGTTGGAAATTGGGAGGGGAATCATCTTTGATGCAATATCCCTGCTTGTAGTTTCTTCCCCCCCCCAGGAAAGCCCTCAGTGGGGGGCCTTCCATAGATGTTCGGGTTACTGTTAATGCAAAAACATGGTTCAAAAATCACATCTTGAAGTTTTTCCTGATTCATTTGTTGATATTCTGTGATGCGCATGACTACCAGTCACAATCGATAGACAGGGGCGCAAAAGTGAGCATAGTCGTCATTTGAATACAGGAGAATCGATTCGATCCGATCCCATTTCACTCTATTAACACTAAAAATTCGCGCCAGAGAAACCGGGTTGGAAAAAAGGACCCTAAAACCCCCTGGGGACCTCCAATGAAAGCCGACGCCGCGGGTTTCGATGCAGAATGACGAAAGATAATAAGGGGGTTAAGGGGGTTGGGAAAAAGTTACATGATGGTGTATCTTGTTTGCCTGCTCATAACGGCTTTCAATGAATAACCTGTGTTGAAACAGAAGGGGGAATATGGTGGTGCTGATGTGGTGGGAATGGCGGCTTGATGGTTGCGCTCGGGGATGGGGTTGTAGTGCAGGTGACGTTGCGTTTCTCGATTTTAACGATGATACGAGATGGGGGGTATGGCTGAGCAACCGCTGCTACGTCCGCGCTTGGGCGACTTGACTTTTGCCATGAGGCTGAAGCGGCGGTGTCCTTGGAGCTGCCCTTGCGCTCGGACGTGGCGAGCGTCTCCTCCTAGTAGCTAGCAGTAACTGAGAGCAAGCAGGGACTGATGGCGTTCGTATACGCCTGCGAAGTCTGGCCCAATGGCAGCTTACATGTCCATGCTGTCACCGCCGTTCGCGAAGTTGAAGTTCTGTTGCTGCTGCTGGGCGCCAAAGCCGAACTGGCCATCCTGACCAGCCTGAGGAGCGAGCTCGTTCATGTCACCCTCACCCTCCTCGTCAGAGAAGTACTTCTCGATGATGTTGTAGGCCTTCATGTAGATCTCCTCGTTAGAGTTGTTCTGGCAGTCGTGGATCTTCTCCATGCCACCGCACTCCTCAATGAAGAGAGCATAGCGGTTGACGGCTGGCTCGGCGGTACCCTCTGCGGCATCCTTGTCCATATCGCCGACCTTCAGGATGTTCTCAAGGCCGTCGAGAGCGACCTGGATAATCTTGTTGTCTGGGCAAGAAAGGAGATCGCAGAGAGGACGGATAGCGCCCATCTGCACCAGGTAGCGGATCTGATCTGGCTTCTGGAGACCGCCAGAAGTGGCGTTGGAGATAGCCCAGCAGGCCTCCTTGCGAGTCTTGAAGTCGCCGTTGGACAGCAGTTGAATGAGTGGGCCCATGAGGTTAGCATCGATGACGGCCTGAATCTGAGTGGAGTTTCCAGCAGTGATGTTGGAGATGGTCCAGCATGCCTCCTTACGGATTCCATCCTTGGTGGAGCTGAGGAGGGAAAGGAGAGCTGGGAGGGCACCGCAGTTGATGATAACCTGGGTCTGGACATCATCACCAGTGACAATGTTGCCAACAGAGCGGAGGGCTGGAGTCTGGACGGAGGTGGAGGCGTGCATCAGCAGCTCAACAAGACGGCGTGGGATGTTGGCCTCAATGACGGCCTGGATCTTGTCGTTCGATCCATCAGAAAGGTAAGAAATGGCCCAGCAAGCATCAATAAGGACTTCATCGTCAAGGGAGTAGACAAGCTTGGCGAGGACTGGAAGAGCAGGGGCAATCTTAAGCATCATTAGTGAGTGTCTTTAGAATCGTCGCATTCTGTGACTTACAGTTGGCCAATCTGGCTGAGGGGTCTTGCCGCGGCAGAAGTTGCTGAGGGTCCAGGTAGCGTTCCTCAGCATGCTGAGCTTGCGGCTGTCACCCAGAAGGGCAACAAGAGGCTGGAGGGCACCGCATGAAAGAACGAAATCCCTGCATTGTGGGCTGTCACCAGCAATGTTACCCAGCGCCCAAACAGCCTGCTCTCTGACATCTGGTTCCGGGCTCTTGAGAAGTTCGACGAAGATCGGCACAGCTCCGGCGTTAATGACGACCTGGGTCTGCTGAGCAGAACCGGACGCAATGTTGGTGAGTGCCCAGGCGGCCTCAAACTGGACGAGGGTGTGTGGTGAACGCAGGAACTCAACAAAGCGGCCTACTACTCCGGTCTCGATGACACGCTCAATCGGAGGGTTACGCTCCTTAGACAGCAGTTTCCGAAACTTGGTGGTGGAGGCAATCTGATCTTCGATCTTGTCTGAGAAGACACCCTGGACCATCTGTGGAAGCTCCTCGTTGAGCTGCACATGGAGTTGTCAGCATATGCTTTTCGTGATGGCATGTGGCGGTGTGGTGAGCGCAGTGAAGAGGTTGCAAGAAAATTATGCAGCAATCAAAACAAGATCAACCAACAGGTAGCAACTACTACGCAGTTGAAGGTGCCAGGCCAGAAGCGCATCTCGTCACGTTGCGAAATGTAGCTTCTCTTGGGGTGGGAGCTGGGCGGACTGGTTTGTATATATCACATACCTGGCTCTCAATTGTTCCGCTCTCATCGTCGCTGTCTGGGGCAGCGCCCAGCGATGCGCCCGGCGCATCTGGACCACGGGCAGTGATTCCTCTTCTCTTGGCAAGGTTCTCTTCTCTCTTTTGCTTTCTGATCTCGACTTGCTGCTCCTCACGGCGGCGACGGAGTTCGTCCGGCTTGAAGGTGTTCTTGGCTTTGAACGTCGTGCGACGGTGCTCTGGGATGTAGCGGTCCGCCATGGTGTACTATCGCGCTGTCTGAGAGGGAACTGTGGAAGTGACAGACGACAGATCGGGATGCAGAATATTTGTTGTTGTGACGCAGGTCTGTGTGGAGGAGGGAGGTAAGAAGTAAGGCACAACCCAGGGTTTCCTCTTGGTGGGGCGCTTGGCGTTTATGCACGGGCCATCGTAAAAGAAATACCATTTCACAAGGGAAGCAGTTTGTTTCTGGCAGTGGAAGTTTGTAAACGTCATTCTGAATGTTCAGAATACATGGATTTCGTGAATTTTCTATGTCGACGTGTCTGATCTTTACCTGTAGATAATCTGATGCATTTGCTCCCCGATTTCGCATACGCCCCGTAGCATGTGACAGAAAATAATGTAACCAATAGCACGCGAGCGGTAAATGGACTTCTCCACGCGCGTCGCGTGCTTGCCGCGTCTACCTCCATATTGCTGCCTTAGTCCGATCTAATATGTGCGAACCATTCTTGACTGCCTACTATTTCACGTGACAAACATGCGGTGCTTGCTACGAATGAAGCCTCCATGTTCCTCATTGACTCCACAAACTTTGACATGACTTGATCTCCACATTGGCCGTGAGAGTCCTGATCTCACTGCGTGATAGCAGGTCCAACGAACTCGAGACTACTACACTGGCACCTTCCGGAATGGCGACTACTACGTTACCAGACGGGCTGTCAAGCCTTTACAAGGTGCAGAGCGGCCCCTCGAAAGGACTCACTGGCTGGATCAGCTGTATCGGCATTGTGACGTTCGTCCTGCCTGCTAAGCCGTCCAGAGGAAGCGGTAGGTAAGCTACAATTTTGTTGCTAAAACTTGGCTAATACTCCAATCTAGATTGGACGATGTCTTTCGGTTTGCAAGATTTTGAGTGCACAACTGATGTGCGCTTCTTCCGGCCCTCCGAAAGCGATCTCCCAGTTGTGTCGACCGGAGATATCGTTCTCCTTCGCAACATGAAGGTATGGAGAGCACTGCAATGGGTCGCAAGCTGCTAAACTTCTCGACAGATTCTCAACAGATCCAATGTCATGTCTCTCATTTCAAACGCGCAGACCACCTTCTCAATAATACCATCTGCCTCAATACCGGCGCCACCATTTGACTTAGCGTATGGGGATCACAGGGACCTGGTAGGTATACGGTCCAATGCCGACCAGAAGCTTTCCATTGCAGAGCGCATGTATGCCATCCGCTTGCATCATCAGCTAGTGCCGTCCTCACTTGGAGGTTCCACGGCATACAACGAACCCAAACCAGTCCAGGCTCCCGCTGTGCTCTATAATACGAACGCGCAAGCTCAGTCCGTGCCCAGAGAGATTACGAGCACCACCATCCGAAAGCCTTCATACTCCTCGATCGGAAACAAGTTCGGACTGATTGGTGACGCTAATATCAACAAATTCTATGATTTGCTGGTGGAAGTCGTTAGATTCTATCCTGGCGACTTCGATGTGTGCGAGCTTTATGTCACTGACTACACCTCACACAAATTCCTCTACGACTACCCAGCCCCAGAAGAGGAGCACGAGCTCGGTAGAGATGGTGACACTTACGGCTACATGGATTATCATAAGCAACAAAAGCGCAGATGGCCTGGACCATATGGTCAGATGGCGCTAAGGGTAGAAGTCCACCAGCCCCATGCCTCCTTCGTGAAGGAGAAGGTCAAGGAAGGCGACTGGGTGATCCTCCGGAATCTGCGCGTCAAGTTGAGCAATGCCAACAAGATGGAAGGAAACATGTGGCCGGATCAGAGGTATCCCAGCAAAGTCCTAATTGAATTGCCGCAGAAGGGAAAGTTCGAGGAGACTACAGCGCTATTGGAGAGGAAAGAAAAGTACTGGAAGGGCAAAAAGCGCGTCTTGTCTGATGACGAGGACGATGATCAACCGAAGGTGAACGCTAAGAAACAAAGGAAGAAACAGAAGGAGAAAGAGAAGAAACGCGCCAAAGCTGCTGCTGCTGCAGGTATCGATATCGAGAAATACGGTGTATCTGATGTCGAAGTCGCTGTGAGCAAATATGTCCGTTGCGCCAATCTTGATATAGGCCTTTCAACCCTGACGCAGATCATGGATACCCCGCGGGTATGGAAAACGCCAGCAGGCGAGGAAGTGGGCCTGCCATTCACGGTCCAGAAACGGCGAGCCAAAGTACGAGTGGTGGATTTCTACCCCGATTCTTTGGTGGATCTTGCTAAGTTTGGGCCGGCTTCACAATCGTCTGAGGAGATTGGTTCCGACATCGAAATGGGCGGAACGGCAGACGAGCTGACGCCTGGCACGGGCTGGGAATGGAACTTCTTCCTCTTGGTCGAAGATGCGAAGCCGCCACTGCGCTTGCCCGAGGGTGAAGAACCGCCCAGGCTATGGCTTCACGTTGCGAATCGCGACGCGCAATACCTGCTGAAGATGGACGCAACGGATCTCAAAGCCGATGGTGCGGCGCTCGGTCAGCTGAAGGAGAAGCTTTTCTTACTCTGGGGCAATCTGGAAGAGTTGAAGTCAGGAACAGCAGAAATCGCAGAGCCGTCTACGGATGACAATCAGGACGTGCAGAAGATGATGTTGCCTTCCAACCAGCCATTCGAATGCTGCATACGGGAATTCGGCCATGAAGTCAGTGAGGAAGATGAGGGCGACGAAACGCCAATGGGCCATATCCGGCTTTACGAAATGTTCGAAACGACCATACTATGAGGGGACTTTTCTTGTTCTCATACCTGGATCATGCATACATACATCATATATGAGGAGCCAAGCGCTCCCCAAAGAGCAATTGTTCCAAGATACCAATCTCGTGAAACAGCTCCAAGGATTTAGCTGCCGGCCCAACAACTCCTTGGTTCATGCAGCATTTTGCGGTCAGACTTATATCGTACCTCGTCTACGAATTGTTCTTCATCTCACGAAGAGCGCCCATGACGTCCACCTTACCGCTCTTGCCTGTGGCCTTCTGCACCACGGGATCCTGGATCTGTTAGCAATGCTCTCGGATGCACATTAGTGGCGCTGGATACTCACGTCCAAGCGCATGAAGACATTGTGTTTCTAATTTGCAGCGTTAGTGGCAAACATCTTACGAAGCATCTCTTGAACAGACAAACCTTTTCATCTCCAATAGTGAACTTCCCCTGCGTTTGCTTGTTCTCATTGGCGAACTTTTCCAGCTTCTTGACCGCGTCGTCCTGCGATACCTGGACCGCGAACTTGACGTTGCCCTTGGTGTACTCGTGGCCAGGCTACATCGTGTCAGCGCGAACGTGTCAAGAGCCGATCTGGCCTAAGGGAACCTGAGTGCAGCATACGTAGACTTTAGTATCATCCGGCAGCGCAGCAAGCGTCTCGTTCAACGCCTTATCCATCTCCTGCGCCGTTCCCTCAAAGAACCGTCCGCAACCACCGATGAACAGCGTATCGCCGGTGAAGACAGCCTTGTCGTCCCCGTCCTGGAAGAAGTAACAGATGCTGTCCTGGGTATGGCAAGGCGTGTGCAAAGCCTTAACTTTGATGCTGTCGCCAATGCTGAAGGTCTCTCCGTGTTTCGGCGTCTTGGACACTTTGGCGCAATCCTTGCCGCCGATGACGGGGACGGAGTAGGTCTTGAGCATCTCCTCGTTGCCGCCGGCGTGGTCCCAGTGGTGGTGGGTATTGATGATGCTGGTCAGTTTGATCGCGCCGCTGTCGACTTGTTGCTTCAGCACTGGGAGTACTCTGCCTTGCGTTAGTTGTTTGGATACATGCAACACAGGCCGCGGGCGAGATATTACTCTGGTGGATTGGCGGGATCGATAATGACTGCGTCCTTAGACTTGTCATCAACGACGAGGTAGGCATAGTTGTTGCCCTTTCCCTCCCCTGATACGCTTCAGCGATGAGATCCTTTGAAGTCCCGGTTGACTAGACCTACACATGGGAATTGACTGGATATGCATGGCGCGAGTTGCGGCGAGCTTGGCGTTGGTCAGCACATGGGTTTCATGGGCACATAAGCTGAAGTGGACATACTCCTGCTACTAAAGTATTGAGTGGGCGACGGATGCTAGATCTGGCGATATGGAGAAGGCTCATGTGTGCACGTAATTGTTGTTCAATTGGTATGGAACGTTTGGCTGCGCACATCGGATCCAGTGGCTGCGAGGAGGTCCATTGGAGCTCATGGTGATTACGTCATCCGGAAGCTTTTGGGATCGCTGGTCGCTGGAAGACTTCAACTGCAGAGCTGCAGGTGCCAGTTCGGGAGACAGAGACATGATCTCGATTACATGAGATGACAGATTTTGCTGGAGCTTCTATGCTCACGATTCTGATGGTCCTGCGACTTCGGAGTCTGTATACACCAGAAGCAATGGCATGTTCACACATGTCGCGCCGCCCAGGATGTCACGGAACGTCTTCCAAGAATGATCAAAGCTCGGGAGAAGCGGCCTTTTAAACCTTGAGCTGTTAATATCCACCAATGTGCCTCATCCAATACGAGCACCGGATGACTAGGAGACCCCGCCAAAGTTGTCCTGGGGCCCGATTACCTAGGTTTCCGATAATCTTGCCTGACGAATCCAATCCTATCCACATCGTTCCGGTGATCTCAGATTGCTCCCTGTGTCTCCAGTTGAAGCACCATCTTCCTGGCTCACAGAGGATAGAGTCTTAAGCGGTATGCATGTGAGACATCCAAGCCAGCGAGATGGTCTTTTTATCAATGCCACGCTTGACCCAAGGGACGTCGAAGCATTGGCATTTCTGGGCAAATGGAAGATTCAGCCCGTTGCGGAGCCACCCTACCGCGCTTTGCAGGCATTCACGCAGTAATTGACAGTCTTGACACTCTGCTACAGCCAGTTTTAGGTTTGCCGTACCCACAAGTTCATTTCGAATGGTCGTCGAAGACGCAACTGCCTTTAGCGTTCCCGATCTCCGCCAAGATGTCATGATCAACAGTGCATATAAGATCTCATCTGATAAAGAGTTATCTGATCCCCTCTTTAACACCCCACCAGGTACCTCAAAGATTTGGAACACCCATTGAACATTTCGGTTTCTTCTGTTGCGAGTTGCTTCAAAGAAGTACGAAACGCAGCCAGATTTCATTGTCATCTCGGTCCGTTTCAATTGGCAGAATGGCGGAAACCAAGAACCCTACTGGCGTTAATCCGTACTCGCCGGAGTACCTTTCGGACCATGACTCGCAGATCAACCTCACCGGCGAGAAAAGTCCCGGCGTGGCTCGCATTGAGGCTCTGTCTGCTCACTTCACTCTCTGGGACCGCATCTTTCTCTTCGTTGGTGTCTTCTTGATCGCCTACGCCTACTCTCTTGACGGAACTGTCCGTTACACCTACCAAGTACGCATTGACCGCTTTCTCCGGGAGTGTTGCAGCTTTCTAATCAGCCCCAGTCTTATGCACTCGCTGGCTATGAGCTGCACTCGCTCATCGCGACAGTCAATGTTGTCAGAACTGTCATTGCAGCTGCGGCTCAGCCCACTGCCGCAAAGATCGCAGACGTCTTTGGTCGTGTTGAGCTCATCCTTCTGTCCATCTTCTTCTATGTGCTCGGCACGATTATTGAGGCTGCGGCATTGGGGGTCAGTGGATTTGCTGCCGGTGCTATCCTTTACCAGATCGGATACACCTGTTGCACTCTCCTTGTCGAGGTGATCGTTGCGGACGTGACCTCTCTCCGATCCCGTCTCTTCTTCTCCTATCTTCCAGCTACCCCATTCATCATCAACACCTGGATCAGTGGCAATGTCACCTCTTCCACTCTGGCGGCGTCGACATGGAGATGGGGTATCGGCATGTGGTGCATCATCTATCCAGTCTGCTGCCTTCCCCTCATTTGCGCCCTTATGATCGCTCACCGTCGCGCGAAGAAGGCTGGTGCTCTTGCCAACCACAGGACCCCATACCAAATGTATGGAGCCAAGAGGGTGGTCGTTGCTCTCTTTTGGCAGCTGGATGTTATCGGCATCATTCTCATGATTGCAGTCTTCGCTTTGATCTTGACTCCCTTTACTCTCGCAGGCGGTGTCTCGGCCGAGTGGAAGACTGCTCACATCATTGCGCCACTTGTCATTGGCTTCTGCTGTATTCCAGCACTTGTCATGTGGGAAGCATACTGCCCTCATCCTCTGATTCCATTCCGGCTCATCAAGGACCGCGCCGTGTGGGGTGCACTTGGTATCGCCTGGATGCTGAACTTCGCATGGTATCTCCAGGGAGATTACCTTTACACTGTTCTCGCAGTCGCTTTCAACGAGAGTGTTGCGTCGGCAACACGCATCTCGTCGCTGTACAGCTTCGTCTCCGTTCTGAGCGGCTGTGGTCTCTCGATACTCATCCGCTTCGGGGTGCCATACCTCAAGCCATTCATCCTTGCCGGAGTGTCACTCTTCACTGTCGCCTTCGGATTGCTGATCAACTATCGCGGCGGCACCGGCATCGGCAGTCACTCCGGTATCATCGGAGCGCAGTGTCTTCTGGGTTTCGCAGGTGGATGGTTCTCCTACCCAGCCCAGACATCCATCCAGGCAGCAACCAAGCACGAGCACGTTGCCATCGTCACCGGTCTCTATCTTGCAACCTACAACATCGGCTCGGCCTTCGGCAGCACCGTGTCTGGGGCCATCTGGTCGCAGGTCCTTCCCGGCGAGCTTGAGAATCGCTTCTCCAGCTTCAACAATGCGACTCTTGCAACATCGGCTTACAGCAACCCTTTTGGTTTTATCGCTGAGTACCCTGTCGGCACCCCGGAGCGTGCCACAATGATTGCCAGTTACCAGCATATCCAAAGGCTTTTGTGCATCACAGGCATATGTCTCTGCGTGCCTCTCCTCTTCTTCGCTCTGGTCCTGCGCAACCCAAGACTCACCAAAGACCAGAGCAGACCAGATGCTGAAGAGCATCTGGGTAGTTCAGGCGTGACAGGTCGGACCGGTGAGCCAGCCTATAGCGATGCGGCCATTGAGCCCCAGAAGAAGCAGGGTTTGTTGGCTAAGCTCTTCGCTTAAGCCATAGGCTGGTTGTACGAGAGTCATGTGGAAAAGGTTACGGATGCGCAAGGAAGATCAGGCCATTACCCAAGCAAAAGCAAATGGAATGGCTAGATACGTACCATCGCAGTAGTTAGAAGTAATATTGTATCATATCTCTGTATCGCCATCACTGCTACCTGTAGCCCTTATCACTGTTCTGCACGTTACTATAGACGGGCTGAATCTATGACCTGTCACTATCCATAGTGGAGATTGTAAATAAAGGTCCAGTGATTTGAAGACTGCAGCGGTACGCGAAATGAAAAGATAGTGTTGTTAGCAGAAAGCCATACAGCTGGCTGTCCACGCTCGTTTCTGTGGTCTTGGCGTTGTTGGATGCGGCAGAAATTCTCGAGCATTGCCTAATTCGGAACGCTAGTATACTGTACAATTCAGAAGAGCTGGAGAGCGCAACAGTTACGTCTTTTACATCTTTGCAGCTTTTATACGCAGAACCGTGATGGTTCAGAACTAGAAAACCCATTCCCCAGGAGTTCAACAAAATCGCATATACCTGGGTAAGGTAGTATGGTGCACGCCTCCGAGGTGTTCAAGGCCGCTGGCGGCAACAGACACACTTCCGCAGCGGACTGGGAGTCCGACGTCCTGGCCTACGGATGCGGAAATAACATCGCGACTTGGAACCCGACAGACCCGTCGTCGAATGGTGTGCAACAACTCCTTACCGGCCACACGGACGTCGTGAACGTGGTTAAGCTTTTGCGGAAACCCAACTCGCAAAGGGCGGTCCTTATAAGTGGTTCTGCGGACAAAACTGTTCGGATATGGTATGGAGATGCCGATTCACCGTCGGCTTTCTCGCGATCGATAGCGTTGGACGGCCATCAGGCGTCTATCAACACCATCTCCATACTGCCTGGCTGCGACGTGTTCGTGACCGGTTCCGCAGACGCTACACTCAAGGCCTGGAGGATAGATACTACAGCTTACGACAATGCGCTCAATGGGGGCGCTCAAATCGACCAGTCAAGCTCTCAAGTAAGCTCAGGTCCTCTGGCCTCGCCATTCTCTTCGCGCACATACTTACTTCTGCCCACAGTCTCTGATCAAGGTGGAGCTCATCCAAAGCATTTCTCTCAAACCGCGTTTCTTCCCACTAGCAACCGCCTTCGCTCGTCTCGGCGACGGCCCGCTTGTACTTGCCGTAGCAGGCACCGCAGCTTACGTTCAAATCTACGTCCAGCGGCCAGAAGGCTTCGTCCTTGAGGCTACCCTCACCGGCCATGAAGGCTGGATACGCTCGCTTGAATTTGCGCGGGAGTCCTCCGCAGCGGACAGCGATCTCCTGCTCTCTTCGGCCAGTCAGGACAAGTACATCCGACTGTGGCGATTCAACAAGGGCGCAGAGCTGCCCGCCGCCAGTGCCGCGGCTAATGACCCTTCTCTGGGCGTCTTGGGCAGATCGCTCTCGAACAAAGCACATTACATTGGTGATGGAGAGTCTAAACACTCAATCACATTCGAAGCTCTACTGATAGGGCACGAGGACTGGATCTACACTGCGCGCTGGTCCACGGGCTCTGACCCCTCCAAGACCCCTCGCCTCCTCAGCGCATCCGCTGACAACTCCCTGGCTATCTGGGAGCGGGACGAGGACTCTGGCTTCTGGAACTGCGTTACCCGACTCGGCGAGATCAGCGCCCAGAAAGGCTCGACCACGGCCACGGGTAGCACTGGCGGGTTCTGGAACGGACTGTGGTCGCCGGACGGGGTTACAGTCACCAGTCTCGGTAGGACGGGGAGTTGGCGCGTGTGGCAATACCAGCCGCAGTCGGATATTTGGGAGCAGCGGGTCGGCATCAGCGGGCATGTAAGGGAGGCCAAGGATATCGCCTGGGCCGCAGATGGATCATACCTGCTCTCTACTGGATCCGATCAGACGACCAGACTCTGGGCGGAATGCCAGCAAGGGGATTCGAGCAGCTGGCATGAGATCTCTCGACCGCAGATCCACGGATACGATCTGAACTGCATCGACACCCTGGGCACGAACCAGTTCATCTCCGGCGCTGACGAGAAACTGCTGCGCGTCTTCAACAAGCCTAAGATGGTCGCCAACCTCCTCAACAAGCTCACCGCGTTCAAGGACGAGTCCTCAGCCGACCTTCCCGACGCCGCAAACATCCCCGTCCTGGGTCTCTCAAACAAGGCCATCGGCACAATCGACACGGACCAGGAGGCCGCCCAGGCTGCGTTCAACGGTCAAACTGGCGACAAAGATGCCCTCGACCCTGCCTCCACCATCTCCAAATCCGCGCTCGACCTCGATCACGTCCCCTACGAAGACCACCTCGCCCGCCACACGCTCTGGCCCGAGCACGAAAAGCTCTACGGCCACGGCTACGAGATCTCGGCCGTGGCCGCCTCGCACGACGGCGCGCTAGTCGCGACAGCCTGCCGCGCCAGCTCCATCGACCACGCCGTCATCCGGCTGTACGAGACGGCCGGGTGGCGAGAAGTCAGACCGCCCCTCACCGCCCACAGTCTGACCGTCACCAGTCTCGCGTTTTCGCCAGACGACGCCTACCTCCTGAGTACGGGCCGCGACAGGCAGTGGGCGCTGTTCGCGCGCGATGAGGCCGCTCCCGCATCAACAATGTACAAGCCCCTGACGGCTAACCCCAAGGGCCACGCACGCATGATCCTCGACTGCGCCTGGGCACCCACCGGCAACGTCTTCGCGACCGCAGGCCGCGACAAGACCGTCAAGATCTGGCACCTCGACGGCGGCCACGCCACCTGCAAAGCCACCCTCCCCACCACCGTCTCCGCCACAGCAGTAGCGTTCTACCCCCTCTCCCCGCCAGCCACGCTGCTCGTCGCCTACGGGCTCGAGGACGGCCGGATCGCCGTCGCTACGATCAACACGAACACGGTAGGCGAGGACTTCACGGTCGGAGACACGTACGCCCTCGACGCGGATATCGTGCCTGTGCAGACGGTCAATGCGCTGCGCTGGCGGCCAAACACCGCAGAGCTGGCTGTCGCGAGCGATGACCATGCGGTGCGGATTTACAGGTTCGAGGACGTGCCGACTGCGCGTAACGTTGTGGCGCCGACGAAGGGGAATTGAAAGACGCTGGGATACGTGCACTTGTCGTGCATGCAGCTTGCTTGCGCCGCGTTTGTCGGCTTCGGGCCGGGTAATTTCGTCCGCCAAGGGGGAGACCTGGAACAATGGAAGTATCATTGCCCCCTGATGCTTTGTGGAGCTTGGAGTGACTGGCTGTGGCCTGGGCAGAGCATGAGGGAAGGGAAGCTATGGACAAGCAGTCGAAAGACGGTCTCAGGACTCGGTCTCGGCGTGCGTCGCCATAGCTTCGACGAAAGTGTCTTCGTCGACGCTGCGGCCTGGCGCTTGTAATAGATTCAATTGGAAGGCACGGGTGCAGCATACGGATACGGCAGTTACCCTTCTGCCCAAGTCGGCAGGGGCTACCCGCAAGCACCTACTCATGGCGGTAAACCCCATATATATGTAGATGATCAGTAATACCCACAATGAGAAGCTTCGTTCAATAAGGTATCACCTTAGCATGTCAGTCGACTGGAGCCAGCTGACGCGACCGCTTCGAATCATACATGTAAAGAGTCACCGTAACAAAAGTAGTAAGGTACATAGCTAGCTGCAAAATGGCAGTCAATTCGGAATGGATTTCGATTGATTTCGATTGGATTTTCCTTCGTCAGAAAAACGTACAGTACAACAACCTATGTACCAAACCTCGATTTCGGCTCTCCTAGGCCCACGAGGGCGCACTGGCAGTGGGCTGGGCGGTTTCAAGCTCAACCACAGCCGAGTCAAGCAGGGTCGCCATTGCGACTGCATCCGCGACGAACGACGCGCTAATGGGGTATTCATAATACAAGTGAATGCTTTGAAAGACAAAAACGCAAAAAGGGAAAACATCTCGCTAGGGCATCGCTAGCGAGCCGCCAACACGACCAACAAAAACGCCGGTATAAGCGCGAACGGGGCTGAGGTGCCGGAGCTCCTCTCTCCGCCGCCAGTGTAGCTGTCAAACGGGGTACCGTCGCCGCCGGATGTCTCCTGCGCCGAGACGGCGGAGACGGTCGAGGTCGACGAGTGCATGGCCGATGCCAAGGATGCGGGCGTCGAGGTGTCGACGGCCAGACTGTCTGTCACGGCTACGCTTGAGCTGGACGGGGTGGCCGTTGTGAGGAGGGTTGTGGTTGGGGCGGAGGAGGTTGTGAGAGAGGAAGATGAGGTTGTAGCCGCCGCTGACGAGCTGGATGAGGCCGTCGAGCTCGGGATGCTGGACGTGTCGACTAGCAGGCCGCTGGTGCTGACGCTGGCGGAGGAGACGACCATGGTGCTCGAGCCGATGGCGACTGTGCTTTGCGCACCCGTCGCACTCGTCGCACTGCTCGCTGCGGCACTGCTCCCTGCCGCGCTGCTCGTCGCTGCGCTTCCGCTGCTGCTCTCGCCAGAATAGTTCGGGCATAAGCTCTCCGTGCCCTGATCCGCCAAGAAGGCAACGATGATGTTCTCGCCCGTGATTCCCTGTCCCCCGCACGCTTTGACGACTGGTTGCGTGAGCGCGTTCAGCGCGGTTATGCAGGAGCTCGAGCACTTGGAGCTCTGAAAGTCGCTGCCATGGCAGGAGGCGATTTGGGCTGTGTAGAGTGTCTCGCATGTTGAAGGAAGGTCTGAGACGCGGGGTGTAAAGTCGGCGAGAGATACTGCGAATGCGGTTCTGGCGGCAAAGGATGCGAGAAGGACGCTCGTGAGAGAGTGGGTGTGAGACCACATTGTAATTTGTGTATCGCTGGTCTTGGAAAATGAATGAAGTGGCTGAAGTGGGTATGCGCGTCAAAGAATCGCCGTCAAGGCGGTTAAAGAAGGGAATCAGAAGGTCGGTGTGAGAGTGAGTTAATGTAAGCTTCGGGTCGTGTCGCTACACGTCGTGTGATGGGCGGGCTGAGGTGGAGGATGTCGCTGGAGGTAGATATGAAGCGCCGAGGTCGTTCTTGCCGTTGGTGTGCGATAGGCTGCAGGTGAAGTCTGGTTGCAATAACGGCAGGTATGCAATGTCGTCAACGAATGCGGGGAGCGCAAGGTGTCTAGCACACGCGCGCTGAACTCGTGGTGGATGAGTGGGAATCGGGCAATGAGTGGATGAAGCGAGCTCCAGGCTGCAAGGGTGAAGGCAAAGAAGAAGCAAGAGGTTAAAGGCCGCTGTACAAAGTATTTGTTCGTGTCAAACGGAGCAAGGAACTCAAGGAAGGCGGTTGACGCTGGCGTCAGAGAATGGATTGTGATCTGCTGACCACGGTGCGGTGCGGTCAACGGCAAGGAGAGGAAGTTACAGAGGATGGTTTGTGCATGGCAAACGTCGTGTCCGTCCGCACCGCAAACGCGCGACCTGGCACTGAGCGCAACCGCGGCATGGAGATCTGATCCGGAGGCCGGGCTCAGGAAGGAAGCAACGAATGGGAGGTCGTTATCCAAACGCTTCACCGTCCCCTGTGATGAGGAGAGTCAACATGCCCGGCGCTGTTTGCACCTGAAACGCGCTAAGCTTCAGGCTGCCGGCCGATCAACAGATCTGCGGGAAACCCGTCCGAATCCGCCTCGTGATTGGCTCGTCAAGCTTCTGCGCAAAGCAGCCCATTTCAGACATTTCCCTCCATTCACATTCACACAATACATGGAGATGACTACTTATCTACTATACCATACCGCCATGATTATTGAGGACAGGCGGCCATCACATCCACGGCTTCTGCCCAAGAGAGACCAGTCATGACCGCATCAATCTCGCCGAGTGGATATCAGATTCAGGGGCCAGTCTAAGGAGAAGTCTCGGGATAAAGATCTACACCATGCTCCATACAAACCGCAACGGTTCGGAAGCTGGTTCCAGCGACCACGCTCGAAAGTTCCAATGTCTACGTCTATCAATCTTCCAAGTGCGACAACTCTGCTAAACCTCGCAGCACGTAATCCTTCCTGCCTCCTGATCTACACATCAGTCGAGGATGCGCATGGCAGCTCAGGTCCCATCCAGGGACTCGCTCAAAGAGGAGACACTGTACCACGTCGACTCTTTCAAGCAGTGGAGACGCCGAGATGGAGCCTATAAGTCGCAGGTGCTACAGCTTGACCTTCGCCATCGTTTGCTTCGCCTGCTTCTCTGCCTCGTCGGTCTTCTTGATCCTGATCAGCCCCTCCTGCCATGAACTCGCAATGTGTACTCCCCCGGGTCCCCACATACGACTGTGGTGAATGCCTCTGCCACCTGCAGCTCTGCTGGTCCAATCCTCCTTGCACATCCATAACCGCTCTCCGTCCTTCAGCAGAACCATGTCCTTCGCTGGCGTGTGAAACACCACCGTATGGCTTAGACTTGCCATCTGGCCGTAACAGTCTCCGACATCGAGATGATTTGCGACGACGAACAAGGAGTTCCGATCCGATGCGTACAGATGCGCGCAGGCATGCAGGTTCGGGTCCGGCGGTACGTCGCCAATGAGTCTGTAGAAGAGCAGTTGTCGTCTATCGAAGGGATGCAATGAATCATTGTAGGCTCTCATGTCCACTTTCCGCGACTCCAGACCGGGGAACGGGTCATTGTAACCCGTCTCCTGACGCAGCTTCCAATACCGCGGCTCGTCCGCCCCCGGCGCCTCTTCCCAATCCTCGGGCTTGGTGCCGGCCAGAACCTTGCTGTACTTCTGCCAGATATCCACTTGGTCTTGCACATCAAGGGGACTGTCTTCCGCGAGCTTGAAGGAGCAAGTGCATGTGAAGCAGATGCCTTTGCCTTCGGCTTGTGTGACGTTGACAATCCGAGTGCAATACGAGCGACCGTCGCGGATGGTGTGGACTTTGTAGACAAAAGGGATATAGGTCAATCCCTCGAGGGTGAAGAAACCGGTCACGTTCTAGATGGCCGGCAATGTCAGTTACCAGCATGCAGCGACTACCTCTGTAATTGCGCGTTGTCGCCGAACAAAAATATGCCACTATTATGGGACAACCATCGCCCGCGTCGGCGGCTGTGACACATCTCAGGAAACTACGCAGGGCATACACATACATGCACCACAAAGCCCTCGCCTACCGTCTGGCTAGCAGCCCAGACTGCTTGCGCGTACACATGACCGCCATATGCTCTTCCCGTCGCAAAGGGCGAAAAGGGCGGTGCGGTAGATCTATATGTGACCTCGTTGATCTTCTCGAGCTTGATCATCTCGGCAAAAGAAGTGTAAGCATTGCCGTTCAGAGGCGGCGCCATTTGGGCACGTTGATGCCGCCCGGCGTTGTGCGCGCGATCTCAGATGGATTTCAAGAAATTGTTACAGGGATTGTCCTCACTGGAAGACAAGCATATGCTGGACCATGGATTGACGTAACTTACATGGTGCCGCGGGATGTTCGCTGGACATTATGGGAGCCTGGGAGGAGCTGACGTGACTTGGACCTCGGCTGAAGCAGCGAGGCCTCCGTCTCAGGGCAAAGCAGCGTGGCAAGGAAAAGGGCTCGCAATCCAAGCCCCATGACGGAGAGCAGTCACGGGACAATTGACTTATCCTCGCGAGGGAGGAAGCGGTCTCAGCCCAACTGCCGTGGCTCTCCTGACTGAAGTATGCAGTATGTACAGGGACAGTAACGGCGTGCTGAATGAGGCTCATAAGGCTGAATGAGGCTCTTCGGCTGCCTCCGAGGGGGAGATGTGCCCTAACCCCATCACGACGTCTCTCCAACGTCCATGGAAACATGAGGTGACACACTCACCCACTATCATCGTCACTGTCTTCAATTCTGATCGCAAAACTGGAGTCGATTCCCGGTTTCTCCATTCAGCTCGCTACCGCTCAAGGAGCGCTGCCTTTCTGGGGGCCCCGACACAGGTACCCACAACAACACCGAGAAACCACCGTCTCCAGCCAAGGCACGAGCACTTTCTCCAAGATTCTCCAGGCCCACTTTCAATGAGAACATGGAGTCTCCAGCTTGGACGAACCGCGATTTTCCTGCCACGTGAGATTACCAGCTGCGTGATCTTGCGGCGAAAAAGGAGGCCGCCTAGCCAAGTGGGCTTTTTGCCACTGCCACTATGCTAAGTGGATCTCACGTAGCGGTTTCTAGCTATTGCTATGCCTATGCTCTCTTTTGCGCACGCGACTTGGTCGCATGGTTTGGATGCCGTCACGCCTCATCACTGAGGCGCGTGAGTTCAATACTGGACTATCGAAATGGCTGCAAGATTATGCATGCACTCAGGTCTCGGTACTCCGACGCATTCTCTCGAGTCAGGCTGTTTCAAGGTACCTGCGCCTCCTTACTCGAAGTCACTCACATGTGACAATTGGTGCTCTGACGACTTGCCAGGTAATTCTGATCCGTGCCGAGTATTGGCGCCAGCGCCTATTAGCAAAAAGGCGTTTCGATGGAGAAACGTCGGCTTCATGTCTGCGGCCAAGTCTGCACGCTTCTCCAGCCTTCGTCTCCAGATTGGCTCGGGAGAATTGTGGGTTTTCTGGAGAGATGTATCGCCTAGCAGCCTACCGATGAGATGCAAGCGCAAGATATTCCCGTCTCGGGGCATTGCTCACAAAACGGTCACAAGGTACATCTCGGAGGTAACCGAGAATTAGCAGTTTACAGCCACTTACCTACTCATCGATTAATAGGCAGAGAGCGCTATTCATGAGATGAAGCCGCGCCGAGAGTCTCGCTTCTCCAAGGCTCGACCCTGCGCCTTGGCCTTGGCCTTGCCATCAGATGAAGTCAGCCTAGAGCTAACGCCAAGTGGGGTGGCCCCGACTAGACATCTAACGTCCCATCTTGCACATGCTCGCACAGACTCGCAAGTGGATCTGACAGGCGCATTGGCTGAAAGATCCATACACTCCAGCTGTACTACGCAGACAAAATCCCGACCCGTCAAAGGGCAGGAAGACCAGACGACTTCAAGAAGGGCAACTCATCGACGTGATCTCGTTCAGCAGCATAACAGCAGAGCTTTTGCCACGGACGAACAGTAAGGGAAAACTATTTTTGTCAAACGTTTCAAGGTAGACAAACTTCTGCCCTCGGAGGCGCGGCAGACGACGCTACCAAGACACGCGGACTGGCATGGCAGCAGGTGGCCAGCTAACGTGCTGCCCATGTGACTCTGCTTTGCAATTGTCAGAAAGAGCCCATGGGCCACCCCGGGGCCACCCCGACCAATGGACCACGCTAATGGAATCTGGGTTGGGGTCTGGGGACCCGGATTGAACGCTTTGTGGTCCATGTGCGCTAGCCTCTCCTTACCCCGTCTCGGCGCAGTCGTGTGCTTTCCTTGACCAGCTCACATGTATATATAGTCCCTATGTCTGCACCCAGGTAGGGTATCATTCAATCATTCATCAGTCAATTCACTCACTCTTCATCACTACTTGCTTCCAACTCCGCAAACTTCTTCCAACACCTACCACTCACGGTACATATCTCTTACACATCTCCACCTAGAACAATTACAACAAACACATCTTCGCAATGGCGCCCATGACTGTGGAGCGCGTGGAGGCGCCGGTGACCTTCAAGGCCTACATGATGTGCGCCTTCGCCGCCTTTGCCGGTATCCTTTTCGGATACGACTCCGGTTACATTAACGGATGCATTGGCATGGACTACTTCAAGAGGGAGTTCGGTACATTCACCGGTGTCACTGACGACAACCCCCTCGGATACACCTACTCTACCTCCAACACCTCTCTGACCGTCTCCATCCTGTCCGCCGGTACCTTCTTCGGCGCTCTCTTCTCGGGTATCTTCGCAGACTGGGTCGGTCGTCGTACTACCATCATCGGAGGATGCGCTATCTTCTCCGTCGGCGTTGCCCTTCAGGTCGCCTCTACTGCTATTCCTCTTCTGGTCGTTGGCCGTCTCATTGCTGGTGTTGGTGTCGGATTCGTCTCCGCCGTCAACATTCTGTACATGTCTGAGGTCGCGCCTAAGAAGGTCCGCGGTGCGATCGTCTCCTGCTACCAGTTCGCCATCACCATTGGTCTCATGTTGGCATCCATCATTACCAACGCTACCTCCCACCGCAACGATTCGGGATCTTACCGCATCCCTATTGGCATTCAATTCGCGTGGGCCATTATCCTTTCCATTGGTCTCTTCCTCCTGCCAGAGTCTCCTCGTTACTTCGTCAAGAAGCAGCAACTCGACAAGGCCGCCGCCGCTCTCGCCCGTGTCCGTGGTCAGCCAGTCGACTCCGCCTACATCCAGGACGAGCTTGCTGAGATCCAGGCCAACTACGAGTACGAGATGACTGTTGGCGAGGTTTCCTGGCTCGGCTGCTTCACCGGCGGCATCACCAACCGCAACAGCAACATCCGCAAGGTCTTCATCGGTACCTTCCTCCAGATGTTCCAACAGTGGACCGGTGTCAACTTCATCTTCTACTACTCCACCATCTTCTTCCAGCAGATCGGCATGTCCAACGCCTTCATGATCTCCATGATCACCACCATCGTCAACGTCTGCTCCACTCCAATCTCCTTCTGGACCATTGAGCGCTTCGGCCGTCGCCCTCTCCTTATCTACGGCGCCGTCTGCATGTGCGTCTGCGAGTTCATCGTCGCCATCATCGGCAGCGCCGGCGGCGACAACGGCTCAGCCCAAAAGGCCATGATCGCCTTCGTCTGCATCTACATCTCCTTCTTCGCCTCCACCTGGGGTCCGACCGCCTGGGTCTCGATCGGCGAGATCTTCCCACTCCCGATCCGCTCCAAGGGCGTCGCCATGTCCACAGCCTCCAACTGGTTCTGGAACTGCATCATTGGCGTCATCACCCCCTACATGATGCAGCCCGCCTACGGCAACCTCGGCACTAAGGTCTTCTACGTCTGGGGCTCGCTCTGCGCCTGCTGCATCGTCTTTGCCTACTTCATGGTTCCGGAGACTAAGGGCCTGTCGCTCGAGCAGGTCGATAAGATGATGGAGGAGGTGCCGGCTCGCAAGTCTGCTGGCTGGAAGCCGCATGAGACTTTTGCGCAGACTATGGGCATGAAGGAGGAGACGAATGTCATGACTGAGAACATTGAGGTTGAGAATGCGGAGTTCAAGCGCGAGATTGTTTGAGTTTGTCGGGAGCTTTGGCTTGGATATTTGTTTCTTTATTCGCGCGCATAGCTTGTGCCTCAATTATATACCCGTAGGTGGTTTGCACATAGCAGAATCGATTTCGTTACGCTTTTCAATCTACAATTCCCGTGTCAGATACAACTATCGTGTCCCTTGAGTGTGAAGTCCTCGTTGATATGCATCACGGTTCATGTGCGCTTGTGCCGATTCTCTCAGATGTTCCGCAAACACCTCCCCCATGTACCTCTGTGGCGTACCCTATACATGACAAGTTATAAAGACCTCACGCCAACGGACTGCTCGCACTCTATCAATCCCGTCGCCACCAGTTGACGATTTTATGCAGCATAACCGCGTGCCCATCAAGACCTTCTTATTTGGCGAACGACGGATCAGCCGTCAGCTTCGCTACAGTACCCCAGCCGTTCTGGCCCCCACTCCGAGAAGTAAGATGCCCAGCGGACTCGGGCTATCACGCCACTGGTGGGCTCACTCAAAGATATTGTCTACACCTGTTTTTCTTTATCACACTGGGCCGATGGGAGCTAGGTAGGGCTGGCCGCCCGTGCTGGACATGCGGCTGCAGGGGGGCTGTGCGAGCAGCCGCACGCATCGATCTGCTAGACTTCAACGACGCTCAGGCATCCAAACGACATCTCCAGGATCACAGCTTGTATACATCTGCAGGTCCCTTGTAGTCTCGGCTAATCATGCCACGTCTGACTCTGCTGTCGTCGACGCTGATTCGCGGCCAAGATGCTGCTTGAAACAGAGCTGAAAAGCCACCCTCAAGGCCTCGATCCTCAACACTTATGCTTCTCCTCAGACGGGTCTTCAGCCTCGCTGGGAGCTCTTGGGCATTGGGTGTGAACCTTGTCTATAGGGTACGGTTGGTCCTTCGAGGCATCGTAGCCATGAGGACCCCAACCGTGGCGGTTCAGCTCGCGTGTCTGTCGGTCCGGCCATCATATGCTATCCCGTTGATGAGTTTGCAGCCTTGTCGGTGGCCAACAAGGCAGTGGTAAGTAGGACTAGCCACTAATTTCTATTCCCCGTTGACTTTCTCTCCTGCCTTTGTCCCACTATGTAAAATTTCGAGTATTCTCTTGTTGTTTATTACGGAAGCACATTATCCTTATGGGAGTATTTCAGACCATGGCTGGACCATGCTTAAGCGTCCTGGTGGTGCTGTTCGTGGTCATCCAGACAAATGCACAACAGCAGACGTTTGATCCAATTCAAGACTTCTGCAGACGTTTTGCTCACCAAACGACGGTCATTGATAACAAACTCTACATTGACGGAGGACTGGTAAACTATAACCCTCTGACGCAGTACCCCCAGAACTACAGCAGTAAGTGAGTCATTTAGGGCATCACACAATCCGTCTGACACAGGGCAGATACACATCTCCTCTATGGAGATCTCGACGTCCTGAACTCGGGCAACTTTCCACAAGTCTACGAAAACTTGACAAAGCCGGACTACGTCCCTTCTGTACAGGGCGGGATTCTGTATGTGACAGTCGTTTTGGAGGGGAAAGAATTTGAATGCTAATGTATGACAGGTGCCCATGACCGTTGGTCGCCTCTACCCATCCCGTCTTCCATTGCTAATGAGGCCAGCAAATCTATCTTTACGATATCCAGAACGAGAAGTGGTATACACAAACTGCCAGCGGCGACGTCCCGGAGATGCGACGTAGATTCTGTGCTGGAGTTACCTGGCCTTCGGATCAATCATCGTACAACATGTACGTGTCTATTCAATCCCGTCCGAGGCCTCGACTTTACTGAAAGTCCATAGCTATCTCTACGGTGGCGCTTCGATGCCGCCTGATACCCTCGGGTTTGATGATGTCTACATCCTCTCGTTACCGTCTTTCACGTGGATTAAAGTGAGCCAATACCCCCTCAGAATTCGTCCACCGGGCTCATGATTAGTAGTGGTACGCAGCAGAGGCATATCCTCATCACTCGCTGACTTGCAACGTTATCGACGGCTCTCAAATGATTGTCATGGGAGGCACCTTCCCAAATTCGTCATTCACTCAGTGTGACGCTGCCAACCTGCAAGGCATGCATAATCTAAACCTTGGGAAAGAAGATGTGGCCGATGCACAGTGGTATGTGTACCAGCCAAACGTTACCACTTATGAAGTACCACCGGAGATAACAGCGGCCATCGGCGGCGGGTAGGTCTTGCTCACCTTCTCAGTACCACTATGCTGATCAAATGCAGGTCTACTGGAGGAGCGACTGTTACAACGCCTGCCAAAGGTTGGGCTGATCCTGACTTGCCCGTCTACTTCACTCGGAAGTACACCCCTTCGACGAGGACTGCCACACGGTCCATTCCGCCCACGGGTACTGCATCATCGACAACTGTACCAGCACCTCCAGCTCCACATCATACCGACACTGGAGCCATTGCAGGAGGTATTGTTGGGGGCGCGGTGGTACTAATCGGCTGCATTGCTCTAGCAATCTTCTGTCTCCGACGACAAAAGCAGAAACGAAACCCCACGCCCAGCGATCACCAAACCCAACCCGTCCCACCCATGGCAGAACTCCCAAATAGCAATCCCACCGCACCGCACTCACCGAACGATATGCACAAGGTGCAATCCAACCTCTCCCCCGCAACCGCCTACAGCTACCCCAGCACATCTCCCCACGCCGCACCTGCGCCCCTCTACAGAACACCCACTAGCGAACTGCCCTCCGACTTCCCATACACACCCCCCGATGGGCCCGCCTGGCAGCCGCAGCCTTACTACCCGCCGCCTGCAGCGCACGGCTGGGAACCGAGCCGGGACCATACTCCACCGCAGTACAGCTCGATCCACCGCTCGCCACAGCAGCTGAGGGCGGAGATGCCGGGCGTGTCCAGTCCCGTGGGCGTACACGCAGGACAGCGAGGTCGTGGTCGGAATATGTCGTACGAGCTGCCTGGTCACGGCTCTGCGGAGGCGGGCAGAGAGCCGAGTATTGATGTCAGGCCTGTTTAGAGCAGATCCGACGAATTGGGAAGGAAGGTGAAGGTCTTAAGTCAGAGCTGTGAACGTCGGACAGTTGCGACTCATTTTTTTCATTCCTCACTAGTACTAGGATATCCGAGCGTGCTCGTTCTGCTGGCGGTAACCCCAACCGTCTGATGTTCCCCTTGTATACGTTCATGATATATGCAAATAATGACAAGGAGAGAAGAGAAGGCATCCATGAAGTGCGCGTAATTGTCTACTATGTGTATTATCAAATATTAAGATGTGTAGCGAAGAGCCCATCCTCAGTCGTCTTAATAGAAGACACCTAAATGCTCATGACCTGAAGTATCCAGCTTGATGACAATGCTCGGCATGCAAGCTCTCAAGCGTATCTTCCGCCGTTCAGCTCAGTCGTTGGGGATACAGACATCTTCTGTATTTGCAGCCAAGTGCGTGAGGTATGTCCCAAATCTAGGCTTGACGACCTTCGGATTCGAATCGCGCCACGAGAATGAGTCCATCCCGCCGATGCTCATCTCGGATTCCAACAGGAGTGTACAAGGCAGCCAGGACGACACATTTGACGATGGCGGCGGAAAGCGGTAGATTATCGAAAAGGTAGGTGGACGCCCTACTTCGCATCGTCGACGACCTTGCGCTTGAAGAAGAGAAACACCAGAACAGCAGTCAGGACCTTAATACCACCCGCCAGATACAAGACGGAGTACAGACCGCCGCTGCTCCGCATCAACCAGCCACTGATGATAGCGCCAGCAAGCAGCAGCACGGCCGACGCAAACCTCCGATTCCGCTTGACGTTGTGGACGGCCAGAAGTTTCGGATCGCCCATGAGATCGCAGTAGGTGCTCGTGAGGACGTTGACGGGCAGTTCGTTGAAACCCAGGAGCCGGCTGACGGCAATCTGCATGCCGGACTGGAACGCGAGAGGTGGGAGGAGACTGACGATGCGCACGTTGCTGATGACGCGGTGGATGATGGCCTCGCTGGTTTCGCCGGGCGGGTTGTGCGGTATCAGGTCTTGGGGCGTGGCGAGGCCGGCCGCGAGGATGATGAGTAGGCCTTGCAGCAGGAAGAGCAGGCTGATGTAGAATCGGTTGGAGAGTGCGCCGGCGGGCACGAACCAGAAGGTTATGCGGAAGGTGAAGAAGGCGCCGACGAGATAGGAGGCAATTGAAACTAGTGTGCTTTCCCAGGCGTGAGGGTTAGTGGGGAGGGTTGCTGTTGATAGTCCCAGGATGACGGTGTTGCCTATATGCGGTCTTGTTAGTCCCTACTGCTTGCTGCTACTCATGGACGCGAGTTATGGTCGCAGTACAGGAATGCTTAGGACCTGCCCCCCGTCCCAAGCATATCCCAACTGTATGACAGCGGTGCTTTGCATACCACCGTCCGTCCTCGGGCACTGAGAAGTGGGCGCCAACTCTTATTCCTGAGGGAAGGAAACGCGGCCTACAGGCATAGTCCACAGCCCTCCACCTCCTGCGCAATCATCCCCACCCCTCCGCTCCTCCTCATAGAACAGCTGAAAATAAATTCGTACATACCAGTCTGCATACCGCAAAACACGGACCAGTTGGCGAAGGAGGCCGCATCGACCATTCCCGTCACCAAACTGCAAGCCAGCAGTGCCAAATCGCCATAATCATTCGTCACGGGTCCGAAGATGCGATTGTGACAGAAGAAGCCTCCTCGATGCCGTGTTTGCACTTCCACAGGCTTTTCTGGTGAGTCGCTGCCGCGGTCGCCCTCCTCCAGCGTGCGCTGGACGTCCCGCTCCGCTCTGTCCGTCACCTCGGTCATGGTTGTCGTTAATGCTTGTCGTTAATGTCGCCCTACTGGGGAGAGTCTCTGCGCCGACTATATATCCTTCTCTGCTGTTGTCAATGTTTCATAATACATGTGTAGTGGTCGGCACCTGGCACCAATTTAATACATGAATCACGCCTTATCGGCCTAGTTTGACGGTTTGTTTTGTTGGCGTCGGCGAGCGTGGGTCGTCCGTCCGTCGGCGCCCAACGCGGAGATGCTCATTGCCCTTTTTCTTGCGACCTGCCGATCCTGGAATGACAGGCAGATAATAACATAGCTCGGTCGGTCATGGAGATATGCTGCAATGGAAAATTTGGCAGAATACTGGTATGGCGAATCACATGAAAGCTAAAGTGCGGTTTGCTTTATTAGAGAAACTATATTGTTTGCGGTGGCTATTGCGGAGCACGCGATCAAGTGCACCTCAAAGCTTTGGCGGGCCTGCCGCGAGGCTTGAGATAGTGCCATCAAAATTTGTAGGATCGTAGATTTTTTCCGACGTAACTAGAAGGGGTATCACATCGCTGAATGCATTCGTATCTTCCACAATGCCGTCAACCAGAGGAAGACCTGCACCGCCTTCGCTCAGGTGTATCTTGAACAATCATTGCACCGCCGGATACAACTTGTCGAATTCCTCCATCTCCTCCCCTCCATCACCTGCAAACCCAATCTTCTCCCTGTTATCATCTACAATACGTCCGTACTCCAGCAATAGCCGGTAAGTGTAAATTTCAATATCTTCTCTCCTCAGCACCTTCGCGGCCCAGTCCCTGCCCTGCTTGGCCAACTTCATCGCTTCATAGTCATGACGCCCGACTCTGACGTCCGAGTTTTGCTCGTCCAGATGTTTGGTCTGCGCGTCGAGGTCTGAGTTGACGCCGATGAAGCACGTCAACAGACTGTAAAGATCATCATATCTGTTGTCCATGGGTACAAAATGCCGCCAGGCGAACAGTCGGCTGTCATGCCATTCGCGGAAGATCGTAGCCTTGATACCTAAGCTTCTACTCTGTAAGAATGCTCGCCACCGACCGGAGAAAGAATGGCCGTCAACATCGATCAGGTACTTGGATGAGAACTGCTGCGACAGTGTGGTTTGATTCAACATCCGGACAGTGTCATTGTAGAAGTCGCAATTCGGTATGCACGACATCTTCTCGACGAAGCCAACGTCTGTATGCGCAGATGCAAAAGGCGAAGGGAGGAAGTGTGATTCGCTGTACTTCCTCTTGTCCGTCGTATCTTCCGCGAGAATGCTGACCTCTGCGTCCTGCATCTCAGTGGCATTGAGTAGAAGGACGAGTCGCTGCCGGTGCATGCTCCGCCAATTATCTTCAAACTGCGTGCCTCCGGAGGTTACGCCGCGCCACATGACATTATCGTCCTTGTCATCCCAGCTAGCATCATATTCCTGATTATACTCATACCTTTGGTCCTGTCTCCAGTACATGTTGGCAGGGAAAAGGATGTCGTTGTTGACATTGACCTTGCATTCGCCGAAGACTGGTACTAAGCGCTCCGTAACGAACATGCTGGTGCTGGCGTAGAGCATCCCATGCTTATCATGAACTTCGTGGCCTACGGTACACAAGTCCGAGGACGAACTGAAATTGCTAATGAAACCGCCAACAGCACTCTTGTAAGAGCGCTCCGTTTCGGCTTTCGAAACGCTTGAATTGCTTCCGTGCGAAGTGGGCGGACAAGAGTTACCAGCAAAATTCATGAATTGTTGGCCTTGCGCTGCAAACCAGCCCCAGTCCTCTGGCGGCTCCGGCTCCGGTATGGGAGGGAGACGTAACAACGGAAACAAGACCCAGCGATCCCACCAGCTCACGTCTGAAGGTTTGGGTCCTGCTCTGTAGAGGCCATCCATATTGGCGGTAAAAGCATCCTCAACATTTGGGTCGAGCGATCTGGTTGCAAATTCTTCAGCCAAATAACTCTGCAGCTGATCCCAAGGAACAATGACTCTGGGTTGGTCCATACGGTTCATTGCAAGGTCCATATCTGGTAAGTGCTGGGCAAACCCTGCTAAGAGGGAGATGAAGGTTTCTGTACGCCACGAACCCCAGACTTCCTGAAAGACTTGGCCCTGGCGGATAGAAACCGTCGATAGATCATGGCCAAGGTTGTCAGAAGCGTGAGCAGCAAACTTGCGAATGTGGTTAGGTTTCAAAGCCCAGAAAGGTCGAAGGTCGTCATTGATTTGGTCAAAGTCGTCGATATGGTAGACCTGCCTCTGTCTAGCAAATTTGTACCACTAGTCACGAACTTGTCAGAAATTGACATAGTTCACACTTTGCACAAGCATGAAGGCTAGAATGTGTACCTGCTTGAAGCCAGGAGGAGGATGCCTGCCGTACTTTCTGCGGTAAGTTTCCACTGTCGCTTTGAATGTTTTCGACCGTTCCATGTCATACTGTTTCCATTGCTGGTCGGCACCTTTCATCAATTGCCCAACTGGATGCTCATCCACGGTTTCCCTCTGGGGCGAAGGAGAATGTGAAGCCTTCCACGTATGGGAGCCTACAACCTGCTCGGGCGTCCCGGCGCTTTTTGGCAGCCATCGCGCATAGAGAATTGCCTGGTTCTCTTTCCTGCATATAATACCTATGTTGGCAATGAGCAGAGCTAGCAGAATTGCTATCGGGATCGCGACGATGCAGCGAACGGCGTAGTGGTGGACCCTTGGGGGTAGCATCTCAGATCCCAGCCCAGAGCTACCACGACGTTGGCGACGCTTGGCAGCGGATGCCCAATCAAGAGCATCGAAGTGAAATACGAGGCGGATTTGGTCGCATATGGAGTTCGATTCAAGAAAATACATGTAACTGTCCATATTCCGGTACGCGAGAAGTTCAGAGCCTACCACCACAGGCGCTTGAGGCGCTTTTCAGCTGCATTTCCTTGGAATGTCCAGTATTCAATTGGCGCGATAAGGTCCCACGTGCATTTGCAGCGGCAACCCGTGTCAGCACGTGACCTGATTTTGTGAGGCTCCCAGACAGCGAAAGCTTGCAACAAGACGAGGCCCATCATCACATCCACAACAATGCCACCACGGTTACAGCTGCTCGGTCGAGCATATCGGCCATTCGTGCAGGATGCGCACCGCTCGCCTGTCGCATCATTTCTTCTCCCATTCCTCCAAAGCGCGCAGCAACAGCGCTCCGCATCCATCCTGAACAATCTTTCCGACAACCCGGGCGCATACAACAAACGCATCAGGAGAGGTCGTGGACCTTCTTCCGGCAAGGGAAAGACGTCTGGACGTGGTCACAAGGGTCAGAAGGCGCATGGAAAGGTGCCTAGAAATTTCAATGGTGGTCAAACACCGGATGAAGTCGTCGCGGGTCACAGAGGTTTTGAGAACCAGTATGTACAAGGTGGAGCCCCTCGGTCAACTCTTGCTCATGCAAACCTCTATCAGATTTTCCGTCGACATGTCTCCCATCAACCTCGACCGCATTCAAGCCTGGATTGACGCTGGCCGTCTGAACCCAAACCTTCCAATCACCATCAAGGAATTGCAGGAGTCTCGCTGTGTACACGGCATCAAGGACGGAGTAAAGCTGCTCGGTCGTGCCTCCAGCACTCTCACCACTCCTATCAACATCGTCGTCAGCCGCGCGAGCGCAGCTGCCATCGAGGCCGTGGAGAAGGCGGGCGGAACGGTCACCACCAGATACTACACGAAGCCGGCAATAACGCGCATCCTCAAGGGACAAACCCACCCAATCTACAGCCTGCAGAGCAAACCAGTAACCAGCGTAACCGAGGCGGTTGAGGAGGAGCTGAAGAACTACAAGTACAGATTACCGGATCCCGCCAGCAGGAAGGACATTGAGTACTACAGAGACCCTGCGCACAGAGGTTACCTGAGCTATCTGTTGGAAGAGGGACAGGGCCCAAGTTTGTTCTTCAAGACTCCTGGCACAGGCAGGGTGGACCACAAGAAGAAGACCTCGAAGGGAGGCAAGAGCATGGGCAAGGGAGAGAACAGGGTGTGGTAGACGCGTTGTCATGGGCATACCGCTTGCTAGTTCGGAGAATGCATGCTGCCGGCGAAAGGCATGACCTGTTATATATATCGGCTGGTTAGATGGTCACAGCCGGTGACAGCAGAAATCGTGGTGTAGCATTGAAAGCACACGCGGTGTTCTGGCTTATTGGCTTTTGGGAATGTGTATTGAACTTGTACAGTAGAAACAAATGCCTGGAGATCGTGCAAATGCACAAGGACGGTTTCATTGTTGCCAATATTGGTAAAGGCGGATGCGGATTCCTGTAAATTACCTAGTCGAATGTATATCCAGCAAAATTACGCAAGTCACTGCGACGAATATAGATACTGGAGCCAACGTATGAATATGGCGATCCGGTCTTCCGTAAACATGGACGCGAGGAATCCACTCCTGAAAGGCCAAATCATTAGTCGCCCCGATCCTAATACAGCAATGGTGAGGCTGGGCCCTCCTTTCGATGTTTCAGCGTAAGTGGTACCACAGTATGATTATGATAATCATCAGCCGTACAATAATGTACTCGTAGATCCACGAGTCAGATACCATGATCAAACTTTGGGGCACCGCTAAAACCAAGCCTTGCTGGCTATTTCTGCAGCTAGGTACTCTTCCAAGCTCTGCCGCGCACGCGAAGCCGCAGGGGGGCGCGCCAGTGGAGCTGGAGATGGAAGCCGCGTGTGGAACAGCCGGAGTGTGCAGGGCAGTCGCGGCACCCGTCATTCTTTGTGGACGTCGCACATAAAAGGTCACACGAAGGAATCAAACGGTGTAGATACGGCAGAAGGCGGATCAGATATGCAAGTGTGCGACTGGCTAATGGAATGTGGCAGTAGTCTGATGCGCCACAACTTATGACTTAGGATCTAATGGCGCAATCCAGGCTTCGTGTCGAAACGATGGATGATGGACGAATGTGCACCGGGACGATCCAGACGAGTAGGTACATTTTGTTTGCGGCAGAGCAAAGATGCCGGGATGCGTGCGAGTGCGGTGTGATGGCGTGGACAGCCCTGCGATTCTCCTGTTCAGATCGCGAAACTATTGGGCGCCATCCTGGATTTGGGAGCAGGGGATGTGGCTACCTTACGGTGGGACTGGCCATGAAAGATGCTGCCTTCCGCTGTTCAAACGCAGAATCGACGCCTTCAACCGCTGAGCACGGAGTCGTGCATGATGATCCGTCCGTGTTGCAACTGTTCCAGCCGGGCGATGATTACTTGGCTTGCGTTGCAAAGCGAAGATGCCAGCATGTTGATTGGGATTGAGATCGTCGCTCTACAGAACGGCAATTACATGTAGCCTGTCAAGCAGGCAGGCAGTGATAACACTGTACCTGTATGCTACAGTCCGGCTTGTTCACTGCAGGTGAGACGCCAGGGAGGGAGGCATCGAGCATCCTTCGCACATACAACGTCGGCCCTGCGGATGGATGGGTGAAGTGTATGGCCACAAGGCGAAGTTGGCGTTGCTGATCGGTGCCGGAAGTAGCCTCGTCATACATTTCGTTTTCCTTCATGTTCTAACCACAGTGCACGGCACGCTACGCCCGGTATTGCTTGCGTGTCGGCACAGACTAAGACGTTGTCTGAGTGAGATCGAATCATGGGCAGGACTATTATTTCCATTTACCAGAAGGCGGCCTGATCCAAGTGGAGTGCCACACACGAGATGAGGAGACATTCGAGGTACAAGATTCCGTCGGAATATGCGCTAGGGGATTACGAAAAGGGGCCAGATTCTATTGGATGTCGCCGTGGCTGTCTCGGGCGGACGTTGGCGAGAGGCCAGTTGTACGATACGATGCGAGATGCACGCGAAAAAGGCTTGCCTTGTCCCCACCTGAGCAACAGAATTGTACCGTGTGACGTGCAGGGTTTGTCACCAAGCAAATTATGCGATACAAAGCGGTACATGGCTCACGAATCAGTTGTGCTGGCGACATATCGGAGCTGCTCGTGTGGCCCCTCTTTTCGTACTTTTGTGCTCTAAATTGCCCCTCTCCATCGGCCTGACTCTGAGTTTTGGCTCGGCCCGGGCGATGCACAGACTTGTGGACAACCTTGAAGGTGGACAAGTGCGAGTGACAAGCTGAGCATCAACCCTGAATCTCAGGGATCAAGCGAAGCCGGGCAATCTGGCAGAATGACTTGGGACATGGAACCTCCGGCTTGAACAAGCATTATTCAGTGGTGACGCGCTGCGCGATGGCGGGCCCAGGATCAATCAAAGCCACCAATGCGGATTAGCTTGGTCTGGCCCTGCTCTGTTACCCGCTACCCGCTACCCGCCCTGTACATGGAGTCATGGAACCTAACTAGGTAAACTGTAAGCCAGTGTAAGGTACTCTCTCGGAGTCTCTCCACGAGTCCACCTTATCATCTCGTCAAATACTGTACATGCTCACGCTAGCAAGACGGATACACGGCGCTGTTGCGCGGATTCACTTCGCAGCCTCGTCCAAAACCCGCTGATGTGCGCGAGAGCTCCGCTGCGTCCGGAATCCCTTCTGGCGCTTATCTCCCTCGTAGGAAGCAGGTTTCGCCGTGCGCATTGCCGGTTATTACACGACACACCACGCTGCTCTTGCCACGAGTGGTGATGAGATCTTACTGGTACATAGCGTAAATGTTGGTTGAATCCCGCCGCGCCAAGACAGCTGTATGGCGTGAAGGACCGCTTGGCTTGTGACCATGTATTATACTATCACTCGTAGATGCTAGACGATATCACACCAGCCTGCCCAGTGACAGACGATGCACCATCGATCGGTTTTGTCGAGCCGCCAGTGAGGTGCAGTCTGTCCGCCGGGGCAGGATCGTTGTCACTCGCGCGCTGATCGCTAGATTCTTATCCCAGTCGTTCGGCGATGGGTTTAGCCACCGGGATAGATATTGGGTAAGGTTCCTTTTTGCTGCACCAGCATCATCTCGTGTCATCGACTCCTCGTCCACATCCAGTAGCGACCACGTCTGTAATAGTGTTTGAGACATCGGAAGTAGCTGGACTTGTCGTGCCATACGATTCGGGCATATGCCCAGCGCTAGCCCGTGGCCTCGTGTCAGGTTTGCCCGTCTCGCAAGGATCGTAGAGGAAACTGCAGGTTCTGAGACTTTCTGTTTTGAGTGATTGGCAGGCGCATCCGATACAGGGCCATGCACAACGGTTTGTCAGAGGCGGCGGGCGGTCACTGGCTGTGGACCTCTGACCACACCAACTCCACTCACGAATGACAATCTCTGCTGCGCAGCGCAAGACGCTGGCGGGCGTCGGCTAGATGCAACGAGAGGGGCAGTAGTGTGACTGCTTTGATTGCATGTAACTTATGAGTGGTGAGCATCTACACTGTACACCAGCAGATCGTACAAGCACAGGCAAGCACCGGCTGCACACGTCTCAGGCAGTGGGCAAATCAAACGTAATTTTGGGGCACGGCAGCGGCGGAATGGGCAGTGCGCGCCACAGCGCATTCCTTTTGGCGATGGCCAACTTCCGCGGTCAACAAATAGCAACGTCGCTGCCACATCTCCACATGCCTGCTTGCCTTCGCTAGCTCGCTTGTCTGGGCAGATGCTGACCGTTGGGCCAGCTGTGTGACCAGGCGGGGACGGTACAGTACTGTAGTAGGCTAGTACTGGAAGGGTAATTTGGGTAAGAAGGGTACGGGTACGGCTGCCTCGGCCGCGGGCGCAGGCGCAGACCGCGCAGACGATGATTTTTGGCTGTGCACGCATGTACCAGCGACTGAGAGGAAGTGCCGCCCGCGAAAGCGAAAGCCACGCCGGATCGGTTTTGGCTCGCTAGTGCAGAGTCGCACCCAGCCGTCGACCGTCAACGACGAGCTTGAGGACGACGACGGGACCAAGCGTCACACTTTGCAAGTTTGCGTGGCCCTTGGATCCCTCGCGCTCCCTGTTGATTGCCGCCTCTTGGCCCTCCGTCGCGCACGACGCAGCCAATCGGACGCCCGCTCGGTCGCCAGGGCGCCGCAGGGTGCAGCAGGCCAGACGTCGCTCAGTCGTTGGTCGCTGGGCTCCGCGTAAGGAGTTGATTAGGTGTTGCATGACGCCCGCGCTCAGGAGGCATGAGGGCGTGCTGTAGGCTGTAGGGGGGCTGTACCGCTGTAGGGGCCCATGAGCCCTGAACAGTAGACTGGCTAATGGGAACTTACAGTACTGTACCTAAGGTAACGTTAGCTCCTAGCAGGCTGTCTGCGGCAGGCGGCGCTGTGCTATGGGCTGCTATGGGGTGCTAGGCCCCGTCTGATGATTTGATGATTGGCATGGCCAACGCTCCCTCTAGAAGCAGTGGTGGCCCCAACTTCGGTCCGCGTGCTAGGTAGTGTAGCGCGCATCTGCAGTCGGCCATGCTGGATCTGATGTCAACCTCGCTTTGATGTCCCAGAGTCAGCCTCCTGCCCTCAGCTCGTGGCCGAACCCCATGCCTGGAACATGCCGCTGATTCACACTTCACGCCGGGCTTGCACACACGCTTCGCATCCGTGAACGTTTGCCCAGCGCCATCAGCTCCGCCGCGCTTCCGCCATGCTTGAAGATCGGGAGGGCAGGCCCTGTTCGATACTGTTGCTCCATATGGATACTAACCTTGATCTCTCCCCACTAACGTGCAGGCACACGTCGCTCCCGTGCACTGCTGGCTGCCTTGAACCCGGCAAGCGTCAGCATTTCTCAAATGTCATACGTGCCTTCACCTCACTACGTCCGCTCCTTGCTTCACTGCACAACACCGTCCTGTCATTGTTGCCTCGCAGCAGCCAATCCCTCTCACCTCATCTAACCTGGGCAATGCCGTGAAGTCAACAAACGCCGCCTTCCTCCTTCAGCAGTCACGCTCCTTCCCGATCCCGTCGTATGACTACGCCCGCTACCTTCACCTCTTAATCGCACAGACTACCGTATCCGCTTAACGCCCAGAGTGCTCTTTACCCGGTCAATGTATTCCGACACGGCAGTCCACTTTCGAAACCCTTTCACCTCTGGGCCTCACCACCACTCTGCTCACTACGACTACGACGACACTCCGGACTCCCCTCTTAGCAGAGTAACACTTCCTCGACAGCCAATCACACCTCCCCCGGACATGTATACTGTAGCACCCAGCTATCAGCCTTCCCACTATCAAGAGCATGGTTACCGTTATGGAGAGAGAGCGGCAGCACCCATGAGCTACCATACTTCATACAGCAGTGGGGCGTACTCCAGTGATACAAGATATACACAACAGAGGCAGTATCAACCCATAGCACATGGCAACCGACTGCCAAGTCCAGTCAGTCAGCCTATCACATCGGTGCCAGCTGCCTCCGACCCTCAGCAACGGAGAGAGTCACAGAGCAATGCGAGTGCAATCGCCCCGTCATTACAAATACCACGCTCGGTCAACGACAGCCAAGGGAGCCTGTCAGATCTAGCCGCTCAGGTAGGTCACATGGCGTGATCACAGGAAAAGCACAAGCTCATAATATCGCAGATTATCTGTCTCTTCTGGTTCGAGTCAAACAGCACTCTGGAACAAGCCGAGACCACTGGTGTTCCCGCAAGACCGCTCGACATAGATGCTGTACCCAATACTGGATTCAGAAAGTTCGTGACGACCATGCTGTCGACGACCCAGGTCGCTCAGAACGTCATTCTTCTCGCACTGCTCTTCGTATATCGGCTTAAGAAGCTCAATCCTTCAGTCAAGGGCAAGCCAGGCAGCGAATTCAGGCTCCTTACAGTGGCACTGATGTTGGGCAACAAGTTCCTCGACGACAATACTTATACGAACAAAACTTGGGCGGAGGTCTCAGGCATCTCAGTTGCAGAGGTTCACATCATGGAGGTGGAATTTCTGAGCAACATGAAGTATGGTCTGTACACTTCGGCCGCTGAGTGGGCGCAGTGGCAGGTGAAGCTCGGCAAGTTCGCTTCCTTCGTGGATCAGGCTATGAAGCTACAGGCTGCGACTTCAACAATGACTCCGAATACGATCGCACGACTTCCACTTCCGCCTACACTACCATCTCCACCAGCATCCAACCAGGCTTCGCCGCCATACGCCGGAAACGCGAACCTGAACAGCTACCCACATCCGTATGCGGTCTCCGCGTCCTCCCATGGCCCCACTCCACGACCGTCTCCACTTGCACCACTGCCCGACTTGGATATGAGAAATTCACGGAAAAGAAGTCTTGATGACTACGGTGCAGAGCCAGCACCGAAACGACTCACCGTAAACCAAACTTCGGACCCAGCCTTGTACAGCTCGAACTTCGCCGTAGCCTCCAATTCGCAGAACCAATCCGCGCAGCAGCTTGCACGGATGACTCTACCAAGCCTTCCCATTCCACAGCAGAGCCACGCTATCCAAGCCAACCACGTGTCCCAAGCACAGCCGCAGTTGCCTCCGCAATTACCGCCTCTGAACAATTACCCCACGAGGTCAATGAATGCATCCTATCACCCACCAAATACGTGGCCGCAAGGACCTACCCTACCCGCACCAGTCAACCAGTTGTCTCAGCCAACATCGCAAATTCACTCAAGTCAGCAATCACGACATCAAAGCCCATATCCTGGGTCGGCAAACGTATCTCCCACCAACGGTTTTGCAAATACAGCGTCCCAACTCTCTCCTTCCTACTACTTGGCTCAGCGCAACAGCCCTTACAAGCCTATCCGTGGAGTCTCAACATTGCTAGTGCCACCATCCACTCAGGCGCAGCAGCCACAGAACGTTGGGAATGAGCAAATGCACTACCAGCCACTTGGACGGCCCATTCAGGATCGTCAGCAAGGCCGGCTACCATACGTGTTGCAGAATCAGTGGTTCGATGGCCAACATCAGCATCCTGTAACCCCTACGGTGCAGTGGTCCTCATACTTCAATCCACAACAGCAGCAACAGCAGCAGCAACAACAGCTGGCCCCCCCGCATTATGGCTAGAAGCTATCATGCGGCACATTCTAGTGGGCTAGGAGCAGATTGTCTGCATAGCCAGACCGCTGCCGCTACATTCATATTCTATTGTACATATACATCATTACGGGTGCGGAGCCAAGCTCCTTTCGTCCCGTTTGCTGCGTTCGAGCATATGCATCTGATCGGCGTTTCTAATCTCTACATCGGCATGGGGGAATTCATATGGAGGTCTCAAAAAGACTCCTGCACTTTACAAGGCGTATCGGGGTTGTCCTTGTCCAAGCGACAACGGTGGAAGCATGGTTGTTTATGAGATACCCTGAGCTGAAAATATGGCCAGCTAGGAATGCTATGGCTCGTATAGACAGTCGAAATAGCTGATCAATGTCACAAATTACTAGGATATTACCCTCTTCTGTTCCTCAGTTGCTTCACTCCTGTGGAATAACCAGTGAATCATGTGAAGGGAGTCACGTTTTGTAATCAAGAAATACACGATCATACACATAAAGTATCGAGATAAAGATGTACATACGGCACCTAGTCTTTGCCGGTCTTTGCCTGCCAAGGCCCCGGGTATACTTGCCACGCGTCAACCACGATGTCTAGCGTGGGATATGTGTACCTAAGGTACCTTAAGTGTCTTGAAGTCCATGCTCATGCACTCTGTTATGGCAATGCTTAGCATACGATTGTTCCCTTTCCCCAAGTCAAGTTGCTCACGTTAGATACTAGCATGCCCTTCTGAAGGATCTCACTGGCGTAAGCGCCGGGACGTTTTCGTGTTGTTGGTCTCATCTCGCTCGATGGCCTGGCTCATGTTAAAGAGCGCACAATTTCTTGCATGACATCGCGAAAACATACTGAAACTTTGAAGTGACCATGCAAGACCGTAACCAGCGACGTGGTTCAGGAAGAGAGCATGTCGGTGAAGAGAACGACCTTGCCGCCGTCACGCAACGGGCAATCGATGTCTTCTTCCTGTCGAAGCAGGACAACGGAGAGATGGGAGGTATAGGCTACTGGCAGACAGCCAATGGCTATACAGCCGTAGCATTACACGACAAATGGTCGTCCTCGACCAACAACGCGCGCATCCTCCAGACACTGTTGCAGAAAGTAGAGCGGCACCATCCCTTCTTCATCAACGAGTTCAACGACGATACTCTGTGGTGGGCTCACTGTCTCCTCGAGCTATTCTACCTCACACACGATCCCATGTACGTACAAAAAGCCATTGTCGTCTGGCATCATGTCAGCGAAAGCGTTATCAGGCGCGGTCAGCACACCGTCAAAGGCATGGATATGCAAGGCGGCGTGTTCTGGTCCACGCGACCTAACGAAGACAACATCAACTCCATCACCACGGGACTCTACTCTGAGCTCTCTGCTCGCCTTGCTATCATCTGCAGCGCCACCCTTGGCCAGAACCTGAGTCCTGTGCCTTCTGGGGCAGAGTTCAGGCAAGCAGCCGAGACTTCGCTGCGGTGGATAGTGCGGTGCCGCTATCGAGAACACGATGCCGTCGTGCTCGACACGATCAAGCTTAGATCTCATGAACTCGTCGACTGGACCTTTACATACACCACTGGCCAATTGATCGCGTCGGCTGCAGCCTTATTCACCTTGACTCGCGAGACCTGGTACCTGGATCTAGCCAAGAAGTTGGCACTTGCGTCCATGAAGCGGCCGGGCTGGGTGGAGCAGGACGGGACATTGACCGAGTCCGGCGCGTACGGCAAGGGCAACCACGAAGCCTGGAAGAACGACGACGCGGTAGGTTTCAAATCCGTACTGGTTCGCAGTCTTGCGAAGCTATGTACTGTGCTGCAGGCGACGAAGCTGGAACCGGAGCTGCAGCGTGCTGTTTGCGCGTTCGTTAGGAGAGCCTTTGACAGCTTGCAGGAGCGTGATACGAACGGCAAGGGCCAGTATGGGCCGTGGTGGGCAGGGCCGATGGATCTTCCTACCAGTCACAGCCAGCTGGCAATCTTGGACGTTATGGCTGCGATGCGACTAATAGGCACAGGGTGACAAACATGTGCAGGATCTTAATCGCTCATAATTATCATTACATTCGACAAGCATCTACCTGCGCTTGGCCTTCTCTACACCCTAATGCGATCCAAGGAGTACTTGCCCACCCTCATACTGATCTCCTTGCCCAACAAGCTCTTACTCTTCGGCTTCAGCACGCCGCCACTCGTCATGCGCATGCGAGAAGCGGGGCCTTGGATCTTGTATCCGAGCGGCAGAATGCTGTCCTCGGCCTTAGGCACAACCTCGAAGCCAGGTGCCCTAATCGGGTCCACCTTAGCGTTCCTCGCCTTGCCAGGAACGCTCTGCTCGGACTCCTGCAGCAGTCTGCTGTAGCGCTCGAAATCATTCAAGAAGCCGCCTAGCGCGGAAGCTTCGTAGCAGCCCTCAAGCGCAGCGCTTGTTTCCGCCCGCAGAGTCGCCAGCATCTCATCGGCGGCGACGTCGGCAGCGCTGCTGAGACCGACAAGCCAGCCAGAGGTACCGACGGCGTCGATGGCGGCGTTCAGGAGACTGCTGATGATGGCGATGGAGCGGTCGGAGGGAGTGCCGGCGTCGGCCCGCTGGACTTCAGCATCCACATAGCGGGATGTCCAGCCGCCGTCTGCAAGCTCGATACGTAGGATTTGGATGAAGAAGACGAGTTCGTGTTGGGTGAGTGTAGTGCGGAGGGTGCGGACAACGGTAGAGGTGGGGAAGGCGTGGAGGCGAGTGAAGACGGTGCGAAGCGCCAGACTGCGGACTGCGAGGCCGGAGTCGAGGGCGCGGAGAGCATATGTGAGATCGTCTTCTGCGGCTTCGATGTCGCGGCGGAGATCAAGCTCCATCTCGTTGTCAGCAGGCTGTTCCGATGATTGGCCCATTGTGAGTGCTTTGGTAATGGCGGCTGCTGGCGGGCTATCCAGCGATTGGATCAAAGCCTTCAAGCCCTGCGCGATCTCTTGGATATCGAGGTGGATAGGCCAGCTCATTAGTTCATGCATGAAGCGCATCTCGGGATCAAACTCATTGATGGCCTTAATGATGTCTCCGTGCTCGACCCTGGAGGTAGAAAATGCATCATCTGAGGTCTCCCTCAATGCCTTCTGTACCATCGGAGCAGAGACGTAGCCGGTCAGGGCTAGCCACTGCAAAACGTTGGGTGCGAAGAAGTTGATGGAGATGGAACTGGAAGGCTGCGCTTCCTCGTCGGCTTCCTCATCAGTAATAGACCAGCCGAAAATCTTCGAAAGGCAGTATAGTGCCTTCGGCCTCTCGGTTCTGCGGAGCACAGATGACAGGTCGGAAGGAAAGCGCCATTTGGGTGGGGTGTCGAGGTTCTTGTGCACGCTGTCTTTGTCGGCATCCGCCTCTTGCTCATGGTCCGATACGCCATTCGCCAAAGGCTTGCTGCTGTCAGCGCTTTCCTTCTGCTTCTTCTTCCTTGAGCTCTTTGACATGGTAACACCGAGTTCCTCCGCTAGGAAACTCTCGAATTCCCTAAGGTCAGCATTCTCGACGAACTCATCGATCTTCGCGGTCCAGGTAGCCCATGCTGCGTCGGTTTCTGCCTTCTTGCGCAACTGACTCCCAACACCCTTTCCGATAGAGTTGATAAGCAGGCTTGGCTGCGCCTTGCCCCTCTTGCGAGTGACAGTCTCAGAGCTGATCTGGATCCCCACCAGAGAATTGCCTGAGAGCGCAACCGCGAGGCCGAGCTCCGAAAAGAAGGTAACGAACTGAAGCGATTGACCTTCTGTTTGGGTATCCACGTGCTTCCTCTTCTCACCGGTCAAGGCAGTCTCGCCTGCAGGAATGGCTAGCATAGCCTGTACGGAGCTGTAGACTGTGTCGAATATGCCGCAAGAGCCGGATTGGATAGCCAGAAGAGCGGTAGGAGCGATGCGTGTAAAGCTTTGGTATCCACTCTGGCGGGAGTGTAGCTGAGACAAAACGCGTGGGAGCGTGCCTGACAGGTCGTATGTGGTGATAGTTCCAGCCAGAAGCTGGTATAGTTTGCCGGTGGATGCATGCAGTGAGTACTCCGCTGGTGTCGAATTCTCGTCCGCTGCGCCTGCTCGTGGAAGTTCATAGCTGAGAAGATGCTGCAGGCTTTGACGGCTCGAAGAAATGATATCCTTGGACCTCGGCTTGAGCGCGTAAACGTGAAGACTGCGTGCTGAGCCAGTTTCCGATGATGTGGCAAGGACAAGCAAAGAAACCGCGGCGGCGGCGGTATCACTCTCCAGAGTCGCAAGTGCATCTTCCCTGCCCTTCAACAATCCTTTCCGAGCAGCTGCCACATCCATCACCGTAGCAAATTCAACATGGCCAAAAGCGCCCGAGGGCAGCGTGCTGTCGGAGGATACCAACTGCTTGCTCGCTACCTGCCATCTTTCCAAACTGAGGTCGCCAGCGATGGTCTCCACGTGTCCGTCCTCGTATACCAAGGAGACGTCGAGTGCCGAGTGCGCGTCTGGCGCTTCAGAATCGACAACCACCGCACTTATCTCGAGGACTTTGCTCTTGGACTGCCGTAGCTGGTATGTCGCTTTGGTCTGATTACCAGCGGACAAGGCAGCGGAAGGGTCCTTTTGGGTCTCCTCCGTAAAGCATATCAATTCGGATTTTCTGTGTGATTCGTTGCTGACAACGGCAAAGGTAAGTCTCTGCGCAGACTTGCGGCCGCCAATCTTGCGGTAGATGGAACATGGTGCGCAAGCAAAACGAGTCTGAGGAGGAAGAGCGTAGGAAGTGATTAGACGCGGATTTTGAACCTTTACTAGAGTAAGCATGCAATGTAAAAGTTATGCGCAGTACAAGCGTACATTGTAAATGCTAATGCCCTCTCCATCAACTGCAACCGCAATCTCTGGCCGTTTCCTTCTCTTCTCTGCGCGGTAGCCATGCACCGGAGAAGCGTAGGTGTTTCCCGCCGCGGCGTCGAAAGGCTTGGGAAGGGAAGCGAGGGTATATGGTGCCTCAATCGCACCGTCGTTGGACATGGCGACACGGGAGATGCAGTACAGCAAATGATCGCGGGTCGAGTGAACGGTATCCTAGAACTTTTGGCTTTCTCGAAAAAGTGAGGGCCAGACGCCGGCGTCTGCGGCTCGGCCCGCTCTGTGACGCGCTCCAAAGTGGTCCATCGCGTCCTCCACGAGACCGCGTCGCTGAACGTCATGCAGAACAGCATTTAGCAATAGGCAACCTTCTCAACCGCACATATAACACACAAGCGCGACTGCATCTGGCCAGCCCCAGACCCGGATCTACACAGACTATATTTCTTGACGCTATATATTGGCCCGCAACTGTCTCAGATTTGCACATGGAGGTTGAATGGCAGCGGCAGCGCTCGTTCTTGCAATGAATGATGGACAAAAGACTGTTCACCCGTTCTTCAACAAACTGAGCGGTAATACGCGAATGGCGAAGGTCCTTGGATGATTGCTGACCGCCTGGATAGTACCATCCGCGCAGACTGCTGGCTATGACACCCTTGCAGATCAAGAGAACGACAACCATGCTTCAGACCCGCCGTCTTCAGCCAACAGGCCAGAACAGGAATACCAGCAACGAGACGGTAGCACAAAAGGCCAAGAACTCCATGCTAGCGAGGCTTCCGTGCCCAACTTCGATGGAGGCAACGAAGCCCCAGCGAGGAGGTCAGCCCATAAGCAGTTAGGAAAGGGAGGGAAGCAAAAGAGGCTTGACGGGACAATAATTCCTACGGACACGCCAGAGCATGTGGTGGATCAGAACGTAGCAAGACGCAAGAGGAGGAGGACAAGTCATAATGAGGCCAAAGATGTGGGCATACTGGAGCACGCCCAACCGATACAAGGATCTGAGGATGTAATGGTTCCAGCTTCAAGCCCTGTAACTGTACCCACATCGAGCATGGGATTCGAGATCGCGCCATCTACACCACTGGAAGGGTCAGCTGTTGTCCCGGAAAGTTCGCCAGTGCCCGCAGCTGGCCCAGGAAACACGCTTGACCCTGCTTTAGCGAAGGAGGAGAATGCGGCAACGCTGGACAAAACTGCTTCGCAACATCGGACACCTCCCAAAAAGATGCTCAAGCTTAGAGCAGGCGGCAAGTTAGCATCTCCAGATGCCGCGCCACGCCCGGAAGATCCTGCCGGCGCTGTCAAGAAACCGGCTAAGCGAGGTAGACCCAAACGCAAGAAGGAGCCACTTATAGTCGTCTGCCGATATTCAGTTCAGCAAGAGGGCATTGGTATGCGCATAGAGCGCATTCTATCGGGCGAGGAGAGATACGTTGCCCGGGTAAAACCAACATCAGTGCCCACTGTTGCACCGTCGAAACCCCGGAAGACAGAAATACCTGCGAAGTCAACTCACCCATTCTTCCTCGGTAAGCCTAAGGATACCGCACCCGTGGCGATGTCTGAGAGTGCGGACGGACAAGCCAACGGATCTCAAAGTTCGCCTAGAAGGCCTTCTGCGATTACGCCAGGAAAAATGCGGATGCAAGCCCGAGAGCTTAGAGGGCTCAAAGACTCTACCGCAATTTCACAGCCGTCGTTTGGCATGGCACGCGACCGACACATGATCAAACACCCAGGTTTGCGTGAAGCAGCATGGCCATCAAGAGAGTCATTGCACGTCCGGGGGGCCCAAGAGGAGGATACAGTAAAACTACATCAGCACTCAATAGCAAAAAGTATTGTACCTGGACGTGCCTTGCGGAAGAACAAAGCCAGAGTCACGACTTTGGATCCTCAGGAAACAGTGATCCACCGTCTGCAAAGAACGCTGAGCTTTGGACCAGAAGAGGTCTTCGGACCAGACGGATTCTTGTGCGACGTTGATGATTTACGAGCGCCTGAGAAGCTTCTACTTACAGGGCCAACGCTTCAGTCGAGAGTGCACCAGAATCTTTCCGCGCCAGTCGATCATCCTGCGACTAGGCCCATCTACGACTCCATTGCAACGACATTGACACCATTCGATGAAGGGAAATGTGAATCTCAAGCCTGGAACCAGAAGTACGCGCCGATGTCAGCGGCGCAAGTTCTGCAAACCGGCAAGGAAGCTGAGATTCTACGCGATTGGATGAGAGCCCTCACCGTCATGTCTGTTGAAGGCACAAGCGGCCAAGCGAAGGTGGAGAAGACAGAACCAAAACACAAGAAGAAGCGGCGCAAGAAGAACACGGAGCTTGACGATTTTATCGTCGATAGCGATGACGATAGACCCCCGCCACTTGATGAACTGACCGACCCTGAGGATATCGACATGTCGTCAACTCAAGGAATGCAAAAGCGCACCGTGGTGCGTCCCATAACCACGGGCGATGGCACCACCTCGTCAAAAGTCGCAAATGCGATTCTCATCAGTGGACCACCAGGCTGTGGTAAGACGGCAATGGTGAATGCTGTGGCCAAAGAGCTCTCGTTCGAGATTTTCGAGATCAATGCCAGCAGCCGCAGGAGTGGCAGAGACATCCTAGAGCGCATTGGTGACATGACAGAGAACCACTTGGTACAACGACATCTGGCAGATGCTTGCAAAAACTCCACAGAGGAAGAGACGTCAGCACTCACGGATTTAGCAAAGAGTGAATTGGACAGCGGGAGACAAGGAACCATGAATTCGTTCTTCAAGCCCAAAGCTAGTTCCCAGGAAACGAAGAAGCCTGTGAAGTCCAAACTCTCCAAAGCGGTGGACACCATAGCACCACACTCCAAGCCAGCCCGCAATCAGAAACAGTCGCTAATTCTGTTGGAAGAGGTGGATGTGCTCTTCGACGAAGACAAGAACTTCTGGACGACGGTCTTTGCGCTCATCGCCACGTCGAAACGCCCAATCATCATGACTTGCAATAATGAGGATCTCGTACCAATTCAGGCATTGTCTCTACACGCCATCCTCCGATTGTCACCACCTCCGGTCGATCTTGCTACTGACTACCTACTGCTACTCGCTGCAAGAGAAGGACATGTCATTGATCGTGCCTCCGCCATGACGCTTTTCGGAACAAAAGGGCTAGACTTGCGGGCAAGTATTGCAGCCTTGCAGTTTTTCTGTCAAATGGGTGTTGGTGACCCACGAGGCGGCTTGTCCTGGATCTTCCAACGCTGGCCTCCGGGGAAAGGCGTTGATGCGGATGGAAACATACTCAGGGTAGGCAGCGCCGGGACTTATCAAGCCGGTATGGGCTGTTTGTCTTACGAGGCCTCAACGAGCCAGTCGACTGAGGAGCTGTGTGCGGAAGCGTGGAGCGATTGGTCAATTGACCCTAGAGAGACATTGTTTGGAAGTGTAGGAGACCGGATCCCAACCTCATCAGCAGACGTTTCGGACCGCAAGAACAACCTTGCTGCCTTGAAGCGATACGACTCCATGGTCGAGAGTATCAGTGCGACAGACGTTTTCTGCAAGATCGGCACAGCAGAAGACCCGCATGTAAGTTGGATTGGCACACTTCCTCGACCGATGACTAACCATGTTGCAGGTCGCCATGGATCCATCTCAGCCAGAGATCCCTGCCAAAGCTCGATTGAACTACATCGATGGGCTTCGGTTGCTTCAGGCAGACGAGGCGGTGGACTATACGGCCATGGACGCCAAACTTGCCACTAGCATTTGTGGACTTGCCTCGTCATGCTGCCAGGAGTCGAGCATACCTTCAACGACCCTGATCAACCCATCCTCGGCACTCTCCAGCATCATTATCAAGCAAGACCCTTACAGGCCAGAGACGCAATTGACTCGCCGCGACTTCTCCGCCGCATTGGACCCAATCTCAGAGCCTGTCACTAGCGCTCTGTCAAATTCTACAGGCCTGCTCTATTCAGTTTTGGACGGCCCGTTCGTCACCATCACGCAGGACATCGCGCCATATGTTCGCAGCATCGTGCAATACGATCTTGCGCTTGAAGAGCAGCGAATGCACCTTAGCAGCCTGCTCGAAGGCAGAGTTGGAAAGCGGGCGAGGACGACCAGGGCAGCAAGGAGTGCTCTCGAGGGTGGTCAGAGGGAGAACACCAGACGCGAGAGATGGTTCAGTGGTGCGTTGAACATGGACTTGGTGCTGAAGACTGGTGGGCAGGAGTGGCCACGCACTATGGGCCCTAATACGGATATCGGCAACCTCTCAGGCAGTCTGTCACAGGAGAGCGTGTCTGCGGCTGGCAGTGCTGATGAGCTTATGGCTAGTCAGGAGTAAGGGAATGGCATATGGCTTGTCAGGAATCAGGGGATTGGGATATGGCTTGATGGTCGGAACTGATGGAATGAATGATATAGCTTGGTGAATTGCAGACGGTGCAACGCCTGGCAATTGCAAATCTAGCTACCTAGTGACAGCAACACGTTTGGCTTGTATTATCGTTCCCGTAAGGGTACTTGTTTCATTCGCAGTCAAATATAGCAATGGTCAGGTTAGGCGACTGGGACTCGGGAGTCTACCTAGAAGTGCCAAGCCTGTTACGACACCTTGCAGCTGACCCTTTACGGTTTAGCGTCACCCGCCCGCACTCTGGACGCGGGAGCTGCCAGCGTGGGCTTCGAACACCTTTCCTGACCACCTTAACCCTTTCCCCGGCATCACGCTACACCGCGCATCCTAATCGTCAGCATGGTGTCTCTCAAGCTCAGCGCCATGGCGCTATTGGCCCTCCGCGCCGTCAATGTCTTCGCGCAGCTGGACATCCCAGAGGTACTTACTCGTCAAGCGCGAAGCATCACGCGCCCAATTGATACATAAGTATATAGCTAACCATCTGAAACCAAACAGGGTCTCTCTGTCGAGTCAATTGAAGAGATCGAGGACGACATCGACTCTCCCTCCAAGACTCCAGCCATCAACGTCAACATCACCGCCTCCTTCCCCCACGCCGAGGTCTTTGGCGTGAAGCTCGTCAATGGACACCCTACCGAGGCTCATGTGTCTATCGTCAACCAAGAGCCGGAACCAGTCAGCCTTGCATTCATTGGTGGCTCCCTCTGGACTCCAACTGGCATGCCAGGCGCCCCAGACCCACCGGTCATTGTCCGCAACCTGACCGCAACACGCTACGCTGCGGATATCCCAGCCGGCGAGACCGCGAGTCTGACTTACAGCTTCGCTACCGAGATGCACCCTCAGGACCTTGTTCTGAACTTGGCTGCTGTTCTCCAGAGGGCCGACGGTGCTTTCTTCACCAAGCAGTTCTACCACGAGTCTGTCAGCATCGTTGAGGCGCCTACCAGCATCTTCGACCCACAAATGTGAGGCTTCCCTTACCATTCTGATAGGATTTAGCGCCATGCTAACACCTATCCAGCATCTTCCTTTACCTCGTGCTTGCCTCTGTCTTCGGCGGTACTTGCTACTTCATCTACAGCACTTGGATCACCACCCTGTTCCCACAGAAGCGCGGTCGGGGCAAGGGCGGCGAGCGTGCCAAGCGCTCCTCTGGCGGTTCCAAGAAGGTCGACCCAGCGGACCAGGTCAGCGTCGTCGGCGCTGATGGCCCGGCTGTCACCAGCGGCGCTAAGGCTTACGATGAGAGCTGGATCCCAGTCCACCACATCAACAGGCCAGAGGCCAAGCGCGTCAACTCTGGCGCTAAGGTCAGACCAAAGAGCAAGCAGGGTCAGGCATAAATGCTTCAGTAGTGTTTTTGAATACTGGGGCAGTAGCCACAGACGAGAAAACGAGCATTTGGCTCATCACATCTGTGTCAAAGATGATGAGATAGAACAAGTAGATTGGGCACGGTTTCTGTACCAATGGGAGAATAGGATAGGGTCCCGGGTCAGGTAGTGTGGTGGAGCTTGAGAATGTACGACTATGCAAGCTGCATTGGGTGGTGCTTTAGGATATTAAAAGCAAGCTTGAATATTGTACAGTGAATTACTGCAATCCCTTCTCAGTTCGTGTATGTGAAACTCGCTCCAGGTTGGTGTGTGCCTGTACGATGATTGAGTTCAATGTTTGATATTATTGCATGATGTCAACCAACTTCCCGGGGAAACTTGAGCTTTTCACATGCCATCCACGCCGTACCCCAGATCTCAGATTCGGAATCTCTTCGAAGTTGTAAGGTACGACCACCTCCACTGCACTCACGATAAACTCACCATCATGGACACTCTTTTCTGAATCGGCAGAGTAGATATGCCCAACAAGCCTCATCCACCGCGAGCCAAGGGTTCCAAAAAGCCCTCCGCCGCCGCCACGACCACAAAGGAGGAGGACACAAGCTACATCGTCTTCTCCAACGGCAAAGACTCGAAGAAGAAAGGCGGCGCCGCTGCACCCAGCACATCGAACAATGGAAAGACGACTCCTCAAGAGATAGACCCCAACGCGCCCAAGAAACCCACCACAAGAGAGATCATAGGCGGCGCATCATGGACCGGCAAGCTGCCTCTGAACCTCCTATCCGAGCACTGCCAGAAGCAGAAATGGGAGAAGCCAGAGTACACCATGACGCGGTCGTCATCACCGCCAGGGTTCCTGTCCGCCGTCATCCTGCGCTCTAAGAACGCCAAGACGCAGGAAGTGACGACGCTGGCGCCCATGCAGCTGCCGAAGGAGAAGCGCGACTTGGGCGTCCGAGAGAGCGCGGTAGAAGCGCGGCATTTCGCGGCAGCCTGGGGTTTGTACAGGGTTGCGAACGGGAAGAATCTGCACATGATGATGCCGCCGCAGTTCCGGGATCTGTGGAAGAGCGAGTTTGCGGAGATGAAGAAGATGGCGGAGCGGGAGGGGAGGGCGTGGGAGTTTGAGGCCGATCCGTTTGTGGTGAGGGAGCGCAGGGAGGAGGAGAAGAGGGTGGCGGAGAAGAGGAGGGTGGAGGTGGAGAAGAAGAAGGAGAAGGAGAAGGCGGAGGGGGCGCTGGCTGTGGGTGGTGTTAAGGGGAAGGGATGGTTGAGGGCGCCGAAGGTGGAGATGGGGAAGAGGATGAGGAGGGAGGTTGAGGGGTTGGTTAGGAGACATGGCGTCTGGAATCCGCATTCGGTTGCGTTGGCAAAGGCTGAGGGGGCGGGTATAATACAAGAGCTTTCTGGGCTTGGGTTTCGGAAGGCACATGTGGAAGAGGCGGCAGAACTCTGTAAGGATCGCGAAGAGGTGCTCGAATGGCTCCTTATCCACGTTCCGGAAGATGATCTTCCCAGGTGGTGCTTGCCAGAGGGCTATTCTGCTGGTGTCAGCATGGCGAGCAGTGACCTCAAGCGAGAAGGCAAGCTGAAAAGACTCGCTGCTGCTGGATATGCGATGGAGCTTTGCGAAGAGACATTGGACTCCTGTGCGGGTGACGAAGCACAAGCGGCAGAGGCATTACAGAACCGGTTGCTAGGAGATGACAACCAATCATACTCAGACGGTGAAGCCGTCCAAGAACCTGCTGGATGGGATTCTGCAGATGCTTGGGAAGAGGAGCAGACTATCTTGGCGTCCATTTTCGCAGAGAGGTATAAGAGCAGTGCGAAGGATCAGTCGTCCTGTCAAATTGTACTTGAAGTTCAAGACCACAATGATAAGATTGTCCTCCACGCTCGCAAGCCCTCCCAAGCCTACCCAGAGCATGTCCCTGTCCTCGCCGTCCAGGCTAATCTGCCCGCTTACATCCGCCTATCCATCCTAAAGCAAGCCCTCTTACAGGCCAGAGAAAGCTTTCTAGGAGAGCAGATGGTCTTCAACATCGTCGACTGGCTCGAACACGAAATCCCCAACATCATCACCAACCCCGGCAGACTCAGCAGCATCTCCTCCGCCGCCTCTACATCAGCCGAGCCAGACCCTCGCCTTCACCCATCTTCCAAGCGACAACGCCGCACCAACCGCAAACCTCGAGCCCTGAACTGGACCCCCTCCAGCCCAGCAAGCCAACAAATTCTCAACACCTGGCAAGCTCGCCAGACCACTCCAGCCCAGCAACGTATGCTTGCCGCCCGGCAAGGGCTTCCCGCCTGGGCCCTCCAATACGAGATAATCGACGCCGTCAACACGAACCAAGTCACCATCATCTCCGGCGAGACGGGATCCGGCAAGTCGACGCAATCGGTCCAGTTCATCCTCGACGACATGATCGCGCACGGGTTAGGCGAAGCCGCCAACATCATCTGCACGCAACCGCGCCGGATCAGCGCGCTGGGTCTCGCGGACCGTGTCGCGGATGAGCGATGCGTCAGGGTTGGCGATGAGGTCGGGTATGCGATTCGTGGCGAGAACAAGCAGCGGCCTGGAATGACGAAGATTACGTTCGTGACGACCGGTGTGCTGTTGCGGCGGCTGCAGACCAGTGGCGGCAAGCCGCAGGATGTGGTTGATGCGCTCGCGGACGTGAGTCATGTGGTTATCGACGAGGTGCACGAGCGGAGTCTGGATACGGATTTCTTGATGGTGCTGTTGCGCGACGTGCTCAAGGTGCGCAGGGATCTGAAGCTTGTGCTTATGAGTGCGACGCTTGACGCTGCCGTCTTTGAGCAGTATTTCAGACAGACGGGGAGTGTCGGCCGCGTCGAGATTCAGGGAAGGACGCATCCGGTCACGGATGTGTATCTGGATGATGTACTCCGGATGACTGGGTACGGAGGTGCGGGAGTGGAGGAGGTGGAGGGTGATGGAGAGGGCGGTGATGGCGGCATGGGTGCTGCATTGAGGACCGTGGGTATGCGGATCAACTACGACCTTCTTGCCCAGACTGTGCAGACCATCGACGCACAGCTCGGCAGCCAGGACGGTGGTATCCTGATCTTCCTGCCTGGTACGGCGGAGATTGATCGGACGCTGAAGGCGCTGCAAGGCGTACCGAACCTGCACGCCCTTCCGCTGCACGCTTCGTTGCAGTCGGCAGAGCAGCGGAGAGTCTTCCCCCCAGCGCCGGCGGGCAAGAGGAAGGTGATTGCAGCGACCAACGTGGCGGAAACATCCATCACCATCGAAGACATCGTCGCCGTGATCGACACCGGCCGCGTCAAGGAAACCAGCTTCGATCCGCAAACCAACATGGTCAAGCTCGAAGAAGTCTGGGCATCGCGCGCAGCCTGTAAGCAACGGCGAGGCAGAGCAGGTCGTGTTTGTGCCGGTACCTGTTACAAGCTCTACACGCGCAATGCAGAGATGGGCAAGATGGCCGAGCGGCCGGAGCCGGAAATCAGGCGTGTGCCGCTGGAGCAACTCTGCCTCTCCGTGAAAGCAATGGGCGTGGCAGACGTGTCTGCCTTCCTGGCCAGCGCCCTTACGCCACCCGAGAGCCTCGCGGTCGAAGGCGCCATCACGCTGCTGCGGCGCATGGGCGCGCTCGACGGCAACGAGCTGACCGCATTGGGCCGCCATCTCTCCATGATCCCCGCGGACCTGCGATGCGGCAAGCTGCTCGTGTACGGCGCCACGTTCGGCTGTCTGGAGGCCTGCCTCACCATCGCCGCCATCCTGACCGTGCGCAGCCCATTCGTGAGTCCGCAGACGAAGCGCGACGAGGCCAAAGCAGCGCGCGCGCCCTTCGGCGACGGCCACGGCGACCTGATCGCCGACCTGCGCGCGTTCGAGCAATGGGCCGACCTCCGCGCTTCGGGCACGCCCTCGTACGCGCTGCGCCAGTGGTGCGATGCCAACTTCCTCAACACCCAGACGCTCTTCGACATCAGCACAAACCGCACCCAGTACCTGACCTCTTTGCAGGAGATCGGGTTCCTGCCGTTGTCCTACCGCGCCCACACCTCCTCGTCGACCTACGAGACCTACAACCGTCACAACGGCAACAACGCGCTGCTCCGCGCCGTCATCGCAGGCTCCTTCAACCCGCAAATCGCACGCATCGAGTTCCCGGACAAGAAATACGCGGCCTCGATGTCCGGCGCCGTGGAGCTGGACCCGGAGGCCCGCACGATCAAGTATTTCAACCAGGACAACGGACGCGTCTTCGTGCACCCGAGCAGCACTCTCTTCGGCGCTCAGACATACCCGGGCAACAGCGTGTTCATGGCCTACTTCACCAAGATGGCGACGAGTAAGGTGTTTGTGCGCGACTTGACGCCGTTTAATGCCTACGCTGCGCTGCTGTTTTCGGGGCCCATTGAGCTGGATACGCTGGGGAGGGGCTTGTTGGTGGATGGGTGGTTGAGGTTGAGGGGGTGGGCGAGGATAGGGGTTTTGGTGAGTCGGTTGAGGATCTTGCTTGATGAGGTGTTGGAGAGGAAGATTGATGAGCCGGGCTTGGAGGTGCAGGGGAATGAGGTTGTGGAGCTGGTTAGAAGGTTGGTGGAGTTGGATGGGTTGGATAGATGAGCGGGGAATCCGAGGGAAGCATGAGGGGGTTGTAGACCACGAAGTCGTGGCATGTTATTAGCATTACATTGGCATGCTCTGTGAGCAAGGAGAATAGAAAGGCAGAAATTATCGAGTAACGAAAGCATCGAGAAAGCATGCCCGCCTCCATCCAGTCAAGGAGTGATGCACTATCCGGCTTCACTTGAAGTTCGTCGCTTTTACCGGATTCATATCCATACCATGCATTTCCGGAGGAAACCTGCAGCCCTCGCCCCATAGACAGCTCTGACTCCTAAGGTCTCCCGGCCTGGTCTTTGGGACAGGACAGCAATGGCCATAAATGCAAGAAGGATCGTCGCACTCTGTGCCAAAATGGCAGGGCTGCATTCGGGCAACGACCTTGAGGCTTTCGATCTCGGTCTTGCCCTTTATCTTGTAGGTGTGGTCATTTTTGCACTTTCTTGCAGGCTGTTCGCAGCCTTCGGCTAGTAAGTAGTGCTTGTTGCACAACTTCATGTCCTTGATGCGGTTCACCTCGTCTTCGTTGTACTTTTTCAGAAGAGGGGGGTCTAAACGATAGCCTTGCTTGTTGCGAAGGATGCTGATCGACGGTGTGCTGTCCTTCTTAGGGAGGGCGCATGTCAATGGGAGAGAGGCGGACTGAGAAGCGAGTGAAGCCCATGTCGTTGTCGGAGGCGTCGCAAACTCCGGAAGCAATGCACTGCTGGTATTTGAGCTCCTCTCGTAGAGGGAAGAGCGAGTCGGACTGAGAAAATTGGTGTTGCGAGAGGCTGGTCGTGTCGAGGTTGGCGTACAGCCAGATGGCGTAACAGAACGGACCGGAGAGATGGCATTGGTGTTCTCCTTAGGAAGCTCGTCAAGAAATGATTTCATGCGCTGGGGTATACCCAATCGTGTATTGCGAAACAGCGGTTCAAAAACAACTGTTGGAAATTGTAGACGGACATCGTCCTGCTTGACAGGAGCACCCTCGATCAAGGTGATACCGCCCTTGTACGCTTGGTTGGTTGAGAAGTCTTGCAGGATCTTGGTATATGCCTTTTCCTGTAAGCCACCTAGCAGAACATGCCGGCAGTGTGGAACATCCATGTGAAGCTTAAGCAGTTCTATATTTGTCAGTGTAGATTCTGTGACTTGGAGTGATAATTGGCATTCGCACCCGTGACTTTCCCAGTAACGCTGTCCCCAGCATCGATTAGGTCAAACAGCGCGTTGGAACCAGTGAAACCTCTTCCAAAGCCCCGAAAGACGGATGTGGAGGGGATGTACTCCTTAGCCGTATAGGTTTGACCAAGGCGTTTGGCGTTGGTATATATGCGGACGACGATTTTGGCGTCACCAGAGATGGACGATAGACTCGCGTTGATAAACTGGGAGACAGCTTGGTGCAAGAAGCCAGCCGCTCTCCTCCCGCCTATCTCCCCATCTTGAAGAAAGGAATCGTGAAACTACAATTAGTGAAGTCAGTAACAGCACGATTGAACATCGGTAGTGCGGGACGTGGAAAGAACGCAGAATGAGCTACAAACCGATTTCAGACGTACAGTGAAATTCTTCGAGTGAAGCATCAGTGACAAGGAATGGTTGTACTTACTCGCATGCCATCGCCATCGATGAGCACTAGCACAAACGAGTTTGCCTCCTGCCAGAGTCAGCGCCGCGCACCATGCCTGTTAGATATTCATACCATGAGCGAGTTATACTTGTGCAGCTCATCGCTCAGAGCCTTCTCTCTTACAATCGCGCCTCGACTCCAGTCGCGCTCGCGCTGATGGTTCTCGCGTTCTTCGTCTAGTTGCTTTCCTAGATACTCGTAGCGGTGTAGAATCTCCTTCGAGAAGTCAGCATAGAACAAGGCGAACGCCGTAGAGCAGTCTTTACCTCTAAGAATACCTGGCGGTGATTTTCCAGCGCCTTTTGGCTCTCGAAGCGCGCCCAAAGCGACTCCATGCTACCGTCGTCCGGGATACCGCGGAGGTTATGGCGCGTCGTCATGTTCGAGAGCTGCAAATACCAACTTAAAGATTGAGGAGCAGGAATGGAAACGATAGTATGTAGGGAAGAAAGGTGAGGTGAAAGTTGAGGTGAGTGTTGAGGTTGAATTTGAGGTAATGGGTGGAAGTAGCCACGCTTCCAAAAAGGGAAAGAGGGAAGGGTAACAAACGCGAAGTATCGTTTCACATTGCCGGACCTGCATGCCTCCCAACGATGCGTCTAAGGCTGCCTTCGGGTTGCCGAAGCTAACGAGTATTCACTTGATACACTTCCCGTGGACCCGTGAGTTGACCCCTTCTGGTAGGGTATAGGTAGGCGTGGTGTGAATCGTGAATATTTGGGAACCAGCTGCCCACCATGAGTCACGTCAGGCACTCATCGTGCGCCGTGCTAGGCGGTTTTAGGCCGTTGTCTATGATTAAGCTTACAAGAATGCGCTTTACCAATGATCGCTTGCATACTTGCATCTCTCTATCACCAGTAATCTCCGCTGTACCGCTCGAGCCCCACCCCTTTCGAGACATGTCGCAGGTTCTACTCCTACACGGAGCAGCATCACCCACGCGAATCCAACGTAAACAGGCCGAGAGCGCCTTGCCTTTGGTGTACGCGCCCGGGGTTCCACTTGATAGTGGCTGTATTGTTGTTTCAAGGGGCTGTACTGTTGGTCGTCTCCCGACAAGTCATGTTCAGGGCGAGAAGCGGGCTGCGAGGCTATCTAAACACAGTTGTCGTCCTACGATGAGGCGGAAAGAGCCTGAAACTTTCATTCTCTCTTCCAAGATTCAAATTCCTCGTCGAGATGCTTTCTTAGTCTGCTGAACTTGTGGTCGAAGTTCTTGCCGCACCGCCAGCACTTCAGATCTTGGTCCAAGATGCCGTTTCTCCCTGGATGCCGCCTTGGGTCATCTTTCGCGAGTGGGAAGGAGTCTAGATCCACTAAGAACGCCGTATTGAAGCTCTCGTAATGCCGTCGATGCTTCATACACTCGCTAACCATGTCTCTTGACATAACGTGAACGTGCAGGTGTGTCATAGATGGATGCGCGTGGATTCCAGTAATGACATCTTTCATCCAGTCTCGGCCTTCAGGCAACTTCTCTGGCGGGTCATCTGCTTCCATGGCTTCTATCCGCGGTCTTTCCGCTGCGGAAAACTTCCCGTATCTTCTACGTAGCTCTTCGGCAACGATACCCTTAGCCTTCTTGACCTCCTCTTTGACCTGAGCGAGAAACTGAGGATCCTCGAAGGCGTCGAACGGGTGAATAACATTCTTGCTGAAATCCCTTGGTAGGATGAGAGTATGCACACTCGACTTGGGGTACATATCGTTGATCATCACAAAGTCATCGTTATAGTAGATGACACGACTTGGAGGAAAGGCCGCTGGATCTGCGCTATATGCACCAAGCCCATCGCGGCCAGCAAAATAAGTCGGTTTGGCTCTCTGTGGCTTCGGTTCTGGCGCAGCTGGTTTGGATTTCCGAGACATCAGCTCTGTGACTGTCAACGATCAGACCAAGTACAAGCATAGGCGACGCTCCAGGAACGTACAAGCATTGGTGGACTTATGCTGATCCGTGTGCTGTATGGACGCATGTCCGGGGATAGCGGTCCCGGTCATCTCCTCCTCTGTAATCGCGTCTGGTCCATCTTGATGCCTGTTGGCCATCTTTCGACGATGGTACCGATCAGGCTTCCTCTTGCTATGACTAGGTACTGCTTCTGACAATGGTGAAAGGGATTCGGTGCAATAGGCGTAGATGGTACGAAGGTCTACAGAATCCAAGAGGACGGATCAACATACAAGTACACAAAGGACTCTAAGGTACCTAAGGTATAGATGCCGCCTTCACAGCTCCAGATCACACCAGACAGCCCCCGTTGCGGAGAGATCTGAACGTTGACGTCACCCCCGCAAATTGACGATTCCCTTCAACGCGTCTTCCGCGTCGCGAGCTTAATCTGCTTTTGGCCACTTTCACATGCACGCCGCCTAGCTGTATTGCTTCATATACTGTGCTTCACGCCGGCAGTGAAGCAGGGCGAAGGTCTATACACCTTGCTGTGACATCGCTAAATATCATCTCTGGCTCACAGAAGTTTCATATTTGGCCTGTCGTCTCTTCGATTTTGCTCATTCGCGATTGGGAAGCTCTCGTCCTCGGCTGTGCCTTGTTGCTCCGCGCAATATCTATACCTAGGATTGACGGCAAACCGGAAACCACCACAAGTTGCAGGCTATCTGCTACGCCGTTCTGTACTACGACGATATGAGTACCTCTCGAGCAAAGCGCAAGCGCCAAACTCGCCTCTCCTTCACTCCCATTCCGTCATCCTCGCCAGCGGCCTCCACATACAATCCGCAAATACGCGATCGCGCCGCAGCAGTAACCTACGAAGGTTCTCCGGGACCGGCTAAGAGAAGGAGGTTGAAAGATACCACTGTTTCACCGTTGCGAAGGTCCACCAGCGTGCCCCAGGTGGAAGATGCCAACACGTCTGCCCTTCCAACACCAGATCCAACGGCAGGGTCGGAAGTGATCGTTGATGTGCCAGAAGATAGTGATAGCGATAGCGAGCCTGTGAGACCTTCGCAGTCTGTTCGTAAGAGTGGGAAGCAGAAGAGACTCGACTTTGGCCCAGCTAGTCCTTCGAAACGTGGTCCGTCAGCAATCAATATCTCGGCGCCTATTCGTGCTAGCAAGCCTAGCCAGGCTGGTATCTTTGGCACACAGAAGTCGGTCACGTTCAATGATAGCTCAAGTGACAACGCAAGCGACCTGGAGGTGCTACCCCCACCTAAGAAATCTAAGAGACGATCCAAAGACTCTGCGCCAGCTACAAGACGCACGAGAAGCTTACAGCAGCCACCCTCGAAGACAAACGGCTTTGAGGGACACGCTCGAGACAACCTTACACAACTTGACGGCGGTAGTGATAGTGATGACCTTCCAACTACACCCGCCCTCTCTCGGCGCAAGGCCAGCAAGTCAGCTCCCCAGAATCAGGTACGAAGTTCATCGCCGCTTATTGTGAGCGATAACGAAGACAGCGATGACGTGCAAGTCATCTCCTCGAGAAAGCGACTGGCATCGCAGAAAACCAGGCAAAGAGAAAGTGTGAGTGACGACGAGAGGAGTGACGGCAGTGCTATCCGTGTCGCCTCATCGCCGAGGAAGAGGCTTCGCGGTGGCCCTGCCCGTAGTCAGCGAATGACACAAGAAGAACGGCAGGAGCTGGAGGACGAGGTCAATGATCTGGTCTCTAGCGGTGGTGGATCAAGCCGCGAAGAGGAAGGTGCCACGCAAAGACCGGTGAGGAAGCAGAGCAGACAGAAGACAGAACGTGAGAAGGCGCTCGAGCGTCTTAAGCGGGCAAGAGCAGGTGCTCCCGATATCGAGGAAGAGGAAGAGGAAGAGGAGAATGAGGATGACGCGGAGTTGGAATATGAAGAAGAGCAGGATGACGGCTCTGTCAATGGCGATGGATTGCTAGGTGTACCCTACAGCAGCTCGCGAAACATGTTCCAATGGGACGAAGATGATGAAGGCTTCATCCTCGAGGACGACGAGTTACCGCTGGGCGTGCCTCAAGGCATCCCGCTCGAGTTTACCAGGTTCGCTTCCATGAAAGCCAAAGAGCTCTTCAAGTACGCTGTGGAGTGGATGGTTCAGAAGAAGATCAATCCGGCTTTCCAGTTGGATGATGAGATATACACCCTGACCTTCAAGAAGCTGGATGACGAAGTGAAGGGACTCGCCGGATCGAAGTTCACATCTTCCGCTTGGACTGAAGATTTCACCTTTGCTCTGCGTGCTCGTCCGGAGATCGCCTATACCCCGATCGATAGGAGATCGGCAGATCATTTTATGCGCGACAAGTGCGATGCTTGCAATCGATCAGGACATCCTGCAACATTTGAGATACAATTCCACGGAAGGCCGTACCATCCAGACACACTTGAGGAGATCGCCATTGGCGAGGATGATTCCTCCGATTCAGACTCTGATTCAGACTCCGAAGTTGGAGGCGCAGGACGCAGCCATGACCGTGACGCTCAGGGCCGGCAAATCCCTCCCGAGGACACGGTTTTCTATGTGGGTAAGTTCTGTATGGGCAACGCAGAGACTGCGCATGCTCTCAACCATTGGAAATATCATCTCTACGAGTGGGTTGTGGAGTACTTGGAGTCCGCTGGGTACAACACGCCGGAAGCTATAGTGCGAAGAGACAAATGGAGCACGAAGAAGCGGAGAAAGCATGCAAACAAGATTGTAGATGAAATGGTGAAGATTGGCAAAGTGAAGGCGCTTTATCAGGATTTCAAGAACGAGCTTGACACGGCTAGGAACTCCAAGCAGGGAAGGTGGGCAAACTCGCCATGAGTTGGCGCTGCGGCGTGCTGCATCTTGACTAAGAGGTTAGTCGAAAGAGCATCAGGACTGATTGCTTGGGAAAGGGATCGAAAATGGCTTGGGCATATTTCCGGTGCATTCTGTTAGACAGAATGCCGAGAGGATCTCGGATTGCTCGTCAGAGCAACGGATATCATCATAGCTCATTATCATACAAGTCGTAACCGCCGCTGCTCTACCCCCTGGCACTGCTCTTTCGTGCCTGTAAAACTCCTTTCCGTGTGACTGGTCCTCCATGTTGCCTTCCTCTCCATCTGGTATCTCTGACTTGGACGCTCTTGGCTTCGGTCGTTGGTCAGACATGCTGGCCCCTGACGCTTCTGTCCGAGAAGTACTTCTGGGCTACACTGCTATTTACCTCGGCAGCGTACTTGCACCCCTAGCGCCACCCTCCCCTCTCTGCTGCGGCGGCCCTTGATTCAATATCCTCTCGAGCCCTAGATCTCTCCAAGCAGGCTCACTCTGTCTTTGTGTCGCACGTTGGATTCCAAATGCGGCATGTTGGTCCGGAACAACATCGTCTTCGTCTTCTGGATTCAGAGGCTGATGCTGTGGTGGGACATAGATCTCTTCCTTAGGCAGCTTAATACGCGTGAACTCCTCGAGCAGATCGGCGTGGTGCGGTTTGTGGAGGTGAATGTAGGTGTGAGAACTGTCGCGGGACTGGAAAAGTTTAGAATATGGATATCATGGTGATAGGCGACCAGCGTTGGGCGCTCACCATCTTTGCTGTCAACTTTAGTCGTTCCTGAAACTCTACTGCAATACAATCAATACCGCAGTTTACATGTACATTCGACTACCTTATGTCAACACGACTCACGTGAAGCTGCGCGCATGACAGGTGGGAGGTGCTTGGCGTTGACCATTTGACTCGCGGCGGGAGCTGCAACCGAGAATTACCCGTTCGTGCTCCACCGAATTTGTGCGTCCGAATTGGATTTGGCGACGGCGAGATTTCTACCGCAGACGACTCACGGCCAACGACCCCGACGCACTCATCTCGACTTCCTGTACGTTCCTTCGCATGTTAGACAGCTCTCTGGAAAACATTTCGCTCATTGCGCAACCACAGGTCCCTTCGGTCAACCGACAAAAACAACCGCAAATATGTCTCACGAGAGCGTCTGGTTTTCGCGCCCACGCACCTACGGCAAGGGCTCCAGGGAGTGGTATGTCGACAATCTGTCCCGTTGCAAGGATCTCGGAAGCAGGAATCATAGCAGATGCTGCAAGAGATGGAGCTGCGTAGAGGACAGGATGGGCTAACATACTCTTCTTCACAGCCGTGTCTGCACCCACAAGGCCGGTCTCATCCGCAAGTACGGCCTGAACATCTGCCGTCAGTGCTTCCGTGAGAAGTCCACCGACATTGGTTTCCAGAAGGTACGCGATACCCTCCACGTGCTCCCGGACGAAGCGCTACGGAGCACCTGGACCCTACCAGCAGGAAACACTGGGCTAACACACCTCACAGCACAGGTAAATGTGCCATGGACTTGTGTCTGGGGGAAGGAAGACAAAACTGGGGGAGGAGAAGATGGGAGGAGTCTACGGGCATACTGCTTTGATGGCTTAGCATCGGATTTCTACACGGCTTTTGCGATCCAGATATCAATGGGCAGATTCGCAACGAAGTTACTCATCAATCATTTCCTCATTTCCAACACGTCTCAGCTCGACGCTTTACTGTTCCGGCAAGCATGCAGGTTGCTGTCAGGGATGCGAACATACAAGTGACGATCCCAACACGCACTATGCGCCGTCGACCCATCTCGAATCTGTATGTTATGCCGTTGAGGGTGACGCGGCTCCGCGGAACATTGTCCGGTCTACATTGGCCTGAATACGCAGCTGTTGGTTGTAGGGTATGTCGGTTGTGTTAATGACCATTAGTGCGATATATCGCTTGGTCCTTCCTTTCCGTCGAACATTCTGTTTGTAGGTTTAGACGATGCTCAGGCTACGTCCTCTGCAAAACGTTTTCCAGCGAAGCATGTTTGATACCGGGTATTTCGACCGTGGTAGGTGACATCCTAACGCTCAATGAGTGAGTCCAAGGATGCCAACAGTTCCTGGCGAACATTCGCTTTCAGACCAAGCACTGCCACTTGGCAGTCGCCAGGTCAGAAGCGCGACATGCGATTGGTCAAAGGTGAAGTAGTTCTCAGACGTGTCCATAGAGGATGCGCGTGTCCTTTACCGCATATAGGGAGCCTATAAGAGTCGACCTTCCTAATAGGGGTCTCGTCTCTGCTTTACAGTACTTACGGCACATGTCCACATGTAACATGCCTTGCTATCGCGTCACGACCACGTCCCGGGCCGGCAGCGCCCTACAGTGGTAGGACTAGATGTTTGAACCCCTCCAACTAGCGAGCTAATCAGGAAGAGGAAAGTCCGCTTAGAATACAAAGCAAGTAATCCGCAGGATGGCTATATTTGTCACACCGTTATACTAATAGATACACTGATTCGATAGAGGTACTACTTGCTTTCATTAGGCGGTCACGTGGAGGGGTTCAAACATCTAGTCCTACCACTGTATATGCCGAAAATGTTTCAGGTCCCTAATCCTTTGACTTACGCCGTTTTCATCGGCACTGCAGTGTCGTTGGCATTAAGATCAGGCGAACAGTATGACGAAGGAGCGCTTGTGATGTTCGCTGCGTTCTCGCCTAACGCTGTATAGGAGACGGGTGGCTGCATGAGCATGTCGGGGGCCATGGTTTGCGTCTCCTAGTTTCGACCCAGCGAAGAAGAAATGCGCTCCGGTTTGCAGCGTTTTCCACAGGGGTGGGGGTGGCAAGCACTTGGCCGGCGGGCATGTAATCCACCTATCTGCTCATTATACTAGGCCCTAGCTCCAATATGATTGGTGAGATAGGCAATTGCTGGGAGCGAGGTCAGGGAGGTCGGGGCGGCCGGTGTCGGCAAGCGGCGCGCCAATAGGCTGGCAAATCTTAAGTTAGGCATGTGTGTAGGCTTTCGGTGTGGGAACGAGGGTTGAGGAAATAGTTATCAGGGAATGACAATAAGTGAGCCAATTCGTGGCAAGTTAGCGGTTTCTGGACCAGATCTAAACCGTGCGCCGTCTGGATTATGGGGAGGCTGGGACCAGCAGTCGGTAGAGTCGGCGCGCGTTAGGCGCTGCTCATTGGCCTAGAGCCGAGGGCCGTTGCAGCTATGCCAGCAGCGTTCGTGCGGTGTGGAGACCAAATCGGGCCAAGTTCAATCAAAGAACTGGCCAAGCTGCGGAAGGACCAACCGGTGCTTTCCTGGCCTCTCCGCGCTGCAACTCACCCCATAGCCAGTCACTGCACCTCTCCATCTGCGTCCAATTGTCTCCAACGCGCGTCCCAATCGACCATCAGCCCCTCAGCCGTCGACAGCTTACTGCCCGGCCGTCGAATACTGTCCATCTGGAGGCCTCATCGTCACTCGTTTACCGTTCGTCGTCGCGTTGGCCCGGCCTCTTGCTCGCCTCCTGCGCCGACCACCAAGCTCGCCCGAAACCAACCCCCAGCTCGTCTGAGCGGGCACCCTGCTTTCGCCGGCGATGGCGGACGGAAGTGCAGAATCGATACAGCAAAAGATATCAATCGCCAGGAGAGATGCAGAGGCGCTCAAGGATCGCATAAAGAAGAAGAAGGATGAGCTCGCCGACACGACACGTCAGTAATCAAACGAAACGCCGGCACCATCAGTGGTGTTCACTTTCTACGATGACGCGAAAATACAGCTGACACAGTCTATTACAGTACGCGATGTTGCGCGACAGCGGACGGAGCAGCTTCCCAGATTGGCAATGAAGACCAAGCGGACACTCAAGGGCCATCTCGCCAAAATTTACGCGATGCACTGGTCGACAGACCGAAGACATCTTGTTTCAGCTTCTCAAGACGGCAAACTCATCATCTGGGATGCCTACACGACTAACAAAGTACACGCCATTCCCCTACGATCGTCATGGGTCATGACGTGCGCGTATGCACCAAGCGGCAACTATGTGGCCTGCGGTGGTCTCGACAACATCTGTTCCATATATAACTTGTCTGCAAGGGAAGGCCCAACTCGAGTTGCGCGAGAACTTTCCGGTCATTCCGGCTACCTCAGTTGCTGCAGATTCATCAACGACCGCCGTATCCTCACTTCCTCTGGAGACATGACCTGCGTGCTTTGGGATATTGAGACTGGACAGAAGCTGCACGAGTTCGCCGACCACCTGGGAGACGTCATGAGTCTGAGCATAAACCCTTTGGATAACAACCAATTCGTCTCTGGTGCCTGCGACGCTTTCGCAAAGCTCTGGGATATTAGACAACAGAAGTGCGTGCAGACGTTTGCTGCACATGACTCGGATATCAACGCCATTCAATTCTTCCCAAATGGAAACGCATTTGGTACCGGATCTGATGATGCTTCCTGCCGTCTCTTCGATATCCGTGCGGATAGGGAGCTGCAAAACTACACTGTAAGTCCACGCCTCCGTTCAGAGCCTGCTCGAAACCGCAAGCACTCGGTCTTGTATCGGACTGTTGTATGGCTCAATGCTGACACCTCATTCTAGATTGGAGAGCCTGTCTGCGGCATCACCTCAGTTGCATTCTCCGTCTCCGGCAGATTGCTTTTTGCCGGCTACGACGACTTCGAATGCAAGGTTTGGGATGTGCTACGTGGCGAAAGAATTGGAACACTCCAAGGCCACGACAACCGCGTTAGCTGTCTGGGTGTTAGCAATGACGCGATGTCGCTGTGCACGGGATCGTGGGATTCGATGGTAGGTTGCCCTTCAGACGCAGTCCAACGCACTTTTCCACTGACTTCATTCACAGCTGCGCGTTTGGGCATAATGAAATGACGTGACCGCGGCATCCAATCGTGTCAAGCCACGAGATCGATTGGAAAGTATCACGTTCTCACTGCGACTGTGGTGTCATGGTCCAAACGACAGAAACATACTATGATCATACGCACTTGGTGGGCCCAGTGCTTGTACTGTACCTCGCTGTGCAACTTTCGGCTTCACAGCTTGGCTCAAACCCCCTCTTATTACCTTTCTAGTGGAGATGGAATCTTTTTATGGTCCGGGCGAATAGAGGTGGTGGTGCACGGCGCCTTTTTCAACATACACCCCCGGCCCTGGATCATTTCCTACCATCGACAATTGCATCGCCGGGGACTCTCTGGTTGGGCGGTGTTCTATTACCATTCTACCGCCGGCTCTCACCAGCCGGTACCTTTCACCATCATCATCAACCAATTTCCTGCGCAGGTGTGGAAGCGCAGTTCTCAAAAAAGTCGCGCCCTCTCATTATCTTATCACCCCCGTCGTCTTGCCTTTTGAGCGTCAGCAGTGTCTCTTTCTACTTTTGTACTTTATTCAGGACGAGTGTTTAGCAGATACCACAGGTTTCGGAAGCTAAACCCTATAATTGTAGCTTCTATTCATTTTCCTTCGTGCTCCTCGTGTCGTTCCGTGCTTCAGCTGTGAGCATACATGGTGCATATTATAGCTTCTACAAGCCCGGTCTTCTTGCGTCAATAGCTACGTCCTCGTTGAATAATAATCTTCGGCCACAGGATGGTCCTTTCGAACGAATTTGTCCGACCTTCCCCCGTCATCTCCACCAAATAAACGGTACCTTAGATACAGCAGATTGCAATTAGCTGCTGACTGCGTTTACACTCCTGCGTGGTGCATGCCGTAGCCAAAGACCGGCCTCGGCACATGCAGCGGTCCGCCAAACGCCGCCGTTTGACGCGGCGCACGAGCGAGCCCACAGCGCACATGCCTATGACACCACAGTCTTACAGTACCAGAATCTGAAGTCCGCAGCGGGCACATGCATCGTGCCCAACTACTGCAGGAACGACATGGTATCTCATTTCCGCCAAATGCAAGCAGCCCGTTCGGCTTCCCGCCGTCCCTGCCCCTGAATAATGTGTGAATTTGGTCATCGTCTGGACGTGCCTGTTTCCACCTGACATGCCACATGGTGGTCCGTATATTCCCCACGTGGGCCCATTTTGCTTTCTCCGCATAACCTTATGAAGCCTTGACTGCGACCACAACCGCTATCGGCTGCCAATCACAATGATCTCGTCCCTGTACACCCCACCGCCCTTTCCTCCATCGTATTCCCCCGGCGCGCAGGCCGTCGCTGTCGACTGTTGAAGCCTCGGCTCCGAACAACGCTACCATGTCTACCGCCCAAGACGAATTCAACGAGCTCTTCCGTGACAAGGAACGCCGAACCACCCATCCCGAAGATGACGCCTCCCCACAGCACTCCTCCGACGAGGAGCACGATTCTCCGCACCGGATAGACGACTACAGCGACGACGAAGACGACGATATCCCCTCCTACAACGCCAGCAACAACGCAGCACGCTCCCGCACATTCCTCCCCTCGCAGAAGAGTTATAATAATACAGGTCCGAAGGGTGTCATAGCGGACGCGCAAGCCTACAAAGACGCACAGCGGCATCACCGTATCTCGCTGAGTGCAAGTCGAGGAGGCGGTTATGCGCAGCAACAGTCTGGGGCAGAGGGGCAGGGTGTTGCGGGACTGAGTCTAGAAGAGAAAGAGGGGAGCGAGGATGAAGAGGATGATGATGACGAGTTCATGGCACAATGGCGGCAGAGTAGGTTGAGGGAGTTGGATGGAGCAGGGAAGGCAGGAAACGGGAGGAGTACGGGCCCGGGGAGAGGGAAGGCATATGGAAGTTTGACGCCTGTGGATGGGGAAGGGTATTTGGAAGCTGTAGATGGAAGCGGGACGGTGACAGTGGTCGTCGTGTTCATCTTTGACGATATGGTGCGGTTGTCCTTCCCTCCTGCTGGCAGCGCGGTCATACTGATATAGATCACAGAGCGAAGTCAGTGCGATGGTGGAGGATTGCATCAAGGCCCTGGCAAGAAAGCACGCCGCCACGAGGTTCGTGAAGCTGCATTATCAGGAGGCCGAGATGGAGGTCGCGGGCGTTCCTGCTGTTCTGGCGTATAGGGGCGGCGAGAAATTTGCCGGTCTGGTCCCGGTTGTTGATGAGATACCCGATGATGCTGATTTGAGCGCTGCGACCTTGGAGGCACTCTTCCAAAGGTAAGTTGTTCAGCCTTCTGCTGCTGAAAATGCGTGAGGTGCGTGTTTGCTGATATACGTGACAGGCACCAAATACTGTAACGTTATCCTGCTTTATGAGGACAGTCCTTACATTTCCTCCCACGCTTATGAACTTATGGAGGGCTTTTTACATGTCAATGACTTTTCTTATGTATAATGTATATAAGATATCCTTGTCTCCTCACATGGCTGTCCTTTGGGAAGTCTCGTTGCGTTTCGTTGCGCGCCTGCCCAATCCAGTCACACATCTCACTTACAGCCCGAATTTCTACGAACACCAAGAATAGTCATTTCCTGGAACTACCTATACCAGACCTGACACATCAAACGGCCATTACCTTTGGTTCACTGGACTGCGCAGATCTCCTCAGTACTGCCACACCTTAGGCACTGTTTCGATCCATCGTACAATCTCACTCGTACTACATAGCTGCGCGATCTTCTGATCCTTGAGAGTGAGGTATTCCGCAGGCACCAAAGCCCTTTCACAAGAGCAAACAACAGTACCCTGGCCTACCTTGAACGGTTCCAGGAATTATTCCAGACAACACCGTCCCAAAAGCAGCAGTGACAAGCAAGCCGAATATGAACAGACCCGCAGACAGATCCCCAGCCACACAATACGCCTTGAACAGGACTCGGCAGGATCTAGCAGCAGCCCAAGCAACCACCATGCTGTTTCATTTGCGACTGATAGATCTACTTCAATCACTTCGACTTCAACTGATCTTGCGACACATGAGAATCATACGTCTTCACCTTACTATCCGCCTTTTGAGAGGGAAAGGAGTTCGACGGTCATGAAAGTGCGAACAGATACCTCCCGGTCTTCTGAATCGTCGGGCTCGCGATGGCCGGACTGTCTTAAAAGAAGCACCGCGAGACATCTTGTGAGATCCCATATCGTGCCAGGGAACGTCGGCGACTTTGAAGAAGCACCACTTGTGATTTCTGATGAAGACGGAGACAATTGCAGAGGGTGAACGATCTAAGGACAGAGTCATTTGCTCGGCGAAGGGCCATACCAGCAGAACACACGCATCGATATTTTGGAAGACGGCGCCAGAGAGGTGAAGCAAGAGTGCATACGGTCTTACAGATTTCCTTCATACCTACCTAGCTTTCAAATGCTACATGAGCTTCTATAAGAACATTACGACATGGTTGTACCTTGGCTTATGGCCCACTGATTGGAGTCTTGTTTTCTCTTCTTGTCCGTTTCATCTTTTGATACAGTTCTAGAGTGTTCGAACTGGGACCACCAAGACCCTTGAAGGTTCCTAGCTACATTTACGGATGTTTCTATATAGATGGCAGCATTCATTACGGCAGTCACGAACGGAGTGTTCGAACTTGCTCTCCATCACCTTGATGTTGTGATTAATCGATTCCGCGCTAGCGGTAAGCATTCTCTTCCCATACCTAAGCATTCTCTTTCTCATAAGCACTCGCTCACCAGATTATGCGACTGCGAGAGGGTGTATTTACCGCTATGTGCAGGTATACTTACGGTTGGACCGTCGCTTCTCTTTCCGCGGCACTCCTACGGCGTTATTCGGCGATTCAGTCTGACTGCTGAGAAGTGTGCGCTTCTACGGCAGAAGCCACTGTCGGCTTACCTACGGGTACGGAGTTGTCTTGTCACAGCCTTGTGAATCTTGCGCCCACAATGCGACTAGATGGAAGAATTGAAGGGAAGACGACGGGAGCCCTTTGGCATATACATACAGTAGCGGGAAAGGACGGGATCTTGTCTTTTCCTGGTCAGTCGCCGAAACTTAAACCTCCACGGTGTGAGCGTCAATGACTCAAAACTTCGGTTCCATTCAACTGGCCGCCAAGCTTACCGATGACATCGAGCGAGCAGAACACTTCAATGTTCCATTTGTTGTTTGTCCTCCGGCTTTGGACACCAGTTAACTCCGAGCCTCCAATTCCCCCCATCAATTCCAAATCACGCACATATAGGAGGCCCAATTCCGCCACGATTGATAAAGTGCTTCGGCTTTGACTGTTAGCGAAGCCGAGTTACTCGTCACTGGGTAGGTGCGACCTCTAAGAGTCGCCGTGTAAGCTCAAGGAGTTCATATCTGATATCTACCTCTACTTGTCAGCGATCCTAGTTGTCAGTTCTTGTATCTGCATCTCACTTGATCCGAACCTTCCAGGAGGAGCAAAGACTGCGTGTAGCTCTGCCCTCAAGATGGCCTTCCCTCCGGTTGACATGAACGCCTTTGCGGACTTTCACATCCTTCAAACGAATTACAAAGTAATGTTCTTCCGGCCTTGTGGAATGCTGCATGCTCACTTTAGTAAAGGAAGTTCAAGATCATGGTATCCGAGCAGATATTCTCGTGCCCAAGACGCTCTCTTCTCCTTCTTCCGACGCGTCCAGTCCCAGACCTGTCATTCTGCGCCTGCATGGTGGCTTCCTTGTAAGTTATCCGGTAAGTATCACTTTATTACGCAGCTCACGGATAGACTGTAGATCACACTCGGCTCCTTCATGTTCTTCCAGCCTTGGATACTGAAGTATGCGCTCAAGCACAATGCTATCGTCGTCAGTGCCAATTACCGCCTCTTACCGGGTAAGTAATCGTATAGACACGCTGTCTCGGGCGATTCTCTAATCGAACACCCCAGAGTCCCGCGGTGTCGACGCCCTCGCCGATGTCGACTCCATTATGGAGTGGATCGGCAACTCCTTGCAGCCTTTCCTCTCATCTCAGGAGCAACCATCCGATCTGACCGTCGACGCTTCCAAGCTCCTGGTTGTCGGCGAGAGCGCAGGAGGTTATCTGACTACTCAGGCGGCACTTTCCCACGGCTCACGCATCAAAGCCGCAATCGCGCAATACCCAATCATCGACCTCGAATCACCTTTCTACGCCACACCTTCCAACGACAAAATCATCATGGGCAACCCCCAAGTACCGCTGGATCTTCTGGAAAACTACGTCAAGAAGATCGGTCCAAACCCAGCACCCATGAGTGAGGACGTACCACCCACTAAATTCGACCTCTGCCTCGCCGCGGTCCAGCAAGGTAAGTACAGGGCCCTGGTGGGTCCGGAGGAGATTCTCTATCCCCTGCGGAGAGTGCAGAAGGGCGAGGAGATGAAGCCGCACTACTTCTTGTTACACGGCAGGGAAGACAGCGCGGTGCCGGTTGAGCACTCACAGCGGTTTGTGCAGCTGCTTCAGCAGAAACAAGGCGATGAGAGAGTGCGGTTGGCCGTGCAGCCGGGCGAGCATGGCTTTGATGCCACGACTAGTCTGGATGAGCAGTGGTTGGAGGAGGAACTGGAGTTGGTGACTAAGGCGTGGCTAGAGTGATTTTATAAACACGCAGATATGGAGAATAGAAACGACTAATTCGAGTGGACATCAATTCCCTCTGCCGCTTCCGTAAGGTAACCACGGAGACCTAGGCACCTATTTACGCGAGCCACTATGTTTAGCCATCTTGTATGGCGGAAATGTCTTTTGTTGCATAGGCAACACGTCGCTCTTGCAAGTAAATTCACGTACAAGGACGTGTTTCACATTGGACGTCCCATGTTTCACGTCAAGATACGCAAGATTAGCGTCCACGGATGCTGCTGCCAATGCTCAATGCAAATCAATTTGACCATCAACCTCATCTTGCCCGAAGTGGACGAAGAACCATCCTCAACAACACCCGACTGCGGCAACAGGGCCCGCAGATCGGACTAACAATCTGTCTTCGAGATTAAAGTTCACCTCGGAATGGCAGATACCAGCAGGATGCAGGTTAGAATTGTGGTTCACGAGAACGCATTGTTCACAACCCTCGCAGCTGGGTAGAACCGGCCAATATTGGGAACATATCACCGACAGTGGCCCACCCAGGAGCATGATACCACTGGAGATTCTTCCGGTCTACCTTGATGGCCGTGATAGAGTTCGGTGGGTGGTTCGAAGAGAATGATCTGATAAGATGACGATGCGCATAGGGCGCTGTGCTTGGCCTCCGAGAGTCAGGCCGCAAAACATCTCTTGGCTGACCCTCGAACTTCTTGTCCTACACCACTGCCAACGACCCAAAATTCCCCTCCATGCACGTGCAAGTCCTATCTTGCCTTGGCCAAGCGTTCCCAGCAGGTCTTGTCTCGGTGCCACCGGTCGCCGAGTTGCTTGTTTCCCGCTCAAGCTTAAACACACCTTCAAACTGCCAGACGAACTCCGATAAACACAGCGTTTGACATCATAGCTCCGTATAATCGCAGCTGCTGATAGTCAGTGAGAACGTCCCAGCTCCGAAATGGACCCCATGGGGCTTGGCTGCCTGTTTGCCACCCATTGGCTGCCATCCAGTGCCAACCGCCATGCGCATGTTTCGGCGTCAATGACCATCAAATGTTCTCTTGCCATTGCGTGTCGTTTCCACTCGCTTTGGCTGGGCAAGCGTTTACGGCCCTGGACACGGTAGGTGTGCATTTCTGTTGAGGCCCGGATGGTCGCTCAGCCTCGTCCCTGACGAGTGTTTCGTTACTTGGCCGTTTGCGAAGCTGGTATCAGAGTGAATATAAGGGCATTGTAGGTCCGCCACTGTTTCTCATTCGATTCCTCCGTCTCTTCATTCCTGTCCGATATCTTGAAAACCTTCCTAGCCTCGACATGAAGGTTGGAACACTAGCGCTTGCTGCGCTGCCCTCTTTAGCGCTTTCCGCTCCTGCGCTCTTCAAGCGAAACATTACCACAGATGCATCTCACGTGGTAGATAAATCTTTCGACTACATCATTGCTGGTGGTGGTCTCACGGGTCTCACTGTGGCCAGCAGGCTCAGCGAAGAACCGAACGTCACCGTTCTCGTCATCGAGGGAGGAAACAACGATGAGCATGACCCACGCGTCTACGACGTCAGAACATACGGAGAAGCTTTCGTATCGGATCTCGACTACAACTTGACTTCGACGCCTATCTCGTGGAGAAATGGCACGCAGCTACCCATGGTCGCCGGCAAAACACTAGGCGGAAGTGGCAGTATCAACGGCGCATCCTGGACTAAAGGACCAAAGTCCCAGTACGACCTGCTTCCTGTCCTGACAGGCGATAAGTCATGGGGATGGGAAGGCCTAAATGAGTACATGCTTGGCGCTGAAAACTTCAACGTACCGACTCCACGCAGGTTGCCAAAGGCGCGAAGTGGGAACCGGAATACCACCGCTACGGAGGCCGTGTTGAGGTATCCTGGGCAGCCGGCATGTTCGGCAGGATCCAACTGCCTGCACTACATGCCTCTACGATGGTGTGGAAGGGTCTTGAAATCGTCGCTGATGTTGCGTCCGGTTTTGTTAACGGCGCTACCACCATTCCTAACATGCTCCAGTCGGACGTGTCTCAGAACCGGTCCTCTCCCTACACGGCTTACATCAAGGGCGAGCCAGAGACGAGACCCAATCTCATCATTCTGACTGGTCACCGCGTCACCAAGATCCACTGGAGGCCAAACTGCAACCGGACCATCGCAGAGGGTGTGGAAATCCAAGCTTCCCGCGACAGCGAACCTCTCTTCCTCAAGACCAACCGTGAAGTCCTCCTTGCAGCCGGCTCCCTCCAAAGCCCGCAGATCCTCGAACTCTCAGGTGTCGGCGACCCAGCCATCCTCGCTGCCGCCGGCGTCAAGGTCCAAAAGAGCCTTCCATCGGTCGGAAAGAACCTGCAGGAGCAGACCAAGAACACGGTTAGCTACATGCCCAAGAACACCACCTTCAACGGCACCGGTCCACCCTCCGCCATCACCTTCCCCAACGTGCACCAACTCCTGCGCGACAACTCGTCCGCCGTGTACGCAGAAGTGATGGCCGGCCTCCCCGCCTACGCCGCCGCTCTCGCCTCCCACGGCCTCGTCGCCAGCGAAAACGGCACCCTGTCCATCCTGCGCCAGCAGCTGCACAACCTCTTCAACGCCAGCGCGGCCGCGTCAGAGATCTTCTTCACCATCACGCCCGGCACGGGACAGGTCGGCGTCGACGCCTGGAACCTGATCCCGCTGGCGCGCGGCTACGTGCACATCACGAGCAACAACTCCTTCGACAACGTCGAGATCGAGCCGAGCTATTTCGGTCACCCGCTTGATTTGCTCCTGCAGACGGCGAGCACGATGCAGAGTCGTGAGGTCTACGAGACGGAGCCGTTGAAGGCGCTGATCGAGAGCGAGGTCATGCCTGGATATGATGTTGTGGCTAAGGATGCCGGTGTAGATGTCTGGGCGGAGTGGGTCAGGAACTCGTTCACATCTGTTTGGCATCCGATTGCGACGCTGAGTATGATGAAGGAGGAGCTGGGCGGTGCGGTGGACAGCAGGTTGAAGGTTTACGGTGTCGAGAATGTCAGAGCCATCGATGCTAGTGCGTTGCCGATTCAGCTGTCTGCGCATCTGAGCTCGAGCTTGTATGGAATCGCTGAGAAGGCTGCTGCTATGATTAAGGAGGATGCGAGGAAGAGCCAGGCCTAATAATTGATGCATACGATAGCGTTTGGTAGAGGTAGAATATAGATGATAGATATTGCAGCCATGAATTGTTACTCTTGCACTTCCCGAAAAGACGTTTTTCAAACTGCATTTGCTCTCAAAACCCAAAGGCCGAGGCTCCGCCCAAGTCAGGCGTGATATTAGCCAGATCTGCTTGGATACCATCCTCCTTCGCATCGACCCTCGCCTGCGGCGAAAGCAGCGGATTCGTATCTTCCTCATCACCGCCCTTACTGCCGCCCTTACTGCCCTCATCCGTCCTCTTAGCCCAAGTCGTGAGGACCACATTCAGAGCTTCGAGCGCAATCTGCACGAGCGCCATGCCCCACGCGGCCGTCTGTTTGCGTTAGCGAAGAACCTTGACTTGACGCTCTAGCGAACGTGAAGACGCGAACTTACATCCGCAGCGCAGTTAAACCCAGACAAATTAACACTACTCATCTTATCCGCCTGCGCGCTGCAACTCCAGCCCCACAGATCCTTCCCGCCCGCCGTCGAAAACGCAGTCCGGCAGCTCGTCGCGCCCACTACGTATCCGAGCCCCTTGGTCGCGGTGATCAGGTACGCGGCCTCCTGGCTGATCTTCTCCGCTCGCTTCGCCGTCGCAGCCTTCGGAGTCAGATGCACGACCAGCACGCAGATATCGAACGCGAGCGCGCCGAGCGCGACGCCCATGAGCATGAGCGTGGTGGTGAGCATCGGGTGCTGCGGCCAGGCGCCAGGGACGTCCTTGGTCCGGGACCAGACGATGTAGGTCGTGAGCTGGAGGCCGCCGATGGCGCAGGAGAGGAGCGACGTCAGGGTGTGGTGGATGATCCTTAGGAGCGAGGTTTTGGTGGACTTGGGGAGGGCGATGGGGACGGTGGGGTTGTTTTTGGTCTGTGGCGCCGACATGGTGCGGCGGCTTTTCGCATTGAGCGCGTTGTTGCGGAAGGCGAAGGCGGCGGCGGCGAAGGCGCGCTCGCGATCGGGTACTTCGTGGATTGTGATTGTGGGCGGCTTGTCGTGGACGTCTTTGAGCTCGTAACTGTCCTTTGGCTCGGTCACAGGGTGGGGATCGTATTGTGTTGAAGCCATTCTCGGTATAGGGATGATGGTGGACCTGCCTAGGCGCGATATAATGAACTGTCTTTCTCAGTTACATAGCCAGGTAGTGGCGCAGGAGGCCGCCTTATATGCACTGAGACTTCCCGGCTACTCTTGTGCTCCCATCCATCTTCAAGCTGTGCGCAGCCCTGCCGCCCGAACGGGATCATCTGGCCATGTGGACAGCATAACTGCGAGACTGGAGTATGGAAGAAGTATAGCTGGTTGCACGAATGTCACCAGGGCCACTAATAGGGCTGGGCGCAAGCGACTCTGCAGCTGTCCCGCAGTTGGGCTGAGCTGAATCCAACCACATCGAGCTGACTGACCTGCGGGACTCTTGGAAACCGACCAATAGTATTCCGGAAAGGCTTGCGATAAAAGGCTGGACAGGCCCATGCAGCCAGGTGCCGTCTGTTGAAGTGATAGTGATATCCCCATGTCTTCCCATGTGAAGGACAAGTGCGGTTGCAAGCCAAGTGGAGGAGCTCAAACCTGATCGACTTGACTCTGGGTTGTCTCTTTCCGGCTGGATTTGCGCCACTCGGGATGAAAGACTCTTGCGTACTATATACATGTAAATCGTTGTTGCGACTGTCTTGAAGGAAGAGTTGTGGAGATCGCACACTCAAATGTCCTGCACTGCAAAGCTGTGCTCGTGAATACGAGTTTCCATGTTCTTTACCGTGCAAACAGTTCATAGTAACCAGTAGGCTGTTCTGAAGTAGCTGCTAAGACTGTCGCGCGTTCTTGCTGGGGTGTCCAAGACAAAGCGAATGTGTTGATGGCGGAAGGAACAAAGGCGTACAACAGAGGGACAACAAGACAATACCTATGTCTCGAGTCCCTTTGTGCTTTGTGTTGAACACTGTATGTGATAGGGTGTTCATGAGCCATGGAACAAAACTCTACTACTCAGTAATTTCACTTGAACCTTATTGAAATAGAGCCTACCTTCCTCCTGTCTGTAAGTATCCTTATTTTCCATACATACCGCATCGGACTCAGATTCGTCGATCTCATCTACATATCATGGTCCAGATTCACGATGGCGATGGCGATGCTCCTGGACATGTTCGGCCAGATGAACATCAAAAAGACCTTGGAAACCCACCACAGTGCTCACAGTGCGACACCTTCGCCGACCCTTACACCCCCAATCAGCACGTCATGGAACACTCCCCTGGAAGCGTGAGTGGAAAAATGTTTCGATGCGAAGTCCCCGGGTGCGACAAAGCATACACTCGGCACACGAATCTGGCCCAGCATGTCCGAACTTGTCATGCAGATCTGTTTCCGGCATCAGGCACCGAGGCGACTCTGCCTATGAGGAAGAAGCAGCGGACCATGGCACCAGAAGGATCCGGAAATAGCTCCAATGATGGCAAGCTGTTCGTGTGTCCCGCCGTCGGCTGCGACAAGGGGTACGCGCATCAACAGTCTCTTGATCGCCATATGAAGAACCAGCATCCGGATCATTACCATCCCCGCCGCACTTCTGAGTTGCTAAAGGCGAACGATAAGCATCCCATGCAGCCTTTGAACGGAACATTGCTGTCTCAAGGGGCGAGCACCTCAGAGCTGGACAAAGTACAGCAACTTGGCACTCCGCCTCAGGATGTTGCTGCACAGTCGTCCATGAGGGACCCAACACCCGAGCAGACAGACCCAACCTCAACCAGCAATACGCCACCATGCCCCCAAGTATGCTCCGACGTACCAGACAGAGCAGGCTTTGACCCGACGAACAGTTTTCCGCTGTGGTGTCTGACCTGCGGGCAACCCTCCGATGGACCGACGGAGTTGCTGTTCCACATGCATTGTGAACACAACGTCGACTACTCTTCGAGCTGTCCATGTTACCTCTGTCAGATGCTCTTTGCCGATGACTACAATCCTCCGCCAAGAGAGCTGGAGAAGCTTCTCGGGCAGCTTTCGGCTGAGCAGGGCGTTGTGAAAGGAAGCCAGGAAGACTTGCCCGAAGATTGTCGTGAGTGGACAGCAGACCAAATCGTTGGTCCTGAGCGGATGGAGCGGGTGGCCGAAGGCAATACCGAGAATGCCACGTTCAAAAAGGATGCTGAATCGACGTCAGGTCCAGGGGTTGAGATGGATGCCAGTTCGAGGGTGCAGGGCGACAACGCTGGCATTCAGATGGGTACTGAAACCGCCCTCATGACACTTTCCAACAACGACAGCTCTTTTCTTGACCGTGTTGGCCTGGGGCCCTCAAACCAGCTGCCCACATTGCCTTCCGAGGAGGATATGGACAAGATGATGCGGGACATGCGGAACTTCCCTTTCCCAGACTTCGAACTTGACTGATTATGGCTCCTCATTTGCGAGCTCAAAGGCAGTTGAGATTGATTTCAAGGCATGCGGGCTTGAAAATTTCGTGGGCGATTGATCAGCGAGCCGTCCGCATTAGATATGGGGACGACTGGGAAACGAGTACATCAGCATGGAGGACATGGAAGCATTAGCATAAGTATCACAGGAATGCAGTTTTTGGCAAACGAATGCTTGAGCCTTGTTCTTCGTGTAGAGTCCCAATGACCCGATCTGAGACATGAAGGAGTCGCATGAGATCTATGCTCCCGTGTCTCACAGTTCATTAGCGTGACACACCATACCAAGAGAACGATTGGGCTATCATAGCTTCGAATATTTAATATAGGGAATCTTTTCCGGCGGAATTAGAGACATTCAAGAGCGAATTACACATGAACATCGAAAAGTGAATTCCAATAGGTGCAGGTGGGTGAAAGAAAGGCCATGGAGAGCACTCGCGCCAAGCCCCCTCTCCGCCCCGCCCAGACCGCCTTCAACCGCACCCCACGCCTCACGCTACAGGTGTTGCACCACCACACCATCTACTATACCCATCACGGCCACAATGCCTCTCTTCACATCCAGCGACGAATGGCAGCGCCAATCCGCGCTCCTACTCCAAGCGCGTCCAACAACCGTACGTTCCCGTCCCCTTCCCCAGCCCTCCCACTCCAACTCCACCACCCCAACACCTCACCGCACCGAGTGGCTTCCGCCCGAACTAACCCACGCACCAGACCCGCATCACAACAAAATACACCCTCCCCTCCGCTTCCCTCATCTCCAAAAAGCGCAAACGCGCCGCCCCTACCACCTCCACCTCCACTGAAGCAGACACAACATGGACACCGAAAGCCCAACTCATCCTCAAAACCTACGACCCGGAGTCCGGAGTGACGCTCAAATACAAGACCGACAAAGCAGCCGAAGTCGGACGATTAATTGGCGGATTGGGGAGGTTGGGACGGTACATGGCTGCGCTGCCTGAGGCGGCCGAGGACGTTGCGATGGCGGATGCGGGTGCGGGTGCGGAGCAGGGGACGGGGACGAGTACGCCGTTGGCTGAGGCGCCTGCGCCTGCGGCGGCGGTGGAGAAGAGTCAGGGTGGGGGTGGGAAAGGGGGAAAGAAGAAGAAGGGGAAGAGGTAGTGGTAGTGGTAGTGGTAGAGGTTAAGAGGGAGCGTCATGTCATGAGTGGTTGTGGTTTGGACTATATACCCGATGTCGTGTGGCTAGCATTTAGAAGAATATGAAATGTGCCCGCGCAAGTTTAAAAGCCCGAGTACGCCTGATATGCTGTCATGATATGGTCTTGAGTAATTGCGCGCATGGTTGTAAGTCCGGTGGCTGCGCTGGTCGTTGCTTAAGCAATGTAGCTATAGGTATTGCCCTCCTCACGCTCCATGTAGTCCTTCTCGATGAGCCTATTGTTGGGTCAGTATACGTCTGTATAATCCAATCACAGTCTTGTGGCAAGTCGGTTTACCTGTCAATGTTCTTCTTGATATCAGCGACCTGCATTGCGCCTCTACTCCTGGTGGCCTTGATGACCTCCGCCACAAGCTCCGAATGCCCGATCGTCTTCCTACTCTTCATGATGCGCACGATCGCCGCCTGACACTCAAAGTTGCGGTCTGCAGCGACGCGTTCGTGCGTCTCCTTGTTCTCTTCCTTCGTCTCCTTGAGTTGCACCTGGTTGATCTTGACGCGGTACTTCTCGTGGCCGAACGCAAGGTTGACGGTGAAAGTGTCGGTATCGTTGATGTCTCTTCCACGGGGATGCTTTGTGAGAGGCCGAAGCTTAGCGCAGGCCAAGGATTGCAGAGTACGTTTGACTTCTTTCTCTGGGAGACCTGATTCGGTCTTGATGTGCTCGTAGGTGAGGTCCTCCTCTTTACCAACACCGTTGAAGAGAAGCAAGATGATCGCTTGGAAGGACGAGACAACAATCTCTTTCGCACCCTTGGGGAAAGTCGCGCGGAGTTGGCAGTGCGCGAGCGAATGCTTCCAATCAAGCTTGCGACCCGAGTGTTTCTGCTTATAGTGCCGCTCAAAACCATCGATTGCGTTCTTGATATCGGCAGGTATGATGACAGGAACGTCGGCGTAGGTAGGCCAGGCCGCTGCAGAGAGGATGTTGACGCTAAGATCGAGCTTGGATTTCTCCTGGCGCTCCTCAAGTCTCGCCTTGTAGGATGCCATCTCCTCGCGGGCAAGCTCGACGTCCTTGAACATCTGCTCGAGATTCTGCGTGAAGCCAGCACCACATTCGGTTTTGAGACGAGCAAGCATACTTCGCTCTGCATCGGCGCTCGCAGATCGGCCCATCAGCAGACGGCGTGCCAGGTCTTTCTTATAGAAGGCCTCGAAGACAGCTTTGCCGTGCACAAAGCGGAAAAGATCCAGTACCTGATCCAGCTGAACGTTGATCTCCGTATCTTCGTCCACGGCATAGTCTTCGTTTTCATCCTCATCCTTTGCAGCATCCTCCCGGTTGGCTGTGGTGAGCGCGGCGGGGATAGCTCTGGCACCACCACGCAGTAATTGATCGACATATTTGGCAATCATTTCTCCTGGCTTCGAGTTGTCTGTTCCCCATGTGGAATCGGCCTTCTTCGTTTTGTTGATGAACTTCTCAAAAGACTCACGAAGCTCATGGCCTAGCTCGTCATTGCGATGGAAGGATACGCGCCAGATATTATCCAGCCGGCGCTTCAACAGCAGGAGCCGCCCGACCATCTCTTCTTGTGCCTTTTCATCGAAGATGATATTGGTGCCGGTATTCTCGACCCACTTGCCAAACGCAGGCCTCAGTTTGGAGCCCAGGCGTCTCCGTTGTAGTAAGGTGTATAACTGATCCAGCTCGCCCACTGCATTCTCATCGAGTAGTGCAGCAACATCGGCTTCTGAAGTAAGATAATCTTGCTTGCGCACAACGAGATGCTCTTCCAGTAGGGTAAGGAGGTCACGTCTTGTCGTCTGGTCGAGCCCGAAAAGATCGCAGCGATCCACCTCTTTCTTCATGAAATGTACTGAAGACTTCACGTAATCGGGAAGCTTGCTTTCAGCACTAGTCCGTTCTGACCAATCCGTGATATAGCTTTGAGACAGTGCCAACATCCTTGGCTCAAAGTTGCTTGTGTAGGTAGCAAGCTCGTGAAACATATTGATAGCTTGTCTCAGCGTCGTCCGGTCAAGATCCTGCTCCATGCGGTCTGCAGAAATGAGTTCGCAAGCGCCATCGGTGACCTGTGTTGCGAGATTGGGCGACTTGAACACCATGTCCCGGAAGAGTTGAACGCCAGTCGTCTCCAGGGAGTTCTTCGAAGATTGAAGGAGATAAGAGCGGTCCATGTAGTAGAAGATATGTCGGATGGTGGTCTACAACGCCAGTCAGCAATTTGATCTCCCCTCGCATTCCCCTCATTTACTCACCACTTGCTGCTTCCAACTCGCCCAAGCCGCCAGCACAGCCCGGAGGACGTCAACCTTATCCATCTCCACCTTCTTCTCCAGAGCCGGTTGTGCCTCATTCCTCGCAAAGTCCACCCATCTGGAGTATAATCTGCCATACACCTCCTCGGCTCTTCCCTGCCTACACAAGTTCTCTACCCCGCGGTACAAATCCTCCATAGAGTAGCTGACAGGTCCATTCCTAAAGATGACGTCCAAAGCCTTATCCAACTGCGCCCAAATCTGCTCAAAGTATTTGTTCGCATCCCAGCTACTCTCCTTCTTCAGATTCTTGACCACCAGCTTCTTAGCCCCAGCATGCGGATTGAAGTTCTGGCCCGTCTTGACCCCGTTCAGCCTCCTCACCTGCCCATTCCGCGGCGGCGATTTCGTCAAGTCGACAACATCCCCGTTGGCAGATTTCGACGTGAAGGTGTACATATCCTCAGCCGGCAGAGGCAGCGATCCTGCTCTAGATTGCGGGGCGGGGGAGGCAGAGTGGTCGCGCCTGAGCCGCTTGCTGTCCGGCGAGAGCCCGTTGGAAGACACGGTCGGCTTGTGCTGAGTCGAGAACAATTCCTGGATCGTCTGCTGTTTAGCTAGCGACTGCTGCTGTTGCTGTTTGTCGGATGAAGGCTGGCGGATAGCGCGCTTCCGCTTCCTGTCGGTTGATGGAGGCGTGCTGTCTGGCTTCGCTCGGGCGGGCTGCGCCGGCGAAGACTGCATGTGCTGAGGGTAGGGAGAGGGTTCCAGCAGTCCTGATGGAGTTGCCGGATGTACGTGGATGAGCGGTGGAGTGAGGGTCTGGGGTCGAGTCACTGAGTACCTTACCTTACCTCATGGTGCGGGTTTGACGGTCCCGAGGTGACGTGAACTACTGATGCCAAGACTGGAGCCGGAGATTGCGGGCTTTATCGATACCTACGCTTTCAACTTCCCTCATCTGTTGTTATACTACCTTAACTGCGCTTTAACAATTCCACACCTGTCAAAGGAGCTACTTCCAGAACTGGTTGAGTCATGTTCATTTCAATACCGGCAACTCAGGCGCTGGCTGCACTTTTCGCAGCACCGTAACTATGGTAATACAATCAAGCCTCTCCGGGCTAAGCTGGCAGATGCATCTCATCCGACCTTGAGAACGCCTCATGGGCTAGCATCCACCTGGGTATAAGTCAAACGCCGTAGAAACAATTTTGATGAAGCAGAATTCCCATACTTCTTTCGGGCAATCCGACAAGAGGCAATCGGAAACCACCACGAGCACACTAGAAATTGGTTCAATTGCCTGTCGCGTCATTGTACCTGGTCCAGGTGTTTGTGAGGACAAGGTATAGGATCGAAGCATAAGCGTCATCGAAGACGGTGAGAGAAAAGTCAGCTGGCACACCATCATTATCCTCGCAGGCATTAATGCGGATAGTCGGGCCACCGTGACCGTCCTTGTGAGCGTCGGCAAGGTTGATCCTTTCGAGAGGGAGAATGGCATCAGTAGAGTTCGCAGTTGTCGTGGTATCGACAGATTCAGCTATCATCCCCCTCAGCGACTCCGTATCCGAGTCCTCCCACGGAGCCACAGGATTGACAGCCTTGGCCGCGGCCGAGTAGCTCACTCCAGCAAATGTGTCTTTGAGCATGGTATAGACATGGCTCTCGATGTTGATTGGGAACTTGGCAGTGGTGACATTAACGAGCGTGTAGTAAAGGTATGCTGCTTCCTTGAATGAGAGACTGCGCTCCATAGGCTCGGGTCCAGATCTCTGAGCCCATGCATTCTGCCACTTAGCCTTGAAGTCGAGGACTGCACGCAGGAACAAGATGTTCTCAGCGCTGAAGTCTTTCTTAGCGGCGAAGTTCAGCAAACGCTGGGTGTCGGTTTGCAGTAAGGTCTGCAGGGCTTCAGAGTTGGACGAGTCGGATGAGTCACGGCTTGCGAGGCTTGCTTCATAGGTCTTTCTAGGAAGACGGTTCTGGTATCGGCGCTCTTGATAGGCACCAAGCACCGGGAAGATGATAGACACGGCTTGCATCATGGCTAGTCCGGGGAAGAACCTGACGTGGGTTAGCAGACCATGAGGAGTGACGCCTAAGAGAAGCTCACCACGCAGCAGGAATCCACCATTGGTTAATGCTCGCAATTGTTTTGTTGTTCGAGTACAAGAATGCGAGCCACAGAGGCGTGCCGGGCATCCTATATGATGTACGTCAGAAGACGGCTAAGCGGCTAGACTAAGTGAAGCACTCACGACGCGACGATAGCAAGCTTGGTTTGCAGGCCCCAGTGATAGACGTCGTGAATCTTGCGGATCTTCAGTAGGACAATCGGTCCAAAAACCCTGAGCACTATTAGATTTGTCATGATGCATGTGAAGTCATGTGGCTCACCAAGCCCAGAGGAACTGCCAAGCAACAGATGGAATCCTAGCAATACTGTCAGTGAAGGTTCACTTGACTGAAATGAGGCTCAAGCAAGCAGGCATACCATTCGAACCCTCGCCGGCACTCAGCAGGTCCAGCAACAGTACCGAAGAAGCCATACGCCGGATTGAAACGCCTGGAGCCGACGAAGAGGACAATAGTGAGAACGAGCTGATCATCAGTCAGCCCAAGGAGTACAATGAGCGATCAAGGAGAACACGAACCTGGGCGCTGCCACCTATGAGAATGCCGAGATAGGTCTTCTCAGCGAGGTCAAGATCCCGCCACTTGAAACGAGCCTTGAGTGACGGTGCGCCTCCAAGTAAGCTTAGGTTTGCGTCACGACCGAACGTTCTCAATTGATTCTGAGCTTCGTAGTAGGACCAGAGCCGTATGTTGAGTGCTATCAGTAAAGATCAGCAAATACTGGGCCATGGACTGTGTTTTTGTCCGCCATACCCTGAAAGAGAGCAATGCCGAAAGGGAAGACGGTGTTCATGATCCAGAACTCGGCACCGCAGGTGTAGCGACCATTGAGCGGGTACACTATGAAGATCAACGCAGCATAGACGTAGATTCCCAGAACAGCTACGAACGTGGCCGGCACGCTGCGGAGACGAATGGCATGTCCGTGGCGGTTGTGCCAGAACAGGATGAGACCGGCGGCGATGAGGAGAGTGTAGGCGCAAGCGAAGATTGAGTAGAACACTCCTAGGTACGAGAGCTCGGGCCTGCCCATGTTATGGCCCATGTTGTGGCCTAGGTTGCCGCGAGCGAGGTGTGAGGGGACGACGGCCATTGTGTCAGTGCGTGCTTTGGTCTGGAGTTATGGAGCTGGAAGTAGCAAAGTGCGCATTTGTTATGCAAGGGAAGGTGCGACTGAGTTAAAGATTTGGAAGGAGGAGATGAGATGTGAGGTAGTCGCTATTTGTGAAGTGAAGTGAAGTCTCGATTGTGATGACATGGATGATACTCCGGTGGTAGAAGCCCATAAGCGTTCAAGGCAAGTTTCAAGTCTGTAAATGACTTGGGGAGGTGACCACATATGCAGGGACCCGGGATCTCAGAGTGAGACTGACTGACTACAGAGGGTTTGCATTCTGAGGGTAGGTCTTTTGTCGGGAGAAGGCCGGTATCATGAACTTCTTAGCTCTCGAGGAGCCTCTCAGCCTTTAATGACGGCAAGTATCTACATGACAGGCGGCACAATCATTGCAAGGTTGGTCTCTATGCTGCCAGTCTTCATGCTAACGTCCGTGTGAGATGCAGAACAACGGCCATGTACCAATTGACACGAGCTTATCCTGGGATGGAGCTGCAGCGAACCGGTGCTGGGACGGGCCAGACCAGCCGCGGTCAAGCCATCCATGCGGACGGCGTGCGGCTGACTCAAGGAAAGCATGGAATTTCCGATGCCGCCACTCTCTTTGGGCGTTTGCATTGCACAAATTCGACAACATAGAGGTTGAAATGAGGGAAAAGAGCCGACTCAGGCGGGTACGTTACAGAAAGGTTGAAGCCTACAGCAAGACGTTCCACAATGTACGTTGTAAAGCCCGTGTGGACGCGTGTCTAGTCGCGGCCCGGCCGAGTTGTCGCGTGTGAATGTTGCACAACATCAAGAAGCGCCTTGGACAGGGACGTTGACCAGCAAGCCACCAATGTACAGTAACTTACAGGTTGGTTTCAAAGACAGTCTATGCTTTGCGGGGGACCACACGCCATGGCCCGCCACCTCCACCGTTTCAGATGGCCCTATCGGATCTGATTTCCCAGAACGATCACCTTAGTTCGCTCGTACTACATGATGCGGAACATTTTATAGTAGTAGAAACATCCAATATCCTGTTAGAGTCAGTAATCCACCAACTCCGCGCCTGTCATCAAACTATCATTATAACCTCAACCGTAGAATTTGATTCCATCCATTCGCCATCCATGATACCATGAACATAACATTCCCCAATCAGCTGGAACGTGCCATCTTTGGCCGGACGCACCAAATATGGTACCCTGGCACCAATGAAAATTACCACCAAGTCTCCCACTTCACCTTCAAGCGGACCCAGTCCTAAGTATCCTGCTGTAAGAACGAACAGCTGACGCAAGTCCTCGTGGAGGGAGAGAGAGAGCCGTCCGATAGCCTCGGCTTTCCCATTTGTCAAGTTTCAGGGCATCTGAAAGGCTGTCCCACGCCTTGTAACTGATCAAGGGTGATGACCTTTTCCAGTAGTCCCGCTTGCATTCCAGATCTGCGATAGGCGTCTCGTACAGAGCACAGGCGAGATCTTTCGGCTTATGGTAAACCCCTTTCAGGAGATTTGTGAACTTCTCCAATCCAGAACGACACAGATGTCTTGCCAAATGCATTCTTTTGCTATTGCAAGGCGTCACAATTGCATACAGCGTGTCGATACGTACGGTTGGAAGCTGTAGGGGTATAGCAAGCTCCGGACCTGGGCCTAGTGAGACACGGTGTGTGTACGACCTCTTTCGCCCAGAAGCAGAGAACTGCGGATTACAGATATGCCGGATATAGCTAAGGCAGCTAGTACAACCAGCTCCCTCGTCTTCTGGCCAGCACCGCCGCTGTGAGCCGGCGATCTAAGTCGTTGTCCATCCAGTCACTCACACGAGAACATACAACAGAAGGCGGTGGAGCCGTTCGTAAGCGCGAAATAGTGCTACCGCCGATGCGTTCCGAAACAAATGGAGCCAATGTATAATACCCACACAACCGTCAATACACATAAACAAACTCATCATTCCTCCGATCCGTCAGATCCAAAAAGGCATTATCGCCCAACCGCACCCCCGTCCCGGGCTCATTATCCGCATTAATATCCTCATACCTATCCAACATACTATGATCCTTCAAATCCCTCGGCTTGCCATTCGCCACCCTCTTCCTCCCCTGCATACGATTCAAAACAACCAGACCAGCCGCCTGGACCCCAATAACGCCCACCAGCGCCACAAAAACGCCCAAACACGCCCTCAACCCCGGATGATACGCCGGCGCATCCTGTGCCGTGAACAGCAACGGGCCAACAATATTCCCCGCGCTCGATCCCGCATTGTACAGCGACATGAGCACGCTCTTCTTCGTGCTGCCGGCCGTATTCGCCACGATCCAGGACACAATGAGCGGGTTCCCACCGAACAGGAACGCGAGTAGATAGTAGCCTACGAGCAGGGGCGCCTCCTCGCTCGAGGTCCGCGGGATCAGGTACAGCATCACTATCCCCGCGATCACCGGCAGCATCAGCGCGGCCAGGATGAGGGATTTGTAGCGCGCCTTTTGCACGCAGTAGGATGCGAATAGGATCACGATGAACTGCAACGCCCCGAAGGGCATGTTGAGCAGACTCGTCGTGTACTTGTCGAAGCCCAGGCCTTGCAGGATCAAGGGGCCGAAGGTGTTGGTGACCTGGGCCCCGAGATTGTTGAGCAGCGACATGCCGACGAAGAGCCAGGTTTTGGGCTCCAGGAAGGCTTCGAGCACGTGCTGCCAGTCGAACTGGCGCGATCCGGTGCCGGTCTGGTTCGCGCGGAGGCGCTCGGCGGCTTGGGCGCGTTCGTGCGCGGTTAGGAAGCGCGCGGAGGCGATGTCGCTGTCGAGACGCCAGTAGGCGAGGGGCGCGGAGATGATGGTTACGAGGCCGACGAACAGGAAGATGCTGGGTTGAGACGTTAGTATGAGGCCATACAGGGCTCGATTCGCACTCACATCTGCCACGGGGCAAGCACGGCTGAAGGGATATGCGCCAGTCCGTACGAAAGGGCGGCCGCGACGATAGTAGCCAGACCATTAGTTCCATACCACGCCGCCACGCGGATCGGCTGCTCAGCACGGCGATACCAGTGACTGGTGATGACGCTGAAGAGCGGGAGACAGCCGCCTTCGAAGAGACCGAGGAAGAATCGAGCAGCGATCAGCCCACTGTAGCTGTTGCAGGCGGCCATGGCAGCTTGTGCGATTCCCCAGCCGAGGCATAATGCTGGCATGAGGATACGGTGAGGGACTTTGACGATGAGGATGGAGGTGAAGGGCTGCACTGCGAGCTGTGCGATGGGCGCGATCGAGCCGACGAAGGAATACTGGCTCCCTTTGAGATGGGTGTCTGTTTGCAGACCAAAGACAGCGCCGTAACCAAGCACCGATTTATCAAGGATCTGACGATGTTTAGCGACCCGTTCAGGTGACTGTAGGATCGTAGGAGGGGCTGTGGTATACCTGTAAGAAGTATATCCATATCAAGATCGTGAGGATCGTTTTATCAGTCTTGCGCCTGATTCGTTTATTCTACAATCGCCGTGAGCTCTCGCCGGGACATATGATACAGTAGCAATCCATACATCTTCCTCCGTCAACTCGATATGTTGATCGCCAACCAAAGCCAGAGCTCTATCTCCATGCTTAGGCAGATAACCATGCGCATTTGCAGGGTCTTTGGGCGACATGCTCGACCCCACATCCTCGATGTAATTGTTACCAGCCCGTTTGGGCTCAAAGTCGCTATCACCCGACATGGTCAAGGCCATCGGTTTGCAATCGCTAGAAGGAAGGCGGACGAGTGTTGGAGACAAACACATGCATGAACAGACAAGGCAGCTCGAGATATAAGTACCCATCGCGTGATGGGAGGTGTCAAGGATCAGCGCCCGACAGCAGCCCCCGCATCCCGCATTCAACGGGCGGGATTGTCCCGACGAGCTCTCTCATGCCTGCAGACATCGCTCTTTGCAGTATCTCGTACGTGACCTGGACAGCGGGTTCTTTCAGAACGGTGTATGCCGAACTTCAAACTCCGTCTATGTGCGGTAATAGGTACCTTAGGTATCATGAGAAGCTTTCGTCTCGGCCTCTGATCTGCCTGACGTTGTGATAGAGTCCCTTCGATGCCTCAGCGGTTCCCGCGCTAGACCCCGGCCTCCGCAGCCGCTCGTTGCCCGTGCGCTGTGGAGGAGCGCTTCCGCTTCGGATGCGGGCCGGGTCTTGGCTTGGGGAGCTGTCAGTCAGTCGCCGATGCGCTCAGTTGCCGAGTCTTCATTAAGCGGGAGGGACGACCTCTTCTGCTAAACCATACCGAGTGTACTTCGGCTCGGTGCTTGCATTGTGGGCTTTGAAAGGTGTCGCGGATCACGAGAGATGTCAGTCGTGGTATGAGCTGAGGCTTCGAAGTCTACCGATGGACTCCGTATTTGCCGACAGAGACATTATCAGCCACATCCGTATCAACACCGGTGATACAGGGTGAAGTCGATTTTACGAAATCTTGCACAAGTAGTTGCGAGCTTGCTTACTGTTCTGAGTCGTATGTCAGAGGCCAAACGAGCCCTTTATTACCGCACCGACGTCCTCCATCTTCTGTAGCTATGGTACAATTCTTCCGTCTCTGATTGTACAATCATGATGATCCCGCCAGAGGATATACAACAATCATCATTTCCCCTGATCCAGTCAAGGCACTTGTTCATCCATCACCACAGCCAAAGTCAGAACACTAATAGCCGCCGAGGTTGTTGCTCGTGAAGAAGGTCTGGATAGCCTCGTAGGCACCTGAGTACCATGTGTCAGCACAATGGAGGGGGGTCATTATATGCCGAGAAGAACTCACCAGTCGAGTTATAGTGCAAGTTAATTCCATGTCCCGTGTTCGGCTGGATGACAGTCTCAAACACACTAGCATCAGGGAAGTTGCTCTTGACCATAGCCGGGATGCTGGCCGCGACACCGCCCGTGTTGAGGCAGTCGCCACCACAGTAGATGGCGTCTCTTTGACCAGTAACGACTTGTACGGGGCCAGTGAAGGGATTGATCATCGGCGCGCCATTCGCGAGCGTGAAGATCTCACCCAGCGTCACCGGCTGCTTGGTCATCTCGCTGAAGATGCCGAGGCCGATGTCGAACATGCCTGGGTGCAGGAAGGCGAAGATGTTCGAGGTGAAGTCGCTCCAGGTGAGGTAGCCGGTTGGCACGTTCTGCGCGATCGGCGCCACGGTCGCGTTCCATTGGTTGATCAGGTCGCCCAGCTCGGTCGTCGCGATTTCCTCCCAGACTTGGTACGGGCTGAGCTGGATGCCGATGGACTGCAGAACGCTCTGCAGGAGCTGCACTGGCGCGGTGTTGAAGAAAAGCGCCGTCCACCTGCTCGAGCGACTAACGGTCTGGTTGCCGAAGCGGAGCGGCTGGTTCAGCCGGGCTAGGTGAAGGTTCCAGTCGGCCAGAGTCTGGGGCAGCCATGTCGCGTTCATGGAAAAGCCGGTAAGGGCGATGCCGTCGGTGGCGTTGGGGTGCATGGCGGACAGAAGGTAGGTCTGCGCAGAGCCGAAGGAGTGGCCGACGTGAACAACCTTGTTGAAAGCAGTGCTGACGGATGGAAAATCTCCGCTGCGAAGCATCATGGTGATGTCGTAGAGGGCGGAGACCTCTGCTGGAGCCTGGACAACATTAAGAGGGTCACCGTGCGAGCTGTTACCGATGCCGAAGCGATCGATGGAGACGGTGTGAAAGCCATGGGCAAGCGCAACATCAATGTAGGAGTAGTTGTAGTCGTTGTAGGGTAGATCCCAGTAGCTGCATTTCTCGCGTCAGTGTCGCGTTCTAAGCTTGCCAATAGGAGCTGTTCACCTCTTGTCGAAGCCAATGCCGTGGCTCAGTACTTGGACAGTTGGGCTAGCGCTGCTGTCGTTGTCGGGCTTGCAGTACTTCGCGCTGATGTTCGCTGGGAGATTGACGGTCTGGTAGCCGGTGAGGGACGCGTTGGTGAAGTTTGTTCCTTGGGTCGTGAAGTTGAGGGCGAAGGTTGTCGCGTCGAAGTTCGACTGCAGTGTTGGCACCTCGAACATACCCTGTCGAGCCATGATGGTCACAGGAACCGTGACATTCGTGCAAGTCTTCGCCGCAGCGAGACAGCCCAGAAGGACAGGAGCTAGGAGAGTGACAGCGACCATGGTGACTGTGGAACTGGTCGCAGAGAGCTTAGGAAACAACCGGAATATACTACCTCGAGGCGCGTCGACGTCTATATGTAGACACTGGCCAGATACTCACGAAACAGGGTAGAACCTGACGTATGCCTTTGCAGGAAGGACGATAGACGGTCTGTTCGCTTGTGGACTTTATCAGACGTGCGACGGAGACTGGGCGGAAAGCGTGGATTTCGATTCGAGGAGGAGGTGAAATGATGCAAGTGCGGGAACGATTTATTGACGGGGTATGGTCTGTTTGCACTCTCCCCGCGCGTTCTCCGACTTGGACGTCATTAGTATGCCCGGCACCGCGGAGATGCGGCTCAGCGCGACAAGATGGCATTGAGTTTGACAGGACAGTCTGCACGTGTTGAATCATCACCCTAATCAATTGGACGGTGGAAGAGGAGGGCGTAAGGATCAAGGGAATAAGCTGAGTCTCACCACATTATCTCTCGACATGTCGTGCAATTTGAACGAGAATCAGCACATACATGATCCCTGCTTGGGACTCGAGATGGTCGTCCCTGTCAGGACGTCGATCGCTGTCGGCTGCTGCGAGACCGATTGGATATCGTCCCAATCAAGCAATATATGTACCTGGGTAAGGTATCTTGAGTTGACGGCGGGCCAGAGCTAGGGAGTAACCTTATGCAGAAGCTTTATGATCCTTACATGTTTTCAGGTCCATGAGCGCTGATCGATGAACCGATCGGAGTCGTCGCCGGCTAATTACATGTGTTCATCCCTTATTTGTCATTTGATGCGGGCTTCCCTGTACATGCTTTCAAACATAAGACCATTTGATCTTTCTTGCTGTACTTCTCTCGTTCTTTTAGTGACCATGAGTAAGTTACAGTATGACGGCCTTGACATGTTGGAATCGGCATCCTCGGCCTCAAGTTCTAGGTTGGACGGTCCAACTCCTGCAGGGCTGAGGTGGTGGCCGCAACGCCGACCATCGCGTCATTCATCTGCCTCCATCAAATGTGGACGGCCTCTAAATACACATGCATGTACCATACATGTACCATACTGATAACATCTCGCAACGAACATGTTTCGATTCCGTCTGTAAGCAGTTGAGGGCTCGCATACATTTCGTTAGATACCCATGGTGCGTGCGGGCCCGTTATCCATACTATATACGGTCGATCACGGCCATTGGCCTGGGATAACACGAACACCCAATTTACCCACCTGCCTTTCCTTCTCGGTTAGCGTGTACAGAATCTGAAAAAGTTGAGAAGCCTTCTCCATCAAATCTGCCCGATACCTGGGATCACACCGCTGACCGAAAGTCTCTGGGAGCCACCTGTCTCTCTCCTGGTATAGCCATGCGTAAGAGTACTTCCCGGAGGCTCTGAGTAGCTTCTCAATGTCATGCTCGCAGAAATATAGGGCCTTTGGTTGCGCCTTTCGAGTATTGCACGCCATCTCTTGACAGGTGCATACGTCGATTGGGAGATCCGGAAATGTCGTTAATTTCGTCCCTGCAACGATATCTATACACAGGCTGCTATACCACAAAGCAAAGTGTTGATTTTCACTCGCTGGGGCGTCTGGCTTTCTGATGGTCGTATCGACATTCTGGGCATCATTTGGTAGCGCTTGAGGACCGTCTTCTGGGGACTTCTCCATCTTCACGTTAGTCGGTGACTCTTTAGCAACCGCTTCCTGTGCGTCCTTGGCTGCTAGCTTTGTCTTTTCTGTCTCTTCGCGCGCCTTCTTCCTTTCTATCGCTTCGCGTGCTTTTTTTCTTTCTGCTTCCTCGCGTGCTTTCTTACGCTCAGCTTTCCTCGAAAGTACAGTTTCCCTGTCATGCAATGAGTCGATTGCAATTTCGAATTTTTCATGCTGAATCATGTGGCTGTCGCAAGTAAGATCCTTGGCGAGGTATATATACTCATCAGGACTTGATGCGGAAAGGGTCACAAACTATTGTATCGATGTAAGCTCTAAATGACCTGTTACACCTCCAAGTGGCGATCCCGACTTACACTATAGTCTGAAGGTTGCTCAAATTTTCTGTCGAACTCCTTCGACGCATCGGCACTTTTGGGAAGATATCCACTCGGTATCCACCAGCACAATCTCAGCTGCTGAAACAGCACAACCCAGCTTTCGTGACACCCCAAAGCTGCTATGACAGGCGGCCCATTTCGCCAACCATTTGGAGTGAGCATATTTTGTATGCGCGACTCCATCAAGCTCGGAAGTGCATGCCACCGTATTCTCCAAGTATCCCAGGCTATAAAGCTAGAGCCTGGGCCTAGAGTGACACGTAGCTCTTTGTCTCTCTCAGCTAAGCCGTTCGACCACTTTCTATTGAGCCACCAAATCAACTGCTGTGGACATCGCGACCCATATGCTTCAATGGTCAGCCGGACTGCGAGATGGTGCACAAATAAGGAGGCTCACCAATTCGGTGTACGTTGTTATCGAACTCGAGATAACTGATAACATAGCTTTCTTTCTCCGGACCAAGTGCTACCCACAATATATCACGCCGCTCTGTTACGTCGTCCAAGATATCCGACATCACCTCTTTGACCTCTCCCTCAAGGTTCCACCACACATGTCTTTGTTTGGGGGTACTGTAGAAGTACGTCCCATTGGGTCCCAGCGCAAAGCAGAGATTGTGGCCAGCCTTTTTCGACTCTTGAACCGAGGCTTTCTGCTCGTATCCCCACCCTGGATTCTTCTTGGGTGCCATACCGTGCCCTTTGCGAAGCGTGCAAGTCACCGACCGGACAGTCTTCCTTGGTCGCTCTTGAACCAGCGCACAAGGCTGAGCGGATAACAAGGCATCCAGATGCAAGTGTGCCTTACTTCAAATGGCGTCTTCCCGCCAATAGCGTGTGGTCGGCATCTGCACGCTAGCTGTACTTGCATAATCAGGTAGCAGTCTAGATGCGCTTATGCGATTCGCCCTCGGCTCTTGTGATCCATCACACCCAAAAGTCAGACATGTGAATCGGCAATCTAGCATACTACGGACGACTAAATGCTCACGATCACCAGGCCATTGGTTCCTTAACAGGCATTTATACGTCCGGTTTCACAAACATATTGGTGCAATAACAAATGATACCGGACTGGTATGATATGCAATAAGTAACAACTGAGACTCCACGTACAGTTTCGCGCTTCTCTCCCTTTGCACGCTTGCTCCTCCAAAACGCCCGGGACCCAAAACAGAATGCCACCGTCCGAAGAAGCGGGTATCATGGGAAGAGTATGTATCCACCTAACAACCCCACCAGAATAAAGGAAAGAGATTTTACAGAACGCTATGCGTGTCAACAACAAAGAAAAAAGCTCCACTGAAGCTCAGAATCACGGTTTCGGCAGCGAGCGCAACAACTTCTGTCCACCGAGCAGAAGCTTGCTCTTACGCTTAGTACTATCATCCGCTCGTTAGCCATGCTCTCTCCACAGCAACACTCCTGAATCGCAAACGCTTTACTTACCTCTCCTCACTCTCCTCCACCGCCCCATCATTCTGTCTCAGCCCCCTAAACCCCGTAAACTTCCTACTGATCGAATTCCCGCGACTCCTCAAGCTATCCCTGTCCCTCTCACCCCCATTCCCCCCCAGCGACAAACTCCTCTGCGCCTCATTGGTCGGCGTATGCGAATTCTGCTGCGCCTCGAACTCCGACGCGGGTCTCGCGCTCGGCGCGGGCGAATTACTCGACGCGAACGAAACGGAATGGCTGAGCGTGCTGCCGCGGCCGGAAGTGAAGGAGCGCCTCGGCGGCGTGTTGCTGGGGCTGTAGATGTCGTCGTCGCGGCGGAAGCTCTCTTCGCTGGCGGCGGCGGAGGGCTCGCCGCTGGACGTCATGAGCGTGCTCATATTTGCGATCTCGCGCAGGCGGCTGTGTTGCTGGGGTTTGGGCCGGTGGTGGGAGAGTTTGTTGCCGACGATGGCGCCGGCGTGGGAGATGAGGGCTTTGATGACGTCTTTTTTGAGCGCGAGGGCGAGGTCGAGGTTCGACCACGTCTTGTTCCGGTATTCGAGGGTTGGCATGCGGAAGACGAGGTCGTGGACGTCTTCGAGATTGCGCTGGCCGCGGCCTTTGTAGCTGAGACAGAGCACCATGCTGGGTATCTTGACGTAGGCGAGCGTCATGTAGCTTGAAGCCCGGTTCATCATCTGGGTCAGGTCGTCGGATCGCTCCTTGTCCTTGGAAGCATCTGCGGCATTGGCACGCTTGCCACGCTTGGGCTTCTCGCCATCCGCATGGCTTACTGTGCTATCTGATTTGGCGGCCGTCGACAACGCCAAGGATCGGTCGCTGTTGGATCGAGACATCATAGACGGCGTACTACCGTTCATGGGCTTCCTCATGCTGGAATGAGATCTGTCCGAGTGCGTGAACAGCCCCCAATGCGGTAGATGTGAATGCGAGCCATTACTGATACCCAGCCCATGCCTCTTCTTCGGCGCCGCTTTCGGATCCGCCAGGGTCATTGTCGGCTTCAGGCGATGTTCCAAGGAGCCGGCACCGGTACCAGTGCCTTGCTTTCCTTGATGGTCTGGCTGCGAACTGGAGGCGTTGAGTATCTTGTCCTCACTATCTTGATCTTCCTTGGACTCATCTTCCTCTTCTTGCGTAGGCAGCATCTTCCGGATCATGAACGGAGAGAAGCCGCTGCCCTCAAAAGCGTTACCACCAACTCCAGGGAAGATGTACTCGAAGAGTCTCTTGGCCACTTCTCGTTCCAACTGTACTCGAAGAGGGACGAGATCGACCTCAAAGTGGTCCACGACTGGGATGCCTGCAATGGCCTCAAGCATCAGCCAGTGCACACGCAACATCTTCAAATCAGGCTGCTCGGTAAAGCCTTTAGGAGGGTCCACGTAAGGCGAAATGATTTCGGGATATAGCGCGTTGGGTAGGAGGTTGTAACCGTTGACTCGACCAATCTCGAGGCAGTTGTAGTTCGAGCCGTCATTATAATCGGTGCGGTCGAACGAACCATCTCTGATCTGAAATTCAAGCAAAGACTCTCCCTTCTCCCGTATGAGATGCCACGCAATCTCCTTGGCGGAGATGAGCCATCTCAGGAGGCCAGTAGAAGACTCTTGCTGCTGGTTGCGGTCTTCAATCCTGCGCTGAGACGTGGTGATTGCCTTCATCATGAAGAAAAGCTCGTCTTCGCAATTAGCAAGATCCTGATCCATGGCGATACGGTCCTTCCATCCTTGCCGATCAAGGTACTTCTCGTTAACTTGAAAGTGCATCTCGATCTCCTCAAGCTGGCGAATGCGATCCTGCAACATCTCGACCATCTCCGGCGCACCGGTAAGATCACTGAAGTCGGAAGCGAGCATGATTTTTTCTAGGCGCTCGCTGCGGGTCTTTTCAAGGGGCTCGCTGTACAGCAGCAAATCCATGACTATGATGTACATGGCGTAGTACTGTGCAGAATCGCAAATCGCCCGGAACTGCGGGAACTCGACCCACAAATGATCCATCCTGCTCTCTGCCGTCGCCTGCATCGTAGACTGAGCCCCTTCTCCGCCAGAAAGGTCGTCATTGTACTTCAACCGCAAAGTGTTGTATTTGTCGTAACGCAAGCTGGCAGAAGTTCGATGCACAACCCGGTTGAAGCCGTAGGGATTGTTGTTGAACTCGAACATAACCTCCAAAGGTACCCAAGGAGGCCAGTGAGCGCCGGCGCGAGCACCATATCTGTTGCCGGAGTACATATGCAGATATTCTGTGGAGAAGGTCTTCGTACTCGCGACAAAGATCTGAAGGCTGTCCATGGCGGCAGAGAAGCGACGTTGTACAAGACCGCTGATGTCGTCCATGACGCGGTCTTTGTCCATGATCTGGATGACTTTGAGTTGCATGCCCTTAGCAGTCACGAGGACGGCCGACTTCGTGTTCTTCTCGCTTTGCAACTGGATCTGAGGTGCAATCAGACGGAAATGGAAGGTATTGAGCGCCATGAACTCAGTGGCGAGGTTCTCTTCCTTCATGTCTGACACGTGGGACTTGCTACGCTTGGGCTGCTCGTCGAGATCATCTGCATCTACAAATGACTTTCCATCGCGTAGCAGCTCCTCGATCCGGTCTTGAATGGTCACGTCGTCATCTTTCCCAGGCGAAAGTGGCGTATCCGGAACAGATGTGCTATCTTCGGCGGTATAGGCACTCTCAGGTCGTTTGCGCTGCTCCTCCAGAATATCAAGGATGAACTTGACCGCTCTGCGAGACATGTAGTAGACAAAACCTCTCCGCTGTCCAACCTGATGGATATAGCGAAGAATGATATTTCGCAACGAGTTGTTCCACTTGAGCTGCGCATTGTGCACCACGAAGCGATTATTGAAATTGCTGGAATAGTCCGCTAGAGGCGCTGAATCCAAGCCCAGGTCGGAGTTTCGATGGCGGTCCCTGCTTTCTTGAGCGTCGTAGAATTCTTCGCTCGTCTCCAGGTCCGGAACTGCTGCCGGATCGTCCTTTTCCAGACGTTGCAATAACACCTTCAGTATGGACTGCAAGAAGTCTCGCTTCCTGATGAGAGCTTCGGTGTGGTTCTTGAGGATGGTCAGGCGCTCGTTCAAGCCCTCTTCACCTCCTACCGAGCGGACGTTCTTGACCTCCTGCTCACCCACTGCGCGCTCATTATTCAGAATCTGCTGCTTAATGGTATCAATGCGCTGTTGAATGAGATCTGCTTGGACTCTGCGCGGATCGTTCCTGGCAGACATGACACAGTAGTGAGTAGGCTCGTCTCCAAACGGACTTGATCTTGTCGTGTCACCTGAGACGGAGTCTCCATGATCCGTCTGACGGAAATACGTGAACCTTGGAGCCGTTCCTAGCGGCAGAATCTTCGTCTCTGGGTTCGATTCCGCTGGCAATATCCAGTCCAGCTCGACAAAGTCGTCCATGTCAATCCAGGAGAAATCATTGTCCGGTATCGTGAATCTAGACATGTCGATTTTGCCTATTGGCTCTTGATAAGACGCAATATCTTCAGGAGAGGCTTGATCGACGTCCTTGTAGTTTGTGCCGACAATCGCAGCGGACACTGCCCGAATGTCCGCATTGATGAAGTCAAGCTGACTCTGGTTGATGCGCATCCCGCTTGTCTTTTTGGGCTTTGCACCTGCGGTATGCTGTTTCATCTCGAAGAACTCTCGTCGCTGGTGTAAATCCAGCATGAAGCTATCTAGCCTCATCTTCAGTCCAGTCGCAGAGACTACGTCAGAGTTATAGTCTTCAGCGTCCTTGTGTTTATATATGTGACTGATGAACAGCGGCGAAAGAAGAAGGTTGTATTTGATCGTGCCGAGATGGCGACCAAACTTCTTGCTTGATTTCTCTTGCATCCCCCACAACGGTCCTTGGCGGATGGGTAGAGACATGGCGCCTGAGAACAGAGACCACCACTGGAAGAAGTGGGTGAAGAATCGGGGTGTCAAATGGACCGTGTTGTAATTATTCGAAGGCTTCATGTTGGATACCGTCCAGTCTCTGTTTTGCGGTGCTGCGATAGCGATCGACATGTGTATATGATGGCTTCGGAACTTGTGGAAAGCATCGTACTTCTCTCCTTCCGGTGCCTTAGCGTAGCGTGGATGTTTCAGAACAACATCGTAATGTGGGCAGAAGTCATAGCTGCGCTTGTTGCCCTGTACATCTCGCTCGAAGACGAGTCCGGCGAGCCACTGGACGTTACCCGACAGCTTCATAATAACCTTCTTAAACAGCGCTGTTGACTTGAGGCTGTCTACTGTCGACGCTTTGTCGCCTTCTCCGGTATTATCCATGGCGTGGCGCGCGTATCGATTAAAATCTGGTATCGCGAGGATGTAGTCTCCGCTGTCCACTGTCATGAAGCGTCGTGGATCATCATGTTGGGCAACATTCCAAGACACATTGTCCCGCCACACCATGACGAAGCCTGCGCCAGGACCAGTGACGATGTAGGGATCGCGGGAGCCCTTAAGATTGAGGTGAACGTCACCATCTCCCTTCCAGGAGACGTTGATCCTTGAATGAAAATTGAGACGTATCTTATCCCAGAAACCAACTCGCTCAGACGGGTCAACAGCAGGCTTCGTGAAACCTTCTATGACCTGCATCATGTCCTGGATGGCCGGTTGGTAAGAGGTTCCCCAAGTTATTCTGGTCGCTTGACTCGTGTTGATCTCAACCTTCATGTTCGAGTAAGTCTTCACAGGCGATATGGTCCGTCGAACATCAATCGCGAAGGCTTTCGACGCGCCATTGTCACCCATCTTCTCTTTCGGAATGACCATAACATTCACATGACGTTGCGACTCTATATCGCGAAATTCCTCTGCGATGACAAAGTCTGTACGAAGCGACAGACTAGGCAATCGTGGTGATTGCCCTGTACGGATGGCAGGTACGTGCAAAAGAGGAAGCGGATAGTCACGCAAGCCGCACCGAGCCTCTCCCATGCTGATCTGCACGTTCATGGGAACGAGAAGGCCATACTTCATGTCCTTCGGCATACCCTTTCCGACCTCGTGCAAGAAGTCCGGGAGCTCTGGCATGGGAAATGACGGCTTATCGACTACGATACTGAAGTCACTGACAAGGACAGCCATCAGCGGCGGTCGTTGACCAGTAGCAAGTATCCGTTCTGTCTGTTCAATGTCCTCGGGGATCTCGTCAAGACCCCAAAAGAGATGTCTCATATCGCGCATAGCGTGGTTTTGAGCTTTCATGGCGCCATCGATTCGCTTCTTCCATGTCTGAGCATTCAGGTGCTGTAGCCTCTCGTGCGCTTGCTCGACCGTGCGATTGCATGCTCTATTCATAGTACAGATGCCATCTGTATCGTACCGCATCCTACGAGTACGTCCTCTGTGATCCGATTCGGACGACTCTTCGCGTAGTGTAGAAGCTTGGTTGCTTCTGCTCCGGTTCTTGCCCATATGTTTTGTACGTGACGCGCTTCGTGCCCTTGGCCCCGGGTGTGCAGATGCTGTGCGAGCGCGAGAGCTCGTACGTCGTTGGTTCTTGTTCTCCATGCTTTTCACCTTGAGTCTGAATGCCTCTTCACGAGCAAGACGTTGCTTCTGCTCAATCAGGCCGGCTCGGTAAATCGTACCAAGCTTCCACTCGAAAGGACTGTCTTCGATCTCAAAGACAAGAACTTGACTGCGCAAGGAAATTCTCGGCACTTTCTTGGGAGCTTCGGGATGCTTAGCAAGTATGTAGTCATTGCTACCAGTAGAGAAATGGTGATGGAGTTGCTGAGCCGTCTTCATCACATTCGTAATGTTGTCAAAGATGCTGTGAACAACCAGCTGATGTGGAACGCAGAAGCGGATAGCTTCCGTAGCAAGATCGATAGATTTCTCTTCGACAACAGTCTTGCCTTGTTTCCGCTTGGACTCGCGAAAGTCGAGACGAAGAGCCTTGATGCTGACGATCCGGCTCCACACGCCCTTCACGCGAGGTGTGCCAGCATATGCCCGCGCAAGTACTGTCCTCACGAATGGCTGTGCATATCGATGACGGCCTGCATCCAAGCCGAAGATCTGAACCATGAGAGGAGGGTCTTGCGGCATCTTCGCCTTGATCTGTATCAGACTAGCCTTGAAATCAACAGTCGTGACCTCGTCCAGCATGGGGCCCGCCTGAGCTGGCATATCTGTCCCATAGTGTACTGAGAGGCTTGGGTGATGCTGCTTCTGCTCGGACGTAGGAACGCCATCCGGATGAGCGAAAGTCCGACGTAGGACTTCAAATGCGACGCCGATCGAGTAATGGTTATAAAGAGAGTACTGGAGAAGAAGACTCTTAGAATGCGAGTTGATATGGAAGACGGGTCCTTGCTGGTCTGTTGAGGTGGAGAAGGCAACCTCGAACCGCGGCAGTGTCATGAAGGTTTCTGGAAGCGATTCTTCCACGGTATCAAGGACCAAGCCTTCCAAGCCTTCGACATGAATCGCTAAACGTCTGCCATCGGTAGCGTTTGCCGGTCTCCTTCGCGGCGAAGGCGAAGGCGCCCTTGATTGTGGGTCCTTTGCGAGACTCGCGCGGCTTGTAGATCGCCGACGAGGAGTAACCTGAACGTTCCCGTCACGATGCGCTTTATACTCGGAGGACCAAGACTCCAGCTGCAAGGCAAACCCTCTACCGTACTTCGAAACATACTCATCCACTCCAGCAACTTCAATATTGAAATCTGATCCTTGTAGTTGGCAGTGTTGAAGCCAGGCAGGCAACTGTCTCAGGAAGCTCGGCCTCTTCACGTCTGACCCACTCCTGCTGAAAAGAGGGTCCTTTCGAACGGATTTCATGATCTGTCTGATACCTTCGCAGATGTCGGGACGGACAAGGAAAACGGAAAAGGTTTGGAATCTACCAGAAATCTGGACGCTGGCTTCCGGATGGGTCCTTGCGTCCACCTTGATCTCCACAGTGTCTGTCAACAGAAGGTCGTGCTTCTCGTTGCTGGTAGTTTGGTAGTACAGTTGGTGTGAGGTTTGCCGGTAGTTCAGCGCTAACCCGTAGTTCGAGCGCTCATCCCATGCATGCGAAGACTCAACTTCTAGTGCCATGGACGAGGTGGACGAAATGAGCAAGTCGAAGTCGCCTTCATCCGTATTTTCGCGGTCCATTGGCGGGAGTGCGATCCGGATGACAGGTTCTTGTATCGACAGCTTAATGCTAGCCTTTGGTAGTAAGCGCGATATGAGGTCTTGTTGTCGATAAGTCCGGCGATGAGGCTTCCCCGGCGCTCCTCGCTTACTCTTGAGGATAGCAAGTACTAGCGGAAGATGCTTGGGGTCTAGATCGATCGAAGGCGATGTACACATTAGATTGGCAAATAGGATGTTGGTGTTGCGTTCCGTGGCGTCCGAGTCAGTCGCATACTGTATCGTCTTGGATGGCAGGGTTGTTTTCGCAGTAGCTGTTATCATCGGTACATAGATCATCCGTTCGGGGTGCTCATGACCGTCATCGATACCAGCGGATATCGAGATGGCCGTCAAGAGAGCCTGATGAGCCACATCTTTGGACGAGAAATACATGCGGTGGGCCGGGCTTTTCGGATCCAGCCTGACAACATCAAGCCCAACTTCCTTCATTGCCAAATTGAAGTAGACTTGTTGTTCGGATGTGTGCAAAGACTTGATGCGTTTGGATAATCCAGAGAAACCGACAGCAAGTTGGATTTCCTGAATACCTCGAAGAATGGACGCAACGAACTCCTTCGAGTCCGAGACGGTCTGCACTATTTTCTCATTCTTGCTCCCGGGTTCATCAAGCTCCTCAACAACATCGTTCACGGATATGGAAGGTACATTCTGTGATGGCACATCGGGATCCGTCCGGCTACGGCATAATTTCGCGCGTTCGATCGCCGCATCAAGATCGTCGTAGGGAATAGTCAGTCGTCCAAGTTTCAACGCGATAGAAGCATCGCGCAGCCCATCCAGCTCTTTATGCAGGAAGCCATGTGCGTTGATGGTGCAGTAATCCAGTATCTCCGTAGACTCCTGATCGCCAGGCGTAAAAAGGACGTTCCTGACCATGGACTTCCATTCGGCCGGCGTATGCTTTTCCTTTGTTGCCTGATGATGCTGGAACAGGCGGCTACGGTCGACAGTCCTTGTGCGTGTGTCCACAGATAGGGTGAATCTCTCCACTCTGAACGTGCCAACTTCCTGTATCGTGACCGAGGTTCCAGTCAACACCAAATCAATCATCCTCAGCCATTTGATCTTGCGATGCAATAGCTTGATCTTTTCTTTGATCTCTGTCAATCTTTTCCACGTCCTTCCATGCTCCTCGTCGGACCCGTTCTCATTATGGCGAGGGCCAGGAAGGGATCCATTGGCGGGCGTGGTCGTCCCATTGGCATGTTTCGCATCCTGGCCATCTTTCTTCTTGTTCGCGCCCAGCTCCCGTAGGTCAACAACCACCTGCAGCTCGGTGATATTGAGACTGAGCCATGTCGGTTGGGCGAACGTAGGCCGGTGAACGGAAAGTCCAACGCCCCGAATGTAGACCTTTATGCCATCCTGCAGCGAAAAATGTATCCTCCTAAACCCAGAATAGCCAACCCTCTGCACGCTGACACCAGTAATGATCCGCAGAAGCGCGAAGAGTATGAAGGTCGAGAGGTAGAGGAGCACCGCTAGGCCGAGAAGGAAGGAAACCGAAGGCAGCGGCATGTCGAGCAGCCTGCCATGCACACACTGCAATCACCGCGCTGAGCCAGCCGTAATGCTTTCACTCGGATTGGGTTGTCTCGTGTGCGGAGCCGCAGCTCGCGACACCTGGTACAGCTATCAATTGGGTCTTGGTAAGCATCTGCATCTTCCCCGGGTCCAGCACTTGGTTTCGGGAGTTGCGGATTGCTGTTGTGCTGGATGCGGTGGCGCGAGCGAAGGTGTCGCGTGTGCGGTATAGATTGGAGACGGGGTGCGCTACAATACAAGTATGCAGAGTGGGTTTCACGTCATTGAATTGGGGGTGGCTATTGGACGTTTTGGCTTGTCCGATAGCTCCGGATGCCTGCAGCGGCCACGCGACGTCAAGCTTTCCCGGAGGTGGATGAAGCCTCGATCGCCTGGACCCTTGATTCGAGCCACAGTGATAAACGAGCGATACTCGGCCGAGGAATCTTATAGGAGCAGAACATGGACCTAGGCTCTATAGTCAAAGGTTTTACATTGTCTAATTACACTATAGTGGGGTGCCGGAGGCGTCAATCTTCGTTGTTGTCGCGTCGTGCGCCAGCGATCTGGTTAAGCAATTATTGACACGCCGTCTAGCCGGTTGCCGGTGGTCTCGTGCCTTCACAAGGGAATGCTCGTAGCAAAGCCATAACCTCCTATACAGGCAGTATTTCTGTCCCTCTGATCTCGAGTGTGCGCCATACGCCACCCAATGGCCCTCCCGCCATGCTCATGTAGTCATATCCTCATTACGCCATCGGGATCACCTCACCGTTCATCCTTCCTTGACCTCCTGCATCTGCATCTGCACATCTTCCGACCCATTTGCAGGAACGTAGCTTGCAACAGCATCCACATCAGCAGCGCCAGCAGCGAATATCTTTTCTTTCACCACAGCAGCCATGAGGCCCGCCTTCTCCTCGTTGGCAATCTTCTCCGCCGCCTTGACAATCTTCTGCATGCCCAGATCGCCATCCCTGCCTCGCGGCCGCATACCCACACCATTCCTTGCCTTGGTGTCGTTCTTCAGATCCGTGATCTTGCTGGCCAGGTCTTGGATCTGCCGGGTACCGTACTCGCGGTTGGCGAACAGTGGCGATGAGGAGAGGGTCTGCACCCAGTATTTGTTCCACAGCACCTCGAGCATCGTGTTGTCGAGCGTTGACTTGAAGTGCGAGACCTCCAAGGGGTAGTACTTATTTGCATGCGCGCCAAAGTCTGCGGCCTTCGCCGACGGGACCGCCATCCCTTCACCAAGGCTTGAACTAGTCTCGGGCGTGTAGTTCTCCGGGTAGGTCCTGAAGGCGCCAATCTCCACCTTGCCAGAACTGATAGTCCGGTCCGGGTCAATGACGACAGCAACGAAGGGATCTTGAAACATCTGCTGCGTGTGTTGTGTAGACACGTCGATACCACTGAGCCAGCAACCGTAGCCCGGATGGCTGTGATACCAGCCAACAGCATTGTCTAATTGTCCAGCATCTCTTGACCGTTGGAGATAGTTCACCATGTACTCGTTTGCCTCGTCTTGCGCATTCACTCTGGTCTCCGTGCCCTCGACCGGTAACCGCAATGCATCCGTGACGATGAAAGTCTCGTGTTGTATGTAGCCTTGCATAAGCCCCATGACTTCTAGGTTACCTCCTGATCGAGCGTGCATCACCATCTTGAGGAGCGCGACAGCTGATATCTTGACATGCTTGAAGTGGTGTGGATCTGCTCGCCATGGATGCGCGTTGTTGATTGCCTTCTGTTCGTTTGCGTCATAAGAGTATAGGGCATCGCGATTGGAGTCAACCAGGCGGACAGCATTCTCAAATTCTGCAGAAATAGTCAGCGCATAGTAGCAAGGAAACATGTAATACCGCGTACCCCACGTCGTCCTCGCAGGCTCCATGATGACGGAATGCTGGCTCGGACCAGCTTGGTGTAAAGTTGGTTTGTTACCAGAAGGGAGATCTCTGTTGACGTGGTGCAGGACTTTCTGAGGCGCCCAACACAAGTCTGTGGTGTGATATATAGGTAGTTACAAGAGAGCAAGTGGAAGTGAACGTGCGTAAGTTGTATGCGCTCAGTTACATGGGTACGTTCATGGAGACGGAGCTTGGACCCTGGCAGAACGAGTCATGCCGGAGGCGGTGGGCTTCCCAAGAGGTCATGACTAGATCACATTCACTTCCTCTAATAAGAGCGTGGCACAATAACGACGATCTTAACAACAAGATATCTCGACCTGTTGTACACACATGTTTTACATAGACTAGGAGGGTCGGTGAATTCTGCTGGTGGCTCAGCCCTGAATGCCCAGCCTCCGGCAGCTCTCCTCATAACCCAGCACCGCCATAGTCTGGCCAGACGCAGGTCCAGGTCTCCCAAACGCCAACTTCTGTCGCAAGTAGACATGTAGAGCCGATCGCCACGCCTTCTCACGCTTCTTGGAATCTTCGTCCTGTGGCTCCGCTCTCTGGCGGCATGCCTCATTCAGCACCTCTCCAAGCGTTTTTGCCGCAGCATTAATATCGGTATCCAAACTGTGCTGGACCGGGTGCTGAGACGGTCCGTACTTCTCCCAAAAGCTAAGAGCGCTCTTAAGCTGCTCAGAGCTCATGATTTCCGTCATCGCGTTATGCAGGTCTTGTTCTGGGATATTGCTTGATGAAGCATTGGCCACGGCCTGATCACCTGTTTGTGTGGTGAAGAAATAGCCATTCCTTTTGACGAACGACTCCGGCTTGTCATAGTTGTTTCGATCGACCGCCAGGACGGCAGCAACGTACGGAATCAGGCTGCGTCTACCAAGGACTTCTGAACTGTAAACGCTCTCGGCAGCCTTTGCTACCAGGTCGACCAGCTGTGAGAGGGCTGGGTCTGGACCGTCGCGAGGTTCTGTCCCTTGGCTTACTCTCTTCGCAGCATGGTGTTTCTGGAGGTACCATAACTTGTCAAGCGTTACCATTGTGTTGCCGCGGGTGAACTTGAGGTCAAACTGCGCCTTGTCAGTTATTTCAGCTTCGATGAATGTGCTGCTCCGGGACTCACAGCCTCAGTAAGCTGGCCGAGATCCATAACATCGTCCCGACCAGGGTTGCGCCAACCGAGTAGAGCCAAGAAATTTACAAGTGACTCGGGTAGGATGCCACTCTTGTCTCTAAGTGCTCTGACATCGGTGTCGAAGTTGCGCTTAGAGAGCTTATTCTGCTCCTCATCCGTAAGTAGGCCGACGTGCGCAAAAGCGGGCGGTTCCCACTTGAAAGCGTCGTACAATGCAACGTGCAAAGGCGTAGACGACATCCACTCGCTCCCGCGGATGACGTGCGTAATCTCCATGTAATGGTCATCGACCACATTTGCCAAATGGTAGGTCGGTGTTCCGTCGCCTTTCAGAAGAATCACACCATCGATAGAGGCAGTCTGCGGTAGCTTCTTCTTGACATTCTTGTCTCCGAGGGAGATCTTGCCGTACACCAAGTCGGTCCATTTCGGTGCAAATGCAGGTTTACGGAAGCGGACAGCGTAGCGGTCACCTTGTTCGGCACGAGCGTTGGATTGATCAGGAGGTACGCTTGCGCAATCTTCCTGGCAGCCTCCCAAGCTCACACCAATGCGCGAGGGATCAGCTTCTACGGTGGTGGGCGGCTTTGTGCTGCAGAAGCAGCGGAAGGCCGTCCCGTTTTCTAGTAGTTCGTTCGCGTGCTTCTGATACAGCTCTGTGCGTTCCGACTGCTGCTGTCAGACCAAGATCTGTAACGAACGAGGCAGAATAACTCATACCTGTTTATAGGGGCCGTAAGGGCCGCCGACCTCGGGACCTTCATCCCACTGTAGACCAGCCCATTTGAGATCTTCGCAAAGCCTCTGTTCAGCGTCGGGTACCAATCTTTTCTTCTCTCCGTCAGCTTAGGCACCCAGACAGGATCCTCAGTGGCGTACTTGATCAGTGTCCTCGATCCGTAGTAGGAATTGGCCACCCGTCTTCTTGGCTAAAAGATAGTTGAAAAGCGCCGTCCGCAAGGAGCCAAGATGTAAGTACCCAGTCGGAGATGGCGCGAAACGTGTGCGGGCCGGCTTCGATGGTACAAGCTCAACCTTGCCTTGATCCTTTGATAATTGTGCCGGGGTTGAAGATAGGTGGCGAGACTCGATCCTCCTTGCAGGGGTAACACTTCCACGGCTTAAAGAACTGGACGCAAATACAGGTCTAGCCTTCTGACCAGTAAGTGTCTGGCTAGTGTACGTTCTCCGAAGCGGCAGAAAACCGCGGGCTCTACAGGAGTCGCATATGTACCCGCCACTTGTACGTAGTGAGCCAGAGATGCTCTTTACGTATCTCATCAGGCTCACACAGGCGTGCCTCCCTGCACAATTATGTTATATCTGTTGTCGATACACGGAGGTGTCACGGCCCTACGCAGTCTGTATATACTGTAAGATGGTCCGTGCCAAGACATGACTCGCTTCAGGCGGTTTGCTGGAACGGAAGTCGTCACTTTGCCTGGAGACTTTCACAGTTTGCGATCATACAATCAAACCATCCTCCGCTCTCTCAATAAAATTTCTTTTTCCTATATCCTCTCGCTAGTCCCTTCCTTCATACATCTTGAACCAGTAAGTCCGCGTTGCGCAAACACTCAGGAAATCCAACTAACGCAACTCCAGTGAGCGCAGAGGAAGATCTCTACGGTAAGCCACCTCCGCTACGAACATTCTTCTCTGAACCACCTAACTAAGACGGCTAGAGGTCCTGGGTGTCGAACGCTCTGCGACCAAGATCGAAATCAAGAAGGCATACCATAAAGCCGCGCTCTCCTCCCACCCCGACAAAGTCGCGCCCGAAGAGCGCGACGAAGCCGAAATCCGCTTCAAGTCCGTCTCCCAAGCCTACGAGATCCTCTCCGACGACCAGAACCGCTCGCTCTACGACCAACATGGCATGGCGGCGTTCGAGAAGGGCGCGGGCGGCCCCGGCGCGGGCGGCCCCGGCGCGGGCATGGGGCCGGACCTGGACGATATCCTAGCGCAGATGTTTGGCGGTATGGGTGGCGGTATGGGTGGCGGTATGGGTGGGGGATTTGAGGGCATGCATGGAGGGTTCGGCGGCGGGATGCCGGGGCAGGGAGGTAAGAGGAAGGGGAGGCCGGAGGTGCAGGAGTATGAGGTTACGCTGGAGGAGCTGTATAAGGGCAAGACGACGAGGTTCGCGAGCACGAAGAATGTGATTTGCTCGCACTGTGATGGCAGTGGTGGCAAGGAGAGGGCGAAGCCGAAGAAGTGTGGGACTTGTGATGGAAGAGGTAGGCTGGGCTTGAACTTGTCGCGATACGGGATCTGGAGACTGATGCGTTGGAATAGGTACAAAGGTTGTTCTTCGCCCTGTCGGTCCTGGCCTCGTCACACAGGAAACGGTTCCTTGCTCGACATGTAGCGGCCGTGGCACGTTTTTCGCGGACAAGGACAAGTGCAAGAAATGCAAGGGCGCGCGGACGGTATCGCAGAAGAAGATCCTCGAGCTCTACGTGCCACGCGGTGCGAGGGAAGGAGAGAAGATCGTGCTCGAGGGCGAGGCGGACCAGGTACCGGGTCAGGAACCGGGCGACATCATCTTCGAGCTCACGGAGGTGGAGCACAAGACTTTCCACAGAGCGGGAGCCGATCTGCAGGCAGACCTCCACATCACTCTGGCGGAAGCGCTGACGGGCTTCAACCGCGTCGTGCTCACACATCTGGACGGCAGAGGCATCTCTCTCAATCTGCCTCAACCGAGAGGCCGGATACTGAAGCCAGACCAGATCCTCGTCGTCAAGGGTGAGGGTATGCCGTACAAGAAGTCAGACCACAAAGGTGACCTGTACTTGACGGTCAAGATCGACTTCCCCGAAGACGGCTGGTTAACGGACGAGGCCACGATCCAGAAGATCCGCGACGTATTGCCGAAACCGGCGGAGGAGATCAAGGCGGATTTGGTCGATGAGGTCGACTTCGAGCTGGCGTCGGATATGGATGGCTTCGGTGCCGGCTCTGGCGATCCGAGGAGCCAGGAGGCATGGGAGGATGAGGGCGATGAGGAGGGCGAGACTGCGCAGTGTGCGCAGCAGTAGAAGCGTCGATACAGTGACCGCATGCATGGCCTGGCGTTGGTGGAATACATCCATAGACCGCGATCTCCCTGATCGAATGAAACGTCCCCCTTTCCCCTCGCACCGTGGAGGTCTCAACAGCTCAAAGGTTGCCTCTCCACCGCCGCACATCTACTTCCACCCACCTTCACTATTCATCCTTTCCGCCTCCTCCCCCTTCCTCTGCATCCACCGCCGCACCAACTCCTCGTTCTCCTTCTTCAGCTTCTCGCTCTTCTGCTCAGCCATGTTTAGCTGCAGATTCAACCCCACCATCTCGTCCTGAACACCCTCCACCAGCCGCGTCTTGCCCTTGACCTCTTCATCACGGTCGCGCAGCCGCCTCTCTAGATCGCGCTTCTCCCGCTGCAGAGTCGAGATTTGTTGCGTGTGCGCACTAGCTTGTGTCGTTGACGTGGCCAGCTCGGCTTGAAGCCGTGTCAGTTGGTTCTGCAGCTCGGACCGTGACCGCTGCGTGCTTGACAGATCGCTGCGGAGGCGAGCGAGCAGGTCCGGCGTCGCTGCTTCTGAGGTCTGTCTTCCCTTTCCAGGCGTACCGGGCCTGCTAGGGGATGCCTCGGCTGGCGTACTCAATGGCAGTGGCGACCCGCTCCTGTCTAGTGAAGCCGTACGGTCGGCGAGCTTGGTGTCTGAACACGTCGTCAGTCGCAACTTCACCATTGCTATTCTTCTGGGGGGATATGTGTCGCGCTTACATGCGTCTATGAAGGGTTTGTGTGCTTTCTCTCGTTTGTCACGCGCGTCGAGAGCGGCGCTATACTGCTCCATCCAATCTGCCATTCCGGCTGCCGTTTGCCTTGTTCCTTCAATTGCCTGTCAAGAGTAGCTCTAGCTTCCACTTGTCATGCCGGCTGAGGATTGAAGTCCTGGTTCGCTATAGGTAGTCTGGTACCAATGTTGCGAAGTCTGTGATGATGGCTGGGGCGTGATCGGGCTCACACACGCCTCGTCTGCATCGGTAGGAGGTGACTGAGCATCAAGATTGCTTCGGTCTTCTCCGGACTGACACCGATTGTTCGTCACGACGGTTTAAGTAACTTGAGTCAAGTATGAATGCAAATACAGATAGTCCGTGACGGGATATGGTCTATACATGTCCACAAAGTAAGAGTTGCCTATAAGACCTCGGCGTATGTGAACGCTGATTGGCCGCCCCAACTTCAAGCGCCAAGCGGGAAGCAAGCGGCGCGGCAGCCCCAGACATCATCGCGCTCTGGACATTTCCATTATTACGAACGACTTTATGCGCCTGAGATTATAACAGGCACCCAACAACATATAGACTTGTTATCATCTGTGTCTTACCTCGCGCGCCATCATGGGCAAAGGTACGTCTCACCAATCCCTCGAAAACCCCCATCGCTGACCGCGTCCACAGGCACGGATAAGCTGTACGTACGTTCACGCACCCCACCATCCTCACCTCGCCCAGCCAACCCCCCTAACCTCCATCCCCCAGATCACGCACAGCGAGTGGAACTCCACCGACGCCTTCTCCGCCTCCTCCGGCGCCAACGTAAACAAACGCAACGTCCACGCCTCCTTCAAACGGCTCCCCTTCAACTTCTGCGCCCTCTCCCTCCAGCCCTTCGACCACCCCGTCTGCACCGCCACCGGCACGACTTTCGACCTAACCAACATCCTGCCCTGGCTCAAGAAACACGGCGCCAACCCCGTCGACGGGACCCCGCTCAAGTCCGGCGACCTGATCAAGCTGAACTTCGCGAAGAATGACGACGGCGAGTATGTCGACCCGGTCACCTACAAGGTCTTCACGGACAACACGCACATCGTCGCGCTGCGGAACACGGGGAATGTGTTCGCGTTCGACACGGTCGAGCGGCTGAACGTCAAGGCCAAGAACTGGCGCGATCTGGTCACCGATGAGGAGTTTAGCAGGAAAGATATTATTACGTTGCAGGATCCGCAGAATGTCGAGAGCAGGGATTTGAACAGCTTCAAGTATATTCGCGAGGGTGTTAGCGCGTTGACGCCGGAGCAGGAGGCGCAGCGCGCGGCGGGCGTGAATGCGGATGCGATGGGGAATGCGGCCAAGATCTTGAAGGCGAAAGAGGCGGTTGCGAAAGCTAGGGCGGCGAGGGAACAGGTGGGCAGTGCACAAGGAGCGCAATCAAAAGCGGTTGCTGGTGTCAAGAGGGCTGCGGCTGGGACGCCGGTTCAGAAGACCCCGTATAATGCGGCCCAACATACTACAGGAAAGGCCGCGGCAAGTTTCACGAGCACGGGACTCACGCCGCATACGGGCGGTGAGAGGGCGTTGTTGTCGGACGAGGAGTACATGCTCAAGCCGCGCCGGGTCAAGATCAAGGGATACGCTCGGATGCAGACGAACCTGGGCGATCTCAACGTGGAGCTGCACACCGAGTACGCGCCCAAGGCGGTGTGGAATTTCGTGCGGTTGGCGCAGAAGGGCTATTACAAGGGTCTTCCGTTCCACAGGAATATCCGCAACTTTATGATTCAGGGCGGCGATCCGACTGGCACTGGTCGTGGCGGCTCCTCTATCTGGGGAAAGAATTTCGCGGACGAGGTCGATAATCCGCTCGTGCATGATACTAGGGGTGTCCTGTCTATGGCGAATAAGGGAAAGGACACCAACTCTTCGCAGTTCTTCATCACATATCGGCCTGTGCCGCACTTGAACCGAAAACACACCATCTTCGGGCATGTCGTTGGTGGCGCCGAGGTTCTTTCCCGGCTGGAGGCTGTGAAGACGGACGATAAGGACAGGCCGACGGAAGACTGCATCTTAGAGGATGTGGTGGTATTCATGGATCCATTTGAAGAGTTTCTGAAGCAAAGATCTGATACCGAGAACAAAGAGCGGGAGAAAGAAGAGATCGCCCGAACAGGTGGCACGGACGATGATCGGACAACGTGGACAGGCAAGAAGATCAAGAGTGATGGCAAGACCGTTGAGGAAGGTGTGAGTGCTGGCGTAGGGAAGTATCTCAAGGCTGCCACAAATCAAGCGGCGGCGGAGGAAGACGAGATCGTGGGCGAGTGGGATGAGCCGGAGGTACCGGTGAAAAAGAAGGCCAAAAGTGGAGGCTTCGGGAACTTTGACAGCTGGTAATAGATCGAGCCATGAAAGTCACTCAATGCAAGGCGAAGTCCTGCAATTGCCTTTTGCCCTCGTCAAGCTCTTTCATCATTTCACCATGCATTATGCCCGGCACGTCTGTCCGCCTTGTCAGTATGTGGCCCTTGTCGCAGGTATCACAACACTCACAGCATTCACCGAGTAAGAGATAATGCTCCTTACAAGGCCGGAGTACAAAGGGTACCTTGCCTCCCAATAGCACAACCAAAACGTCCCCTGCTACAAGCGGGAAGAGAATGCGACCTATCCGACCGTCGTCTGTAACAAAGAGGTTCATGAATCGCGTCGTAGTTGCTGCCAGCGTTATGATGGTACTGTTCTCCTTCATCAATGGCGCGACAGATTCAAGTAGTCCCATGAGGTTGTTCTTACTCTCTCCGAGGGTGCAGAGTTCATTGAAAGCCGCGTGGGGTGCCTCTCCGGCTGGGGCATGGTATTTGGAAGTCAGCCAATTCCGGTGGTTTGTCAATCGGTATTGATTTGGTGCAGTGACTAACTGTGGAAATCTTGATACCACTAACCACGAGCACTGTGTCGGCTTCACGGTACTCGACAACCGCTTTACTGGTCCCAGAGGCATTCGTGCGGCGATGGCCAGAGGTGAAATGGAGTATATATGCTGGTTCGGGGTGACATTTCCGCCAGTCTGGAGCCCAGGAACGCTGTACTGTCCAGTTGGAGGTGAAATTCATTTCGAAAGCTGAACCATCCTCGCGGGCACGGGACAGCTTCCATTGGGAGTGGCACATTCCCATTGCGTGATTGGTGAAGCATTCGTCTTCGGGTTGAGGCTTAGAGGCATTTAGTACGTCCAGACTCCCGTCAGCTGAGATGCAGGCCATCGCTGCATCCGCGAAAACATCAAGCACATGTCTCTTGTAGTCTGGTACGAGGATCGGTGCTGAGGTGAGACCAAGGATACCAAACACAAAGTCCCTTTTGTCGGTAGTCTCGCAGCATCTTGTTAGAAGTAGACTTTCCAACAGCGGCTTAGGCTGCGGTTTGGATTGGAGGCTGGCGTCGAACCTGTTCCATGCCAGTGCCGCGATTCTATTCCCGAAAAGCGTTACACCCAGAGGTCCTCGCAACACTGTCCCTTTCGTCTTTACCAGTTCGCCTGACCGACAAGCTAGTACTAATTGGGCTAGGACTGTCCACGGCACAGACGATGAGCCGCAATGAACGACAGGCCTTTGCGCCAAGATGACTTCTTGGATGATCCAGACACGATGCCAGTATGGACGTGTGCACAAAGCCTTCAAAGCTTCCCACTCAGCTTCGTCGTTAGTTTCGTGACAGAAGTTTACGAACGATCTCGTCCTCGGGTCTGCGTTATGCTTCAACCACTGGTCGAACCGCTCCAAAAGCGTAAAGGCTAGGTTGGAACTGTCGTCCGCCTTTCCTAACCATATGTGCACATAGCCGGCCCCACTGTAGATTTCCTGCATACTCAGGACCTGTGCGGCACGTTCTGCCATATCTCCTTGATTGATACAGAGAGCATCGACCCACAAGTGGCGAGACCAGGCTCCTCGACGCGCTTCAGTCAGAGCGTCAAAAAGACTAGGAGTAACTGTGACAACTGCATCATTGACAGTGATGGTATTTGACGTGGTAGGGTTGAACTGTCCCCAAGGATATGACAGAGCATCATAGTCTGGTTGTTCCGATAGACTGACCACTTGCAAGGTACAACGGAGTTCGTCATATTCACCGTCGGTCGGAAGTATTGAGAGAAGTCTGATTTGCTGCTTTTCTGGGCTGAGAGGTTCGTATAGCGGCTTCGTATATGCTGCCTCACCACCAGAGTCCGAGACCGCGGGAGGAGTCATCCTGTATGACTGCAAGAGCGTAAGTTGGAACATACAGGAAGACCGACAGCGTACAGTGGCCAAGATAGGACACTTCAGTTATGCCGCCCGGCGATCTTTCTGCTCTCTCACATACATGGGCATTCGTGCTCAAGAGTAAGGCGCCTCTCCGCGCCTCTCCTGAGACGCCGAGTCAGCCTAGGTTACTGGGCACCCACATGTAGCTCTTATTGGCTGTTACGTCCTACATAGACGATTGATTCTATGAACGGGGAGCATCTTCACTGAAAAGACGAAGAGGATGCCGGATCCGTAAGTCATGCCTGGCGCGTCAGTAAGGAGGACCGAGAAGTACGTAAATTCAACAACCTGGAAAGGAAGAGGAAGTAGTACCGAGGCTCATCCCGTCCACTCATGACCTGGATGGATGTCTGACGGTGCGGAATAAATTCCGGCCACTGCTCGCTCCCCAGAAAGCTTGGCAAAGATTCCACGTCGGCTTCCCGTCACCTTTAAGCTATCCATTACGGGCCTGCCGACTGCTGGCTCACATTATTTCTCACACCTTGCCCACCCAGTGAACCTGCACATCCTCTCGCCACCATGCCGCCCAAACGCATGACAGCGAACCCAATCGCACCTCTCCGCTACCGCCCAGGAAAAGCCATCGCCGCAGAAGAACCCTCCTCCGACGAGGAATCAGAATCAGAGTCCGAAACCGAGCAACCTCGCCAACAAAAGGCCGCGCCACCGAAAGCATCTTCCTTCCCCAAAGTCGCGAATTCTCTCTCGAATGTCGACCTAGAGGCGCGTCGGGCGGCTGCAGCAGCGTCTCGCGCGAGGGAAGCGGAGGCTAAGAAGGCGGAGGAAGAGGGGTTTGTCACGGCTTCTGAAAGTGAGGAGGAGGGCGAGGAGGGCGAGGAGGAGGATGAAGATGAGGAGGAGGAAGAAAGTGAGGAGGAGGAAAGCTCAGAGGATGAAGCACCGAAGAGACAGTGGGCTGCGCCGGTTTTCGTGAAGAAGGATGCGCGCAAACAGGTCCCTGACCAGTCCAAAGAGGAAGATGCGGCAGCGGCAGAGGAAAGGCGGAGGAAGGAGAAGGCGGATGAGTTGTTGCAAGCACAGCTGGAGAAAGATGCGGCAGAAAGGGCAGCGGCGAAGAAACAGTGGGATGACGAAGAAGGCATTCAGGATGATGTCGATGATACCGATGACATTGACCCAGAGGCTGAGCGAGCAGCTTGGAAATTGCGGGAGTTGAAGCGCATCAAGCGGGACAGGGAAGCTATTGAGGAGGCGGAGAAAGAGCGGGAAGAGGTTGAGCGCCGGAGGAATCTTACGGCTGAAGAGAGGGAGGCTGAAGACAAGGAGTACATTGAACGCCAGAAAGAGGAGAAGGAAGGAAAGGGTCAGATGGGTTACATGCAGAAGTACTTCCACAAGGGAGCCTTCTTCCAGGGCGAAGGAGGTGAGGCTGAGGAGGCTGCGAAGAGGAGAGACATCATGGGCGCCAGATATGCGGATGATGCTGTCAACAGAGAGCTTCTCCCACAGTATATGCAAATCCGTGATATGACGAAGTTGGGCAAGAAGGGAAGAACGAAGTATAGGGATATGAAGAGCGAAGATACTGGACGGTGGGGCGACTACTACAATGACAAAAGGGGTCCTGGTGGTGGCGGAGATGGATACAGAGGTGACAGGGAGGGACCAACCGGCGCAAACGCGGCCGCGGTTGGCGAGCGTAGACGAAGAGAAGATGATAGGTCTACCGGCAGAGATGAGAAGAGGCCGCGTTACGACTGATGAAACACTGACAGTGGGAGACGCGATTGGTGCACATATGGATGTTTTGCGCAATATTTCGAGCGCTATGCGAACATCTTCGACGTATATGCTACGAGGCTGCGGTCACATCCAATCGTTTCTCTGCAGTGCTTTTATCCACTCTTAGAAGCCACGGGCTACAAAGGCGGGCAAAGCTAGCCCCAGCTACGGGAGGAGAATGTTCGTCCCGGCTCGCTCTTTGTCGATCAGCAAATATGACCAGGCGACCTGACGCTGTCTGCTGCCTGTGGCGAGCTGTTGGCATACCATAGCAGATTCCAGCTGCCTCACGCGCTCTTTCATGTCTCCAGACGGAGCACCCGCACAGCATTGCCACCCATAATGGCCTGTTGCGTCTTCTCGTCGCCACCGAGTGCCGTCTCTACAGCTCGCGAGTTGAGTTTCACGCTCAGCCACTCTGTCTCTCCCTCGTCGAGGGGTGGGAAGAACGGATGATCGGTGCCTGTCCGAAGTCAGTACTGGTCACTTCCGCATTATCTGGTCTCATACCAAACATAAGCCTATCGGCTCCCGAAGCATCAATAGCCGCCTTCAACCCAACATCAGCGTAGATGACAGCGTCGAGATACACGTTCTTCTTCAACACGTCCCACACCGTGCGTCTCCCCTCCAGCCGGTCCTCGTGCTTCAAATGCGCGTCATGTGCAATGCAACTCTCGATCCTGCCCGCCAGGAAGGGAAGCGTACCGCCACTATGCGCAATCAGCACGTCCAGCTTCTGAAACCGGTCCCACACCCCACTCAACAGCATCCTGGTAACCGCAATCGTCGTCTCAAGCGGAAAGCCCAACGCAAGCGGCAGCACGTGTCCATAGTCGGTCGCCCGAGGCCCATACACAGCCGTAGGCAGCCCATAATGCGGATGCAGAAACACCACCTGCCGCGTCTCCTCCAGCGCAGCATAAATCGGATCGAGCGCCGGATCATCCAACCCCTTCCCCAACCCGCTCGTCCCCATAATCACCCCCCGCATGTGCTTCAACCCTCCTAACCGCCGTATCTCCGCCACCACCTCCTCCGCCGCCGCCGACAATGGCAGCGTCCCGAACCCATACAGCCGGCCCGGGTGCTCCGCACACATCCTCTCGACATCGTCATTGACTTTCCTTGCCGTCTCCGCCGCTTCCCCGGCCGGCAGCCAGTCGAGCCAGGGATTCGCGAGCGAGATGACCGACACGTCGATGCCGTGCGCGTCCATGAAGGCTAGTTTTTCCTTGATGTCGTAGTACTCTGGTCCGATTGGCCGCCCGCGGGACGTCGAGGCTGTGTCCTCGGCGGGGAGGATCACGAGGCGGTCGCCGGCGTGCTCGTCGGTGTAGATGTAGGGGACTGCATTCCGGGAGCGCAGAAGGGAAGTGAAGACGGGTGGGTAGACGTGGGTGTGGATGTCTACGACTGGCATTTTTTGGTGTGATTGCTGCTCTGTTGAACGGTCTCAGTGGATGGAGGAAGTTTGCAGAAGTGTCGTGGTTGGAGGTGGCGGAACGGATGGTTTAGTGGCCAATCAAGTCTTCAGCACATAACTGCATGTACCTATGGGTATGTCTCTCTTAGAAGAGCAGCAATTTATGAGCTGTGGACAGGGGAGGTGTGTTGGGTGCTTGGCCTTCCACCCCCACTACGACTTGCGGCGGTGTAAGGTACGCGCGCTGATAAGGATACCCCGCCTTATCAACAGTATGCCTAAACAGGCAACTCCCCGCCTATCGCCTGTCTTTTCCCTATCGCCCTGTACAGCAGTAGCGACAGTAGTGGCAGTATTTGACTGACTCCTCGCCCCTCTTTGAGCGATAGAATGCGCATCTTGCCGATAGTGTATTGACCATTCCGGTCTCCTCCGTGGGTGGTATATACAGTGTATACATGTGTCTCAAGCCATAGATCCAACCCTCTCCTGTCTGCCCGTCTCTATACGATATTACCTTGGTAAAAGCTCTAGTAATGGCGGCGTCCGGAACCGTAGCCGTCTCAGCAGACAACCTCAGCATTCCCGTAAGTATCTCTCATCCGCAGCCCTCCAACCGTCGCCCACACCTGCACGCGGTACCGAAAAAAACTAACACCCACCAGCTCATCGACTTCTCCTCCTTCCTCTCCCCCGACCCCGCCATCAAGCAAGCCACCGCCTCCGCCATCCTCACCGGCTTCCAACGCGCCGGCTTCATCTACCTCCGCAACCACGGCATCCCCTCCCCCTCCATCCAGCACGCCTTCGCCCACTCCGCCGCCTTCTTCGCCCGGCCCCAGAGCCAGAAAAACGCCCTCGCCTGGTCCACGCCCCAGGCCAACCGCGGCTACGTCGCGCCCGGGCGGGAAAAAGTGACCGACGCGACGAGTGCCGAGGAGATTTCGCGGTTGCGAGAGTCCGAGGGCGCGGATCTGAAGGAGACGATTGAGATTGGGCGCGAGGGGGAACCGGGACATCCGAACCATTGGCCCGACGGGTTCGATGACGAGGGTGTGGAGTTTAAAACCGTGATGTTGGAGTTTTTTGACAGGTGCAAGGAGCTGCATGGGCTGGTTATGCGGGCGATTGCGGTCGGTTTGGGCATTGACGAGGGCTGGTTCGATGGCTTCTGTGATGGGGGGGATAATACGCTGCGTTTGCTGCATTATCCCGAGGTTAAGAGGGAAGTGTTTGAGGTCAATAAGAACCAGGTCAGGGCGGGCGCGCATACGGATTACGGTGAGTGGGACTGGTGACCGGGCCTGACCGAAAAGCGTAACTGTTGTGGTGCGGCGATCAAGTGCTGACAGCAGTGCGCAACAGGCTCCATCACGCTCCTATTCCAGGACGACAGAGGCGGCCTCCAAGTCCTCAGCCCGAACAACACTTTCGTAGACGCTCTGCCCATCGCCGACACGATCGTCGTCAACGCCGGCGACCTCCTGGCCCGCTGGTCCAACGACACGATCAAGAGCACCAAGCACCGCGTTGTCGAACCGCCCATCCCGCCCGAGACAGACACCCACCCGGCGCGCTACAGCATCGCGTACTTTTGCAATCCGAACTTTGACCGCTTCATCGACGCCATCCCGGGCACGTACAGGGAGGCCAAGGATAAGAAGTACAAGGGCATCAATAGCGGTGACTATCTGGTGCAGAGGCTGGCTGCTACTTACTAGGCGTGGTTGGGGTAGTGTATGGAGTCAGGGCTGAAATACGAGATACCAATTGTCGATTCTGGGTTGGATTGAGATTTGAGGACTCCAGACGCGATCGTGCGTGTGCCAAGTGATGTGCGTGTGGGATGATTGTGTCTGGTATGCTTGGCACCATGTCTCCTGACCAAGCCGCACGACTGCTTTGCCGCCTTTGCTCTGCGAAAACAGGTGATAGAAACATGCATCTACATGTACCTAAGTGGGCGCCCTGATGCGAACTGCTTGCGCAAGCGCTCCGTATGATATCCAGCACTTGGGTACGCAAGGCTGAATCTAGCATGTCCAATCGCCGCATCTCCACTACGGTAGCTGCGCAGTTCTGCAAGTCGTCGAAACTTTCCCAAGCTGCATAAAACCCGCCGTCCGCGGTGACTGACGAGATGGGTTCTTATCCGAAAATCACAGCGGGTCACACATAACCTAACATCTCCTGTCAACTGTGAAGTTGCCGTAAGCGAATGGCTGATGGCTGCAGACAGCCTCAGAGTCAATTGATTTTCTTTCATGTAATACGATGCAATCCGCATCACGCCGTGGCGTACAGTCTCGCTTCAAGACTTGGCTGGCTGCTCATCCCCAACGACGACATTCAAAAGCCAGAAGGTCCGACAGATGTGCGAGGACAGCCCATCGTAGTCAATCGTAACCGTACGTGTGCAGATCTCCTCAACCATGAAGCTTTCCCAAATCACCTTCACCGGCTTCGCTCTGGTAGCAACAGTCTCAAGCACTGCTATCGCTCGTGCCTGGGATGGCAAAGACGGCCATGCACCGCGCCACGGCTGCTTGACCGATTCCGATGCAGCGAAACTCGTCGCCATCTTCGAGAATTTCTTCGTTAGTTTCGACGAAGCGACTGCGAGGAAGTATCTCGCTCCAGGCTTCCAGGAGGTGAGACCACCATCGCAGAACACGATCGCACTTCCCTTGCTTCACTGCAAGCTAATTTGAATGCCCACAGATCTCTGATTCGATCAATCAAATCACCCCCGGCAAGAACTTCACAGTAAGACCTCTCAGTCCGTGCAAGCTCATCCCTAGCACCACTAACCAGCATCCAGAGCGGCGATGCAACGGTCTCCGGTCTTGAAAACTTCATCACTACGCAGTCTACGACTGGAACCGGGCCCGCATTTGAAACGCTGAATATATGGCACAGCTGCAACACCATTACTTTTCGCTGGCGCCAAGCGACGACTCCGTTGCCAACGCAGGGGATTGATGTCCTTGTGATCGACCCGCATACCCACCTCATCGTCACTGATTATTCCGAGTTCAATAACGTGGCGCTTTTGGCGGATTTTGGGTGCCAGTTCGATTGTCCAAGTGGGTGATATGATGGAAGCTGTCAACACGTCAATGAGATCTTATGGGTTTCTGATATGCAGCGAAGGTTTTCCAAGTCGAAAAGTTTCTTGAAATGACAGTTTCGTGTGATGGAGATTGGGTTGGAAATAGTTTTGTATAGCAATCATTCCCGTCTGCCCTTCTCCTTCCCGACTAGGCTTCGAGCGGTCGGACAAAGCCAGATACTTGGCCAATCCTTTTCGCTCTCGGCGTGCTCATCGAGCACGTGCTCGATTTGCTTGACCACAGTCCTGTTAGATGTGACAACAGTGTTCCCAGCGGACCAGCCATAGAGAAAGACGGATTGATTGATAGCAGTAAGGTGAGGTTTCACCTTCTCCGCAACCTGTGGTAGTGCTTTGGCAGCGCTGTCCTTATCTACAGCTTGGATAGGTAGGTTCAGGTTTGCAGGCACTTCGAACTTGGACCATTTGGCCAGCTCGGAGCGGTACTGCGCCACGTCCATATCGGGATAATCGCCCATTAGCAGCTGAGTGCGAGCTTTCTCGCCAGGAGTCCCAATGGTGTCGACAATTTCCCGCATGCGCTTGGCAGCTTCATCGGTGCATACAAGCTTGTGTCCTGCAATTGCAGGGTACAAGAGGTTGGGTAGTAGGTTCTCTTGCTCCTCGATCTCCACCTGCCGCTTCAGTGCGCGGTGGAACCAGGGTTCCGCGTTCACGTCGCAGTGTGAGAAGTCGGAGACTATAGCGAGAAGAATCGTGCAGTCGATGTCGAGTGTCTCGGTCAGACCGGCAAATGGATCTGATAGAAGATCATCGATCACGTTCCCAAGCGGCGTCGGTTCGGGTGCATCATCGGAGCATCGAATAGTAATTCCCATGCCACGCAGATCCGCAATGATGCGGTCAATCTCGTCGTATTCGCCCTCTTCGACTCTCGGCAGTATCAGGCAGATTTGAGGATGACGCGTCCGTATCCGAACTCCCTCTGCCGCACGAAGAAGATCTTTTGCCATTTTCACAAGTGGAATATCGTACTCGTCGTCATCTTCGTTGCCAGCCGAATCCCCTTCCTCAGATGAGGAGTCACCCACCTCCCAGCCTTGCTTGGCCATATCATGCAGTAGCCTGTTATTTGTGATCAGGGACACTTTGATCCATTCCAATCCATCTCGTGTGACTACATCAACCAATGCACTCTGTTTCCGCTTGTCCAAGGCTGTCCCTGCGCCATTGCCGTTTATCTTCGCCTGTCCCTTTCCAATCTTCTTCCAGTAGAATCTTTTCTGAAGCGAGAGAAGCCCGTTGGTCCTCTTGACAGTATTCCACAAAGTCTCCAGAAACGGTAGGTTGGAGGAGGCTACGGTATGTTGCGTTGCTTCCACCGACTGCACATGCTCCCCTGCTGCCTTGTTCAACCGCTCCAATGCTTTCAATTCCGATCTGACGGTGCCGCGGAAGTGTCCGAGTTCCACCTCATGTTCCTGTCGCTTGTCCTTGAGGTGCCGCCGGAAGGTTTCTAGCTCATCGTAAAGTGTTTGGCATCTCTGGAGCAGGTCGTTCAGCGCTGGATCTACGCTTTCGTTCTGGACTGATATGGAGCCATTGGTTGTGGGTTCCGTAACCGGGCCCAAGTCTGTCATGCTACGCGCACTTGAAGCGACTGGAGTTGGTCAACTTCAACGTGCAGGTGATTGCTTGGGTCGCTCAGAGTTGCGGGCTCGGTAGTGAGACGCAATAGGAAAGGACCGCCGAGGGCTTGGCATCTAGCATTACATACCTGTAGGTACCGTATATACCTACCTACTACCTACCTAACATCTCCGCCTTTGATCCCTATCACCATCGAGTGTCATAATACTGCCCCTTTGCATGACGATAATCACGACCACCCTAGCCTGGCCCAGATTCAACGCATGATTCTATGACATTGAAGACCGGTTGCTTCCACAGGCCATGAGATGCGCAGAGTCAGCAATGACTGTTCATCACCACGCACATCTTACTTTAGATGACTCATGAGACATTCCTTCACCTCCACAACCTGAAAGCAGAAGAAATTCTGAGATTCCACGTAACTACATCTTCACCAGCCATGGAGTCCTCGCCTCTTAGCAAGCTGCCAGCCGAGCTTCGCAATCACATCTACGAACTCGTACTCACGAAGGTGGTGACCGACGACCGTCCCAGCTTCGTGGAAATCGAACGGCTAGTTGCTTGTCAACAGAGATTTTCAACGACAGGAAGCAAACCTGATCCTGGTGCCGGGATTCTATCATCCAACTCTCTATTCGCCACATGCCATCAGATGAAGGCCGAATGTCTTCCCATCTATTTTACCGTCAACAGATTCCGAGATGATGTCTCACCCCTCCAGGGGCAGGCCCATACATTCGTTCCAGCATGGCTGGCCTCGCTCGAATTGGAACATCTGCATGCTCTCAGAGATGTGACCGTTGCACACGAGCTGAACCCAAACCGGGAGCTGATCAGGGGCAACGCAATAACCTCGATCCTGCTACAACTCATAAACTTGACCCAGACCCTACCTCTTCGGCCCAAATGCCTCCGTCTGCAGCTTATCTGTTTCGCTAGTGGGTGTTACTCTCTCGTCCGCCAGCCAGGGATCGATTTCCACGAATATGTATTCCGGCACGGCCGTCAACAAGTTCCGGAACGTATCGAACAGCCAACAGTCATTATAGGCGACGTATTGGCCTCGGAAGCCTCACTTGAATCCGCGTGTAGTGCAGAGACGATTCGTTTCACCAAGTTTCAGAATAGAAGAGACCTATCGAAGAGCATCGTGCCGCAGGATATCGAGGCTCTAAAGCTAGCGGGGTATTGGAGATCGTTGAATAACTATCTGCAACTGACCCGAGCTCGTCATGGACGCTTGGTTGAGACCATGGTCGCAGAAATGGGACTCAGTACCGCAACATCAACTCAACTTGACCGCGTGTAGGGTGGAGTTCTGACCGGGGTCTGTCACTTGGACAAGGGCAGTATAAGGGAATGCCGTCTTCCACCGACCATTCCAAATAAATCCAATACTCTGCTGTTCACATTCCCGCGCATAGATATTAACTGCCTACGAGTTAATCGTGCGTCTATGCGACCTCGCTCTCCCCCCAGATATCCGCGTAGAACCGCGTTCATCCCTTAACATCCCCTATCTATCCCCCATCCAAACCTCCCACCCCTCATCCCCCACAAACTCCTCCCCCTCCCCAACCTCCCCAACCCCGCTCATCATCCTCTCCTCCAGCCATCTTGCATACCTCCTATCCGGCACACTCCCCCCCACCCTCGCCCTCCCGACCCCCCTAACCCCCTCAAACCGCCGCAGCACCCCAATCCCGCAGCTATCATACATGGCCTGCGAGACCTCGACCTCGAGCTCCTCGGCGCCCGAAAACGCCGCCGCTACTGCCGCCGAGGTGTACAACGCGTCCACATCTAGCCGCACTTGCACGTACCACTTCCGAATCAGCCCCCGCCCCGGTCCGCTGGTCACCGGCCGGTGTCGAGAGCTCAGAAACGGCAAGCTGGTCAGCAGGGACGGGTGCGCGGCGAAGGTGTTGCTTCCGTACAGGATGGCCAGACATTCAGTGTGCAGCTGCCGGTTGCTGGCGAGGAGGGAGGGAGTCAGGGAGATTGGGGGTGAATCGGGCTCGGAGTGGCGGTTTCGTGTGTGGGGCTGGGGGGCGAGGAGGAGGTGGGTGTAGATTTGGAGGCGGAGTTCCGGGGGAAGGCGCAGGAGCGGGGACGCTTGGTATGAGGGGTCGGGGCCACGGTACGGTTCTTTGGCTGGCGATGAGGTGAGAGGAGGAGGAGGTAGGGTGAGGGTGATCGTGGTGGACATTGTTTTTCCTTTATCAAATGAGGGATAACGAAGGGTGGTAGGAAGGCAGTGAAGGTCATATAAAGCGTAAAATGTTGTAATATAATATCTAGTTCCAAGAGTATAGCCACCGACATGTACAATGACAAGAATACGAGTCTAGGTGACAGCGAGAGGTGTAAATTACCTCAATGTCGTGATGAGACCTGCCCATGGGGTCCGGGGTTGTGGGATGGCTTCATGCAAGCCAAGAGATCTGGACAGCGATCGGCGGCGTGGGAATCATGTGGGCATGACTGGCATGCTTCTGCTACCTACCTTACTGTACATGGATTGTTTATCCCGAGGAATAATTACTAGTCCTGACTAGCTACAATCGAATGCCTTCTGATACTATACGTCCTAGTCTTCCGATCCAGACCAAGGTAAAGCGCAATTTATAGGACAGGTGACAGGATGAGAGGAAGAGCAAGATGCAAGTAGACTGATTGCGAGATTACAAGCGACTTTTGATTGATGTATCTTGGGTATCATCGAACGCACATACTCCCCCAACGCCGACACCGCCCATAAGAAGCACAGAAGCTTCCCCCAAAGCTACAGCCCTGTTCCAATGCAACTGGTCAATCCCATCCTCAGCCCCCAAACCAAGCACAACCAAGAACCTCAGAAACACTCCACCGTTCATTCGGATCCACAGCCATGCACCCCCTCAAAAACTCAAGAACCTGCTCCAGCTCCTCGCCCCCCAGCTTCGCCCGTATCAAGTCCTCGTCCCACAACCCACGCTCGATCATCTCCGCCGTCTTCGATTTGAGCGCATGGTGATACGGCAGTTCGCCCGCGATGAGCGCGAACACGCAGATACCAAAGGCCCAGATATCGACGGAAGGGCTTGCCAAGGGGCGACCCGTGCTCAGGACTTCGGGCGCGGTATATTCAAGCGTGCCCAGGACGGTTTTGGCAGCACTGGGCGAGGAGGCGATTTTAGCCGGTGTGGGAGTCTGCTGGTCGAAGTAGGTCATTGAAGGATGCGAGAATTCCAGCCCGTCGCCTACCCAGTCCGCAAGGCCGAAGTCGCAGAGCTTGAGATGGCCGGCTCCGTTTACTGGATTGGGTTCACTCGTGTCGAGCAAGCAGTTCTCCAGCTTGACGTCTCTGTGTGCGATCCTGATATCCTCGTGCAAGTACCTGAGCGCCGATGCAAGCTGTAACGCATACTCCTTGGCCAGCTTAGGCTCGACGCCTCGCGTCTCCGCCGTCCTACTTTTCCGGACCAGATCATGCAAAGTGCCACCTTCGACGAGATCCATGACGCAAAACGTCGCGAAATCCGTCGCGTAAACCACGTGCAACGGCAGGATATGGTCATCAGCTACGCTCCTCCAAATCCCGATCTCGTGCTCGAACTCGTCCTGGAAATTATCGTTCTCGGACTCGGACTTGTTCGGGACAGATTTGCGGACGATCTTGACGGCGCGCTTGACGCTTTTGCCTGAGGCGGAGATGCTGAAGATCTCTTTGACCGTGCTAAAGCCGCCGAGTCCGATTTGCTTGCCTATTACCCACTGGTCGGTACCTTCGTCGCCGAAGGTTTGACCTTCGTCATCTGGTTGTGGAGCGGCGGCCGAGGATGCTGTGCGGTTGGCCGAGTAGAGGAAACTGGCAGCAGGTGACTGGCCGGGAGATGCTGACATTCGTGATGACCTACGACGTCGGGTTTGCAAGCTTGACTGTCGTGACATTGCATGGATGGAGCGGAGGCTGCCTTGTGTTGAGAGTGGGCCAGCCCAGGGATCGCTTGCGAATGTTGGTGATATCGATGGCGAGTTTGTTTCACGGGGTGATAGAAGCCATGAGTTTGACAAGGACGAAGGGGTCGAATAGTCCTCGGTGGACGACTCTGCGGACTCGGAAGTGACGGATGCAATGACTGTGTCATCCTTTCCGGAATAGTCTGTTTCCCCATCTTGAGAGGTGAGGGTTGGCAGTCGTGGAGCTGCGTCGCTCCTTCTCGTACGTCTGCGGACCGGCTCGCCTGTGAAAGGATTGATCTTGTACTTTTGTACGAAATCTTGCGGCGTGATGCTTGGACTTTCCGGATCACCTCTACTCGAAGACTCTTCCTGTTTACGCCGGACCTTTGGCAAAGGCTGGCCCAAGGATTGAGATGCATGATGTTCGTCTGGAGCAGCACGTAGCTTCGGCCTCATCGGAATGTCGTGAACGCCTCCTGAAGTGTGACCGATCTCTATTTGGTCGTGGGTTGGTGAACCTTCAAGCTCATGGGCCTTTGTTGCAGAGCTTTGGTTTCTGAGTGGCGATACAGTGTCCGCATGCTCATCTGACTCGGGCGTACTAGTCTCAAGCTCCTCGGAAGTCACGAGTGAGGAGCCGTAAGTGGCAGGCTGAACTGCACAGCCCTGTGCGCCATCCTTGACAGTCTCTGATGAGAGATCATCATGAGATATGGAGGCAAATGGTGAAGCGGCCGGCTTGCGAGATTTTTTTGTATCTAAGCGCAGTTTGCGAAATGATTTGTTTGCACCATCCTGTGCCATGTGACTGGCGGTAATGAGTTCGCCAGATGCTCTATGGTCGAATTGTTCGAGTTATTGCTACATAAGCCAGAGGTTGACGGTTTTCAGGCGGCAGACATGCGCGGAGGTCCGCGGCCAGGGAGGAATGAGTGGCTTGAAGTGGTGCGTAAAACCCCCACAACCGCCTTCACCCACGCGCCATGACTGCTAAATTACGTGCATGTCGCGCAGGAAAGAAGTCGATATACCGTAGGTCGTTCATGTTGCATGTCTGAAGGTATTTGTATTGCGAGAGAAAAAGACTGCCGGCAAATAAGGTGGCTAAGCTTATACCACGTTCGGGTTTCGAACCCCGCATATGTCATTCCTGAATGCTTGGCATCCTTCTGCACATCCACCGGGGCATGGATGTGGTATGCAGGAGTAGGAGGAGGCGCAGCATGCAGTATCGATCCTGTTCGCTCTCAAGCTGTCTACAGTCAAAGGGGCAGATGGAAATGAGAATGTGTCGCCTTGATCTACGGTAAAGATCTCTCTTGGCGGGCTGGTAAAGCTCCTCGTTACAGCTAATGGTAAATGGATGACAGCCTTGTATGGAATGGACCCTTGAAGCGTTCCGCCCCGGGTGTTGCTTGATGAAGACCACGCCGTCCATCAAGAGGTCTTTCCCTTCAGTTACTGATCGTGGACGTTGGTAGATCTTCCCTTATACATGGGAATGCTTTATTTAGACGTTTCCAAACAGCTGCATAAATAATGTATGCTTAATTGCGCGATGTTATACATTTGAAGATCGTATTATCCCTATCTTGGGCTTGGCGGCGCGGGCCGCGATTTCCTCTGCTGGTTGCTGGAGCCATCAGCCAAGTGATCCACTTCGTGTCGTCGTCCGACTCCAACGTTTGGCCTGGAGTTGCATGTGCTCAACTTCAACTCAGCGGACCAAGGTTGCCAATCACCCACCACCTGCTCACGCCGCCATGTTCATGTTTACTACGCATATCTCTGCATGAACATCACACCCACCGTCTCCATCTCTTGCCCTCCACAAACCCCGACAGAGCTCCGTTGAGCTTTCAGTGGCCGCTCGGCCAAGCGGCTGCCCATGGCGGTCATTACGAACTTCTGCGCGTCCATCTTCTATTGCTGTGGCAGTAAGCGCTAGTTTACACGCTCCACTGACTTCACTGACATTACAAGCAGGCCGGAACAAGGTCGACTACGACAATGTCCTTGCCGACAGCGAGCGCGAAGCAGTCGCCGACCTGCTCAACTACTTGGAGAATGTATGGCAACCCACTTACTCCTTTTCGTTTCGACCATATACTTACTTTCACAATAGCGTGCGGAAACAGACTTCTTCTCCGGCGAACCTCTCAACGCCCTCAGCACCCTAGTTTACTCCCAAAACATCGATCTGCAACGGAGCGCAAGCTTGACGTTCGCAGAAATAACAGAAAGAGGTTGGTCAGGCCTATGTTAAGACGCGCAATACGAGTACTAAACGAACTTGTAGATGTCAGAGCCGTGGATAAGAATACCCTTGAGCCCATTCTCAGCCTTCTCGAAAGCCCTGATATCGAGGTTCAGAGAGCAGCTAGTGCCGCGCTTGGTAACCTCGCCGTTGATGGTATGAACACACATATTTCGTATCGCGGTCTGTACTGATTATGTATAGGCCACAACAAGCTCCTCATTGTCCAGCTGGGAGGGTTGACACCACTGATCCGGCAGATGAACTCGAGCAACGTCGAGGTCCAATGCAATGCTGTCGGTTGCATTACCAACCTAGCAACCCATGAAGACAATAAGGCAAAGATTGCTCGCTCCGGAGCACTCGGTCCCCTGACTAAATTGGCAAAATCCAAGGACATGCGTGTCCAACGCAATGCTACTGGCGCCCTCCTAAACATGACACATTCAGGTATGATTTGATCTTGCCAGTGTGGAGCATCGTACTTATGTTTCTCTATAGATGACAACAGACAGCAGCTCGTCAACGCGGGCGCTATTCCTGTCCTTGTTCAGCTTCTCGGCTCACCTGATACTGACGTCCAGTATTACTGCACCACTGCACTGAGCAACATCGCCGTCGATTCGTCCAATCGCAAACGCCTTGCTCAGACCGAACCGAAACTCGTCCAGTCACTCGTCCACCTGATGGAAGGCCAAGCACCCAAAGTCCAGTGTCAAGCCGCTCTGGCTCTACGAAATCTGGCATCTGATGAGAAGTATCAATTGGAGATTGTTCGCAACAACGGACTTCGCCCACTCCTACGATTACTGCAATCCGAATACCTTCCACTCATCCTTTCCGCCGTCGCATGCATCCGGAATATCTCCATTCATCCCATGAACGAATCTCCAATCATCGATGCTGGTTTTCTCAAGCCTTTGGTTGGCCTTCTGGGTAGTACCGAGAACGAGGAGATTCAATGTCACGCTATTTCTACTCTACGCAACTTGGCTGCCTCGTCGGACCGTAACAAGCAACTCGTACTGGAGGCAGGCGCGGTACAGAAGTGTAAAGAGTTGGTTCTACATGTCCCGATCAATGTCCAAAGCGAGATGACTGCGGCCATTGCTGTGCTCGCACTTAGCGATGAGCTCAAACCACACTTGCTGAGCTTGGGTGTTTTCGACGTCCTTATCCCGCTCACCGAGAGTGAGAGCATTGAGGTGCAGGGCAACAGCGCAGCCGCACTTGGAAACCTCTCAAGCAAAGGTACGGTCTATAACCAATTGGAATGAAGCACAAGCTAATTAGTTCCATCTAGTCGGCGATTATTCCATTTTCCTCTCCAACTGGACTTCTCCCGCTGGTGGTATCCACGGATATCTATCACGCTTCCTAGCTTCCGGTGACCCCACCTTCCAGCACATCGCAATCTGGACTCTGCTGCAACTTCTCGAGAGCAACGATGACAAGCTCCTCGATACCATCAACAAGAGCGAGGATGTGATGAAAATGGTTAGAGATATTTCCGAAAAGAATGTCGAAGGAGAAGAGGAGGGAAGTGATGACGGAGAGGCTGAGGTCGTGGCGTTAGCCAGGCGTTGTCTTGAGCTCGGAAGCGGTCATGGCGGGAAGAAGACACTGTCCGAGGGATGATGAGCCACGACGATGGCATGGATGCAGGTAACGGCCTGCTCTGTGCACCATCTCGCTTCCGGGCGTAGGCATTACCAGCACAAAACGTCCGCTTCGGTGGACACGGCACGGCATTATCGGATGCCATACACATGTTTCAGCAAAGGGCGTCAGAGGCGTTAGACACATTTTCCTGGGGCGAGCATTGGAGGGGGTTGAGAGCAAAGACTCAGCTCAGTCTCAGCACAGTCTGTTTTAGTTGTTGCGTTTGAACGGGTGTTTTCAGATTTTCATATACCATAACTCGCATGCGCGATATTGATGGGTTGGGACAGATGATATCCTTGGAGTACCGAATTTGGTCACTTCACGCAGTTTTTTGTTTTCTAGGGGTTTTTCTTAGGTAGCGACGCTGTAATTCAATACATGATATTCACGATGAGGAATGCAATGTTGCTATGTGCACTTCTTTATGTTTCACTTGTCTTCACTACACTTTACTTCGTGCATACATAGAGATACCCAGCTAGGTAAGTAATGTACAGCACCTGGACCAATTAGAAAGTGCCCTTACTAGCAAATCAGCCCTAAGAGGAGTGTCTCCTTCAACCTTCTATTAGAGTACCTACTAAGCAGCGATACTCGGCTGCTTATAGGGCGTTCTATATTGTTCAGGTGCTATAGATACCTCCGGTCTGAGCATCCCGTTTCGGACAGGACATGCAGGTGGACGACATCGAGGACTGAAACGGTGACGTAGAAGCGTAAACATTCGCATGTGAAAATGCCGCAGATCAGCCGGCGCAACCCGACCTCCATCCTAACTTTCTCCATCCAAATCGCAGACAGCTAGCTCCCAGTAAAAGATCCAGATTGTCCCCTCCGTACACCAAGCGCCACCACACCATGGCCATCCCCGCCTTCGCGCTCCCCGGCGACCCCCTAGCCCCCTCCTCCACCCACCTCCCGGGCCCAGGAACCCACCTCCACGCCTCGCAGCTCTACGCCAGCGTCGCCGGCCCCGTCTCCGTTCTTCCGCCGGCCTCGAAAAAGTCGCTCCCTAGCCTCACTATCGCTGCGGCCGCAGCTGGAGCCGACAGTGTGGGAGCAGCTGTTCCTAGCGCCGCGCTGCCAAAGGTCGGCGATGTTGTTCTTGGTCGCGTCACGCGCACAAACCCCCGCCAAGCCACCCTCGACATCCTCGCCCTCGCCCCTCCGTCCTCACCCACTGCCCCAGGTGTTGGGATACCCCAGCCCCAGCCCCAGCCCCTCCGCGAGCCCTTCCAGGCCCTAATCCGCCAACAAGACATCCGCGCGACCGAGACCGACAAGGTCAAAGTCGCCGAGAGCTTCCGCGTCGGCGACGTGGTGCGCGCGGTTGTGATCAGTGTGGGCGATGAGAGGAATTATTACGCGTCGACGGCGAGGAATGAGTTCGGCGTTGTCATGGCGTGGAGTGAGGCGGGCAGGGTCATGGCGCCGGTTAGTTGGAGGGAGATGAGGGAGGTGGGGGAGGAGGGTGGGTTGGGGTGCGGGGAGAGCAGGAAGGTTGCGAAACCTGTGTGAGGGGTTTGATGGGTTAGGATATGGAAAATTGCGCCTTCAAGCCGGAAGGATTGAAGTTCGCGAAGCCTGTGTGGTGGGTTTGATGGGCTAGGATATGGAAATTTGCGTCTGCAGGGAGGGAGGATCTCGCTCAGGAGGCGTGCTTAGTAGATGTTAGAAGGACGCCTGACGTCGGCTGTCTGGAGCTCTTCTGCAGTTGGGTCGGCAAGGGCAACAAACGCACCGGGCCATACACGGAAGCCGGGTCAAAGGCAGTTGAATACCGCCCTACGCTCAAAAGGCTTCTCTATCTCTACTTTCGGCTTCGGCAAGGAAGAAGCGCCAGGCGGGGGCTTCCTGCCACCGAGGAGCCGATCATAGCCTTTCGATCTGGAAAGCAGACCCACACCCGCCTCGAAGAAGGGGATCAATGACGGCTCTTCTGGTCCCTTGGCTAAATCCACGTCAATGAGGAGCACGGCGAGGTTGCTGGTAAAGCAACCGTTGGCTTGGTATGATGAGAAAGTCCATAGGCTCAACAAACCGACTCCTACGGACGTCTGTCCGGATCGTTATGCGAAGATGAAACCAGATTCTGATAACATATTCTTGTTATGCATTTTTTTCATTGTGCTTGTTCTTGCTGAGCTGGGCGTAGAACCACGTGCTTGGTCTTTCTACTGTTTCTGAACATTGAAACTGGGGTGGTTTTTGTGGGAATTGCTTGCTTGGGTCCTTCTTTCTCTGGTTTAACTTTCGCCTTGACTGATAATTCTGTTTTGCGTCTTCCTACTACTTTTTCGGTTTATTAAATTCTTAGGTACTTTCTCCTTTTTCAGACCTTTATCTACTTTCCCTATACTTTTAATTATTTCTGGCTTTCTCTTACCTCCTTTCCCTTCATCATTTCACTCTTCCCTTTCTCTTCTTGATACTCCTCCTCTTCCTTTATCTATCACTTCTCACTTCCCACCTGAATCCCGCTTCCTATTTGCCGCGACTACGTTCCTCACGTCTCCTCTATAGGGTCGGATTCGCTGGTATTGGGATGATTCTCTCGATTGCCGCGCATTCTGGCTGCAGTGATGAACGACACTGTTCCCTTGACGCCTTTTACCCGGTTCCACCTCGATGTACCATCGAAGGGACTTCTTCGACTGTGTTGAATTCAACAACGTTGAGGTGAGGAAGGCTACGAAGCCCGTGTGATGGATTTACTGGGCTAGGACAATTATTAGACCACGGAGTCCCGCTAGCATGGCATACATAGCTGTTGACAGTAGAAGAGTCAAGTCGCTTGGCCATGCTTGGGGCAATAGACGCATTAAACCCTCATGGAGGGTTTGGAGTGCGAAAGCTGTACTGTGGAGTACGTTCGATCGGCGCTTTCGTGGCTGCTCTGATTCGGGAATCACGAGGGAAATAGCAAGTGAAACGAAGTTGAGTGGGTGTGTCTCTATAAGGTGGTAGTTGTCACCTCTTGATGTCGAAGAAATCTGCCCTCGACCGGACAGAAGAAACTACTGACGGGGGTTCACGTCTTGTATCAGTTACACTCCGGCGCCAGAATCGAGCGCATGAAAGTAAGAGGGCAGGTAACGAGAAGGCAGATTATGGACTTAATCTTACACAACAATCTCTACGCTCAAGGCCAGTACGACAAACAGAGGGACTTGGCAAAACGCTACCGTCCACACGAAGAAAGGAAAGTAAGCACTATGTACTCAGTATATAGTCGTTTAGATTCAAATGTGTTCGTTTACTGTTTCTAACCCGAACCTCTTGAACTTTTCCACGTTTTTACGTCTTAATCACAGCATGTCAGGTTCTGATCGGTTAGCCTCATCACTCTACTGCACAATAATACGCCACTCTCATTGGAAATCACAGTACGCAAGTCTTGAGGTGCCTCAGAGCGTGCCGCGCCCTGAAAACAGTACCCCTCATTTTCTCTCCCCACTTGCAGTGTCTGAACCATGCCGTTCGACGAAGCCCATTTTTCGAACGCCTGATTGATTGTTTAACGGGTCCTCTCTCGCCAGATCTCGGGATCACTGCCTCATGCACTGCCTCGTGCACCGCCTCATGCAGGATCGGGATGCAAGCCTCAGGTCGCTATGCATGTACACGCAACTAGTGGCTTGGTCAACTTCCTGTGATCGCTATCTCTTCGCTGGCATATAAAGTCCTTATCTGCAGGCTACCTTGCTGGGTATTCCAAACTTAAATCACGATGTTGTTGAGCGATGCACTCTATCAGGAAGCCTGCGCCCTCATTCGGTTCCACCCTGAGGTCGTCAAATCGCTCGAAGTATTTACGTATGAGGTACGACTCACCTATCTTCACTCTCGCGCACGCATCCGTCACTGATACTCAAAACCCTTAGCGCGGTCTACCCACAATTCGTCAACTAGATGTGCCGCCAGAAGCACTCGAGGACTGGATATCTGCCAGAGGCAAATTCGGGCAAGCAGAATATACGAGAGGTGTCGCCGTCAGAAGTTTTCGGATACTGGTACATGGGCAACTCTCCACAACGAGGTCCGATAGGCGAGAAGATAGCCTCGGGCCCTCTGGGGTATCCACGGGTATAGCGATTTCCCAAAGCCCAATGCTGATGAATGATCATGCAAAAGAGAAACTGCCCTTTTCCAGAAAGGACTTCCATCTTCTGACAGAAACCTTGCGCTTGCCGCCCCTTTTCCTTTTGGACTTGTCGCGCATGGCTCGCCAGCCTACCGGATACGTTGCCACACGATCTAACCTATCTTCAGCCAAAAGCGGGGAAGGAAAAGCAGTAGGTTTGTCTCAGCGACCTCATCAGAGAGTGAGCTTGTATCTCGTGTGTGACAGGGATCACTTGTATTTCTCCACGCTTCGCATATAGCATGGACATGGCGCTGTCATACGACGTCGAGACAAGAACCACCAGTGGTCTTCTCATCTACCCCCAGGAATCACCATATCCGCTTCACGAACTTGTTTCCCTCCTCAAGCAATGCTCTGAGATGACCTTACACCCTCTACTTCTACCCTGTCTTGTCTACAATGCCTGGTTCACCATGCTAGCGGGCCAATACAATGTCGCGCATATAGAGTTACGCGACAAGGTCCAGCAGCCAATAGGCTTCATGCGCAGATATTTTTCACAAGAAGTCCCCAGTGAACGGCCGCCCATTCTTGGTGATCTCGACTACGAGGAGCTGCAAAGGAGCCACAACAACATTTACGAGACTCTTGTTTTACAACATGGGTGTCTCTGCAACGCCCTTACTCCATTCGTCAACGACCTCGGTACCAACACGTGGAAAGCTTTGGAAGATTCTCCCGAAACCTGCAGTTTTCAGAAAACGAGAGCTGACGCTGATGTGCGAGCATACCTTCTCAGGCTAAAGCGCAAAACAGATGTCGAGATTAATCACAGGAGCCTGTTGATCGGGAAGATCTGGGTCCAGTTCCACGTCTTGCGTGAGCTGATGCGGCAGAGGGACCACAGTGTCAATATGAAAATTTCGCGTGGCAATGCCGAGATCGCGGATATCAATACCGAGATCGCGCGGGCGACGAAGAAGGATAGCAGTGCTATGAAGAGCCTGGCCCTCATTACAATCATTTTCTTACCGGCGACCACCATAGCGGTCAGTACTTGAACTTTGAAAGATCTCGGGCGTTAGGGTAAAGGCTAAAAATTCATAACAGGCAATCTTCAGTATGAGTTCGTTCTTTACGACCAATTCCAATAACGGCTCTGGTATCGAAGTCTCGTCGCAATTTTGGATATTTTGGTGTGTAGTTGGACCCATGACGGTCGTGATCGTCGGATCATGGGTGTTGTGGATGAATCGAAGGGAGGTGATCGCGTATCTAGGAATATGGACTGCGAAGAAAAGGGCGCGAGATGAAGAAGATGGGCTGAGTCAGACCGCTGGAAATGCAATTGCCGAAGATGATGGTGCGAGCACCAAACCCACGGTGAGATTCCGAGAACTCAGACAGGAACGTATTCTGCGAGATTAATTAGCAAGACCCCACACTCGACTAATGCTGAAAACTTACTCTCTTCATCCAGTCTTGTCTTCTCCCTCCAGCTATCATGCAGCCAGTCTACACTTACAATACGAGGGAGCTTCTTGCCCCTTCCGAAATTCCTTGCAAGTATGGGCCGTACACTCTCCGCCCCTTGCCGGCCCCTGACGACCACATGCGTGAAGTGGCTGTCAGACATCGCATCTGTCACAACACCGCCGGTAAAAACAACGATACGCTTAGCTGCAAGCACTGAAGAGTTCGCGGTGCCTTCAAGCTCCTCGGAATTATGATCACCAACATCCATGAAGCCCACCGCAAGGCCATGGAACATCCAACCCGGCATTTCGTCCAGTGCACCATCTCCGAAAACTTGCTCGAGTAATACTTCCGAGTCATAGCCATGCTCCATCTTAGGCATGGCCTGCAAGACCCGCTCCAGCTCCTCCGCGGTCGTATCTCTGGCATAGCTGTCGCCGTAGGCGTCCACGTTCTGCTCAAAGACACCGCGATCCTCTGCAGTTGCAAAAAAGACGTGGTCAGGCTCATACGGCAGCAGAAAGGTCGAGCGACCATTGTCCCGCTCGTTCTGCTTGATGCAGTCGAAGATCCATGAGGGGTTGATCAGGTTCCGTTCGCCACGCTTGATGATTGAGGCGACCTTGACGAGCTTTCGTTCTGCGATACAAATTGTTTTCGGATCTTTCTCGGACTGCAGGATATGGCCGCCATTGGCTTTTATCAGCTGTTCAAGCTCTGCCTTGCTCTTCTTGACAGGCTTCAGCGCTTCGGTAATAACGAAGAAAGCGAGCCCATCGAAGACCTTTGTTTCGGGTCCAGCGTAAGGGGTCGTGAGGACTTCATCATTTCCAGCCACAGTAAGCTGCCTTCTTTTCCTCGTACTTGGTCTCTTGCGGCGGTTGTCATCCATCTTGAAGCTTTTGTCTTTCCTTTCCTGTTCTGCCCTCTCCTTCAACTGGTTGAACTCGCTTATCGACAAAGCTTGCGTCCAGTCCTTGTCAGTACGGAGTTTCTTGAACCTCGGAAATCGAAGCGTTACATCCATCTTGAAATCTTCGCTGGGATAGACAGAAGCGGCCTTCACGGAGATCACGACGGAATCGTCAGGCTTGATCCAGCAGTCCGGTCGTTCGATCTGCCTATTGCCACCAGCAAGCTCAATATACTCACTGGGTGGCTTCTTTGGATCCCACTCTACCCATTTGCCATCCGTACGATGTCGGATCTCGGCATAGTCGGCAGCACTGAACCCACCGCCAACCTTGAAGAAAGAGTATGTTTTCATAGGATTCGCCCCCTGCTGGATCTGGTTCTTGTCGACTCGAAGGCCACACAAGAAGCTGGAAAGCTTTCCGCCCCGTTTACCCGAACCATAATAGCCACCCACCACGACGCAGTCGAGCGACTCCCCAAACTCAGTCATATATTCGGGTTTTACTTTCATCCAGTCGTCATTGCGTTCATTGAGGCGGTAGACAGACCGAGGGTTCTTCAGAACTAGGCCTTCTGATGATTCAGCTACCACTTGCCGTAGCAGAGGCTCAATCTCTGCCGCTGAAGTGGCTTCGGTATAGGCGTGATTTTCAAGGCGGCGATGGATGCTATTGATACTCTTCTCAAGAGCCCTTCGTCGATCACGTAAGGTGTAGTTTGTAAGGTTTCTGTCGTTCAAGTAAAGACAATCGAAGATCCTATACATGGGTCTGTTGCCAGTGGAGAAGGGATTACGCTGCTCAGAAAGGGCTGCAGTCTTCAAGGTGCCAAATGGCACCATCGCGTCCTGCTCTGGATCCCAAGTAATCATCTCACCATCCAGAATAATGTTGCGCACTCCGTCATCGAAGGCCGTCTTGATGTGGCGGGTAAGAGCGGCATTCTCATCCTGAAACCCATTACCGTAGAGATAGGTGTAGTCTTTCGCTTTGCGCGACCAAAAGCCGAAGCGTCTACCCCCAGGCATACTCTCATCTTCGATCATGTGGAGCTGCATACGCTCGCCATCGAGCTTTTCCTCAATCCAGAAGACGGGGTCGTCTTCAGTCGGGTTCATACGAGCGACCATCTTCTCCATCGAATGCATCTGGAAGGCAGCCAGCTGAGGTTGGAAACATTGCATCAGGTTGATCCCTTTGTCCACTCCTTCGAGACGTATTTGAGGATCGTACAGCTCCCAACACACACGCCGCAGGCTCGATGAGACATTGAAGAGGTTCTCCGCATCAGGGTGCCATATATCAAAGATGGTCTTCTCCGTTGCGCCTACCTTCATCTGGCGGAGGATCATACGGATTAACCACATCATCTCCTCTGCATTCATCCTCTTGTAGAACTCCTCGAAGATAGGCAGCTGGTTCTCCTCCTTCTGGGCAGTAGATAATCGATCCAGCATTTCATTCACTTCGCCAATGGTAAGGCTGCCTACGGTGGTGCGCATCGGACGCTTCGAGATGACCTCATAACACCTACCAGCAAAGTCGCCCGCCATAGCACTTGAAGACTTGACGCCTGGTAGCTTCCAGTTCAGGAGATTATATCCATCCTCGGAATTCTTGTCGATTTTCATAACTCGTACAAGCAGTTTGCCAATGGTTTTCTCCTTCAAGCCATACATGCCACGGTCACGGTCCTTCTCTGGTACAATAAGGCGGAAAGCAGGGTAGATGTCATTACCAACTTCCTTCCGCCACCGGGAGATGAATCGTTCGAGGATGGACCGACGTACTTCGTTTGGGCTGAGGTTGGCAGGGCCATGAGGGCCCTGCTTCTTGCGTGCAGTTATTGGGCCCGTAGGCTTCTTTTTGTTCTCATTAAGTGGATTGAACAGAGTAAGAAACAGGTCGTGGAATGGCAGAGTACGAGAATGGTTGTGAGGTCGATTCGGGTACTTTTCGTCAAGATCTTCTTCAGTCATCGGACCATGCCCATATTGCATTTCTTCTTCCTCCACCGCTGCTGCATCTCGCATCTCGGAGTCATCGGCCATGGTGATGTAAAGTTGGTGCCGTACTGTATGCTTCAACCCGGTTGGAGAGACAATTGGAAAGCCTCAGGATTGCGGCTCATGATCGACTGGGAGGTTATGCAGGATAGTACAGGCAATTCAATTCAGGGACGGGTGTGAATAGATGTCTCGTCTTTGATATGAGTGGCAAGTGAATGTGTTGTACTAATAAGGTAGAGGCAGCAACGCGGGAGTTCCCGCATGCCGGCAGCCGGCCGCGTCTGAGGTGCAGCCGGACATGCCCTGGCTCCATGTTGATCACCTCATCTTCTGTTACACCATCTGCATAAGCATACTCCTCGAAAGGATTACCTCGATGATATTCTCCGGCCGCACACAATCCTAGACTGTTCAGATGAGGCGCTGCTTAGCGCACTGTCCGGATGACGGGCACCGCCCAGCGCTCTCGAGCGAATTCGAATGCGAGCCATAACGACTCCTCCGCTGCCCGCGACGCAGCCTTGTATGGCGCAGCGAAAGCATTCGGAACATCGCCTAGAGCCAGAACTACAAATGTTCTGAATACAGACAGTTCATCGCCTAAAATAAATGGCGCCCTCCTTGCTGCCGTCAATGCCGGACATGCTAAGGAGTCATCGCCGAAGTTGCCCGTTCCGGCCGAAGGAGCAGCGGTGGGCCCGTTACGAAAGGATCAGAAGAGCCGGATGATTAGCCAAGCCAACAACACTGCGTCAGTACAAACGAATGCAAATGGAGAGGCCAGCTTGGGTGTTCCGGTACGGCCAAGTTGGGCTATATCGAGGTCTCCTTCATATCAGGCAGCTACCGTTGCCGCTGCAAGAGCGTCACCAGCTCCTCCAACAGCGGAAGCCTTGCAAAACACACAAACCCGGAACAAGGCAATCGCATCGAAGCCTGTGGTGAAAGCAAAGCCGCGGCCTAGTCATGTGCGATCGGACTCTGCAGCGTCAGGTGTAGCCCGGGACAGTCAGCGTTCAAATCGACCAGACACGTCGTCAATAGCTCCGACAACATCTCTTGTGAAGCTCTTCGAGAACAGTAAAGCATCAGAGGGACAATCTAGAGACCCTTCAGCGGCGGCCCCAATGATCAGAGTCGCCGAGCCTACGCCAATTCAGTCCCCAAGGCCTTTGCGAAGGTCATCGCTCCTCAAAGGCGATGCGCCTCCCATGTTCGATGGCGAAGGTACAGTCAGGCGGATGATGGCTGCAGCAACTACTCAGAGGGAGCCGGCTCGAATCACATCATCAGGGCCTCCTCCATCGGGACGTGTGCCTGCCTCCGTTAAAGAGAAGTCCCCGAGCCCAGCTGAGAAAGTCGCCAAAAGGCCGCTTCCTCCACCTGCTAGGCGGACGATAAAACCTCCAGAGACAAGGGAAGAATCATTAGCGGTTCCTACTTTGACGCGTCCGAAGACGCGGAGCCCACGCCCGCAAATATCCCCAACACAAAGCGCGCCCAGCGTATCTCGGAAAGGCTCCCGCAGTCTCGCGCCCCAAGAAGTCGCCGCGTCACAGCCGCAGAGATCAATCACTGCAACATACCACCAGCTACACCCACGATACGTCTCACCGCTCACAACCGGCGACTCCCTCGCCAACGCCATGGTCGGCGCCAGTCTAGCCGCCACCCGCGCCCCCTCCCCGACCAAACTCCCACCTCCGCCCCTCGGCTCACACAACCCAAAGCACCATCACCTCTTCGGCAAAACCAGCCCACCAAAAAAGGGCGGCATGCGCCACACGATGCGCAAGGAGAAGGAAGAATCGTCCGACGAAACCGACGACGAAGACCCCTACGGCAAACACAAGAAGAAACGCCATCTGCGCAAACACCCCAACAAGCACCACGAAGGCGACCGCAAGCGCTGGCGCAACGCCGTCACGGAGCGCGAACGGAAACGCTACGAGGGCGTCTGGGCTGCCAACAAGGGCTTGCTTTGCACCTTCACCCCCGCCGAGCAACGCTTTCTGGCCCGCTTCCCGGATGCGAAAGACAGTGCTGCGATCAGGGAGCAGGTGCCGGAACAGGTGTCGAATCTGGTAGTCAAGGATCTCTGGACTCGGTCGCGACTCCCGGCCCATATCCTCGAGGAGGTGTGGAGTCTGGTCGACAGCCAGGAGAACGGGAGATTGCTGAAGGAGGAGTTTGTCGTCGGCTTGTGGCTTATTGATCAGCGGCTCAAGGGCAGGAAGTTGCCGACTAAGGTCACGGACTCGGTCTGGAATAGCGTCAGGTTGTTGCAGGGCATCAAGATAAAGAAGATTAGATGAGAAAACGTTGGCTTGGATTCGGTGTTCTGGGGTTTTGGGCGGTTTTGGCACGCTGTTTTGATCGCGTAGATACCCTAGGCGCGGCGCGTGCTTCAGTCACAATTAATGTATATTCCATCACCACATCAGATTCGCTTGTAAGCTGTCATCTAGCCTGGCGGCGTTACGTCTATCGCTATATACCAGTGGCCTATTGCTTCTCTCTCCTTGACAGCACGTCTTCTGCAGTCTCTACCAGGATCTCAAACGCTCTTCTCAGATGCCTCTCCTCCGCCAATGGGTTTGCGCTGACAACGCGTATGGCATAAGCGCCGCCAATTACGCTACTAGTGAAAAAGACCTCCCTCCGCTTGTCGACCAACTCGTACACTTCTTTCGTCGCGGCGTTTGCCTCATCCAACTCCTTGCTGTCAGCCTCCTGCGGTGTCACAGCGACGTGGCTGTCCTGGTACGGTCTCGGATCCTCGCCATCGGCCACGCCCGGCTCAACCATCTTTCTCCGCCGAGGGTTCACAGTCAGCACTGTAAGCGCGAAGGACGGCCCGGTTAGGATGTTGAACAAGTCCGACCTCCCCCTCACCAGATCCGCAAACATCTCGCCGAGCTTGATATGGCGCCGCACATGTGCCTGCAGCCCACTCACTCCCCACGTCCTGATGACGAACCAGATCTTAAGTGCTCTGAACCGTCTCCCGAGCGGGATCTGCCAGTCTCGGTAGTCTGTCACCAGACCGGAATCAGAGAATTGGTTGCGCAGGTACGCTGGCGTGATGCTGAGGGCGTCTGTCAGGTCGCGGCGATGTTGGACGAAGAGACAGCTGGCGTCGAAGTTGGTGAGTAGCCACTTGTGCATGTTCATGTTGAAGCTCTCGAAGCTGGCAAATTGTGCCGAGTAGTGCTGGTACTCTTCGCAGACGAGTGCTGCGCCCGCGTAGGCGGCGTCAACGTGGATCCAGAGGTCTGGGTAGTCCTTCTTGACTTCGGTTATCGCTTCAAATTGATCGACAGCGCACGTGTTGGTGGTACCGAGTGTGACTGTTAGATAGTACGGTTCGAGGCCCTTGCTTTTGAGCTCCTCAATCTTCGCCCTCAAGCTCCTGCCCGTCAACGCAAAGCCATCCTCCCTGCTTGTTGCAATGCTCCTGAATCTTGTGCCTGCAATATTCGCCGCTTTCTGCGTGCTGCTATGCGACTGCTGACTCCCCAGGGCAACCAACTTTCCTCTAAGTTCACATATCCTGTCCTCTTTCTCTTCCTCGTCTGTTATTCCCTCTTTCTCAATAGCCCTTCTGAGCCACCTCTCCCTTGCAGCAACCATAGCCGTCAATACAGCCTCGCTCGCACTTCCTTGTATAACGCCTCCTCCTTCACCCTGACTCAAGAAACCCTCGGGCAACGCCAGCATTCTCGCCAACCAGTCCATCACAATCGTCTCCAGCTCAGTGACTGCTGGGCTGCACAGCCAGTTGAAAGCCGGAGCAGTCAGAGCTGCACTCCACATCTCACCTAGTATGCCTGGGTAGGTCGACGAAGCCGGGAAGAAGGCCATGAAGTTAGGCGACTGCCAGTGGGTCATGCCAGGCATGATTGTGCGCTCGATGTCTGCTTGGATCGAAGGCCATGATTCGGGGTCCTGAGGAGCTTGTGTTGGAAGAAGGGAGCGGAGGTAGCCAGGTTGAATTGAGGGGAGGACAGGTCGCGATGGGAGGGTGGTGTAGTAGTTTGCTATCTCGTCGATGCAGGATTGGGCGGCTGCTGTGAAGGTGGAGGCATCCATGCCCATAGCTGGGACTTGACGGTCATCCGCGATCTCTCTCTTGGTGGACTCTGAGTTGGCCATGGCTGGTGCTGCTTGAGGTGTTGGTGAAACGTGGATGCTGGTGCTCTTGGATCGTAGGAATGTAAGTGCGGGAGACGTAGATCTGGATCTGCCTGCAAAGCTTCGGAACATGTAGAGCGATTGCTATTTGGCGCGTCTTTGCATATACAACATGAAGAAGATGGGAATAGGAGAAAAAGTGAGCGATGTCGCGACCATATATTGCGGACCTGCGTTTCTGGGGTTCCAACCTGTGGGGCGGAAGACGTCCGCGAGTGGTTTGACTTATCAGATCATGATCACATACTAGTAGCATCTAACTCATGAAGGAGCATCCTTCGGCCTGCGAGTCTCCATAGAGATTGGTCAAGTCAGGCAGCAAAGAACGGCGAAATGCGTCACGTCTGTGGGGGAAGGAGAGGAGAGGAGAGGAGAAGAGATACACCTGCATGTATGGATGTTGAAAGTGTAAATGGTCATCTGATTGGGCGTGAATGCCGCGTTGGCGGGGCAGCTGGCTCGCACCTCTCCGGACAGTCACTGTCACCTACATTATTATGAGCTACCTCTAATTACATGTACATGAACCTTGCTTGTTGAAGCTGCCGTTGTATATCCCGTCAAAAACTTTGCTATCTGAGGTCGCAGGTGGTTAGCACATCTGGATGGTCCGCAGAGTCTCACTTATATCTCCTCACCTCGGTCGCCTCCTTAGCTGCAGTTACAGTGCCCACCGTAGGTGCTTCAGAATTTCATATTCCTTTGCACAGCCACTCGGCAGCTCGCTCCACGCGCACATCGCAGGTGCAAGCATGTCGCAATCAGTTCCAATCGAGCTGTCGGACAGTGAAGATGAAGACCTAAAGAGAGCTATTGCCATGTCTCTCGCAGAAGAACCTGCAGCATTAGTGGCGAACCAACCATCGAACACACGTCCCAGAATGCCTGGACCCTCTACATTGCCAACGCCGCCTTCTTCGCAGGGTACGGGCATACCTGGCCTCGATCGTAGGGCCATGGAGCAAGAGCGTCTTGCACGCCTTGCGACACGCATTCCAAAACGCGAGCGTTCTGTATCACCTCCTGCGCTATCAAGACCGACGAAGGTGTCGAGGATTGGCAGCTTTGCTCGCAGTCTGCATAATTTTGCTACACCGATAGCCAGCCCTCAGCAGAATGAGGCAGATGGGGCGCAGGATACCGACACCAGGCCTTATCCTATCCCCAAGTCTTTCCAGCAGGACTTACAATACCCACATGGAGTGGTCAGGAAGACGTGGGCATTTGGACATGAGAGAGTCAACGACGTCAAGATTGAGGAAGTCTTAGAGCCTGCTACTCTTCGAACAGCTGTTCTATCAGCCTTCCAGTGGGACGATGAATGGGTCATCTCAAAAGTCAATCTCAAACAGACAAAGCTCATCTTCGTGATGCAAGAAAAGGATCACACTCAACGTGCCGAGCTGCTGAACGCTACCGAATCGAAAAGTCTGCGCGTCTGCCTTCCGCCTATGCCACCAATGGTGAATTGCATGCACTCAAAGCTTATGCTTCTCTTTCATCCACATAAACTACGAATAGCAATACCCAGTGCGAATCTCGTACCTTACGACTGGGGAGAAACAGGGACTATGGAGAACTCTGTCTTCATGATTGACCTGCCTCGAAAGGATGAGACGGCGTGTGCCGAGTTGCCATCTTTCGCAAAGGAGCTTCTGTTCTTTCTTGAGAAGTCTAACTTGCACGAGGACGCAAGGAATGGTCTTCTCAACTTTGATTTCAGCGCAACAAAAGACTATGCTTTTGTACACTCCGTCGGAGGGTCACACTACGGGCAAGATCTGCAACGAACCGGATTAGTAGGATTGAGCAAAGCAGTAAGAGATCTGGGACTGCAAACCGAAGATCTTCAGCTAGACTTTGCAGCATCATCGATTGGATCTCTTAACGACGAGTATCTCCGTGCCGTTCATTCAGCCGCCAGAGGGGTTGACCCTGTCGCATCAGGATCAGCTCCCGCAAAATCTTCGCGGCATCCAGCTGCAGCTACAGACACCAGCATCCGAGACAAGTTCCGCATCTATTTCCCTACACACGCCACAGTAACCTCTAGTACCGGTGGCCATGCAGGCACAATCTGCTTGCAACGCAGATGGTTTGAATCGGACAAATTCCCTAAGGTCTGTTTCCGCGACTACCAATCTACACGAAAGGGTCTTCTGAGCCATAACAAAATTCTGTATGCGCGGGGAAAGAGCGTTGCATGGGCGTATGTTGGTAGTGCGAATATGAGTGAAAGTGCATGGGGCAAGCTGGTCTGGGACCGAAGTCGTAAGGAGTGGAAGCTCAATTGCAAGAACTGGGAATGTGGAGTGCTTATCCCTGTCGGCTCGACGAGGGATCATCAACGGAAGACCACTGACGATGAAACTGCTTCCGAAGATGAGGCGTCGGATTCCGAAGATGGAGTGCAGCAGACACATGTGGAGCCTGGTGGGTCAATACCGATGAGTGTTTTCAAAGACAAGATTGGTGTCCCGTTTCAGTACCCTGGACAGCTATATGATGGGAAAGAGCCCTGGTACTTTACGGAACATTGAGTTCGTAACAACTCCATTACGCAGGTTCAAAGGCGGAGATTTGATAGTAAACGTCAAGAATGGAGCGAAAACGCCCAGATACCTTCAATTCGGCAAAACATTGCATCTCACGCACATCCTGTATGCAATGCCGTGTGCATCTGCCATTGGCTAGCATAGCGCCAACGAGAATCCAGGACACTCGTCCTACAAGAGTTTGGAGGCTGTTTCAACAAGATTCATGATCGGGGCATCACACATCCCACTCAGTAACATTGGAGGGCTCCTAAAGCAGGTCGTCAAATTTCCATCTCAAATGGCATCTGGGAAGAGAAGCTTTGCTTAAATCAAAGGTTGGATCTGCAGTGTCATAGGTCCCATTAATGAAGAGATCTCTGTAATCTCAAGAGAGAAACCACTATTGCTACATTTATCCTTAGTAGCACGCACTTGTAGATAGCAGGTATGCCTGTCATTTGCACATTACAGGATCGTGAGACATTCGTAGTACGGTAGTACTGTGAGGCCTACCTTTATCAGGCAAGTCTGCCGAGGTGAATTCGTAGTCTTGGCAGCAACTCGCCGTATGACGATGCTCGTAGACTTCGACCGTGAACTTTCTCGATTCACTTTGCAGTGAGCAGCAATCCACCCTCTATGCGTGCGCACAGTCTCCTAGGTCCTTCAGAGGCCTTATACAGAGTCTTCGTCCAGCCATCCATCGCAAGAACTCCCGCGCGCCTCGTCAGCGCTCTCAGCGATGCCCCAAACCAGCCTCTCCGGCGCATTCGCAAGCCTCACCCACAACGCCCCCTACCGCTGACCAACCGCCACGCCTTCTCTACCACCGCGACCTGCCATGCCAAAACACGAGCCCCAGAGAAGCGCTCTCAGCTCTGGGACGAGGAGATCACAGCGCGCCGAGTCCAGCTCGTCGACCCTGAGACCAACAAACCGGGCCCGCCGCAGGGCACGCGCTTCGTGCTCAGGTCCTTCGACCGCAAGACCCACCGCCTAGTGTGCATCAGTCCGCTGCCGACACCCAAGTCCAAGGAGGCAGAGGAGGAGTGGATCCCGATCTGCAAGCTCATGGACAAGAAGGAGCAGTACCTGAAGGACAAGGCCAAGGCGGACCAGAAGAAGGCGGCCAAGAAGAGCAGTGCGGATACGCTCAAGACGTTGGAGTTGAACTGGGCGATTGATCTGAATGATCTGGGCCATCGGATGAAGAGGATGAAGGAGTTTTTGGAGGAGGGCAGGAAGGTCGATATTGTGTTGGCGAGGAAGAAGGGCGGGAGAGTTGCTAGTGTGGAGGATTGCAATGCCTTGCTGCAGAAGATTAGGGAGCAGGCCGAGAGCGTGCAGGGTGCGAAGGAGTTGAAGGCGCTGGAGGGGAAGTTGGGTGGGTTTGCGACGTTGTCGTACGAGGGTCCCAAACCTTCCAATTGAGTACAATCTGGCTCGGAGGCAAAAGTCCCAAGGTCAACACTCAAGTCTCGGAAACTATTAGGGACCTGGCTGGAGCGTCGCTAGGGGATGTTCAGTCCCGAGATGAGCTGTCGAGAGTGTCGTGTGCTTAGTCGCTAGACACGAGCACCCAGCGCCAACGTCTCGTCAGGTAAGGGGAATCGGGCAAACATGTGATGCTGGACGAAGAGGATCATGTGGATCATGTAAGATGATAAGATCGAAGGCCAGAGTCTGTAACATATGATACAATATAAGCGGTATCTACCATGACCGCATTTAAGCAACCAGCTTGACCTTGCTCTCCAGATCATGAGAATGCTCCGCGAAAATCCTGTCCAAGGCCGCCTTCTCAATCACGACATGACCCCTCTCAAGCAGGTCCTTGACATCCACATGCCCGACCTTCATCGCCTTTGCTTCCCTTCCCATGTCGCCTGACTCAAGTGTTCCAAAGAATCTACCCCTCCTCTTCAACGTAACGAACAAACTCCGCCCATGTGCATTGCCCAACTTATTCCACTCCAACATCTCCTTCACCCACCTCATGGTACCCGGGCCCGCCATGTCGATTTCCGCCTCTCCGTCAATCACAATCAACTCGCCCCTCCTGTACCGGTAACTCAATGCCATCCTCCACGCCAGGTCGTAAATCTTCCTCGGCAGGTCGGTGCTGAAGTCTCGCGTCTTCGGTCCGAACGCCTTCGCTCCTCCCTTCAACATCGGCGACTTGCTGTCTCCCAATCTTGCCGAACCCGTGCCTTTCTGTGGCCTGACTTTCTTGCTCGACCCCTTGAGTTCGTCCCTCCATTTCACGTTCGCCGTACCTTGACGGGTCTTGTCTCCCTCGAAAATCACGGCCCGGTGGAGGATGTCTCGCCGCACGGGCAGGAGAAGGTGGGAACCTGGGTATGTGGCGTAGGAGGTTGGTTCGAAGGAAGGGAAACTGTGGAGAGTGCAGGTTGCGGTCTTGAGGAAGGGATTCGGTGGTTGTTGGTAGCGGTGCGAGTATGTTGAGGATGCGGGCGCAGGTGGTGGTGGCTCGGAGAATGTGTCTGTGAGAATTGGGCCGGTCGAGGCGGAGGTGAGAGTGGCGTTTTCGTATGATTGCGCAATGGTCTCAGAAGGGAGGATAGGCTCTGTAGCCATAGAGCGGGTCAATGAGGGATGGTAGTGCTGTTGAACTTAGTCTCCTGGTCGTAGGGGCGGGTATGGTTCTAAACGTACGCGCACAGCATTACGCGAGGTCGTCGGCGCCAGGCTACCATTAAGGAGGGCCTGCGCAGACCGACAGATGCGCTTGGAGGCCATGCTGAGGTGGTTGTGGTGGATGGAGTAGTGCTGAAAGGATCAAGCGGAGGTCAAGCGGAGGTGAAGCTGTTCGCCGAAAGAATTCCAGCCGTCCAAAGTCTTGGCACGGGTTGGTATGGATTTGGAAATCTCGCAATACGACCATCACACCTCCTAGATTCGATATCACACAATGTCGGCCACTAAACAGGCCGCAAGGCCTTTGCTGCAATCTGTCAGGTACCAGAGCCGGGACGTCAGCAATGCAGCCATTCGCGCCTTTTCTTCTTCCGGCTCTACGCAACAAGAGGCTGTCGAGCAGCAAGCAGCCTCGCAATCGACCCTCCCATTCGTCGACCCAAACTACGCACACACTCCCAGACTTGAGCGCAAGGTCCTCGAATCCCTGAAAACCACACCTGTCGGTTCCCGCAGACGGCGTGCTGCCCTCCGCTCCTCGTCCAACATCCCGTTCGAACAATTACCCTACCAATGCTTTCAAGAGGCGCGCAAGATCTTGGCGGCGGACAGGGAAGAGAAGATCAAGCAGATTGAGCAGCAAAGAGCGCGGATTGAGAGGTTGAAGGCGAAACAGGTGGAACCACAGGACGAATTGCAAAAGGAACGGCGGTTGCGGAGTATGCAGACGAACTTGGAGGAGCTGAAGATCTTCGCCGACATCAACGACCCCGTCGTGAAGAAGCGGTTTGAGGACAACTTGGGTGAGTTCAATAGCGTTTGGAGCGCTTCGCACGGCGTATTTCCCTGGCTACAACCGGTATGCTGATAGTGAATCTAGGCGATATGAACAAGCCTATCTACCGTCATCTCGCAGACCGTGAATGGCGCAAGTACGACAGGAACCTGCTGGTCCAGCGCATAACGCAGATGAACGTGATACCCGACGTTCTTCCATCACTGGACCCGGTCGTCAACGTCGAACTCTCATTCGGTAGGCGCAAAGTGCAACCGGGCGAATTCATCGACTCCCGTGTCAGCGAGATTCCTGCAACCCTCAAGATCCAGCCATACGACAAGGGCGAGAGGTACATCTCAGTAGCGGTCGTCAACGCCGACGTGCCGAACGTGGAGAAGGACGGCTTCGACTACAGGTGTCACTTCCTGGCTTGCAATATCAAGGTTTCGCCGACCCAGACCAGCGTGCCCCTGCAAAAGCTGGAGTCACAGGTGGTGGTGCCTTGGCTGCCAGCCTACACACAAAAGGGAGCGCCATACCAGAGGATGTCGGTGTTTGTGATGCAGCAAGCGGAGGGACAGGAGTTGGATGTAGCGGCGTTGAAGGAGCGGACGAAGCAGGATGGCTTCATTCTTCGCAGCTTCGTTGACCGGAACGCCTTGAAGCCGGTGGGTGTCAACCTCTTCAGAAGCAAGTACGACGAGGGTACTGCGGGTGTTATGCAACGCGCAGGTATCCCAGGCCACGATGTGGAGTTCAAGAGGAAGAAGATTGAGCCCCTGCCCTACAAGAAGTTGCCAGGCTCGCGGTACAGGTAGGAGACGGCGGCATGTATTAAGGTTGTATTCTATCACTGTATACCATATTCACTACATTTCCAATCGCTTTCTCGCCACATCTTCGTACATTCTCTCCCGTCCGTATGGAACATGAAGGTGTCGCCATGGAGGCTGGAAGCCGCGGGTCGCACCTTCTACTCCTAGACAAAGTCCGACTGCGATACCACCTGCACCTCAGTCAGTACATCCACCTGCATGGACGTATTCAAGCCCAATAAACGCAGAGAACTCCGAACGTTACTTCACTTCAGCTTCATATTAACTGCCACGGCTGTTATCCACTTGCAACAATGTCGCGTTCAAGCGAACTGCATCTCGCTCTTGCACTCTCCGTCGTCCGTTCTAAGCCGGCTGAGGTCACAGTTGAAGGTACGCTTGCCCTCCCGTCGTCAATCCCACTCCAACCAACATTGCGACAGAGTATATTGGCCAACTACGACGGCATCTTGAAGATCGTAAACGGCCCGAGTCATCACAACCAGGAGTTCAACAGTTCAATGGCTTCGCCTTCTGGCAGTCCGAATATAAGCGGCTTTACCAATCGTTCCTCCAGACGCAAGGCAAGACGTTCGAACTGCAAAGAAGGAACGACGCGCTCCGAGCAACGCTTGAAGCTAATCACGAGAGCGCGAAAGCAGCGGAGAGGGGGAGGAAACGGAAGAAAATGGGCGTAGAGCCGGATATCTCAGTCGGACGTCGCTCACCGAAGAAAGCAAGCAAGGCGACAGAGCTTGTGTTATCGACAATGCCGGCTTTGACTGATGAGGCTGACCCTCTTGCTGGCACACCAGGACACCAGACGCTGTTGAGCAGCCTGTACCATATCCACAAGCTTTGCATCCAACCAGAACAAGGTGGCGCACTGCTCGCATACCACCTATCTCAGGCTTCAGACAGTTTGAGCTCAGCGTTGACATGCTTTGGAAAAGCTATGCCTGGACCTAGCAGCAAAGCACGCGCAAGTTCCGATGAGGGGTACAATAATGCTTCGACCACGGCCATTGCTCGGGCTTTTACTTCCCTACTCTTCGGCTTAGACGTCTTATCCAAATATGAGGGCTATGAAAATCTGCTAGGAACAGTGCTGCATAGTATATCTATGTTTCTCTCTACTGCGCTGGACAAGCTCGCCGATCTGGCCTTATCTGATGCAAAGCTGTCCTTGGCTGTAGAGCTTGCACGAGAGCCCAAGACGAAGGCGAAGGCTAAGGATGCCCGCTCCCAGAGGTCTGCACAAACAGCAAGTCCTGCTATCAAGAGCTTGACCCGGCTCTTATGCGCGCTTGTATCCCAGCTAGACCCAGCAAGAGCCCCGCACAGAGCCGTGTTCGAAGCCTACCTCTACCTGTTGCTGTCAAGGATGGGCCGAGTCATCTATGTTTTCACGTTTTCCCATCCTCGCGAACGAAATCCAGCGGACGACATCCGACGTGAGCTAAACGAGAGCAACAAGTTCGGAAGTACGAATAGATCCCCTGCCGTTGAAACGGAGCTGAGGCAGTCGAGATTGCTTGCTCCGTATCTTCTTACTCTTCTCAGCAGAGCCATGAGCGCTGCTCCCGGTCATATGTCGAGTGCAAAACAAGAGTGTACAGAAGCAAATGGACAGGAAGTACCTCTGAAGTCTGTACTGAGTCAAGCAGCCCAGGATCGTCTCCAGAGAACATTAATACGCTGCATATTCGGCTTGGAGGGTAGGTCGGAGTTGGACCTTACTGACGTCCTACGGATGCCCGAAAGGGGGCCAGATATCGTAGTACCGAAGATTAAAGGCAGGAACGTCGAACAGTTGGAGATGGACTCATTCTTCGACGGCGTTTGGAGGCTTTTAGGATGGGAGATCCTTGGAAGAGAAATTGATTGGGCGGAGACTTTCTAAGCGATCCGCTCTCGAAAAGTGGCCCAAGAGCAAGTGGTTTGAGGCAAGGCGTATATGCGTTGCCAACATTATCCAGGAAGCAACATGATCTTTCTTGACGCACAACGGCCTAATCCAGAGAGACCGGCTACAGCCCCAACAACATAATCTATTGACCCAACGCCAGACGCGATCGCTTGCCCGCAAGAAACACACCTAGGAAACAAGGAGAACCATGCAATCGACCTCTATGCACTGGCAAGAGCAAGTTTTCCAACCCCTGAGACGAGCTTCTTAGCCGAGTTTTCTCTGCTCATTTCCTCCGTCATGCCCTGTGCCATCTCTTCTGTGGTCTGCCCCTTAGTTTCAGCGAACTTCGAAGACCGCTTGAATGATGGTGATGGATTGTAAAACTCGTCAACGATTGGGTGAATCAGAACGGTCTGGTTGTGGATGGTGAGCGTGCTATTCGTTGGGACGGTGACCCAGTTATCTGCAAGCTCCGTCAGTTGATGTTGATATACGCGTTGTTAGACCTTAGACGTACCACGCTCGAAGGTCAGGGGCTCGCTAGCCACCACCACAATGTCCGCACCCCGATCCCGTCTCTCCATCCTATAATCGCCCTTACTATCCGTTCCGTTGCCACCTTGTTGCTTCCAGCTAGTGCCGCTACTGAAGAATAGACTTGCGGCCTCGTCGGTCTTGCTGCTCACGTATCGAGTGCAGACCACGCTCTTCCCATCTGTGATAGCGAAGTTCAACAAGCTCCTCGTATCCCCATCACCCTCTGGCACAAGTCCAGCCTCCTGTACCTCCTTGATAAAGCCGTTGATCCTCTCGATTGTCTTCAGCATAGCCTTCCTCAACACCGTATGTCCAAATCCATTCGTCTGGTACTCCTCGCCATCCGGATCGTAGCCCATCCGTTCCAAACTATCCAAGAATAGTGCGAACGCCCACTCAGAATCCGTACTGCCGCCCACATTCCCAAACCACCGGTCCCCAACCGCGTTCACTAACCGTCTCTTGACTCCCAGATTCCAGCACCCGATCCCTCCATTGTGCATCCACATCAAAACGCCTCTACTGAATGGGTGGCAGTTGCTCTCGGCGAGCGCACCTTCCGTACTCGCTCTCACGTGCGCGAATACCAGTGGAGACACCGTCTTGGAAGCCAATCTGCTCAGGTTCGCGCAATTCCAGGCTGGGATGGTCGATGTGAAGATGCAAGGCTGGGGCCCGAGGAGAGCGAGAAGTGCTGGAGGGGTATAGTAGCCTACACCGAAGCCATCGCCGTTGTGAGGCCGCCGCGTGTCCAGCCGTAACCGTGAGTCGTAGGACTGGGTTAGGATACTGTGGGTCGGGTCGAGGAGTAGGTGGGAAAGAAGGAGGGGTTCTTTGCTTTTGAAGACCTGGTGAGGTTAGCTGGTATGATGGTGACAAGGGCGGGGAGAACCAACAAGGAAGCGGCACATATTGGCCCCTTTGGAGCCTTCGGCCTCTACTTTGGTTTATGACTCTAGAGCTAGGAAATCGATGTACACAATGAAGATTCGCAAGTTAGAGGGGTGTGTGGGTAGCGGAACGTCTGTTAACCGCTGTTAGGGTTTCCTAGAGGCGAAGAAGTGTTGCGTAAGGGCGGCGGTGTAGGTATGAGAGGTGTATTCAGGTCTGTCTACTTTCATGTGAGAGCGCAACGGCCATCTCGAGGTCTTGGCAAAGTGACGCGATTGCGCTGGGACGGCCAGCACCATCCCCGTTTACCGTACTGTATTGCCACACAGCACCCGCCAACACGCAAACCAGTCCTTAAACTATCTCAGCAATAGCTGTACATGGTCGCCTTCAGGGCGTCTACGAATCAGCAACCATGAGTGGTCGGTTGCTGGCCTCAAGACTCGCACCGCTCGCACGTCCTGCTCTCTCTCTGACCCGCCGAACACCCTTCCACACTCTCCAAAGAACTGGCGGCCTCCTTCCTGGACCGCGAGGACCAAGATGGCAGAATCGGCGTCCCTGGCCACTGGGCAGCTACTCGGTTCACAACGTGCCAGCAGTCAGACACGCATCGTTTGCGCGCCTGCTGCCTAGGCTTGCGCTCAAGCTTGCCCGCATCCCTGCCATGTTTGGAGCTGCAGCCATAGCTGGATTGGCGTACATACAATATCAGGCGGGCCAGGCATATAATTACGGAGCAGACATTCTTGGACGAGCGAGTGACGCCGTCGGAAGTGGAGCTAAGTCACTGTTCGAGGGCGCAGCGGACATCTATGGGCAGACGAGAAACGGATGGGAGAAGACGAAGGATGGTATCGAATTACCGGAGTGGTTACAACAGCTTTTTGCGAAAGAGGAAGGATCAGGAAATGAAGGTGGCGGCGCAGGAAATGGTGGACCAGGAGGACCACAACCGAAAGAGTCAGGAGTGGGCGCGGCTGGTGCTGGTGCAGCTACAGCGGCTGCGTTTGCTTTGGACAAAGACGGCGAAGAAGATGCTCGGGAAGAGAGCGCTGCAGCAAGAGACGACCAGATGATGCTATTGACTAAGAAGATGATTGAGATTAGGAGCCTGCTACAGACGGTGGGCCAGGCGGAGCACTTGACTCTGCCCTCCATCGTTGTAGTAGGCTCGCAAAGCTCGGGAAAGAGTTCAGTCCTGGAAGCGATCGTGGGCCACGAATTCCTCCCCAAAGGATCGAACATGGTCACGCGCCGACCTATCGAGCTGACTCTCGTCAACACCCCTGAGGCACACGCTGAATATGGAGAGTTCCCAGCGCTAGGTCTGGGAAAGATTACAGACTTCTCGCAGATTCAGAGGACACTCACAGATCTGAACCTGGCGGTACCAGAGACGGACTGCGTATCTGACGATCCAATTCAGCTTCGCATCTACTCGCCGAATGTACCTGATTTGTCATTGATTGATCTGCCAGGCTACATCCAGGTTTCAGGATTTGACCAACCTACAGAGCTCAAGGAGAAGATAGCGGCTCTCTGCGACAAGTATATTCAAGCACCAAACGTAATACTTGCCATCTCCGCTGCGGACGTCGATCTTGCCAACTCCACATCGCTACGCGCAAGTAGGCGGGTTGACCCTCGTGGTGAACGAACCATCGGTGTCATTACGAAGATGGACCTGGTTGATCCCATACGCGGTGCAGCAATCTTGAATGACGAGAACTATCCACTGAGACTGGGCTACGTCGGCGTCGTCTGCCGGATTCCGGAGCAGAGCAAGTCTCTCTTCTCTCGTGGCTCTGCCAACATTACATCAGCAATCACCAGGAATGAGTCCACCTACTTCAATTCGCACCCGGACACCTTCGGACCGGAGACAGAGGTCACGGTTGGAACCCCAAACCTCCGCAAGAAGCTCATGCATGTCTTGGAGACGACAATGTCTGCGTCTCTTGCACAGACAGCCGAAGCAATTCATCATGAGCTTGCAGAAGCTACCTATGAGTTCAAAGTACAGTACAATGAGCGTCCCTTGTCTGCCGAGTCCTACCTGGCAGAAAGTCTGGATCATTTCAAGCACTCTTTCAAGACCTTTTCCGACTCTTTCGGCCGGCCGGAGATTCGGGAGATCTTGAAGCATGAGCTAGACCAGCAAGTTCTTAACCTTTTGGCTCAACGGTACTGGAACCGTCCAATTGAGGACTTGTCTCACGTAGAAGGCCAAGGTATCATGGAGAGTCTTGCAGACTTGCCGAAGTCAGACCCGAATGACCAGCTTTGGCAACTGAAGTTGGATGCCAGTACAGCCAGTCTTACCAAGCTTGGTATTGGACGACTGGCAACGACTGTGGTCGCCGAGAGCGTGGCTGCCCACGTGGAGCGCTTGATTGGTAACTCAACCTTCAATGCCCATCCTTTTGCCCGGACTATCATCAATTCAGCCACATCCGGCATTCTGAGCGATCTCTCGTACGATACCTCTGATGAGCTTGAGATTTGCGTAAAGCCGTACAAGTATCGCATCGATTTGGAAGATTACGAGTGGAGTCGCGGCAGGGATAATATTGGGAAGGTCTTGAAAGAGGAGCTCAAAGACTGTGAGGGGGCGCTCAAGTCTGTCGAGGCAGAGATGGGAGGAAAGAAGAAGCTGAAGGACGTCATGAGCTTCATCGATAGAGTCAAGAAGGGAGATGTAGTCCTGGAAGGCAACGCAGGTGGTGGTGCAGGTGGATTTAGTGCTGCCTTGTTGGCAAGAGGTAAGTCTTATTCCCAGATGGCGTGTTGTGTCTAATAGCTGCCATACTGACATGTTTTCCAATACAGGTCGAGATGCAGTCTTCCTTCGTGATCGGGCGGATATTATCCGCATGCGCTTGATGGCCGTCAACAGCAAACAGTGCAAGTCAAAGAAGAACAAATACTACTGTCCAGAAGTATTCCTGGATGCCGTGGCGGACAAACTCACCACTACCGCGGATCTCTTCCTCGATGCCGAATTGCTGAGCAAATTTTACTATCAGGTACGTAGCTTCCCACTCCCTTCAACCAGGCTGAACACTAGCTAATACAGCAACTACAGTTTCCCCGCACTCTCGATCAGAAATTCCGTTCCCTTTCAACCCACCAGCTTGAGCAATTTGCACGTGAGGACCCCAAGATCCGACGTCATTTGGACGTGGTTCGCCGGAAGGAGCTGCTGGAGCATGTGTTGAAGGAGATGGAGGCGCTCAGGGCGCTAGAAGCCAGGGAGAAACGAGGCATGAGTCAACGGGTGCGAGAGGGCGAGAGCGAAGGCAGAAGGCGAAGAGGATGGGGGCTGTTCTGATCACGGGATTGATGAATGGTTTGGTTGTTCGCAGAGATACCATGCTTGCAGGTGGCGTTTGGGCGTTTGAGTAGAATGTGTGCCTTGTTGCCCCATGGTGGCGAAGTAGATTCTCTACGCTCAGTCTATGAAATTGTCTGCCTTTTGTACTTGACTCACGTTCGCATACAAGATACTAGCGGAGATGAAAAGGCGGCCTCACGTTAGGGTAAAGTGTAGGTTAACTTAGACTCGGCTGCTCTCGGATGTAGATCTAACTTACACCTGCATGTACAATTCGTCAGCTGCCGAGCTACTTCGCCTCAGCCAAACATCGGATTGCCTGCACGACATCCAGCTAACGTCATCCCAAGAAATTTCTCGGCAATAATGCGATCCTTGTGACCCCTGCTGAGTATATAAAGTTACTAGTGAGACCGGTGTAGCCTCCAATCTTGGTATAAGTTAGCAGACCACGGCATCCATAAGTACCTACATCTCCACCACATCCTCGTCCTTGCCACATTCACTCTCATAACTTTTCTTTGCGATTCATACACTTCAGACTTTGCGAAATACCATCACCGCATAACACCGCATATTACCGGACCCTGAAACACCGTTCCTGAAATACCCCACATCCAACCGCCATGGGTTTCATAGTAAGTCGCACCCACTTCCGCGTACTGCAACGTGAATACTAAGACACACCAGGGCGGCTGCTGTCTAGCACTGATCGCGCTCTTCATCCCACCCCTCCCCGTCCTCATCCGCGCCGGCTGCGGCGCCTCCTTCTTCGTCAGCATCATCCTCACGCTCCTGGGCTGGCTGCCAGGCGTGCTCTACGCCTGGTTCGTGATCGTCAGTAAGCCGTCCCACAGCACGCGGCGCACGCGCGATTATTACATCGAGGAGAGAAGACACCACCACCACAGTAGCCGGGACGGGGATTATGCGGATAGGAAACATCACCATCATCATCACCATGGTGGCAGGAGCCATGGTGGAAGTAGTCATGGTGGGAGCCGCTATGGTAGTAGCTATGGGAGGAGCAGTTATGAGAGAGTGCCGCCGAGGCAGGGATATTATACACAGCCGGCGGCGGCGCAGGGGCTCTACTCCGGGCCGCCACCACGGTATTAGACGGTCTCAGACGGTTTGGGTATATGGGAGGTGTCTCTGATTTGGTTGTATGGGAGGTGTCTTTGTTTTGAAGATATATGGGAGGTGTCTTTGTTTTGATGTTCGATATACCCTGATAGCATGTTTGCATACACGTACACATTTCTTGCCCGTCTTCTCGCTCTGATCTCCTATTCATGCTCATCTTTCACCGTTCCAGATGGTTGGCCTCGAATTCAATAAGGTATCTGTGCAACCGCGGCGTAGTTTTGCTGCGCTCAGTCTGGGCTGTGAGCAGGCTGCGCGCTTCCGTCAGGTGCGCTGCGCGCGAACCGGTGAGTAGGTGGCCCTAGACGGCCACCGCCCTTGGCGACCGCCTCTCCGTCCCCTTCAGACGTCGCCGACTTTATTCGGTCAAGATTTGGAATCTTTGACAGCCTGGCCGCCTAAGGCGCGTGCTTCAGTCTCAGATTGTGGCACCCATCGTGGAAGGGAAATGCCCTTTGTCCGGCCTGTAAATCGGTGAATTGCGATGAGAGGGCGGTCAGGCATTTGTCCACAAGCGTCGCCTGGCCTCGGGCACTTGGCGCTGCCTTTGGCGACGTCCGATGCGGCAGATAAGTCTTGCGCCCACCGTCATGGTAGCCTGGAGGAGAGGTGGCCCTTAGGGCATTCTACCTTCGTGGTTCGGCCGCCCTTCAGGGACTCAACAGCGTCCGCACTCTCTCCAACCTCCTCAGGTTGCCCTCGATCTTCTCCAACCTCCGACTCTTCTCCTTGTCCCTCTGCTCCAATATAGCGACTCTCTCCTCCAACTTGGCCTTCGCACGGCGCTCTGAGGCAACCATCTCATTAGCCTGCTCAAAGAGATTCTGACTCAGGTCTTCTAGCTCCCCGTTCACCTCTTTTACTTTCTTCTCTGCTTCTTGTCGCAGTGCCACCTCGCGTGCAAGTGCGTTTTGTAGATCGCCTTGTGACTGTGACGTCTGGAGGGCGTTGCTCGGCGAACGTCGGGACTGGAGCAGACTACCGAAACGGCTCAGTGTAGGGCGTGGAGGTTCTGTTCCGCTGTCGGGTGGAATATCAGACCGATCAGACCCGTTGCTTTCCTGACTTGACTTGTTTGAATGCTGAATGCGTTGCCTGGATGCCTGCAGGCGGCCTATTTGGGCCTCGTATTCGGCGAGCCTATCCGCTGCGATCATGTAAGCCTGACCTGCATTTATGTAACCGAGAGAAGAGCACATGGACATACCTGCTGCGATTGCCTGGGTTTGTAGTACGCGATTCTCATGTTCCAGCTCGCTCACTCGGCTGGAGTCGGATGGGACGATCTCTCCGCAATGCGGACACTGGACAATGTTGTCATGGCGGTCGGAAGCTGCGGAACCATTGTCGCGAGGGGCAGACATGTGGTCTCCGCCGCATGGAATGGTGTACAGAGGCGAAAAAGGGTGCGATACAGGTAGGGAGGAGAGGGGGAGAGGAGCGGTGATATATACGGGGAATGGTGGGACCAGGAGTTCAAGGGGACCCTGACCCAAACAGTGCGGAGTTGACGGGCCGCCCCGCAACGTTTCGTAGTGAAACATCGTCTGCTTCATCTGACTTACCACCCGACATCTTCTTGACTTATCTGGGGTGTGAGGTATAGAAATCTTAAGGCCCTTTTGATGGCATTCAACTCTGCATACCTCATGGCTCACGCTGTCTGAAATACTTTTGTTTCCAACTCTAACACCCATCAACCATGAATCAGCAGGGCTTACTGCTAGAGGCAAAGGTCGGAAGCAACCAAATCATCAATACACTACATAGGTTGACCAACATCGAAGACCTGCATACGGATCATTCACCAGCCCTTATAATGCGTCGAGAAAGTCATCTGATCCTAGCGACGCGAGAACCAGAGGCATATCCTGGTTGATTGTTGGAATCATACCGGGCGGGCAAGACACTGGAGTTACTGACTACTCCTGCCTCTCTTGCTCCTTCTGTTGCAAAATTGCCCTCGTGTATAGCACAGATGTTGTGTAGTGATACATATGAATGGGGGATCCTTGCATGAGCTCCCACATATAACGGTAAGTGCGTAATGCTCAGAGGCGAATCCGAGAGTGAATGGGCTTCACTTAGCGTTTCCACTGTGGCACACTGCTTAGAATTGGTCATCGCTTCGACACACGTCTGTTGGCTTCTCAAAGAGGGACAGCAAACGGCTTCTTTGATAAAACACTTATATGCACTAATATTTAAGGTACCTTCTCACAACTTTCCCTTGCGCTTGTCTAAGTACAGTCATGGAGTTCTTCGTCACTGCACCAACCAGTCTGGCCACTGATCTGACTGTTCTGGGTGAGACCGATCCATTTTCTGGATACTGCATGGCACAGATGACAGGTGACTCTGGCGGCAACGTCAGCCCAGCCTCTCACTACACCAATCTCGTCAAGCGCATCGTTGAGAGTGGTTCTACAAGCACAGCCACAGCACGACTGATCAGGGATCTAGCCACAAAAGCTCTAGCATCACAACGATTAGAGCTCGAGAATATGCCTTGCTACGAATTCGAGCACCTGATCGCGGAGATTGGACTCCAGATGCCTCCAGAAATGCCTTTCAGCGTCCATCCGGCCTACCTCCATCTCAAATACCTTGGTCAGGTTGCTTCTGGTCGCTTTAATCCGCTCGGAACAGTAGAGGATTTTCCGTCCCGTGTTGTGAATCCTCACGATGTCACATCTTGCAAGGTCTGCGAAAAACACGCTACAAACCGCTGCGGGGGATGTGCTGGTGCTCCCGATGTCACAGACGATAGTGTCTACTGCAGTGTCAAGTGTCAGAAAGCAGATTGGGCCAAGCATAGAGCGGAATGCAAGGTCCTGCAGTCACGCAAAGCCATCTACCGTGCAGCAGAAATGCTCAAGTATCTGTTCCATCTCTACCAGTGGCGATATTATCCGACTGAGATCGTCAAGGTGGAAAGCAAGAACGGCGTGTTGTACGTTTTCACAGACCATAGAAAGATGACGGAAGTGGCCTGGCCTTGCAAGAAAATACCAGAAGACATCATGGACAAGATTAGCATCGCGGACGGTGAGGCAGTCTTGTCGGTGCAAGGGTCCTGCGGTATTGTAGCACTCATGCACATCATGACAGAGATGTTTTTGAGTGGTAAGCAACACTCGAAAAGGACAACTCACTGCGAAAAAGTAACTAACACATTATCTCTAGACATCTGCAGTGACGTCCGTGAATGCAGGCTCAGAGTCATCAATGCGCCACGCCCGACTGCCGTGGTCGACTTTTATGGTAGGACTCGCAATAAGATGTTGTATGACCACGCCCTGCTTCGTATCACCTCTCAGTCCGGCGAAGTGTTCGCATTTGACATCACTGGCGGCGCCGCGTTTGGCTGGACAGAACCTGCAATTCCCTGGGCTCGGTTCTCTCATCACAGGCTTGCTCACTCGTTTGAAACCGCGGATTTCGGAACTTGGCACGCCGAGTTCTTCGCGCAGATGCCAGGCGACAACTTCAAGCAGGTACAAGGCATACAAAGACTTCAGCTGACGGACACGGTTCGTGACTGGGTTAAAGAGAACAACATGTCACTCAAGACTCTGGTTAAGCTTCCCAATGTTGATTTTGAGCAGAAGCGCAAAGCCTTTTACAGCTTCGTCGGACACGGATTTCGTGAACGTATCGCCAAGATTGAGAAGCTCGGTTGGTACAAGATAGTTCTCCATGATGGGGAGCCATTGACGGTGGAACTCACTCTGGAGCGCGATGAGAAGAAAATGAAAGCGGAGACTCTGTTGCGGGTGAGGCTAGAAAGCTAAGGGTTTGGGTGTGGCTGTGATGGTGGCCTAGGTCGAAGTGCTTTGATAATGTAGTAATGTCTGAGGTCAGGAGTGCACGCATGGACATATGACTGCTTTTGCTAGAAGCTGATCGGAACTGCCTATATGTTTGATGATTGACGTGTACTGGTCGTACCAGAAAAGGCGGCTTCGCTAGTAATTGCAATGAATTGGCGACCGCGTAACGGTTGCTCAATAGCGAGAAAAGGGAGCTAGTATAATCACAAAGACCCTTCTGTTCGTTTGCAATAGTTTCGTATCGTAAGACCCGTAGCCCAGAAGAGTACTTGTAAGATCGAAGCAACCAAACGTGCTATGAGCCGTGGATATAGGGACCTTGTTGCTATGAAGCCGCTCGTATCCGCACATGAGGTGCTGATAGACGCTGATAGTGAGCTGCCATGGTGACATCTGCTTAAGATTGACGCGACAAACCGAAGGTCACTATCTAGATCAACGCGTGCAGCCCACCTGCTTGGGCTAGGGCTTCCCCGCCACGGCTCACCAGACGCATGGCCGTTGCGGCGTTGCTGCGGAGTGGTAATACCGATACCTCTTCCGGTGCAGAGCTACCTAAGGTTCGGCGATACCGTACGGCACACGTGGAGTCGGCAGTGAGCGGAAACAAGGTTGGTCGGAAATTCTATTGAGCTATCGTGATGGGGAATCATGTCTAAATGGAGGCCAAGTACTCTAGAGGAATGCCAAATTGTCTCAACGATGCGGTGACATCGCCTACTTGGACCTATAGTCGTATTAGCATAGGCAGTCAACCTAATAGGAACGGGGACGAAGTAGGACACGTACTGCTCATAGGCTTCACCAAAGCACTCCTGACCGGTCTTGTTATGCCTGTTCGAAGCATGCTCGTCAAGAGCCTGCGGACCTCCGCGGTTAGAGTGCTGCACGCTATGATCTTGGCTGGAGTTGAGCGACTGACCTTCTTGTTGGTGGTGGACAGGAAAGTCTGCATGCAAGTGGCGCATTTCTGGTTCCGTGCGCATCAGTGGCAGGCTCTCTATTGCGCGTTCGTAGGTGCTCACCTTGTTCATAGCGGCAACATTGTCCTTTAGCTGAGACTTGGCTTTGCCTCCTGCGTCTTTGGCGTTGCGCTCGCGCTTCTGCTGGGCCTTGGCTCCGTTACCCATGATGAAGTATAGGCGTGAGTGATGAACGAGTGTGGCGGGTTGCGTTGGATCGTAAGGCGGTATCGTAGGTACTATAGGAGGTGCGGATAGGAAAATAGGTCGGCGTTGTGGCGAGAAGTTTAAAAATGCGGGAGTCTAGACTTCACGCCGCGCTAGTGCGAATCCTTCACGTATAAGCACCTTGACAGCCTGACCAGTAGGAGAACGTCGACTATGCACGATACAAATATTATACGGGTAGAGTGCTCTTCGCATTGTCTATAGGTATAGAAGATGTTTCGCAGTTTCCAGCAAATAGCAGGTTTTCAGACGCAAAGGCTTTTGAGACATGTAGACGGAAATAGGCGAGCTTCCTTCGGCTATTTAACGCTCTCGCACCCATTCTACGTCGGGTGATTGCTACGCTTCTGGCTGCGGGGTTTGTGGGGACTTTCTATAGATACCCTTACCTCTACCCCTATACAGAGTCGTCCCTCTGTCTGAGTATCTACTCATTCCCACCAAACGCTATCTAAGCCTCATGTCTGTACCGTACCTGTTAATATATAGCTATCACAACCTTTCTATGTAGTCAAAAACCACACAGTGTCGGAATAAGCAACTCGCACGAATATTGGTCAGGTGCTCTAATAATCGAAGCCTTAGACCTAACCATTAGAATCAGGCCAAATCTTATAGTATAGGTTTTACGAAGAAATATAGGGCGTTACTAGAGTCGTCGCCTAAATAGCTTAGCGTTACTAGAGTCGTTACTAAAGTTATTATCTAAGTTATCGCCTAGATTACTTAGCGTTACTAGAGTTGTTACCTAAGTTATTACCTAGATTACTTAGCGTTACTAGAGTTATTACTAGAGTCGTCGCCTAGATTACTTAGTATTACTAGAGTTATTACTAGAGTTATTACCTAGATTACTTAGCGTTACTAGAGTCGTTACTAGAATTAGCGCTCTAGTCGCTATACTTAACTTATTTAACTTCTAGTCGGACTTTTATAACTTAGCTACTATATAACTATATAATTATCTTATATTAACTTAGAATATTCTATATAAAACCCTATCCTTTATATAACTACTTATTCTTTAATATAATCGCTTATTCTTTATATATATATTTCTCTTATTACTTAGATAGCCTCTATATTATTATAAGCTATATTATTATAGCCTATTATATTCCCTTTACTTACCCTTAATAAACCTTACCTAATAATTATTACCTCTCTCTTATATATAGGATATTAGATTATCTATATACTAACTTTATAGGCTTATATTATCTCGTATTATCTTAAATTATATAGCTATTTTATCCTATAGCTACGCCTACCTCTCTCCCTTTCTACTTAGGATTAACCCTACTAAGCTATATCTTTATATACTATTCGTAATAGTAGATTAGAAATAGTACTACCTTTATACCTATAGAATTAATATTCCTTATACTAAGCTTTCTCGTTCTAGACTTTATACTATATAGCTCGTAGCTATACCTACGCGCTAAGAATATATACTATTATCTATTAACTTAGCTATTAGATCTAGTAATCTCTATAATTAAGTAGTATTATACCTAATTAAATTAATAAAGCTAGGATATATAGTAAGTACTAGTAAGAGTCCTTAGGTATATAGTAGTATTAGTAGTATTATATCTAGTTATATAGGACTAGGAAGCCTCTAAAACGTACTACTATATTCGATTCTAATCCCTAGCTAAAACTACTCTTACTTTAGTTAAGCTCTTATTATAGATATATTATAACTATTCCTTCTTTAGTTCCTTTATAGTATACCCCTTCGATTCCTACTTAATTCCCTATTAAATCCTAGCTATATTCGTACTATAACTAGTATCTACTACTATCTTACTTACCTTCTCTCCTTTAATAGCTTCTACCTCTTCTTATTTCCTAGTAGACTTACTATTATTCTTTACCTATACTACCTTTATATTAGAGCCCTTCTCTCTATTTACCTTCTTTCTAATATCCTTTACTTTATAACTCTTTTCTTTCTTAATATTACTAACCTTAATATCTAGGATAGTACTTATTATATTAATATTAGACTAGTAGTAGTCTAGTAGGATTTACTTAATACCTATATAATCTATAATCACTTATTTATAAATAACGTCGTATATTTAACTAATATAATAATAGCGTTTAGTCGCCTACTAAGCCTACGCGTTATAAGGATTAATATCTAGCTTAATCATCTTATATACCTTTATTAGTATAATCCCTAATAAACCTATATTAGAGATAATAATTAAGATATTAAGTAGGTTACTAAATATAATACGCTTCTTACTATTATTAATAGCCTCGTCCTAGAAATATTTAATCTAATTATTACGCTCTATAGCCTTAAAGCTTTTATATAGGGCATAGTATACCTTGATAATACTACTATATTAATTATTACGCTCTATAGCCTTAAAGCTTTTATATAGGGCATAGTATACCTTAATAATACTACTATATATAGTATCTATTACTTTCTTAACTAGGCTACTATAAAGGATGATCTATAGATATAACGCTACGACTTAGGGTTAGGGTTAGGGTTAGGGTTAGGGTTAGGGTTAGGGTTAGGGTTAGGG